>CM048746.1:185393358-185993358 GCA_026315105.1 Locusta migratoria
CCATTATGAAGTGGGACACTGTTAGTTGAAAGGTCAGTTCTCAACAATTAGCAAATCTCCAGAAAGCAAAATGCCTTTGAGAATATGCCATCAAGAACAAGCTACATGCACTCGTAATTACAGTAAAGACATTATATTTTTGCATGCAGGGATCTGGTGGACATTACATCCAAAGAAGTGAAAGGCAAGTGGGCTCACAAAGGCATTGTTGATATCCAATCATGATGAAAAGGGTTGATGGGAAGGTCATAAAATTTGAACCCTGTGTTCTCACCTTTGTGCAGGTCACACCTATCCATAAAGGAACAGATGGGAAGAAAGGAAGAAAGAAAGAAACTGTTACTTATTTCAAACTAACTACTAAAGTTGTTAAGGTTAGAGTTGGTCAGTAGGCGCAACAAGCTTGATCGTTACTTGTAAGAGCAGCCACTGCTTGGGAGCATTGCAGTGAACAGCTCGTACATTGAGCAGAGGCACTCACGAACAAGGAGACTCGGTTGGACTCGTAGAAGAAGGGAAATCGGCCATCTCTTGGAATGTAATAATGGAAAGTCCAGGTAAGAATTAACCATATAGTAATAAGGACAGTTTACAACTCGCCACAAAGACGTGGTGACAAGCTGCAGCAGGCACATAAAAAAAACACACACACATACAACGCTTTCCGCTATCAGCCATGACCTTCTTCAGAAAATTTAAACATTCACACAGTCATACAACTGTCACCTCCGGCTGCCGCACTTCGAATCACGCTCTGTGGTGTGTAAATAGGGGAGGGGAGATAGGAAGTTTGCGTCACGGTGGTGTGGATGGGTACAGCACGGCCTAGATGGGAGTAACAAGATGCAGCTAGGAACCTCCCCTCACATGTCTCTCCGCTCCATTTCTAAGCTACATCTCGTTCCTCCCATCTAGCCCATGCTGTACCCATCCCCACCATGACACAACCATCCTGTCCCCGTATTTACACACTGAAAAGTATGATTTGAAATGTGGTGGCTGGAGGTGACAATTGTATGACTGTGTTGTTTGTCTCTGTGATTGCGTGAATGTTCTATTTTCTGTAGAAGGCCTTGGCCGATAGCTGAAAGTGTTTGTGTGTGTGTGTGTGTGTGTGTGTGTGTGTGTGTGTGTGTGTGTGTGCCTGTCACAGCTCATCGCTATGTCTTTGTGGTGAGTTTTAAACTGTCCCTATTACTATATTGTTAATCTCTTGGAATGTTGCGTATTAATAATAATAACAATAACAATAATAGTAAATAGTTTACAGCTGTTCTGTGTGTCATAAAAGAAAAGTCTTGAGAAAATATTCCATCTGTGTAAAAATACGCTGATAATAAATAATAGTTATGAACGACCAGTACAGTAGATAAAAGAAAATGGTGATCTTTTGTCTCTGGTTGTTTACTACTTTTGTAGTACTGATGTTGATCTGCTCGTGGCTCTAACAAGTAATGTGTATGTTGTGCGTGCGTGCGTGCGCATGCGTGCGTGCATGCAGCTTTTTGGGTGTAAGTGATTCTACCCCTTGCTTGTCTTGGTATAAATTTCATCACATTGTGAACAGCTGTTTTTTGCACTGGGGAGCTTTTAGTATGTTGCATATAATTTGGAGCAATGTATACTTCAGTGGTTTTACTGTTTATTTGTCCTGAGATGATGATATCTGGATCATCATCATCATCTTCTTCTTCTTCACTACCACCACCACCACAAAGGGCAAGGCCGATTTTCTTGTGCCCCGACTTTCATAATCATTGGCAATCGCTCACGAGTATGTCTTCCTTGTCCTGTTGATGGGTTTTCAAATGGCTGATCAGTCCAATCCATGTGTTGCCTACTCTGCCACAGTGAGGCACCTGCTGGTAAATTTTTATCTCATTTCAGCACCTCTCTTCATTTTCTTCTCATGCGTCTTTCCTCAGCACCATGAAGTCTCTGGTCTTCAGAGTCTACTACACCATTATGGATTGTGTTTCTCCAGGTCAGACGATCCGAAGTGTGTGCTTCCCAGTTTACTGTACTGATGCTACATTTCTTTATGGTGTCTTTAATACATTCTTTATATATTTTTCTCTGACTTCCATAATGACGATTACCTTCACTGAATTCAGAATGCAGCATTTGTTTAGGAATGTGATGGCCTGGCATGTGAATCACATGTCCATTCCAGCGGAGATGATGTTTAGCTGACATTGTCTCAATGCTTGTAGTTCCTGCCTTCTCCGGACCACTAATATATGTGCATTTATCCCTCCAGGACATTTCTGACACTTCCATTGGCAGTGATCTTCACCCTTTCAGACACCACCAGTTTTCATTCCTCACACACCTAGTACTACAAAAACACATCTCCAGGCATAGGCATCCCTGAACCACTTCTGCTCCATCAGCAAGATACTGCCAATATGTAATCCTCTTTCATACATGTCATCCATTTAATTGAATCCTTTGAACTCCAGCACTTGGAGGAGCATTCCATAAGCTTGCTGGCACCCTACTGCCACCTGTGCTAACAACAGTTTCCCTCCCCATTAACCCCTCATTGCACCCAGACCTTGCCTAGCCAAACTTCATAGTTTGTCACCACCTCAAGACTCCATACTAACATTCCATAACATACAGAGCTGAAAGACCTCTGGATCACTGCCCTTAATTTGTCAACCTTAAACTTCGACCAATACAATTTTCAGTATGTTACAAAAGTCACACTCAAATTAAACCAGGTCCACATGTTGTGTTCTGGTGGGCTGCAATCTTGTTTTGCTGGGATAACAAATCCTCCCCCTCCCCCCCCCCCCCCAAGGTGAACTGGAAGCACATTTGATGCCCTGGCTGTGTATCCCTACAGCTCTGAGTAACAACATAGGGCTTACAGCAATGTGCTGGGATGTCACATAGTGGGGGACGACTGCAGACAGGGTAGATGCTGAGGTAAGGTCTCCACCCCTCTGCCCTTGTCAATAGGATCACTGCCACTGCCCTGGAATGCAGATTGTAACCATGTGGTTGAGGGATTGCTGATGGGTAGTGCACCTGAGAGTGTGAATTCTCTATTTTTATGCTCACATCTACTGCAATGCCCTGGATTGCAGATTGTACTCATGCCTTTCAATGAATGATAGTGGTAAAGTGCTCCAACTCTGGGTGAGTTACTGGTGAGGTGCCCCCCAGGGGGCTCACGGTTCTTTCGTATGTATGTGTGTGGTGAGTGTGGGTCCCCGAGCTAATGCAGTCTTCCATCCTTTTCTTCTTCCTGGACTGCATTTCCTTTCCCTCTCCCCTCCTTTCCTATCCTCGCCTCTTCCCCTCCCCACTGGGGGACTGATAACCTTGGAAGTTTAGTCCCCCTATCCAAGCCAACACACTGGCGGGGTGTAGCCAGCAAGAGGAGATAGAGTGGTTGGTATGTCATCACTTCAACCCCATCAGGGTGTTAACCGATCTGAGGCGCCGCTCATGGGTGGCCATTACCAAAGCCGGCATTTGTGAGGGCTTCGCTCCATAGGGATGGGCCCACACAGCTGAACCTGGGGATAGCTCCCAGTATACTAGCTCTTGGGCTGTGGAGTCTGGAGATGGAGAAGGGTGTGTGACTGCCAAGTGTGGATAGGATTTTTTCTTCAGGTGCTTAGAGACATGGGTGGATGTGCGCACTGCTTTCAACATTCGTTGTTTGAATGTTCACACCGCCCACTCTGCTTCACCATTGGAGGATGGATGTAAAGGTGGACCAAGTAAGTGTTTGATGCTATTGGCATTGCAGAAGTGCTCAAAGGCCATTCCTGTAAAATGGGACCCATTGTCTGACACAATGGTACAGGGTAGGCCTACAATGCTAGAATGGAAGAGTGTCTTGAGCGTGGTGGCCGTGGTAGTAGGTGGCATGCAAGCTACATAAGGATGATTAGAATACATACCCATAATAATGAGCCATGTAGATCCTGGGGCCTGCAAATTCAAGATGAATGTGGTTCGAGGGGTGATGTGGAGTAGGCCAAGGGGTGAGGCTAGTAGACGTGCCGCCTCACTTGAATTTTCTTCCGTGACAGATCTCAATGCCTGCAATAGAGGAGATCTGGAACATCAGGGTGTAAGCTAGGTGGGATGACGACATGGTGGGTATCTGCCTCTGCATCTAGCAGTGAAACATCAACTACTGAAAAGTGATGAGTTAGGTTGGAACCATCCCTGAGCTGAGTGTCAGCAGATTTTTGAAAATGTGTGGGCCAACGTGAAGTACGTTACCTGCTGTTAGGTAGAGTCCCGGCATGTGTCTGCCATAATATGAGTAGCCATTATGGAAAAACTATCTAAGGTGTGTGCCATTCTACAAGGGTTGGAACTTAAATAGTGGCAACTATTTATTCACAACCGATACAAAAGCATTACATGTTTTCACCAGTGGAATCACTTTGGATACCTTTTGTTAATAGCACTCATTACTTCTTTTGAGTACAGAGGTATCTGTGTTTCACAAGAACAATACTTTCTGAATCTGTGTTGAGGTAGTTCATAACGGTCAAAAAAAGTTTGTTCTAAATTCTGCTTAAACCAACATCAGTTAAATAAGCCTGTAATTTTGCAGATCTCATATTGCCTTTCCTGAATATTGGGGTGACCTGTGTAACTTTCCAAACAGCTACTAGTACAGGAAAGTACTGCAGCTTTGACAAAGCTAAGGATATTATAAAAATTTATTTTGTGTCATGCATCAAAACAGTGGAAGCATTAGAAGTAAATAAGATAAACTTCTCTTATCCATTCACAAGAATGATAATGAAGATTCTGCAGACTTGTTGTACACATGAAAATATCAAATGAAGAACTCTTAAACTTGTCAGATTCATCTTGATTTATACAAGCTAATATCATACTGCTGTAACATTGATAAAAAAAGGTGGTGGTGTTCTATGTATTCAAAAAGTCATGTCAACTCCTAGATTCATCAGATTAATAAATATTGTGTTGGATATGTTTTTGAATGCTGTGTCAAAACAGTGGATCAGAAAACCCACAATTTGATAGTACTGGTAGGTTGTGGACCCTAGTTGGAAGTATCTTTAACTTCATAATGAAACTATAAACTATTTTAATACAGTTATGCATGTTTAACCAGAAACTGTTGTTAGTGGAGACTTAAGAATTGATTATCTGTCAGAAAAAGAGTTGTAGACATCATGCTTTGGAATATTTTGTCACAGCAAAATTCCCTGAGAGAACTGAAGGATGTTGAACACAGTTATTGACAATCTATGTCTTAGAACCAATAAGCTGCAGTGATTGCCTGTATAACTATTTGTCGGTATGTTACCTGATTATAATAGTCAAAGGTTGATATTTAACTCACCAGTTAGGTATAAACCATAGAAGAAAAGTATTGTATCACAAAATTCTGAACAATAATTCAGTTGTTCAGAGAAATTGGGACAATGTTTCAAAGAAGTTGGTAAGAAGGTGCTGATGAAAAACTTATTTTTTTAAACATATTTCTACAGTACTTTGAGTCGTGTTTTTTCCAAAAAACAAATAAGGGTCCATATTTGAACAACAGTTGGAATAACATATGAATAATTTATCTGCTAGGTTTAACACCCCAAGATTAAGACAAAAACTATCTTAACATTATTAACCAAGAAACAAACAATGAAACTGAATCCCAGAATTGTCCAGTTGCAGATTTTCCCTTTTATTAATGATTACTTCCTCACTGTTTCTATAACCATCATATGCAATAATAACCAAATGCAGATGTGTCAGAATTTGTTGAAGACATTGCCAGATGTAGAAAGAAATAACTATGGGTGCACCATATGGAAGTGTGTTGGGACATGATTTTACAAACAATATTGATTGTAATCTTAGACATTCTGCAGTTTTTCTCTATAATGTAGTGTTCTCCTGAAAGAATCTGCATAAATATTAAGCCAGATTGTGGTGAGATATCATAGTAGTGCAAAGATTATCAGCTTGCTTTGAATATTCAGAAATGTAAAATGGTGCACTTCAGAAAATGAAAAGAAAAAAAAAATTATCATGACTACAACATCAATGATTCATAGATGGATCAGGTAACTCATACGCATAGTTGTATGTATCACTTTGTGGGGATATGAAACGGAGTGATAAAATAGATTCAATTTAAGTATATTGGTAGAATACTAGGGAAATTCAACTGATCTACAAAGGAACTTGCTTACAAATTTCTTGTATGAGCAGTTCTAGGTATTCCTCAAATGTGTGGTACTAACATGGGATATTGAATGTATACAGAGAAAGGCAGCATAAATGATCACAGGTTTTTCTTTTTTCAAATCCATGGGATCAGGACAAGAGGCACTGAAAAAACTTAACTGGAAGTCTATTAAAGAGAGACGTTTTCTATCTCCGGAATAGTATATAAAAACTTAGGATATTCCAGTAATTAGCTTTAACATGTTCGCTGTGACTGACACTTATAAGCGTTTCCATGATCAACACACCAGTGCTGCTGACACTTATAAGTGGCGCGTTCGCTAGCTGAGTACTCAGTTTAGTTTGTTTGGCTCTGCACTCGTGTTAGTACAAGCCACCAAAAAATATCACGTAACATTTTCCTGTCTGCAGTCGTGTGTTTTCGTCTTTAGTGGTTTGCTATAAAAACACCTTGCAAACATATTTGTTATGTGGGATTGGGTTTCCATAGTACCACATTGCAGATGAGACCTGTTTCTTTTTCTCCATTTGATAAACCTTTTGGTTAATGAAGTGGATTTAGCACTTGTTTGAATTTCATTTTCTTTCCAGTTTGCAATAAAATCAATAAATCAGAGGTGTTGTTAGAATTGTTTGCAATAAATGAATATGACGCTTATAAGTGTCAGATAGCTTGCAGCATATATCACATAATTGACATGCAGCTAAAGTGTACTTGTATTTCTATATCTAGCACCACCTATTGTGCAGACGTTATATTCGCTTTCAATATTACAGGTTTCTCAGGGGTCTGATTTCAGCTCTCAGCGCACGTGCGCTTACCAGGCATCCACTTGGTGTATTAGCGGCCTGTACTGGTGACCACAGTGAACGTGTTAAGTGATGACTCTAGAAATATACCAAACCTCTCTACGCATTGCTCCTGTAGGTATTATGAGGACAAGATTACATGAACTATAACATGCACAGAGGAATTTAAAGAATTGTTCTTCCTTCTCTTCAAATGTAAAAGCAGTTTTGAGAAAACTTAATAACTGTTAGAATGAGGCATAGCCTTCGACACATACTTCACAATAGATTTAGAGTACTGGTATACATATAGATACAGACTTACACTGCTTGTTCCCATTTTTTCCATGGTGAATGAGCAGTTGGGCTATGATAGAATATGTCAATATGAGATCTCACAAATGAAGTGTAAGTGGAACAAACCAATTAAAAAGAAAAAAAATGCTGTTAATATATTCTATGATATTTCCAAATATCACAAAAGCCTTTGTAAGAAATAAAAATGTATAAGGCATTAATTGTACCCTTCTTACAAAGATGGAATCTTACCTTCTTAGTAGGAAATTGTGGTTCTTATGAACAGACTGTATTTAGGGCATGAACATAATCTCGGAATTGGAGAACACAATGTCTAGTGCCACAGCAATCTTTTAATTCTTATTCTCACTTCCAAACACATTTAGTCCTTAAACGTTTTTGTTCCTGATAATAAAAATCAGTTTCAACTGAACTGTGATATACAGTGACATAAATAATATTCATGTATACTTTGCCCCCTTGTCCAGGTTCAGAAAGCAATATGCTCTGTAGAAGTAAGATATTCAATAAGCTCTTGTCCAATATAAAGCAATAAAGTGAGATTCTTTACCAGTGCAAAATGAGGCTACTAAGACACACAATTAAACTCTTTTTCAATAAAGGAACTGAATATCTAGACTGAGGGAACGAAAGTCATCTCACCTTAGTCTTCTACATCCACATAAATACTCTACAAATCACACTGAAGTGCACAGCAGAGGGTTTATCAAATTCCTTTTATGATACTTCTCTACCATTCCATTCTCCAACAGTGCATAGGAAAAAGGAACACCTAACTCTTTCCATTTTCAATCTGATTCCTCTTGTTTTATTATGATGCTCATTTCTCCCTTTGTAGGTGGGTGTTTACTAAATATGTTCACATTCAGAAGAGAATGTTGGTGAGAGAAATTTCACAAATAAATCTTGCTACAAAAAATATTGCCTTTCTCTTAATGATTTCCACCACAACTCGTCTTCTTTCAACTTTCTCTGTATCTTCCATCAGTTCCACTTGGTGGAGATCCCAAATATTCCAACATAGGATGCACAACTGCAATGTAGGCTGTTTCTTTAGTAGAACTGTTGCATATTCTAGGAATTCTGCCAATGAAATGTGATTTTGGTTCGCCCTCCCTACAATATTTTCTGTCTTCTTACCAATTTAAGTTGTACGTAATTGTTATTCCTAGGTATTTAGTTGAAAGTACGGCCATTAGATTTGACTGATTTATCATGTAAATGAAGTTTAAATGGATTTATTTTAGTCTTTCTTACTGTCAATTGGCAATTTTTGCACCATGCAGATAACTAAATCATTTTGCAGTTGCTTTTGATCTTCTGGTGACTTTACTAACTGGTAAATGACAGCATTGCTTGCAAACAGTCTGAGAGAGCTGTTCACTATGTCTCCTAAGTTGTTCATCGTTCCTAAAGATCAGGGACAGTAGGGGCCCTGTAACACTTCACTGGGAACGCCTGATATAACTTCCGTGTTTCTCAATGACTTTCTGTCAATTACAACATACTGTCTCCTTTCTGTCAGGAAATCTCAAACTGAATCACACAACTTGTAACAAAGCATGTTGGGATTTATTTCTTGCATTACTGAACCTCCTGATACCACTATTTCATAATAGTAGATATGAATGCACTTAGTCTATCATCATTTTCTTTTCCAAAACTTTGGTTGTTCTGTTTTGTAACGTGACTATCTTGAAGTCGTTTTCTATTATTTTGTGTCAGCAAATATTAATTAATTATTGCCAAAGGTATATTGTTGCTGCGGCGGAGTGGCCAAGCCCATTGAGGTGCTATGTTCCGATGCACGAGGCCGTTCCCCGTCGGGGGTTCAAATCCGCTCTGAGGCATGGATGTTTGTGCTGTCTTTCTAGTATAAGTTAGTTCATAAGTAGTTTATAAGTTTAGGGACTGATGACCCCGCAGTTAAGTCCCATAAGCTTTACAAACATTTGAACATTTATATTGCTAAAGTTCAGATTGTATGCTAATTAGTATTTCTGTTAAAACTAAGTGAATTTTTTTCTCATAATATTAAAATAGGTCTTATTATGTTTTACAAGTAATGTTAGGAAACTTTCTATCCAATGGGCCTGCAGCACAGAATATATCTCTAAGAGACATCATATAATTATACCAGTATGCTGCTTTAAAGTTTTTCATTATAATGTTGTTAATGGATCCATTTCGGCACAAATAGCCATCGTCAGACAATGACCATGTGACATCCTTGGACAGTGTCTTTCTCTTTGTTTAACAATAATGTGAACTTTTGTGTCACACTTATGTAATACTATACAAATATTGTTAAATAAAATTTTAATACTTTTTATTTTGATGTTCTGACAGTTGGCTAAAGATGTTACATGTAATTGTGTTATCTGTTATTCTGATTTCAATCGATTGAAATGTGGGTAAATTACTACGAGCAACACAGAGATTACATTATTGTAGCCAAGATAGATATGAAGCAAACACCGACCAAAATAGTACAGGTTTAATGCCAACTAGCTCTGCCGATGATGAGGAGATTGAAGAAACGTATGAGGAGTTAAAGGAAATTATTCAGACAATTAAGGGAGAGGAAAACTTAATTGTGATGGGAGACTGGCCTTTGGTAGTAGGAAAAGGAAGAGAAGTAAAACTGGTAGGTGAATATGGACTGGGCAGAAGGAATGAAAGAGGAAGTCGCCTGGTAGAATTTTGCATGGAACATGATTTAATCATAACAAACACCTAGTTTAAGAACCACGAAAGATGGTTATACACGAGGAAGAGACCAGGAGACACCGGAAGGTATCAGACAGATTTTATAATGGTAAAACATAGATTCCTGAACAAGGTTTTAATCTGTAAGACATACCCAGGGGCAGATATAGACTCTGATCATAACTTATTGGTCATGAACTGTAGGCTAAAACTGAGGGGGGGGGGGGGGGACCTGCAGAAAGGTAAGAAAATAAGGAGTTTGGACTTGGATAAATTGAAGGAACCTGAAGTTCTTAAAAATTTCAGAGGGAGCTTTAGGCAACAATTGACAGAAACGGGGGGAAATGAAACAGTAGAAGAGGAATAGGTAGCAATGAGAGATGAAATAGTGAAGGTAGCAGAGGACATAATAGGTAGAAAGGTAAGACGTACGAAAAATCCTTGGATATTACAGGAAATACTAAATCTAATTGATGAAAGGAGAAAATATAAAAATGCAGAAAATGAAACAGGCAAAATGGAGTACAGAGGACTAAGAAATGAGAGTAACAGGAAGTGCAAAATGGCTGAGGAGGAGTGGCTAAAAGTCAAATGCAAATATGTAGAAGAATGTATAACAAGGGGAAAAGTATATACTGCCTACAGGAAAATAAGAGAGACGTTTGGGGACAAGAAAAGCAGCTCTACGAATATCAGGAACTCAGATGGAAAACCAGTTCTCAGCAAAGAAGGGAAAGCTGAAATGTGGAAAGAGTACATAGAGGAGCTCTACAATGGAAATGAACTTAGAGACTATGTTGTAGGAAGGAAAGAGAAAGTAGATCAAGATGAAATAGGAGATGTTATACTGAGAGATGAATTTGACAGAGCCCTGGAAGACCTAGGTCAGAACTATGTCCCGGGAGTAGATGACATTCCCTCAGAGCTATTGAAGTCTCTGGGAGAGACAGCCATGCCAAAACTGTTTCACCTGGTGTATAAGATGGTTGAAACAGGTGAAATACTCTCAGACTTTAAGAAAAATGTAGTAATACCCATTCCAAAGAAATCAGGTGCAGACAGGTGTGAAAATTACTGAACCATCAGTTTGATAAGTCATGGTTGTAAAATTTTAACACAAATTATCTACAGGAGAATGGAAAAGCTGGTAGAAGCTGAGAAGCCCTCAGTAAAGATCAGTTTGGATTCAGGAGGAACGCGGGAGGCAATACTCACTTTATGACTTATTTTAGAAGATAGGTTAAGGAAAGGCAAACCCACATTTTTAGTTTTGTAGACTTGGAGAAAGCTTTTGACAATGTTGATTGGAATACATTCTTTCAAATTCTGAAGTTAGCAGGGGTAAAATACAGGAAAAGGAGAGTTATTTACAACTTGTACGAAAGCCAGAACGCAGTTATTAGACTCAAAGGGCATGAAAGGGAAGCATTAGTTGGGAAGGGAGTAAGACAGGGTTGTAGCCTCTCTCCAATGTTATTCAATTTGTACATCAAGCAGGTGGTGAAGGAAAGCAAGGAAAATTTGGATTAAAGTTCAGGGTGAAGAAATAAAAACACTGTGTTTTGCTGATGACATTGCAATTCTGTCAGAGAAATCAAAGGACCTGAAAGAGCAGTTGAATGGAATGAACAGTGTGTTGAAGAAAGCTTATAAAATGAACATTAACAAGAGCAAAACAAAGATAATGGAATGCAGTATTAGAAATTCAGGCGATGCTGAAGGAATTAGATTAGGTAATGAAACAATGAAGGTGGTAGATGAGTTTTGTTACTTGGGTAGTAAAATAACATGTGATGGTCGCAGTACAGAGGATATAAAATGCAGAATGGCAATGGGAAGAAAAGCATTTTTGTAAAAGAGAAATTTGCTAACATCGAATATTAATTTAAGTGTAAGGAAGTCTTTTCTGTTGGTATTTGTGTGGAGTGTTGCCTTGTACGGGAGTGAAACATGAATGATAAACAGGGCGGACAGGAAGAGAATAGAGGCTTTTGAAATGTGATGCTACAGAGGAATGCTGAAAATTGGGTGGGTGGATTGTGTAACTAATGAAGGGGTACTGAACAGAAAAATCGCAGAGGGAGACCAAGAGACACATATAGTAAGCAGATTCAAATAGCTGTAGGGTGCCGTTCTTATGAGGAGATGAAAAGGCTTGCTCAGGATAGAGTAGGGAGGAGAGCTGCATAAAACCAGTCTCCGGATTGAAGACCACAACAACAATGCTTGAAAGATATAAAATGTATGTGTTCACAGCCTATATTTCATTCTCCATCTGATGCACAATCTATGTTAGTTCCAAGTATTGTTTCGTCCGTGATCCGATGCAAAATTCACGCCAGTTCAGAATCTATTTGAACACTATGTTAGAAGTTCTTTAATGTTAGGCATGCAGAAAGTGCATGTACCATGATTAATCCATATTTGTGCCACACTATACCCCTCATACTTGTGTATTCCACACATGAACTCTGTAAATTTTTTATTAATAATGTGTGGAATGTGTATACCTAGTAATATTAAGTGTAATTAATGAGACTTGTAAGTTGGCCCTAAATAGGGACAACTGGGCATTTATGAATAATTAAAAGTTTCAATGAACTGCAATTCTGTGTGTTGCCTACATTATTTGTAGTGGATTAGTTTTGCCCCATAAAATTTCAGCCAGCCGCTACCAAGAGCAGCGAACAACGATAATGAGAATCATTGATCTACAACCTGGTAGTGCCACAAACTGTGACTTTATACCATAAGCACACAGTTTATTTAGAAGACACTTGTGAGATACAGTGTCTTCAGTGCTATGGTACTAACAAATTATGATTGGAACATACAAGCATTGACATGATTTTGTCAGAATCCACCATCACAGATGTAGTACTTGAGAAATTGTCCACACTGTTGTAATATCCAAACAAACCTGCAGGTTGATACAAGAGCTTTTCCATCCTGATTAAACTACCAAACTTAACTTTAGGTGGGATTGTTGCCCGTTTAGGTGGTCTGCATATTGGTGATGATGCTCGCTTTGTTGACTGAAGTGCACTTGGGCTTGGCTTCTTTGAGCATGGATTATTGCAGTTAGCAGGCTATGCTCAATCGAGGTGGGGAGAGCAGAGGCTGTCTGGTGTGTTGCGCTCGCCACTCTGCTGTTTCTGCTGTTGTGGCCGACACACTGTATTCCTACCAGTTGATTAAACTGATATGAATATAGTTCTGTTATGATACACACAAATATTCATGCACAGTAGTGTCTAATACAGTAGACAAATGAAATAAATAAAAGTAACCATTTGAAATTTTCAAAGGGTCATGTTAATTGACATGTAAAAACCTTGGCACTGGTTCATTGTTGAATGCACTTTAAGATAACATCAATTCCAAACATCTGAAAAATTCTGCAGACATGTATTCATGCAATATAACCTACAAGGAGAACAGAAATAATCTGAAACAAATATGATACGGGGTGACTCATCTAGCCCCTCAAGTACACTAAAATATTTAACACATCAGTATTGACTTCACAGACATTTAGGGAGCCTGAAATTTGTCCATTAGAAAAATGTCATTAAATGGCTAAGAAATAATTGTTTCTGTGATATTAGGTATGTGATACTGTAATGAGATACTCCTGCAGTGCAGTCTGTTGTCAGTGAGGGAAAAAATAGTAGTGTTTATAGTGTTTTTTGAAGCTGTTCAGTTAAAAATAACATGAAGTTCTGATACCAAATCCTGCACTGATAGCTAATAATTCATTTCAGTCTCCGCAGTGTTTGACACAGTAACTTAACACATTTATGACTGGCGTAAGTCACTCTGGATGGGGCAGCCAGACTGTTGTTTTTGAAAATTACAGCATTCTAATCACGAATGCAATAATTATGTTTGCTGTCTCATTTGAATTTCCTCTTCCAGGACACTGAAAACATTGCTCTCATCTAAATTCTCCATGTCAAGAATATGCCGAGTGCAAACACTTGGCAGACAGCAATATGGATATCAGACAAAGCAACACCGCCTAGAAGACAAGGCCTTACAACAGGCCATGCCTACGTCACACTTAGAGGCCCCGGCCGCCATCTGCCTGGCCTGCCGCTGCGTGGCGGTAGGCGTGCCCCAGCGGCCAGCCAGTGAGGTGGCGGCCGGGGCCTCTAAGTGTGACGTAGGCACGGCCTGTTGTAAGGCCTTGTCTTCTAGGTGGTGTTGGACAAAGGCTGTGTTGGGCTCGACAGAGAGCGGGAAATACAAAGTCCTTTTGTTGCATGCAAATAGTTAAAACTCAACTCACTATGTGACAGCACAATGCAGAGATCCTTCATTTTACATGGTTACCAACAGAGGGAAGGTTGTGAATGACAGCTACAAATTTTTTTAGTGTTGCAAGAGCCAGACCGAGGCTCCGTCTGCCTTACTACTGCTGAACAAGTCTAGCTTGGGTGCCATTCACAATGTGTTAAACTTACATGAATACTAATGGCTTGTAATAACACTACTGAATAACACATACTGCAGAAAATGACAGAAATGTCTCAGTACAATTTCAAAACTGCTTTTGTAGTTTTAACCAAAAATAATTTCCTGATGTTTGTAAATCTTGAGGTCAAACTAGAGTGGTCATCAGTCCCTAGACATACAAACTAATTTAACTTAAATCAACATAAGAACACACACACTCCCGTGCCCGAGGGATAATTCGAGCCTCTGGCGGGAGCAGCCTCGCAGTACCTGACAAGGTGCCTAGAATTGCTCAACTATTCCTGTGTGGCAGTTTTAACTCCATTTACTTTGCAGTAATATATAATTTAAATCACAGCGATTTGACAATCAATGGCATATGCAGGAAAGATTTGACAGTTCAAAAAGACAATTACGAACTATGAAAAGGTATGTGGTATTAATAAGATAGTATTTCACATCAACACCTTTGAAGTAATCAGATTTTTTACCACTTACTTTATACAAAAATCAGCTGAGTAACAATGTTAAATAAAAAATAAATATAAAAAAATCATATAGAACTAACAGTTACCTTTTTCTTAAGAAAAAATATTGTCAAAAAATATGATGTGACATAATTTTATATTCCTCCAGGTCTTACTGAAGCATGAAAATTGGAGAAGTAGGTTTACCCCTTTCTGAGAGTTCATGATTGGGCATTTCAAGCATGGCATTCTCAAACGAGTACAAGGAAAATTTTTATGTGGTTGCTTGTAGCATGCTAAGCAATGACATTGACATATACTGAACTGTCACCTAACTACATCCATTTTCCAGTTTGAATGAATATAGACACCAAATGCAGACCTCTAGCTCATTCAGTTCACAACTTGCTCTGTGGTAGTGTACAACAAACAACAAATCCCCTATATGCCTTTTCAACTTTGTGATTGACAGTTATTGCATCTGGTCTCGGATGCCCAATTTCAAGAACTGGAAGATGTTAATAAGGAGTTTCCTGACTTTTTCCTAGGTGAAAAACTTCACAGTGCACGCAACATTATAAAAGTCTGTGAACCATTACTAACAGCATTGCAAGTCACTGAACCCTTGTCTACAAGTGAGTGAATAACACTATTAGTCATTGTTAAAATGGAGAAACTTGTAATATGATCAATTTTTTCACTCAGATTGATACAAATCCTATCCCAAAACCAAATGATTTATATATGTATCTGAATGGCGCAAAAATTGGCAATTGGCCTTAAATATTGAAGAGTGTGAAATTATCCATGGGAGTACTAAGGAAATCCATTAAACTTCATTTATATGATAAACCATTCAAATCTACAGACCACAAATTCAATTAAATACCTAGGAATTACAATTACGAACAACTTAAACTTTAAGTCACACACACATTGGACAATACCGTGGTGACATATGCTTACAATTATGTCTGGGTAAGGAGTTACAAAGAATTATGGTAGTCAACGTGGTTCATGAACTACACCATTTCAATAGCTTGTTTTGCTGTGATCACAACTTCAGCTCTCTTCCAGAGGTTTGTAGAGCAACTCTTGCAGGATGATGTCAGCTGCTGAAATTACTTAGCTGATGTGATGACAGTGACCACAACAAAGGAATACTAAGGATAAGTGTTAGGGCCCTTGCTGTTCTTGCTTTATGTAAATGACCTCCCCTTAAGTTTACCCAATGACAAAACCTTTCTCTTTGCTGATGACACCACAGTTATATCTGACTCTATAGACCATCTCCAAGGTGCAGTAAACAGAAGCACAACCCAACTAAACTCATGGCTAGAATCAAACAGACTACTACTCAATATAAAGAAGACAGTTGGTATTACCTTTCACACAGTTCAGAATAAAAACCAATCAGTCCCAATTATATCACTGAGTGACGATCAAGTAAATTTCGTCAAGGAAACCAAATTCTTAGGGGTTACCATCTCAGACACTCTTTCATGGAAAAGCCACATTAACATAACCTGTACCAAATTGAGTAAAATATGTTATATGATTAGACAAATAAGAAACATTGTTAGTACCAGCACACTCACATCAATGTACTATGCTCTTTTCCATTCTGTACTAAGTTATGGAATTATCTTCTGGGGGCATAGTGCAGAGGCAATGAAGCTGTTTAAACTCCAGAAACAAGCAGTTAGATTAATACTGTTCAAACAACAGAAAGAATCATGCAAACCATTGTTCCAGAAACTGAACATACTACCCCTCCCATGCCAGTACATACAAGACCTTCTGTGTTACACGAAGAAAAACGTTGGCAACCTAGACATAAACTCAGATTGGCACCACCACGATACAAGGTCAAAAAACTCCCTATGATTAGTTCCACATTCAACAAAGCTATACAGTAAAGGTGTAAAATGTATGGGGATAAAACTGTACAATCATCTCCCACCAGAAGTGAAGAATATTGGACTAGTGAAGGATTTTAGAGTAAAACTGCGGTCACTCCTAATTAAACATTGCTTCTACAGCACACAGAAATTTATTGAAACCAACCTGTCATAAGAAGCTTCACATTCATAGAACATCAGGCAATGTATGTCAGTTATTAACATCATTCGAAGGAAATGTAATATAAATGAATGTAAAATGTTAAATTCTGATATTGAATAAGTATGAGACCTATGTAAAAATTATACTGAATCCTCATCTAACAATGTACTCTTCCAAACATGTAATTATGTATAATTTTATAGCATTAATTTTCTACCTTATGTTAAATGTAATCATCATGGCATCTCCATCATCTTCCATCGCATCACCTATTCTTATTTGTCCTCTATCATGATGTGCATGTCTGTACAATGTATGATTCAGAGGACCAAAAGTAAATAAATAAATAAAAATAAAATAAACTATGTTGTTTCAAACTTAATTCTGCAGGCATAAAATGTTATCTTCAAAAATCTCATTTTCCCTAACCTGTAGTGGAATACCTGGGTAAACCATACCATGCAAAGTTAGTAAGCCCACACGGAAACCGGTGATGCCCATCATTACAATCACGCACCTCATAAAATTAAAGGAACTTCAGTCCTTTACATATTACGGAAATTTCGTTCTGAGAGTGACACTGACTCTGTACTGTTGAACAGCCTGTCAAAGAAGGGTGCTTTTCATATGGTCATAACAATGCAAACAAATACTTGAAAAATGCTCTGTTATTAACTTCATGCCTAGCTACATTTCAACCAAAATAAATAAATAAAATAATAAATACTGGTATTAGAAAAAAAAGAAGAAGAAGAACCACATTTGCAAAGAAATTGGACTATAAACCTTTGAGCTGTATCTCTCGTTTGTTCTGTCACAAAGCTACCAGAGACAACAGCCCATTTGGCTGTTTCTCAGCAGATACAATTATGAAATCCACTTTCAGAATATAGCTCAACATGCAAATGCAGATGCGTTGTCCTGCCTTCCTGTAGGCCCCAACCCAGAGTCCAATAATGATAGATGAAGTTTTGTGTTTTTAATATAAGGAGAGATATTGAATTAAAATTTGTGCTTGTGGCCATGATTTGAACCTGGAACCTGCTGCTTACTGGGCATGCACTTTAGACCTCTCAACTAACACAGCGTTATGGACAAAGCGATTGAATGGGAACAATCCTGCCTTGTTCCTTGGACAGAGGTGATAGTAATATCAACAATAATTAAGTTCCTTGAGACAAACATTGTCACATTATATGCACCCAGATAGTGCAGAATTATTTTTGGTTTTATTTTTATTTCAAAAGGTATAAATTACCTTCATATGACTTCACAAAAACGTTATAAGTTATTTTTTTCACAAACAAACCATTAGTTTTGGAATATTGTCCCTCTTTCTGGAAGGACGACAAAATGGATGTTTTAGAATTTTCATCTAATGTATCACTTATTATTATAACACTATTTAAAATGAAATATATGCATATAAATGTAGCAAAAATAAAAGAATATTCCAGAAATATGGACCTAGCTATGAGAAAATCTTCAATATCATCTGTATGAAACTTAACTTTACATTCATATCCTACTACTTTGCAATCAACAATACAAACTAAAATTTATCTACAATGGAAAGAGGAGATTAAAAGAAAAGAAATACAACACTATGCACCAAATTGTAACTACAAGTATGAAAAACTAAGCCACCATTTCGCCCTTCTGGAAGGACACTATCTTGGTTAACATAAGGAGAGGCATTGAATTAAAATTTGTGCTGTGGCTGGGAGTCTCAAGCAACTTATTGTTGATATAAATATCACCTATGCCTGAGGAACAAGGCAGGTTTGTTTTAGCCTTGGCGTTTTCACAGGGAACATTGAGGCAGAATTAAAGTATGTGATGTGAAGGGAGACGTGCTTGAAGACAGTCTGTGTAGTCACTTTGTAACGCTGTGTTAGCTGAGCAGTCTAAAGTGCCTACATAGTAAGCAGGAGGTCCTGGGTTTGAATCCTGGCTACAGCACAAATTTTAATTCAATGCCAGATGACCAATGACACGATTGTTCAGAATGTCCGGAGGCACATATAACAGGGCTGTCCACACTACATTCTGGATCAGGATTCCCAACTTCTTGTCTTATTTCCACATCTGATAGATTAATCCTGGCAGATCGAACTAAAATTTTAACTACCCTTCAACAGTCTACATGGGTAGTCTTGCCAGAGCCTCTAAGATCAACAATTTTAAGTCTCCTGCATCTAGGACCCTTGAGCTTTTTGGGAATAAAATTGTTCCTCACGCACCATGTGTACTGGTCAGACACAGACAGACAAATCAAATACCTCATCCATAGAGAAGGTTTATGTTCACTTCACAGGATCATCCTTGGATACCATCTGGTGATGTATCAGAATTTGGAGTATGCATGAAGAACAAAGTTAACTGTTGGTCTACAAGTGCTGAGATTAAAGTTGTAGCACTCATCACTATTTTTACAGTTAATGACCACCACTGATCATGTTAGCAAACAATGGACAAAAATTATGTTCCCAGATTTTCGATGAGTTCAGTCACAGAAACGACATTTGTCACTTGCTCTCTCTCAGCCTTTCGACCTAGCCAAAAGGATCATACAAACTTTCAAGATATAAATAAATGTGTAACCAATGCTCCTATATAGGTGATGCCCTAATGTGTTTCCTCAGTTTAACACTGTTAGGATAGCAGACCCAGGAGAACTTATCCATGGCTGACAGCCCTGCATGCTTCTGCACCTCATGCTATGGCGACACTGTTATTGTGCTTCTGTCAGGGCATTCTTGCATCTCAAAATGGATCAGATGCCTGACCATGAACAGGCTGCAATCATGGCTCAGCCAGTGCCACCCATACTAATACTAAGAAAGTAGGACCCGATGTAGACAAGGAATGGCTACCATTACCAATGCTGGAGTAAACTAGGCTCTTGACTGCACTACTGGGGGAGGGGGGTCTTTCAATGTATCTGCACCTATCTGAACTTGGGAGCTACCTGCTGTGTTTCAAAGATGTTGGTCTCATAGAGTGCACTGCCTGAACAGCTGGAAATCGAGCTACTGTAGTGCAGCTTGTCACCACCACAGAAGGAGGGATGTGCTATCCTATTGAGTTACCAACTAGACATGAGGCACCACCCAATGTCCCTGACATTATAAACAGTTGCACAACTCTGTGTCTACAATTATAAAGCGTGGCCACCAGAGAGAGAAGCCATAGTTGAGTGACTGCATGACGGATGCAGTTCATCAATGCATCATCTACTTAGGCAAACGTCTTCAGTCTCCTGTTGTTTATCATTCTGTTTCCTTCATTAACGCCTTGACCGTGTAATTTTTAATTTTCCTCGATCCGCACAGCATTTCAAGCTTTGCTTAGTAATCATATATATTATTTCTCGTCTTTTTTTTTTTTTTGTGGGAACACCATATCTTCCATATTATTTATCCAAAATTGAGGTATCATTTCCCAAGTTTTGATCTCCACTAATGATTAAAATACATAGATTTTAAAGTTATTTTTTCACAAAGAAAAAAAAACTTATTTTGAAATAAAAAAAAAAAAAAATTGCCATACAATCTAAGTTGTTACCCGGAAAAAGATCGTAAATGAAACATGTATTTACGGTTGCTCCCATCGGCCAATGCGCTGAGTAGTTTGTGTAGCCGACATAAAAGCAATGTAGGTGTCACCTATTCACAATCTGTTCAACCAACATGAATGACAACTCTTGCAGTTGTTTGGCTTCTTTATGCAAGCCAAAGACCTTTCTAGACGCTTACACGTCAATGTAAAGCATAGTTTACCAAACGATTTTGGTTATACGTGTTGATGCAATGATGAAAAATATACAAGTAAATTAATTAACAGGCACAACAGCCTTTTCACGAGTTCCCTCATTCAGTGATATTTCTGTTTGTGCTAAAGATACATACAGCCAAAAAGTAAATGTTGATCACATTATAACAACTAACATTGTTTTCAAAAACGTTTTGTAAAATAAACAAGTTTTCAAAAAATAAAATAAAACATGAAAACATCAATATCAGATTTTTTAAATACATTTCACAATTAATCATATTGTATTTAATTACATAAATTTACAATGAGACTAATATTTTTACTACTATTAAAAATTTATTATCTTTTATACATATGTAGTTACACCTGCCTTTTCTCTATTACTATGTTACCTATCTGCAACTGATCACAATGAAGTGTGAATTATTCACACGGATCAACTAGTCTCGATATTTCGGTGCACTTTTCTGTGATTGTACATTGCTAATAGTTTTACGCAATTGGCAGCAAAAATGTGTACCGTGAAAACAAGCAGAATTTTGTTAGTTTCAAAGACTACAAGAGGAGCAAATGTACGCATTTTTCTTTTACAAAAATCACCTTTCCAAGTATTTCTTTCCTTTAGTTTTACATTTAAAAATCTTGTTCCAGGAAACGCATTGTAGGAAAGACATTGTCAACAGGGAATACATTTCTTATTGTTGGCTGGTACACACATGTGGACATAGAGACTATTCACGATAATTTTTATCATTAATGATTACATCCTAATTGTCAAAAAAGAAAAAAAAATGTCAAGAGGCCATTGTGGTTCATATAAAAGTCTCACTACATTTGGTATGACCTCCCAAATGTTGATGACTGCTGGCCTGAACTCAGCTTGTCGAGCACGGTCCAGGGGTTAATAAGAATTCTTTTGTACTCTTATCTTACCATGTAGCTTAACCACAGTTGCTTAAATCCGAAAGTATCATAAGATCTTTTGTTTTGTAACATGCACAATTAACTGAAACATATGACGTGTATCTAAAGCACAGTGACACTTTTTTAATGAAACAATAGAAAGTCCAGACTGGAATGTAAATAATAGAGGATAGATAAAGATGATTGCTGAGCCGCTGACAAGCATGTAAAATAGACAAGCACATTTACACAACTTAAATTTTCGGTCATGGCTTTCATCAGAAACACACAAACACAACCCGGCCATTCCAGTGCCACAAGCTTCTTGAGCGTTTGTGAGGTGGGTAGTGGGGAGGAAGAAGATGCCAGTTAGGGGTGGGGGTGGAAAGCTCATCATTACATGATGGAGGTTCTGGGGTGGGAGATGATAAAAGGGAGGTGTAGGTGAATGTGGAAAGGGAGTGGGGAGAATTAAAATGACAAAAATAATAAGGAAAAAAGAGGAATTAATTAAGATGATATTGCAAGGGGGCTACACGGTTGCAACAAAGACATGAACTGGAAGGATACGGTATAATGAGTAGGGAAGGGAGGGGGGGGAGTTTGAGGATGCCTATTCCCCCTAAGCTAACTTGTTATCTCTACAACCTATTATCCTGTATCCTTCCAGTTCATGTCTTCATTGCAACTGTGTGTCACCCCTTTTTTTCTATCCCCCCCCCCCCCCCACTTACTCCCCACACTCCTCTTACACCTCCCTTCTATTCTCTCACACCCCCTTCCCTTCACTGCATTCAATGCTGCATCTCACATTCCAGCCTATCAGAACCTTTAGAATCTATCAAGCAACATGGAACTTTCCATCCCCATCCTTACCCGGCAACCTTCTCCCTCCATTCTCCTCCTCACTCATTGTCAACATGCTTGTGATTCTTGTGTGGCCCGAGATGGTGGTTGTGTGTGTGTGTATGTAGTTGTCTGAGTGATTGTGTGAATGTATGTATTTCTTCTTCTGATGTAGACCATGACCAAAAATTTAAGTTATGTAAATGTGACTGACCATTTTACATGCCTGTCTGACTCGGCAGTAGTTTTTAATGTGAGTCTATTATTGACATTCTAACATTATAATCAATTCCAAAAGAATCCTGTGCTGACACAGCTTTATAAAACTTGCTGAATGTATTGTGGTCCATGGAGATAAAGTTATATCTTAACATGAAATCAGAAAAATGATGCAAATGTTACCACCAATTTCACTAATAAATGTGCCCTTAAATTATATGTGTGTAGAAGGATTCAGCATTTAAAGTATTGGGTGCATGGGTTAGAATTAATTTTTCTGTTGGGTGTACTTCAGTCATCCAGCATCAGATTTTAGTGCTGTTTTATTACAGAGAACAGGAAGCTGGAATAAACATTTATTGTGTACAATTTTAAGAAAGGTTTACTTTTAATAATTAAAATAATGTCACCAGGCACAGTTTACAAACACAACTTTGACCTTTCACAAAGTACACAAGCAAATACGAACAAAAAACATCAATACTCAATCATTATCACAATTTTCAAACATACACCAACACACATTCTCATTTAAAACTGGAAGTACAGGTTCGTAATGTAATAACAAAAACATTTTATCCTCTGTCGAGTATTGTCTAATCTAGAATTGGCATACACAATTTCTGCCACATACATCTCTTACATCACTGCAAACTACTCACTTCATAACATAGTGCTGATAAAAACTAAAGACAATTTGTACACATGCTGTTGCCACAGTTATATGAAATGTCTTCCATTATATATATACAGACCATTCATGCTATTATAAGCACACATTTTTTTTAAAAGTTTTACACACATGCAGATAAAAATTTGTACATTCACAGCAACGTTTGTGCACCTATTTTCATTAACATACAAATGGTAACATTATATAAATTCCAAGTATTTATGTACACAAATAAATAAAAATTATTTATTAACACATTTCTTGATTGATATGACAAAGTATTAAAGCCTTTCTTATTCATATGTGTTGGTAAAGATGATTACTCTAAATATTTCCATAGAGTGACTTTATATAGTCCTACATACAGGAGATTCTCCTGTCTCTTCATAAAATTATATCAGTTTCTATATAAACTGAGGACACTGTGAGCCATTATATGTTTGCAAACAATATTTCAGCAAAATGTTCCTTCTTTTCTATGTTTTTCCTTATATTAAAAAATTTAACAATTAATGATACAGTTTACATACTTCATCACAGCATCATTGCATAAAATGAAGTGCTGCAAATTTATGGGAAGAATATATTATATTGATAACTGCTGTGTTTTACAGTTCTATTCTCCAGTGCCTAGCGATAGTATAAATCAGGAACTCTGTATATCAATGCTATGTCTAGTATCACTCCAAATAGGGAACACAATGTGTCTTGTACTTTCATATTCTGTGCACTGTAATTATACAGATATTGTAAGAAGTTACAAAAGCCAGCCAATGAGCAGCAATAAATAGTTGTTCCTGACAGCAGTACCTTGTCAACATGGATTTGAAATTTGTATTCTGGTGTTGGAGGTAACTTATTTCAAGAAAATGGTAAGAGGTAAATAACAAATATCATGGAAAGACAAAAAGTAGTTGCAAGATAGTATCCAAAGATATTACATATACAATTGAAATTTTCCTCATTACAACTTTTTCTGGGTGGAATATTTATATTCACCCAACAAAGGTACACAATGCATTTGAAACACTAAGGAGAACTGGAAGAAAACTGCCGAATTGCTTTTACTTTAGCATTTAGTTTTAAATGAAAGTATTATTTCCTATGGTACATAATCAGTCATTTTAAAAGTAGTTTGAAGCAGTTTTATCAATGCTTGGCCTCATAATAAACCATCTTTTAGCTGTTATTTTGAGTATTACACGCACGCACACACACACACACACACACACACACACACACACACACACACACACACACACAACTTCGAGTGCAATTTCAATTCTGATAGAATAATTTTAATTTCCTTTTTAAATACATAACTGCACGGCAGGCAAGGCTGAAAAGGTAATACTTCAAAGCATAGTCACAAAATTATTTTAAAAATGTGTGGAATGATCTTTTTAGTATATGCATTACAATTACATACTGACTGTTACATAAACCTTGCTAACATTTTGGATTCATGTAACTACAATATGGTACTGTCTTTTTTTTTTTATTAAAAAATCTGACACACACATACTACTCCATGCCCATATCATACAAAATCTTCTATCTTCCATCAACTGCTGTGACCTTTACATTTTGACACATATTTAATAAATTAAATCTTCCAATACATTAATTTGAACACACACAATAGCAAAAGAGACTCTGAAACACTGGCAGTGACAGCAAACAATGTCCATCACAGTTATAATAATGAAACTTAAATGTTTTAGGAGAGTGAAAAAGTTTTCTGAAGGCTCCTTCATTACATGAATACCTTGGAAGATATTGGGGTATTTGTTCAGCATGTCTCTACACAGTTGAGAGACATGGAATTTTTTTCAAAATAAAACTGCACTGGTTAAGTAAATAATCGGTTGACCGAAATGTACAGCCAGCACAATGTGGCCATGTAAATAAAATTATGACTTTTGTATGCTTAAAAATTAGAGTTAAACTAATGTACTGCTTTGATGATGTTCTTCATGGAATTCTACGTCATGTAAATTTAATGAATTTAAATAGAGTTCACATGTTGGAAGAAACAATGTAGTGGAACAGCTAGTAACATTAATCATGACAGTTAAGGAATTTTTGTAAACTGAACTATGTCCCTGTAATTCCATGATTTGTTTTTCATGAAACAGCAAATTATAAAATATGGATCACAATTTTTCACATTCACTTTGCAGTCACATGTTCAAATAATCTCATTGCTTCTTGCCAACTGTATTTTTAAGATGCATAACAAATCTAATTTTATGGATGTTTATCTGGCAAGAATTGCAACAGACAATATGGAATCTATCCTTTTCATTTCACTGGTGATAATGTTCTCTTGTTTGAATGTTTAAATGAATATGAAACTGCTTTATATAATCTAATGTTTTTTCATATGCACATACTTCACACAAAACATCTGCTGTCTGTGTTGTTCTATCCACATTAGTGTCACAGCACACACTGAGTAACTCACTCCTAAACCTGTGAAATGATAACAATATTATCACTAAAAAGGAGCGTTCCTCATGCTGCAAGAAGATTCTTTATATTCTTCGGTGTTGCCTCCTCATTCAGATGTTTAGTTGTGTACCTAGAAGAATAAAGTTGCAATTTTTATTAAAGGTAACTAACACATTTAACTACTCAACAACAGAGCTTTTCTACCAGAGTAACAACATGTCTACCACGGTTCAAACATTTCATTGCCATATGTTCTACTGACAGTTATCCAAGCATTACTCATGATCTGTCTTGGTGGATGTAGAACTGTGAAGACGGAGTGTGAGTGATACTTGGATATGTCAGACAGGATAGAAGCTGTCTGCAGATGACAAGTACCCTTGTTACAGCCTCAGTCTGAATTATAGTCTTAATTAGCAAGAAGGTGTCAAATCAATGCACACTTCACTGTAAAGTGAAATTCATGCTGAAGAGTAGTTACCTTAATGAATGACACAGAGTTCAAATGCCAACTGAGAATGGGTGTGCCAGAACTGTATGTATGTCTAATGGATAAAATGGATAGTTTACAACTCGCCACAAAGACATACAATGAGATGCAACAGGCACATAAAATAGATGCACAGATACAACACTTCAGCTATTGGCCATTAGCCTTCTTCACAAAACCATCATCTCTGGCTTCTGCACTCTGAATTTGTAGTGTGGCAGCTAGAGATGATGGTTGTGTGACTGTATGATTGTGTGAATACTCTCTTTTCTAGCAAAGGCTAATGACACTCTCCCTCCCTCTATCTATTTTTTTTGGGGGGGGGGGGGTAAAACTACTGTGGTCATAAGTGCCCAGATGAAATATGACTGTAATGATAAAAGAAGAACAGAGTTAAATTTCCATTTCCATGTTAGTGTGCTGGATAAAAAACAAGGATGTGATCAGCAGAGCATGGGTCATTAGCTAAAACATCAAATAAGTCAGTCAGAAAACACAAATTTTGACAGAGATGGTTAAAAAAAATAATAAAAAAAATAAAAAAAAAGGTCACTACACCAGAAGGTGGTGCACAGTCAACAGTTGGGAACAGTGGCCACAAAATGGGGCATGTTGGCCACATAGAAAATGGCAGTGGTTAAAGCAACAGTATCCTTGCAGCGAGAGGGCTGGGAGGAAGTAGACCATGCAAAAGGGAGGTGTTTGATCACTCAGAGTTTGTTGCCTTAAAGGGAAGACCAATGTGTATTCCAGAGTGATACCACACGCCTGGATACTAGGGCATGGAGATAATCCAACAGAACAGAATGAGCAGCAAGCTGAGGGAGGGAAATGGCTGCCTTTGCAGCAGCATCCGTGATCTCGTTTCCCAACACACCAACATGGCCAGAAACCCACAGTAAGATCACTTCATCTCGGTGACAGTGAGTGGAGGCATTTTTGAATCTGCTGTACTATGGAATGGACTGGATACAAAATGCAGAGGCTCGAAGAGCACTCAGGGAATCTGAGCAAATGATACTCTGAGAAGGCGAGTGGTGTCCAAGGTAATGGGTCGCCTGATACAGAGCAAAGAGCTCTGCAGTACAGATCGAGCACTGGTCAAGCAGACTACAATGGAAGGATTCATCGCTGAGAACCATGGCACAACCAACACCATGGGCAGTCTTTGAGCCATCGGTGTAAATGAAGATATTATCGGCAAGCTGTGTATGGAGTGAAAGAAACTCATTGTGGTAGACCAGACCAGGAGTAGTGTCCTTGGGACGCAAAAGGAGTTCAAAGATGACACATATGTCCAGATAGAGCCATGACAGGATTGTGTCATGGAGCGTAAAGTCTAGTTGCTGAAGCAACAAATGAAAGCAGACTCTGGGTGCTAATAGAGAAGATGGACACACTGCAAATAGACATCTAGGGAGTCATCAAAAAAGATAGCATATGATGGGTGGCCATGCACAGATAACAGTCGGCTTACATATCAACAGAGTACGATGTCCCTCTGGTAGGATATTGATAATTCAGCTGCTTCAGTGTACAGAAGACTCCCCTTGCCAAACAGATCCCTTGATGATGTATCGTGTTGAGACCACGTAAAGTTGACAGTCGTGCAGAGGAGTAGACGATACACTAATAGTCCAGTTTTGAGCAGACGAGGGAGCAGTATAGTCATAGGAGAGGAGAGCATTCCGCACCCCATGAAGTGTTGCACAGTACTCTGAGAACATTAAGTGAGCGGGTACACTGAGCTACCAAAGAGGAAACGTAGAAGGACCAACAAAGTTTCCTGTCAAACATGAGTCCCAAGAAATGTTTTGTCTCAATGAATGGAAGGATATCTGGACCAAGATGGAGAGTCAGTGGGAGAAACACTGTGCACTGCCAGAGGTTCATACAGACTGTCTTGTCTGCAGAAAAGCAGAACCCATTGTAGGTGCTCCATGAGTAGTGATGGTCAAGACTCCACTGAAGTTCCTGCTTGAGTAAGCATGTTTGTTGGGAGCTGCAGTAGATGGTAAAGTCATCTACAAACAGATAAACAGAAACGCCTAGTAGGAGACAACACATGATGAGGTTGACTGCAATTGCAAAGAGAACAATGCTCAGCACTGAGCCTTGTGGGACACCATTCTCTTGAGGAAAAGTATTCGACAGGGTCAAGCTTACATGCACTTACAGTACACAATCTTTTACAAATTCTGGAATAAAAATAGGCATACGACCACGGATGGAGGATGGCCATCCTCCAACAGGCATCATACACGTTTTCCAAGTCAAAGAATACAGCCACTGTTAGTCGCTTCCAAAAAAAATTGTTCAAAACGTAAGTTGATAGGGTGATGAGGTGATCAACAGCAAAGCAGTGGTTACAAAATCCACACTGTTCGTTTGTGAGGAGGTTCCTAGATTTGAGCCAGCATACCATTAATCATATGTTCCATCACCTTGCAACTGCAACTGGTGAGGGAGATTGGATGGTAGTTGGAGGGAAGATGTTTGTCCTTGCCATGCTTTGGTATAGGAATGACTAGGGCTTCTAGCCAGCATATAAGAAACGCCCCATCCCTCCAGACATGGTTATACGTTTGAAGGAGAAAATACAAGCCCTCTGGAGATAGGTGTAACATCTCTATATGAATGCCGTCTGGTTCTGTGGAGGAAAATCGTGACTAAGAGAGTGCATGTTGAAGCTCCCTCATGGTAAATTCGGTGTTATAGTATTCATTGTTTCCAAAGGAGAAAGAGAACATCCTTCCTTCTGCTGCCCGTTTTCTAAGTAGTTCGTGGAGCTGGAAATCTCAGTGAAGTAGCGGCCCATGGTGTTCGAGATGGCAATGGGGTATACAATGACATCGTTTGCAACAGTGAGGCCAGAGATCACGGAATGAGCCAAGGTCCTGGGAAAGGCAACGGAGGTTGCCCCCAAACAATGAAAGAGGGAATGAAACAGTTAAATGACTTGAATGAGAGCCAGCTAGCTCATTTCGATAATGATGTGGCGACATTGCCCATGCAACTGTTTGTACTGAATGCTATTTTCCAGTGTGGGATGGCATTTTAAAATGCGGAGAGCATGTCTCTGAACTCTGATTACCTCATGGCATGCCTCATTCCACCAAGGAACAGAGATACATCATGATGAGGTGGAGGTGAGAGGGATGGTACATTTAGTGGCAAAGAGGATAGTGTTAGTGAGATAGTTAACCAGGTTGTCAATACTGGGGAAATGATGCCCCCCTGAGGTTGCTAAGGAGGAAAAGAGTTGCCAGTTAGCTTTAGAAAGCTGCTAGTTGTGAGGACACACTGATGGGATGGGTGTCAGTAGACAAATGACACACAGGAAATGGTCACTGGAGTGCATATCTACAAGGACAGACCACTCAAGTCGATGAGCAAGCTGAGTGGTACAGATTGAGAGATCTAGATGCGAGAGAGTATGTGTGAAGTCTGATAGTAATGTAGGTTCACCAGTTGAGACAGATGAGATTGAAGATATCCACCAAGAGAGAGCCCCTCTGGCAGGGGGCGTGGAGAACCCCAGAGGGGATGGTGGGTATTGAAGTGGCCGACCAGCAGAAATGGAGGAGGGAGCTGCCTTATAAGATGCAGTAGATCTGCTTAGGTGACAAGTGAAGATGACGGAGTAAAGATATTGCAGATTGAGTAGGTGAAGCCAGGAAGGAAAAGTCTGACAGCTACAGCTTGGAGGTGGGTATCCAAAGAAATGAGATGGATGTTCTCTCTGATGAACATCATGACAACCCCATGAGCTGGAATCTTTGCTATAGGAGGGAGGTCAGAATGGACTGAGGTGAAGTGTGGAACATGAAAGGAATCATGAGGCTTTAGTTTTGTTTCCTACAGGCAGATAACCCACAAAAGAAGCTGCAGTTCTGCCTATTAGCATGGATACTGTGCATATTCCACTGAAGAACAGCCATTTTGATAAAAAGGAAGGTGAGTAAGTTCCAAAGCTGTTTCTGATTGGGCAACCACCTAGGAAGTCATTGGGACTTCATTCTGAGATTTACATTGCTTTTTCTTTTTCTTCTACCTCTGAGGATGACAGTAGTCATCAGGAAGGGAGCTGCATGAGGCGACATCCAAGTCAGAGAGGCAACTAGTGGCCTTCAGGCCTTTAGTGTGCAGTTCTTAGTTGTGACTCTGCTTGTCATAACTTGTCTTCGTAAGAGTACTGAGGAGGGAGGTTCCCTGAGGAGCAGGTGCCGGCTGAGGGGGAGGGAGAGTTGAGGGAGCAGGGATGGAGGAGTAGCGACAGGGGGAGCGGGGATGGGGGAGGGAAAGCAGAGAGGGTTGGATACCACCAGTGGGGGGGGGGGGTGAGGGTGACATGAAGAAGTTACGGAAGGGGGGAATGGGTGAGTGATGCTACGGAGGCAAATGTTGATGTCAACGATACCGGGTGGAGAGGGTCATACTTCTTAAGATCCTCAAAATATGACATACAATCTAGAGTCTTGTACTCTTGAGTTTTTCTTTCCCTTTTATAAACTGGGCAATCCAGTAAATGAGGAGCACATGGACCTCGGCAGTTTACACACCTAGGTGGTGGGGTGCAAGGGTTCTCTGTAAAGAGAGCATGGCCACAGTCACCACAAATAGGATTGGTGTTGCATCTTTAAGACATATGCCCAAAATGGAGGCAAAGAAGCAGTACATAGGTGGTGGGATGAAAGGCCTCATGTCACAACTGGAGATCATTATCTTGACTTTCTCAGGTAGAGTATCCCCTTCGAAAGCCAGGATAAAAGCACCACTGTCAACACTGTTACCCTTGGGGCCTCTCTGGATGTGATGAACTAATTTAACGCCACGCCATTCCACGTTTGTCCCAACTTCCTCGTCTGATTGTAACAGAGGGTCCCTGTGAAAAATAATGCCCTGTGTCATGTTAAGGGACTGTTGAGGCATGATGCCACTGGCATGTCACCAAATTGATGGCAGGCTTGAAGTGCAGCCGACTTGTTGGCAGAGGACTTGCGAATCAAGACAAAATCGGATCGCATCTTACTCAGTGCCTCGACTTCACCAAATTTGTCTTCGATTTACTGTGCAAAGAAGAGAGGTTTGGTTGCAGCAAATGTCTCCTGCGTCCAGGGAGGTGAAGTCTGTGGAAGAAAGAATGGGAACTGAAGAAATACTATTCCTATCAGGAGAGAGTTTCACTGCAGGAGAGCGGCCAGACACCTTAACACATTTCAGGTGGAAGACCTCAACCCTAATACCACCCACTCTGGTCAGGGGCTCATTCCATGGGCACCACCCAGCCACAGCAAGGGCCGCCTGGCAGGATAGTTGTTGCCAGGAGTTCTGATACCCTGAAAGGATCGATAAACCACTCCTAGGCACACATGGGGCATTTGCAACTGTGGTACCAGTAGTGTGTTCCCTGTGTTGTCAGGGGGTTCAACCAAAAGGATACATAACAGCACCCCCCCCCCCTCCCACACACACACACGGACTGGCTACACGTGCTGGGGACCTAGCAGGGATAGGGAGAAATTTTGTTGTGGAGGTGAAACACTGAGGGGGACCAAACTAGGCCAAAAACAGGTGTAAACAGCAAATAGAACAAAATCGCAAAAGCCATCAGCAGTACCATGGGAATAGCCTCGCTGTCTTAAAGTGAAACACCTAGAGAGGGGAGAGGGAGGGGAGGGGATCAGGTGAGGTAATGCAGCCTGGGAAAATAGGAAGAAAGGCTGCAATGTCTTGGGGACCAGTGTGCGCCACACACGTACCCATAAAAGAGCTGTAGGCCCCAGGGGGAAGGCTAATAGCTGATACAGGGTGTCCAGAAAAAGACTCCCCGATTTCAAAATTAAATATCTCGTAAACAAAGATCGATAGAGGACTGAAGTAAACGGTACGTTTATTGTGAAAGCTGTAAGAATTTATACAGCAGTTTGAAATAATGGTTACAAAAGCTGCTAACAGATGGCGCTGTACGCTGTAAAGCTCATATCAGCATACATAAGTGAAATAATCATATGAAAATACTCTTTGCAAACAATCACATCACAATGTTTACAAAATGTTCACCACTAGCACTACAGAGGTGGCGCGAAATTCACCATCACATTTCGTAGTGTCTCAACTGAAATGGATGCACATGCCACGCCGATTCAAACTCGTCCAGCGTGACGGGATGCTTCGAGTAAACCATGTTTTCACTGTGCCCCACAAAAAAAAAGGCACAGGGAGTCAAATCCGGCGAATATGGAGGCCAATCCATGCCTGCACCAGTAAATTTGGGATATTCCAAAGCAATGACTCGATTCCCAAAGTATTCCTCAAGAAAGGGAAACACTTCTTCGGTCCAATGTGGTCGGGCTCCATCTTGCATAAACCGTTCAGTACCTGGTCGATCCTCTAACGCTTGCTGTGTGGTGACAATTTGTTCCAAAATTGCAACGTAACGTGCACCAGTGACCATTTCTCGAATGAAAAAAGGGCCAATAATGCCTCTGCTGCATACTGCAGCCCACACAGTAACTTTAGGAGAATACAGGGGTTTCGCTTCACACCATATAGCTTTTCGGGATCCCAAAATCACCAGTTCTGCTTATTCACATATCCATTCAGGTGGAAGTGTGCTTCATCTGTAAACCAGATGCAGCCAACATCAAATCCTTCACTATCGATCATTGTGAGCATCTGATTAGCAAAGGCAATCCTTTGTTGCACAGCTCGTACGGGTATTGAATTTTGAGTGGAAATGTGTAGGCTCTTTCTCAGTATTTTCTGCACGCTGGAACACTTCAAACCAATCTCAGATGCAATTCTAAGGATGGATGACATTGGATTTCTCTGAATAATTCCAGAACTGTGGCGATATTTTCAGGCGTAACTGCGGTTTGCTCGCGGCCAACATGTCCCCTAGATCGTCGATTACGCTGCCTGTTCGTTGAAATTTTGCGAAGAGCGTACAAATGGTTTTCACATCGGATCCTTTTGGAACATTAAATCTTGCTTGAAAACTTCGCCTTCTTGCTATAGGACACTCTTCTAACCTGTGGTACTCTAGCACCATAAAAACGCGTTGTTCAATGGAGTACATGGCTTTAATCTCTTCCTTCGGTACGCTAACCTCCTTTCACGTTTCAATGGTGGAACTGATCGCTCTGGGCTTTGGATCACTATTTATACAAGGAATTACATATGGTGATTACAGAGCCATCTGTTAGCAGCTTTTGTAACTATTATTTCAAACTGCTGTATAAACTTCTTACAGCTTTCACAATAAACATACCGTTTACTGCATTCCTCTATCGATCTCTGTTTTCGAGATATTTAATTTTGAAATCAGGTGTATGTGTGTGTGTGTGTCATACATCTTTCCATTGAGTTGTAAACTATCATTATTATATTGTTGAATTCCAACCCGGACTTTCCATTATTAAATAATGGATAAACTGTATGGCTAACATCAAAAGCTGTGAAAACACAAAGTATACGGCTAAATAGGTCATTTGATGGCACTAATGAACTGGCATTGTGTTCAGCAGAATGACTGACATTGGTTTAATAAGTGACAGTAGGAGGTTTCAAGACAATGTTTTCAAATTCACAGGAAGATTTGAATTCAAAGTTTAACAGCAGGTCCCCTGTTGCCAGTTCAAAGGTCAAGGAAGGTTAGGGGCTTTAGAGGACTATCATCACAGGACCATGTTCAGTAAAATCATTAGGTGCAAACTTTCAATGAGTATAACAAAGTGTTTGTATTGAGATGCACTTATAATTCACACATGAACTACTTAGAACATGTTAATTAAACAGTATACTTGAATATTAAAAAGCATATACAAACCTTAATGCATTTAAGAGACCTTCTGATCGAGCAGCGGGCTGATCTTTAAGGAGCTTCACGCAACCCTTCACCTGCATATTGGAAATTGCAATATTGTAAGTACTTATGAGAAGGAAATACTTTCATAAGAGTTGTTCAAAGTATCATGCAGAGTGTCAACATAGTATGAACAAGTCAGAAAAAAAAACTTACATCAACATTGGAAGCCTTTACAAATGCTCCTTGTGGATGTACATGATCATACAAAATGACAAGACCAACCATTACTCGTAAAACAAAAAGCTGGGTTTCTTCTCTTTGGAACTGAGCTATCAAATTCCTGCACAGAAAAATAAATAATGTCAACCTGGAGAATTATCATAACTTATTTAACAAATACACAATAAAGAATGACTATAAACTTACGGATTTTCAAGCATTCGCAAACAAACTTTTGCCATAGTACCTAGAGTTTCTGTTGTATTTTCAATAGGGATATCCTGATTCTGGAACAAATAGGAAAAAAAAATATTTTTTTAAAAAATATATAGTAGAAATCTGCCTTGACTAACCATATCTAAATTATTAGTTAAAATCTAAAATATAAATAAATAGTGGACCAAAAGTATTAATAACAAATTAATTTTCGGTAGAACGTAAGCAGAACTGTACAGCCAGATGACTGAATTATTTTAGACATTAACAAAACATTCAAAAATTAACAGAGCTGAACAAATATTATTATTAATTTAAATAATAATTTTTCCACTTCCTTAAAACCCATATCCTTCCCTTTCTCCTCTCCTTCCTTCCTCCTTTTCTGAAGAAGCGAACAACGGTTGTGAAAGCTTGTATGTGTGTGATTTTATTTGTATCTATTGACTAATTTTTGAAGAATATTCAAAATACATGTTATCTTTCTTGCCTCTCGTTGTGTACTCTAAACACAATAATGGTAAGTGCATTGGTTGGCTCTGTTCTTGTTCTAGACCTTTGGTCCCTTCTGAAATGCATGCCATCTTGCCAACTTCTATGACAGATTTAACAATATTTTCATGAAGGATAGGTTGCTTACTCACCACAGAGATGTCCGATGAGTCGCGATAAGGCACAAATAACAGAAAACAACTGGATAGTTTTCGGCCGTTAAGGCCTTCCTCAGTTAGACACACACACACACACACACACACACACACACACACACACACACACAGAGAGAGAGACATGACCACCGTCTCCTGCCATTGTAGCCAGTCCGGAGACACTTGTCATGTCTGTGTGTGTGTGTGTGTGTGTGTGTGTGTGTGTGTGTGTCTCTCTGACCGACGAAGGCCTTAATGGCTGAAAGCTATCAAGTTGTTTTCTGTTCTTTGTGTGGTTCTGAGACTTATCGGATGTCTCTGTGGAGAGTAAGCAACCTACCCTTCATGAAACTATTGTTGAATCATCCTTGGAATTTTCATTATATGACAGATTTGTTAGTCTACTGTGTCACTATAAGGTTTGGGTATATTACCTAAACATATGGTTTATGACTGCATTAGGCCTACATTGATTGATTATTATTTATATTGCCACTGCTTGCTATGAGAACATCAACTGAAACAATATTAAATTGTGGCATATTTTGAGTGGGTTCAATTTATCATAAAACATATGGAATACATAACCATTAAGTTTAATCTGCTTAATTCTAAACCATTCAAGGCAATTATGTACATAATGAGGCTTGCACACACACACACACACACACACACACACACACACACACACACACACCATGATTAATTATTGTCTCACCTCAGCAACAAATCTTGTGGTTGCTTCACTCAGAACCTTCAACATGGGAGTAGCATGAGCATAAAATAATGACATGTGATTGGCCAGCTCATTTGTCACTTCTCTTGTGTCAGGGTGCTCATAACCATCAGTGCTCGACATTCGTTGCCGCGTTATGGTGCGTCGATAGTAACTGAAGTCATTTTGTATTGCTGGTGTTTTCATCTATTGAATGAGTAAATAAAATAAGAAGTGATTAAAGTAAATGGTAAGATTTGAAAATGCATAGCAACTAACAATCTAGTGACAGTATAAAAACAATTAAAATACACTGGAGCCCAAAATTAAAGCAAAAAACTGTTGTATCCCGTTCCAGTGTCAAATTCTTGATATAATCATTCAGACAGTTAACAGATGTCTGAACGATTGTAATTCACACAGAAGATGGCACTCTGGTTACCAAACAACCATTCCAGCAATGATGCCAGCGCATCCAACAAATGGGGTAGTATTTGCTGGGTAGTCACTGTGTACACTTTCACGAATGATGCAGTATGGCACAGAGAAGATGCCTACCAGTCTCTCTGCAGTGGAGGACCATAGAGAGATTGGAAGCAGGACAGTCTCAAAGCCAATGCGGGCTGATGGCTTAAAGTGAATCATTCTGTTTCTCAGATGTGGTTACCATTTATAGGGAGCAAAACTGTATCCTGAAGACTGGGGCAGGGCCGACCATGAATGATATCAGAAAGGGACGACTGTTATTTGGCTGTAAATGCATGTCAGTATGACCATACTAATGCACAACAACTGGCATCTGATCTCAGCATCCACTGGAAGAGTTCTATCTGAAAGGTGGTTGGGGCAAACAGTGTAGAGACTGCTTCAGCAGAGTGGCCTTTACTGTTGGAGACCTGATGTATGTATACACCTGATTCATCTTCATAGAAGAAAAGGTCTCTAATGGAGTTATGAAAATGCCACCTGGTTGGTTGACCAGTGGGCCAATTTTCTTTTCACAGATTAGTCCCAATGTTACCTAGAGAGATATTTTGATGAATTCACATTTATACAGAGCGTGGAACATGATTCTGGGATCTAAACATTTTTTAAAGAGACTGATTATGTGGACCAGTCAAATAACTCTTCATGAAATTGTACAAGTGAATTGGGAAGGTTTAACTGGTGTCAGTTACTGTGACTAGTGTCCTTGGGCCTCATGTGTGGTTGTTGCGAGGTGCTGTAGGCCCAGACTTTGTACTATTGGACAATATTGCTCATCCTCATAGAATATGGGCAACTGTTCTTTTCTTGGAATCTGAAGATGTTGCACACACATGGTGTGGCCTGCTCAGTCTTCTTGTCTGAAAGCCATAGAGCACATCTGGGATGAACTAGGGAGATGGGTTGCATTACGTTAGTATCCATCAACCACTTTTCAAGATGTGTGAACAGCTTTGCAGAAACAATGAATGTTATTGTCTCAACAAAAGAGTGATGACTTCATTCACAGCAAGCCCCATCACTGTGACGCCAGTACTGATGCCAGAGGTGGTCACTCTTTGTGCTTAGCACATTAACCAGTTGTCAAAACACTTCTGCAAATGTATTAACTTATAAACATAGAAGAAAACATAGTTGTGTCCCATTATACATGTTGCAGTTGTTTCTGTTCTGTATTCTTTGCATTACTAATGCAGTTCTGCTTTAATTTTGTTCATCAGTATAGTTCTAGTTGAGTAATTTTATCCCATGTTAACTCTATTGTAACAATACATATTAGCTATTTTAATTCTTGACACTATGCATAAAGATAAGTCAAATTAAAATCAATGAGACTCAAAGTACCTTGTATTCATCAAATTTCAGAACAAACTCAAGAATTTCAGCAAACTGCTTCACCAGAGCTTGTTGAGTTTCTAAATGTTGAGTAGGAGTCATTGAGCCTGAACACAGCTGGAATAAAATCTTTGGAACCACAGCCTCTGAAACAACCAATTACCTCTTTGAGAAGGAGCAATTATAAGCACAAAAACCATATTTCCAAAACAAATTTCCACAAGACTAAAACTAAAATTTTGGTCTGATTCTTCATGAGGCACTTCCCAATATACTAGTTAGTTATATAAACTGTCATCTTCACTATGGGAGGATATCTACATTAATAAAAATATAAAGTTTGTTTATGTATATGGTTAATATACAAAAGTTGAAATTTTGTAATGAGCTAGCTTTCTAAGAGAGGAAAATTTTATATACATATTTATTTACTGCATGATATAACCTACATATACCATGTAAATTTTTGCATTTTTGTAACAATAGTACCCCATTATAAAATTTATATACATGCATATATGACACACATTAAAAAAACGATGTACGTAAAAAACATACATTCCAGTCAACATTGTTTCAAAAGGCATTTGGACAACAACTGTCAGAGCTTTGCAGTTAGTCCTATCTACATTTTCTATTTAATTGCAAATTCAAATGTATGTTTGTTCAAAATCTCAAAAAGTTCTTCACCGATTGCATTTAAATTTTTACACAACCTTGCATCTGATTTTGCATATGTTTTTCAGTACCCACTGGAACACCATCTGGTATATGTGTAGGATATACATCTACATACATACTGTGCAATCCACCGAAAGGTGCGTGTCAGAGGGTACTCGGTATCACTTGCTTTCTGTTGCACTCCCATACAGAAAGAGGGAAAATTAATGCTTGTCTGCATCCTTATGCGCCCTAATCCCTCTGATCTTATCTTTGTGGTCTTTGCGTGAACTGCAGTGTTGGCGGCAGAAGAATTTTTCAGCAGTCCTCTCATATTCTGGCCCTCTATATTTCTTCAACAGTATTTCGCAAAAAGAATGTCACCTTCCCTTCAGTGACTTCCATTTGAATTTCAAAGTGCATTGATCGAATCTACCAGTTACAAAACTAGCCACCTGCCCTCTAAACTGCCTTTATGTCCTCCTTTAAACCGATCTGGTAGGGATCCCAAACTCTTGAACAATACTCAAGATGGAGTTGTACAACCTTTTTATATATGCTCTCCTTTAGAAGTGAACCAAACCTTCCCAATAAACTGAATTTGACCATTCACCTTCCCCATGACTGTCATACATTTGTTCCATTCCATATTGCTGTGCATTGTTACACTTAGATATTTAATTGATGTGACTCTGTCAAGCAGCACACTACTAATGCTGCATTCAAACATTATGGGATTGTGTCTCCTACTTATCTGCATCACATTACATTTTTCTACCACACCACCTAGAAATTTGGTCCAAGTCATCCTGCATCCTATGACAGTCATTCAATCATGACACCTTCCTGTACACCACAGCACCCTCAGCAAACTGCTGCATATTGCAAATCACTCTGACCGTTAGATCCACGGTCCTATCACACTTTCCTTGGGCACCCTTGACAATACTCTAGCCTCTGAGGAATACTCACCATCGAGAACAAAGTATTGGGTTCTATTACTTAAATAGTCTTCGAGTCACTAACCTATTCCATAAGCTCTTACCTTCATTAGCAGTCTGTAGTGCTGTACCATGTCATACAACTTTCAAAAATCGAGAAGTATGCAGACTGCCTGTTGCCCTTCATCCATAGCAGACAAGAAGTCATGAGAGAAAAGGGCAAGCTGGGTTTTGCACGATCGAAGTTTCCTAAAGCCTTGCCGATGCATGGACAGAAGCTTTTTCATCTCAAGGAAATTTCCTAGGTCCTAGGATTTTTATCTGTCACTTTCCACTTCTTTCACCTCTGGCAGTAATGCTTATGTGAAAAATACTGAGTAGCATCGTGTTAGCTGGCTGGGTAAGTCAGTTTGAAGGTCTGAGGAAGGCAATGGCATACCACCTCCAAACAGGACCATGCCTAGTAAAGCACTGTGGTGTTCAAACCAATCTTCGGATTGTTGACCGCTTTACCTTTTTTACTGCAAACTGATGTTAATGGTATTGGTTTGTAATTTCTTGGGTCTGTTTTTTGCATTTCTTATACATGGGAGTTACCTGTGCCTTTTTCCAGTCACTTGGAAGTCTGCACTAGGTCAAAGATTCATGAAAAATTTAAGCTAAGGAGCCAATGCAGCCGAGTACTCTTTGTAAAACTGGATTGGTACCCCATCTGGACTTGGCGACATGTTTCTTTTCAAATCTCTCAGCTTCTCTCTACACCAGCTATGCCTATTACCATGTCTTCTATTTGGGAGTTGATACGATCATCAAATGAAGGTATGTGTGACTGGTACTTCTGTGTGAATGATTTCTTGAATGTTAAATTTAAAACTTTGGCCCTTATTTTGTTGTCTTCTATCACCACCCCAGAATCAGCAACAAGTGACTGGATAGAGACGATTTGCTTACCGATCTTAAATAGGACCACAATTTTTTCATGTTCTTGGCAAGATCTTTTGCTAAGGTATGACAGTGGGAGTTATTGTATGCTTTGCACATTGCTCTTTTTATAGATGTATGAGTCTCTACTAACTTTTGTCTGATTTGATTTTCTTTAACTGAGAGTGCAACTGCCTCTGCTTTTGCATCTTTTGAATATTACTATTAAACCACAATGGGTGCTACCAACCCTGAATCCACTTTGTTGGCACACATTTCTCCAGCATTTTATTTACAACGCATTTAAATTTTGCCCATAATTCCTCTACATCCATCATACTGAAACTAAACAACAGACATTCCTTCCTTAAGTGGGACACTAACAGTTGCTTATCTGCTCTTTCTAGCACAGACACACTCCTAGACTTCTTGACTGATTTATTAACTTCAGTCTCCATTGTTGCTATGATGACATCATGATCATTAACCCCTGTCTCTTACTTTGACACCATTGACAAGGTCTGTCCTGCTTGTACCTATAATACCCAAAATATTTCTATTGCATGTGAGCCGACGATTTAGGTGCTCAAAGCAGTGTAATAAATGGAGAATAATACAAACATTTAATGTTGGTTTGTTCAAAACTGTTATCCTGTTAAAATTCTTAATTGATTGCTTTGACATTTTGTCACAAGAGGGCATTCTTATGTATTTGTAATACCAAATTTCCATTATCGAATTTATATGAATTTATATATGATGTGTGTTAATAAACTGGGTACCAGCACACAAGGTATGGAAAAATATACGCATATTACAATACAACATAGTGTCAAAATTTCAAATCTTTTGGTTTAAAACCTCTTTGGATATAAGATTATGACAATAACACTAAACAAGACTGTATGTTGGACAGAGGTGTGAAAAGGATGGAGGAAATTGACACAAAAGGGGAGGAGGAAATGGAGATACACAGACAGAGGGGGAGCAGATAGACAAGAAGTGAGGGGAGAGATTGGAAGGCTGGAGTATGTGAGAGGTGACGGAAGGGGAAAGTAGATGCACAGAGAGAGGTGGGGGAGGCAAGGGGGGAGGAAGGAATAGGAGGTCATTGCAAATATCAAATTCCCATTACAAAGCACTGTGAAATTATGCATTTTAGAAATGTGTGCCTTCTCTTTTCTTTGCTTTTTATTTATTCTGAAAAAAGCCATAGCAATGTGTGGACAGGGATAGTGAGTTGCTTGTACACTGAGGTGGCTAACGTCATGAGAAAGTGATATGCACAGTTACATATGGTAATAATATTGAGTACAGAACGATAAAAGGGCAGATAATTGTCAGGACTGTCAATGGTACTCTGATGATTCATGAGAAATGTTTTCTGACATTATTATGGCCACATAATGGGAATCAACAGACACTGATGAATGTGAAATGGTATTTGGAGCTAGATGCATGGCGTATTCCAGTTTGGAAATTGTTAGAGAATTCAATATGCAAGATCCTCATCATCAGGCGTGTGATGAGAATACCAATTTTCAGGCATAACCTCTCTCCAAGGACATCACAGTGGCTGACAGCGTGCACTTACTGACAACGAGCAGTGGTATTTTCATAGGGATGTCGGTGCTAACAAACAACATGTGTGAGATAACCATAGAAAACAGTGTGGGACACAACGAAGATATCCATTAGGACACAATCTGGAATTAGTGGACACTGGTAACAGCTAACTTAATAAAGTTCTACTACAGACAGTAAGATATTGCCTGTAATGCCTATCCTGGAGTTAGTTGTCTAGAAAGCCTTGGCTTGGTCAGATGAGTCCCAATTTTGGCATAGCCCATGATGTCAACAAAATGTTGGAAAACCCGTATATGGGATATCTTAATACTTCTGCATTGTAGATAAAAAAATAATCTGTTGTTATCCTCATAAATTAAAGATAACAGAATGTACTGCCGAACACAGGTCTCAGCCCAAAAATTCGCACCTTCGGCACTCACATGAAAAAGAAGAAACACTCTAACCTAACCTTACCATCGGAGGGAAGCTACAGATCACTTCTTAAATACAAACTATTAATCTATAATCAGTTCTGTTTGTAAACAAACTATCATCTTTAACTCAGCCACCACATAATTACTCACACCTTCTGAAAACACGCATGCACCTCTAAACTACCGCACTGTGATGATGTCACGGGTCAATACCGATGGGTGGTGTCTCTGTCTTCAGGTGATCCCCAATTTTAGATGGTAAGAGTTGATGCTAGGGCTGTAGTCCGGTGCATATCCCACTAACCTTTGAACCCAGGTTATCAACAAGGCACTGGAAGAGGTGGTAGTGGTGGCTTCATAATGGTGTGTATTGCTTTTACATGGAATCCTTCCATCCTTCAGAATAGTTATATTCAGCTACTTGTAGATCATTCACAGGCATTTGTGGATGTTACGTTTCAAACAATAATGGAATTTCTATGGATAACAATCTGCCCAGTTTTTGGACTACAACTGTTTATGACTGATTTGAAGAACATTCTGAACAATAGCAGTTTATGATCTGATACCCAGATCACCTGATGTGAATCCTATCAAACATTTATGGGATGTAAGAGGTCAATTGTTGCACAAAATCCTGCACCAGCAACACTTACACAATTATGGAAGATGAGAGTGGCATCAGGACTCAATGTTTCTTTAAGGGACTTCCAAGTACATGTTGAGTCCATATTACTGAACTTTTCCAGGTTAAAGGATGAGCTAACATGATATTACAAGGTAGCCCTATCCAATGACTTTTGTCACTCAATGAAATAAATAAATGGTAGGCTAAATCTTTTATTATGCCAATTGTTTAATAATGAGGCATGAAAGAGAGGGGTCTAGCAAGCTGCCATTAATTAGTCATTGACGTAGCAGCATATGTGACCAATCAAATGAAGAGTGATAAAGCTCCACGATCTCACAATAAAAATATTCAGGGCGGATGTAATCACAGCTCTTTGCAAGATTCTAGTACAGTTCTGTGATAAATGTTTGAAAGGCAATCAAATTCCTGAATTTGAAATTACAAAAGTGTGACTAAGATATATCTTATTTTCTCCTCTGTTTAAAACCTATTTAAAGGAAGTTTTACAGGAATGTACGTATAAAGGATATGGCATGGGAATTCCAGTTGGGGCAGAAACATTGTACACATTACTTTTTATGGCTGGCCAAATCATCATTGTAACAGTTGAGGTCTTTCAATAAATCTTGACAAAGTTGAATATTTTGCAGTTAAAGAAAATTATGCCTCGCTGATTTTGAAACTGATGTTGGAAAGGCAAAAAGAGATGCAAAGCTTATAAATATCTTGGGATAACATTATCTGTTGGTGGAAGGAGTATGCAGACATAAAAGAAAGCATTCTGATGGTTAAATTTTGTCTTGTAAAAACTAAAAATATATATATATATATATATATATATATTCAAGATGAGCAAGGAAAATACTGCAACACATGAACCAGACACCTAGGTACTGAATAAATAAAATTAAAAATAAATAAATAAATAAATAAATAAATAAATAATTAAAAAAATAAAAGAGGTTTCTTGCAACTGGAAAAGTAGTAGTGGAATGTCAGAATTTGATAACATAAAAAAGAGGAAATTTGAAAAAAAAATTAAATAGATATTACACAAACAACTGAAACAAAAAGGCTACTTTGGTATGGGATAGATGGTGCAGGATGACCAAAAAGAGTGTGGGAATTGATAACAGTTCCAAGACCAGTAAGAATGTGGAAACATGCTGTAGATGACACAATGCAAAATTAAGATGTACAAATATCCAATATGGAGACTGGATGTACAAGGAGATGTGGAAATTACAGTACTGGGAAACAGTGACAGATATTTAAATTATTCACATATTTTCTTACCAAGCTCTGTAGAAAATTCGTAAAACCTTTTCAGTTTTGTAACCAGAGGCATCACAGCTTGCCACGCTTTCTTTTGGTACTCTTCAGTAGGTGATGAAATGGCCTACAAAAATCAAATGTCATCAGTGCACAATCTAGGAAAAAATTACGTTATGAACACTATGCTCAGTAACTGGATCGTACCTCTCTTATTTCTTTTCCTGCTCCCTTATAACACTGTATGTCCTCCAAAATTGATTCAGAGTTTCTCAAGACTCTTTGTACCTCTTCAAAGGTTTCTTGCTCCGTTTCAGTTGGCTGTGCATCTTTAAGAGAAATGAAATACTTTAGAATATAATATTTCACACCACACTAGACTTTATTAGTTAGGTTGAACTATCAGGCAGAGGAATTTAAAAGTACATTGTGATATTGCAAAATGTAACCCTAACTGCAGAGCTGCATTGTCACTTACTTTCAAAATCAAGGAAGACGTCATATTTTTGGGGTGAACAACAATTTGAGTCATCTCTTGCAAGAAGGCTTAATAATTTGCCCATCTTCAAGTAATAACTCTGCCAAACTATTTTCTATTTGTTCTACCAAACCATCACGGTCTTCCTACGAAAAAATAAAAGAAAATTAGAAAAACAGAACTAAAACTATCATGTTTAAAAGGTTCTCTTAAAGTTAGTAACTGAAGTGATACTTTCAAATCAAAAGATTTCGGTCTTTATACCATTATGTATAGCATATACAAATTGAAGTTTAATGTTATCGAAATAAGACTGTTAGCTTTTCACTAAATTTTAGTCACTAAAGTAAATTAGCAACAACCGTCAAAAGAGTAACAAACAACAGTAAAATTTATAGGGTTTTTCATTTAATGTTTTAACAGAATTGACTAAATACCTCACCTTATTCAAAATAAATCCATAGAAAAATTTTGAAACCGGCTTTTATGCCGCTTGAGACAAACAAAATTGTAATCACAGGGTCATTTATAAACGTCCAATAAAACGATGCTATGAATTTTTCTTGCAGCGTTATCACTAATATGCTTCCTAAAATGAACACAGTTCGTCATTTGCGATAATGAAAGCCACAATTTGTTTTGTTTACTAACAACGTAAAGCTATCTTTGTCATAAGAATTTCGTCTGCTGTATGTCGAATGACAACTTGTTTGTTTTGGTTTTCAGTGATGCCTTCATGCAAAACACTGTCTATACACAGTCGCACCAACTTCAAAAGTTACATTATAATTTTTTGTTCTAATGAGACAGGCCGTAGGCAGGTATCAATCATATAAGGTTTTTTTTTTCAAAATTTTGCAGCCATAATAGAAGTATACTTCTCTTGGAAATAAATATAATTCTAAACAATAATGTAAATACCATCTTGATACTTCGCTGGACATACCGTATTTCCTTTCATTCTGACAAATTCTTTTTTTATTTTGTCAAAAGAAAACTTAACACACGATATTAAGTGAAATTAACATAATTGCGGAAGGTACAAAACAAAATTATGATTTCTCTCATTTTCAATTAGGCCTACTTGCGCATCTTGTTTCTACCTAGATGACTAGTGACTTCAACTGTACGTTCTAAATCGCTACGGACAACTCTCTTAATCAACAACTGAGGGATAAACTATACATGGTAAGTTACGAGTATCATTCTCAGTTGTATGACATGTTGTAAAGATTAGTGACGAGTTGCCCTTAAGATTCTTCAAATTTTGCGCATATTAAACAACTAAATATGTGGTTGGAGTGAGGGATACTGGAGTTAAAATGCTAAATGAGACTAGTAATAACAAGAGAACTTGTTTCAGGACCAGCCAAGTAATCTGATACGCATCAACCTCCTATTAATTGAATACCATGTTTTATTTTATTTCTTATTCCCTAGAAGCACTGACCCATAACATCTTCAACAACATTAATACTCAGAGAATCATTGTTAAGTGCTTAACAGAGCCTAAATAGCGGTTATATTAGCTTTTCCCCATTCCATTCACATATTGTGGGGGTTTCCAAAATGTGCAACCAGCAGTCCAAAATAGGTTGCACAAGTGTGGTACAGGCAGTTTCTTTAGTAGAACTGTGAATCTTCTAAGTGTTCTGTCAACAAAACATAGTCTTTGCTTCGCTTTCCCCACAATATTTTCTGTGTGTTCTTTCCAATTTGAGTTTTTGTGATTGTTACTCCTAGATATTTAGTTGAATTTATGGCCTGTAGTTTCGACTGATTTATCATGTAAATGAAGTTTAACAGATTTATTTTAGTGGTCATGTGGATGACTTACACTTCTCATTATTAAGGGCCAAATGAAATTTTTTGCTCCATACAGATATTTTATCTAAATCATTTTGCGGTTGCTTTTGATCTTCTGGTGACTTTATTAACCGATAAATGACACCATATCCACGATCAGCCTAAAAGAGTTGCTCAGATTGTCTCCTAAATTATTGTTTATAAAAATAGAGAACAGTAGCGGCCCTATAACACTTCCCTGGGAAATGCCAGATATCACTTCTGTTCTACTTTCTGACAGTGAATCGCGAATCAAGCCGCACAACTGTGGTGATATTCCACAAGCACGCAATTTCATTAGAAGACGCTTGTGACATACAGTATCAAAAGCCTTCTGGAAATCTATAAATATGGAATCTATTTGACATCCCTTGTTGATAGCACTCATCACATCATGTGAGTAAAGAGCTAGCTGTATTTCAGAAGAATACGTGTTGACTATGCAGCAGCGGATCTAGGGTTCGATTTTGGAGGGGGTCACGGGTCACTGTGTGTGTTTTCGGCCCCGCCCAGTTCCCTTCCAGAAAAATATACCTTGATATCATACTCCATTTCAACGTATATTTGTGTACGGTTTTAATAACGGTAAAATATATACTCGTAATTTTAATGTAATTATTTATGTTTTTCATAAAATGTATGATATTTTAGTGTAGTTTTTCTCTCATTCGGCCTTCTATGGACCACAAAGGCTTCTATCTGTTGCCTGGTGGTATTTTCCTCTTTCGCCAGCAGATTTTCATTTTGGCTGATTGTGCTTCTTTTCTCTCTTCTGACCATTTGGCGACAGGGCGTGGAACGGGCGCAGTAAGCGGGATGAGGTGTTTAGTAATTCTGACCTTGTCTCTGAAAACTTGTTGATCATGAATGTTCTCAAATGAAATTTCAGGATCCGTGTAATTCCTTTTTACTTGGCTTGCCCATTTGGAATACGATTTTGATTTTGAAATTGATCAGAGTATGCGATGAGTATGTCTTTGGGGGTACATTTTAGTGTGAACAATGACAGTAACAATAACTAATAATTTGTTTACACGAGTAAATAGCACTCCTTGACAAAAATACCACATTTCTTCAGCATAATAATGAAGAAATTGCAGTTCCGTAAAATACTGTTTTTGAAAAATATGTCTCCAAATCTTTGCAAACTATATCTGTTACTTAGTTAATTTACGAAGTATAACAGGATCGTTGACAACGTCACGATATGCGCAGTGTGAAATCGAAGTGTGCAATCTGCGTTTCACTTTGCACTATGACTGGAATTTGGTATGCAGACTGTGGCTATAAGAGTGTGTTATGGAGAAAAATGCTGATTACTTGTCGCCTATGTACAGTGGGGGGGGGGGGGCGAATGTAAGTGAAAAATATACAATGAGGATATCTCAAGTGGTTAATGTTACCTATAAAAATTATTTAAAGAAATATTCCCGAAATATTCCGTATACACTTAGTATAAAAAATAATTTAAAAAAAACTACAAAAGAAGTCTACAAAAAAAAAAAAAATTCTAAAAAAAAAGTTGTGTTTTGGGGTAGTGGGGGGGGGGGGGGGGTCATGACCCCCATGACCCTCCCCCTGGATCTGCCACTGTGACTATGGATCAATAGATCGTTCTCTTTGAGGAAGTTCATAACATCTGAGAAAAATATTATGTTGTAATATCCTGCTGCAAACTGACGTCAGTGATATAGTCCTGTAATTTTGAGATCACTCCTATTGCCTTTCTTGAATACTGGAGTGACCTGCGCAACTTTCCAGTTTTTGGGTACAGAACGTTTGCTGAGCGAGCGGTTGTATATCATAACCAGGTATGGGACTATGGCATCAGCATACTCTGAAAGGATCCTAATTGGTATACAATCGGGACTAGGAGACTTACTTTTGTTAAGTGATTAAGTTGCTTTAATACACCAGGAATATGTACTTCTAAATTACGAATTACGGAGTTCTTGATACGAATTATGGAGTATTTGGTTCGTCTTCTTTCGAAAGGAATTTCTGAAAGCTGTGTTAGGTAATTCTCCTTTAGCAGAACTGTCATCAGTATCATCACTATTACTATCGCATAGTGAAGTATGATTGTGTTTACCACTAGTATATCGTACTTTACTTATGAACAGAATTTCTTAGGAATCTCTACGAAATTACGTGACAGAGTATCATAGTGGAAACGGTAGTGGGCTTCTTGCAATGATGTTTGTGCTAAATTTCGAGTTTCTGTAAAAGATAGCCAGTCATAAAGATTTTGTGTTCGTTTAAATGTGGCATGTTTTTTTTTCTTTGTTTTTGCAAGAGTGATCTAAGCTGTTTATCACAGTGGGTCAAACCCCTCTTTTGTTAATTTGCTAGGTATAAATCTGTCAATGGTTGTTGATATTATCTCTTTAAATGTAAGCCAAATCTGATCTACTCTAATATTGTTAGTTTCGAAAGAATTGGGAACACAACCCCAGTTATTTTTTGATGAATTTCAATGTAAATGTCATTGCTCCAACGGTCACTGACGTAAATTAAATTCGGAAAGTGTGACATTTTTGTAGAAACTTGTAGAATAAGCATAAAATATCTGTACTAGCCTATGTATATATCTAAGAAGAGTGAGGACAAAACAACAGTTTCATTTGTATTAAGACATAATAATTGTAGATACAACATTAATTGCATAAAAAATCGCTGCAGAATATCTTCAGAAAATTACATCAAGGATCTGACAGTTTTTTAATTAATGGAAATTGAGCACAATTCATTCGTAAATAATATTGACTTCTTAATATTTAAAATACTTTGCAGTCAAAGCTAAATGAGGGAGAAATAAAACTGTCAGACCCATGTAGTGAATGACTATAGATGTACTTTTATTAAGTTCTTCTGTAGCAATTTTTGGGAAGTATTTTGAGAACCGGTCACTACATGGATGGTTAAATCCTAGTTTAGGTGACACCACCTTATTGATGTGCAGGTGCTAGTAGAGTCAAGGTAAATGACTTGTACGGAAGGCAGCCAATCAGAAGTGGCGTTGAGAGAGAGAGACAATAAGAATGTATTTTTCACGCTATAAATGAATATGGCAAGTAATTACCTTAAAATGTTATGCTACTTTGACTTAACTAATGACTCAGTATACCTTAATACAATGTGTAACTTTCATGTCCTCTTCTTTATCTCCCACAATGTGTGCATTAATCCTAGAGTGTGCAAAGTTTCTTTGGGAATATAAATGTCTGTGAGAAGATGAATGGATATGTACACCAAGAACTAGTTACTACATGGCTGTAACAGTGTTCTTAATTCATGGTAATTGAACACGATTCATTTTTCAATAATTTTGCTTTCTTATCATTTAAAAGACTTTGTAGTCAAAGCCACATAAAGGGGGAAAACGGTTAAATTATAGTTGATGAGCTACTACCTTCTGTCTGATGTTGACATACTGGTAGTGAGAGGAAATCAATCGGAAGTATTGTACAGAGAGAGAGAGAGAGGCAATGAAAATGCGTCTTTCATACCATGTAGGAATATGGCATATAATTTAAATGTTGTAATGACATTTACATAAAGCTCATCTTTTAATGTAATATACAATTTTTCATTATAGAAAACGAAATATTATACTTTTTATTTGTTGTGCAGTTTTTGAGATTGTTTACTTTGTGGAATTAGGTTTCATGGTAATCAGAAGAAATCTGATATTTTCAAAATTAATACAAATAGCTATTAGATGATGAATGGAAGAAGGTCCCCGAGAACCAGTTACAACATGTACAATATCGATGTGATGGTTTTTTTCACTCTACTTCTGTTTCACTGAAAAGTATTGTAAGTGTTAGTAAATCTATATTATTGACGAATGAACTGCAGTCAATTTTCATTAATTGAAAAAAAAAAATCTGTTACATCCATGTAGTGACTGGTTCTTGATGTAGGCCCTACATCTGTAAAATATTCTATAGAATATGTTCCAAAAAGTACCTCGAGAACTAGTCACTATATGAGTGTGATAGTTTTCAATAACTGAAAGAAAAACTAACTGCAGTTCATTCATTAATAATATAGATTTCCTAATGTTCACAATATTTTTCGGTGAAAGTTAAGTAAAGCGAAAAACTGCCACTCCCATGTTGTAACTGGTTCTTGACGTCCTTTTTCCATCCACCATCTCGTAGCTATTTGTATTAATTTTACAAATATCAAATTTCGGTAATTTGGAAGAATGCTTACAAACTATATACATCAAAGTAGGGACACACATCGATTTTGTATGTTATGAGAACATAAAAAATAGTAAAGTACTTTTGTCAATCAGAATAGACATCTAAGACCAATTCACACTGTCCGTCACGTCAACGTCACGTCACGGAACCGTCACGTCAAGTTGTATTCCCACTGTCCGTCCGTGTCCGTCACATCAATTAGCCGATCTCAATACGCGATGTTGAAAGTGAGGTTATGAGTGGCGATCTGTTATGTAGAAAATCATAGTTTAATACTAGAAAGGGGGAACAACAACGCTAAATGTTATTGACGGCCAAAGAAAACTTTACAGTGTTTGTTTTTGGCCAACTTACTGGGAACTGAAACAACATTTCAAAACATCGACATCTATTTTCAAGCCAAAAAATAAACATATGAAGGCATCAAACCATACCTTGTGAGTGTAAATAGCGCCTGTGTACTTTACCCATTACGATTTGCTCGCTGACATTGTTAATACCGTCATAAACAACTGAATTTTTGTCTTTCATTAGAACTGACTTTTTCATTTAAAATGTTATTTAATGTAAAACGCGTGATCAAATTACAATCTTATTCAAATAAACAGTTGGCTTCAGTCGATTCTGTTACAATGTTACGTAACATAAACCATTTTTTGGTTTCAGATATCCGACCTCGATTTTAGGGGGACACTCAATTGACAAAAATATTTAAGTCGTCATGAAACATTTGAGATTTACCCCTAAAACGAGGTATAACAACAACACAAAGATGAATAAGACACATATGCATATAAACAGTGCAATCGTCGACTGCAGCATGTAATTCGCGTGACGAAAATAGGTTAACTTCCGATGTTAGCAGACGGCCGTTCCGTCAAAACATTCTTCTCGAGAAAGCTTGACCTGACGTGACGATCTGGTGACGGGCAGTGTGAATGGCGCCATTAGAAATACATCGTGGAATGTTCTGACGGACGATGACGTAATGTGACGGACAGTGTGAATTGGCCTTTAGTGTCTAGCTTGTCAAAAGTATTTCCCCATTTCCTACGAATATCTGATATTAGATCTTATTACACGATACACCTTATAGATGTCTAATCTGATTTACAAAAGTAGTTTACTATTTTTTACCAATATCTCACGATTTTAAAGGTCGTGATTAGGCAGGCACCTAAGAGTACAGTTTGAATTATTGTGAGTCAACAAGCAACAAATACATTGAGATGCTCACGTGTAATGCTTCGACCAAAATCCGAATTACCCGAATACATGATAATTTTAAAGAATGTGGTGAGTCAGGCACCTACGAGTACAGGTTTGATGCTGGTGTGGTTGATATCTGGTTCAGTGACAGTCACATCTCCGATATAAATAGCTTTCAAGCATTCTTCAAAATTGCCGAAGAATCTAGTAAGAACAAAAATAATGGTATATAACAAGATTGTAGACCAGGTAGATAAATTCAAATTTCTTGGAACCATTCTATCGTACAGAGGAGACTTACTTCAAAAAGAGAAAATTGAGAAGCATATCTACTTATAAGGCACTAACAAAAATTTCTCTCAAGTAAACTATGAACTGAAACATATATCTTACATTCTATAAAGTCATGTCGGTAACACCATGGCCGTAATGAAGTGAATCTTGGATAATGAAAAAAAAAAAAAAAAAAAAAGATACCGTATTACGAAAAAAGATAGAATAAATTACAGGTCTATGAAATGAAATATACCAGACACATAGCACGATACACAAAGTTAGAGATATTATTAAGGAATTACATTTTTAAAGATAAATAGTAATGTTGAAAAATATAGACAAAAGTAGACATTTCATCTGTTGTGAATGAAGAGTCAAGATTACGGCTACATTTTTGGCGATATATTCTGCCAGGTAAAATATACATTGGAAGACCTGCAAAAGGTTAAATTGTACGACACTTCTCGCCGGGCTGCAGTGGTTATGTTGGCACTAATGGTAATGACGGAAACTCAGATGACCAATAAATGTTTTTTCGTGACAATTTCAATTATAATATTTTTTTTGAACAGACAAGGGTACATACAAGAACCTGTCAACCATAGAGCAGGTACAGTATTAATTTTGCTGCGAGTGAAACGAGAAGCAATTACATTTACTCTCTAGCTCGTGAAAAATATTAACGCAATTCTACACTTCATTGTTCATCTGTTGCCAACATAAGCACTGGAGCCCGGCGAGAAGCGTCGTAAAATTTTACCAGAAGAAAAACACATCTTACAGTATGTAATGAGGTTATTTCATTGCAGCGTCCTTTATGTGTCACAGCTCATTACCTGAACGAATTAACGACATTACTATACTTTGTACTTTGTCGACTTACCCAGTAAACACCATTGGAAATTCACATCTAACATACGCAGCCATGGACAAGAATTTGTTTTTCTGTGTTTAACCGTTCAGCTGAAACCTCTATCTACAGACACTCTTTAGCAAAATAGGTATTAGCTTATGCAAGTTAGTTTAAATGCTAACACTTCTGCAAGCTTGTCGCTGATTAGGTGTCGTTCTATGGTCTCGGTTCCTTAACGGTGTATTTGCGATACGTCGATAATTGGAAAATTTTGCTCGACTCGACGTCGCTTATCCTCTTACTCCACCTCTTCGATTTGCCTTTCACAGAATACTTCTAAAGACGCGTAAAAATCGTATAATCAAAGCGCTGTTCTCCTCCTTACGAGACAAATGATCGCCAAAGATATATATCGATATTTGTTCTTTTTTATCTGTGTCTTTAGTTTTGTATGATAACACTACAGACTGATAACACCATAGTCTTTCTCAGTGGCGTAACAAGGACTTGGCATTGGGGGGGGGGGGGGGGATAGAGCTGCATGACGAGCAAAATTTTAGTCAGTTTCCAGACAGACTACCATCTACCACTCCCGCTGAAGAAACTAATTCATTTCCATCCAATGAACGATTATGGTAAAACACCCCAAGTTTTCAATCTTTACCTTTACCAGATTGCTGTTATACGATTTCTATTCTTATTTTTTTCCTTTTCTTTTTTTTTTCTTTTCTTTTTTTTTCGTGTTCTTGGGGGGGGGGGGGGTTCTATCCCCCTCATCCCCCCCCATAGTTACGCCACTGGTCTCTCTATATCTATATCTCTATACCTAACATATACAGTCGCGAGTGACAGTTGCAAGCAACGACACAACCGCTCCTAGAGGTGGGCAAGCCGCCGAAGGAGTGATGTTTGTTTTATAATTACAATCGTACGTGATTAACGAAATACTGAAATTTTTATGTTACAAGTGGTAGTAAAATATCAGGAGACGAACATAATTAGGAAATTAATGTAAAAACAGTCGAATTTAACTGATTCAGTGATATAAAGAACAACTTCGTCATAAACTTACGAATATGAATGTATTTACAGCTTATTCCGTTGAAAGTAAGTAAAATATAAACATAAGAGAAACATAAATTTCTATTATGGTCTGTTCTTACTATGACAAGCAGTATTTTGACGCGCATCAATTTGGTTTGTGGAGTCTAATGATTCGCACATCGGTCGTCTTTCTTATACGCTCATATTCTTTTGAGTGTAATTACTTTAACTTGAAAAATCAATCTTTTGAAGACTCTTGCCTTTGTGGTTCAGCTATAGCAACAATTTTGAAACTGGATTCTTCTTTGTTTGAAACAGTGTGATTGCTTTTGTCGTTTTATGCCACGTCAGTGACGTTTTTCCTTGAGCTACAGCTGTTGTGCTGATTTGGTATCTTAAATCCTGTAGTTTCCTGTGTTCTACCCTCACAGATTTTTACTGGAATTGTAGTGAAGAAACCTTAAATTTCCTGAGTAGAAAAGTGACATCTCTGCCAAAGAGCAGGGCTTCTGATGTTTTTATTTTTAATAGAAAATGAAATGTTTCGAGATAACTGTAAATAAACTGTCCTGTAATGTACTGTTTTGTACCTTGTCAGGGATCTGGAGCTATTTTTAAATTATTACCTTTTTCTATGGCACTACATACATTCCCTAATGTAAAGTGTATGTTAAAAGAAATATCAATGATACTATTGGCACTCGTCCAATATTGTATTCAGAAATTTAATTTGCCGGCCGCTTGGAGCGCTGCTGTCGCAGTGTATAACAAATATCTGTGGGAGTGTCGTGACTGTATATGTCAGACTGTGATAACTCTATCTAACTAAAAGTACTGGGTGTCGTACTTGAAAGAGGCCCCACAACAAATGTTCCCGCTAGAATTGCAGCGTGTAATTTTTGACGTTTGAGGTGGCAATTGCGCGAAACAATAATGTGTTTCTGCGTGTCACAGAGGCTGTAGCTCAGTGTTCAGTGACAATGCATCACTATTCTGTCGAAGAGCGCGAGTTCCTTATGAAACAATATTGGATTACTGGATTCTTTAAGACAGGTCAGCGAAACTTTGCTGAACTGTTTGGTGACGACCATATACGGTTTAAATGCTGCATACAAAATTTAGTGAACCAGATGGAGATTAGTGAACGGTTTTGGATCTCCATTATCCTCCATTATCGGAAGAGAAAGTGAATGACCTGAAACAACGATCGTTTGCCTCTGCTCTGTTAGATACTATCTCAGGAAAGTTGAATGTCTTTCAGCACTTGCCACAGAGCTGCAGAGAAAGCCGTCATGTTTCCATACGGGTTTACAGTTGTTCAGGAACTGAATGTCAATGACAAAAACGCATCAAATTTTGCCGTTGGTTTCAGAAATGTATTGCTCGTTTTTGTTATTGGGCTCTTCAGTCCAAAGAATGGTTTCATTTTAATGCAATTGTCCAGGCTCTCCTACCCTGTGCAAGTCTCTTCATTTCTGTATAGGAACGGCATCCTAAATTATTTTCAACATGCTTGGTGTATTCGTCTCTTGGTCTTCCTCTGCGACTTTTATTTCACACACATCCCTCCAATGGTTTTTTTCCCAAATTCTGTCTAGTACCTCTTCATTAGTTACGCGATCTGCCCATCTGATCTTTAGAATTCGTCTGTAGCGCCACTGTAAAAAAAAGTTTCTTTTTGTCTGAACTTTCTCTTCTCCACTTTCAATCACGTACAATCTTGCATTCCAGACAAATTCTTCCAGAAAAGATTTCCTAACATTAAATTAATACTTTTTGAAAAAGAGAAAGAGAAATTTGCTAACATCGAATATTAATTTAAGTGTATGGAAGTCTTTTCTGAAGGCATTTGTGTGGAGTGTTGCCTTGTACGGAAGTGAAACATGGGCGATAAACAGTGCGGACAGGAAGAGAATAGAGGCTTTTGAAATGTGGTGCTACAGAACAATTCTGAAGATCAGGTGGGTAGATCGCATAACTAATGAAGAGGTACTGAACAGAATTGGTGAGCAAAGGAATTTTTGGCATACCTTGACTAAAAGAAGGGACCGCTTGGTAGGACACATTCTTAGACATCGAGGAATCGTAAATTTAACATTGGAGGGAAGTGTGTCGGGTAGAAATCGCAGAGGGAGACCAGGAGACGCTTATAGTAAGCAGATTCAAATGGATGTGGGTTGCCGTTCTTATGAGGAGATGAAAAGGCTTGCTCAGGATAGAGTAGGGTGGAGAGCTGCATCAAACCAGTCTCCGGATTGAAGACCATAACAACAACAAATTAATACTGGATCTCAACAAGTTTCTCTTCTTCTGATATTATTCTTTTCCCATAGCCGTCCTGTATTTTACATCTTCTTTACTTTGGGCGTCAGAAATTATTTCGTTATCCAAATAACAAAACTCTTCTATTACTTATATTATCTCGTTAATTAATCTAATTCCTTCAGCATCGCCCGATTTTTAATACTATATTCCATTATTGTTTTACTCTTATGTAAATTCATCTTACAGCCTCCTTTAAGACAATGTCTATTCTGTTCAATTGCTCTTTCAGCCCTTTGTTGTCTCTGGCAGAATTACAATCGGTAAACCTCAACGTTTTAATTTATTCTTCTTGAACTTTAATGACTCAAAAATTTTCCTTGCATTCTTTCACAGCTTGTTCAGTGCGCAGATTGAATAACATTGGGGTATGGCTACTACCCTGTCTTAGTCCGTTCCCTACCAATGCGTACCTGTCATGTTCATCTACTCTTATAAATGCTGTCTGCTTTTTGTACAAGTTGTAATTACCCTTCCGTTTCCTATATTTTATCCATGCTACCTTCAGAATTTGAAAGAGTGTAGTCAACACTGTCCAAAGCTATACTCTAAGATAAGTCGTAATGTGAGTTCTTCCTCACGTACTCTACATTTCTCCTAAACCCAAACTGAACTTCTCCGAGAACGGATTCTACCAGTTTTTCCATTTCTCTGTAAATAAATCGTGTTAGTATTTTGAAACTCTGTCTCTCTATCTATCTCTTTGGCCCTTCTCCCGCACATGCAAGATCGGCACTGTGTTAAACGCGGATTTGGCATGTGTTAATATTTACAGGATGGCAGGATGCTCTTCCTGCCGCCATACCATGCCGCCCAGGAGGAAATGTTTACATCAATAGTGTTATATGTGTGGGAAAGTGTAAAGTGTTACGAAATGTTCGCGAATCGTGTAACTGAGGCGGGACTTGGGGACCAGCCCGGTATTCACCTAGGGGGATGTGGAAAACCGCCTAAAAACCACACCTAGACTGGCCGGCACTCCGACCCCTTTCGTTAATCCACCGGCCGGATTCGAACCGGGGCCGGTACGCCTCCCCGTCTCGGAAAGCGGTGCGTTAGACCACACGGCTAACCGAGCGGGTTGTTAGTATTTTGAAACTATGACTTATTAAATTGATAGTCCTGTATTTTTCACACTTGTTTGCACTTGCTTTCCTTGAAATTATAATTATTATATTCTTCTTGAAGTCTGAAGGTACTTCCCACATGGCTTACATACAAGGCTTACATACATGGCTTACATACAAGGTGGAATAGTTTCTTCATGGCTGGCTCTCCTAAAAATATCAGTCAAGAGGGACTATCTAGGGGCCTTCTTTCGATTTAAATCTTTCAGAGCTGTGTGAAATTCTTCTCGTACTATCGGAACTCCTATCTCATCTACGTCCTCTTCCGTTTGACAATACTGCCTTCAAGTCCATTTCTCTTATTGCCAAGAAACAAGGAATAATGGTTCAGTGGTGAGGTGTGGTTAGACCTTTCTGGTTACGTAAACTCTGAGAATACACGTTTGTGGTGTAATGGAAACCCAAATGCTCTACTCGAGCAACCCCTTTTTCTCTGGATATCACAAGTCGCGTTATATGGCGTCTGTTCTTTCGGACATGTACGATGCAGTTATTATCCATTCATATTCACGGAATGTATGACATTAACTGCGAATGGACAAAGTGGAAATGTGTACCCAGCCGGGACCCAAAGCCGGGTCTCCCGATTTCCAGGAGAACCCACTGGGGCACAGCGATCACCATACTTGCACGGAATTACTCAAGTACTCCTCCCGTCAGATACAAATTCTCTACCTTATCCTGCCCACTAGAACTCAAACTCCAAGTACGGGAATTAGTTAACAATAACTATGAGCTTGAGTTCTAGCGGGCAGGGTAAGGTTAGGATTTGTATCTGATGGCAGGCGTACGTAATTCCTTATAGGTGTGATGATCACTGCGTCTTCAGTGCTGTAGAGGTCAGCGCAACTGCCTGGAAAGCAGGAGACCTGGGTTCGGGTCCTGGCTGGGTATACCTTTTCAACTTTGCCCATTTTTCAACTTTGCCCATTCGCAGTTAATGGCACACATTACGTGAATATGAATTTTTTTTCTAGTCTACTGTGACAAGTGCACAAACGTGTGATATAATTTCAAATGTTTGTACAACTTATGGGACTTAACTACGGGGTTATCAGTCCCTAAGCTTACAAACTACTTACGAACTAGCTAAGACTAAAGACAGCACAAATATCCATGTCCGAGGGGGGATCCGAACCCCCGACCGTAGTGGCCGTGCTGACCGTGACTGGAGCGCCTCAGTCCCCTCGGCCACCGCGGCCGGCTGACAAGTGCAGACCACGTCGAAATGTTTCCGGAAGCTGCGAACCAGTTAGGCGATGAAGAACTTCCTCTTGGTTGGTACCAATAGGATAGCGCCGCATGCCACACATGGCTGAAGTCGAATTATTTTTTTTTTTTTTTGCCGGCCGAGTGATTTCAAAAGGACTGTAGTCCCCAAGGTCATCTGATTTATCAGAGTCTAAAGAAATTAGAAAATAACAGCAACCAGTCACCTTTTGTATGTATTTATTTTCTGATTTCATTAATCAACACAGTCGCAGGTTCCACACTTCCAGAACGGATACAAGTTTTTATCAGAGTCTGTCTTTTTCCTCTGGTGTAGCTTAAAATGCAAGGTTTATACGAAAAAAACACACAGCTTGTAAGATATAACGAAGAATATCATTTGTGACGTACAGAGGCTCTGTCAGCAACATTCGAGACTCTGCAGCGACGCGTTTATCTGTGATGGAAAGTTGGCAATGACTATAGAAATGCCGGCCGCGGTGGCCGAGGGGACTAAGGCGCTCCAGTCACGGTCTGCACGGCCACTACGGTCGGGGGTTCGAATCCCCCCTCGGGCATGGATATTTGTGCCGTCCTAGTTCGTAAGTAGTTTGTAAGTTTAGGGACTGATGACCCCATAGTTAAGTCCCATAGACTATACAAACATTTGATTTGACTATAGAAATGTTTGGCTTATGGGAAACAGTTGAAACACTGTACCCCTTTCTTTGTAGCTCCCAGTGCACAGTTACTATGCTAGCTGAAAAATTGTTGGCACTTTGGATCTCTCAAGTGAGTACTTCCGCTGATTATTGTTATTTTTCACAACAACCCTCCGCAATGGTTGCCAGTCACTGCTGTCTGCTTGCTCTTGGTTTATCTGTGGTTCTTGCTTTGCGTTTACACTTCACATTCGCGTTGCCAACAGTCTACTTGGGCATTTTTAGAAGGGCTCAAAGGTTCCTACTGCATCTCTGACTCCGATGGCAACTAGTGACAAGTCCACACTCGAAGTCACTGAAGTGTCCTGACCAGCCCAAGATAATACTCAAAAATTGTTCAAATGTTTGTAAATCTATCGGACTCAACTGCGTGGTTATTACTCCGTAGCTTGGAAACTACTTAAACTCAGGTAAACTGACCTACGGACAACAGAAACATCCATGATAGAGGGGGGATTCGAACCCCCGACGGCGAACTGCAGCACGGCACTCCAGTACGCACGGGTAATCCACCGCGGCAACACAATACTCCTCGCCTCCTTTTGCACGCGGTGGTGTCAGTTACCTACGAGTAAAAGGACAGTGCAATGACAGGGCTATTATTTGTACCTCGGTGATTCTTGTGAAAAGGTTTCTGACATGATTATTGCCGCACGACAGGAAATAATGAGGCACGATTGTTGGAACTAGACGCACGGGGCATTCCATTTTGGAAATCGTTATGGAATTCAATATTCCGAGATCCACAGTGTCAACAGTGTGTACCGACGCAGCAAGCTTCAAGCATCAAATCCCACGACGAACAACACAGGTGCCGATAACCTACACCATACCGAGGTACCGACGTCAGTGTTATTCCACCACAAAAACTGTGTCAGGGAGGAAGTGTTTAAAATCCTAAATTGCTCACCGTAGCTGGACAGAATCAGGTGAGCAGCTCTGTAGTAGAAATGTTCACTTGTGTTCGTGACGACGGCAGACGCTGCATCGGCAAGTTGGAAAGCCTATCGTCAGCGAACTGCTATGTGAGTGTGACGGCTGTCAGACAGAGAGGCAGCTAGTAAACATTTCATAACTACACGTAACTCTGCCACAAGAGTGAATAAGACCGCGGATGCGTCAGCGGCAAAGGCAAATCGAGTGAACACTGCATTTTCAAATGGAACACATTCGAACCGTTTCATACGTCATAGCTTCAGGAAAATTTAGGTATTTATACTCCCGCTTTTAGAAGTAGCAGTCACTTGGTCTTCGGGATCGACGATGCCCAGGAGGTAGTCGTCGATTCACTGGCCTCATCATTGTGCTCAGTCTTTGTCACCAGTATATACTGGTAGCTGCTAGAGGCAGCTGGGAGATGGAGCCTGGTCGAGGCCATACTTCACACTAAACATCATCTAGAGAAGATTGTGATCAGCTGTGCTGACGACATCACAACCCTATGGTGGCTGCCTGACGCCAGCGCAGTCTTCAGTGATTGGTTACCAAAGGCCAAAGTTCCTGTCGTCGAGTTAGCACTCTGGTACTAATCCGGCCAGCCAGTATCCAGAGTCGGGTATCAGCACGGCATCCGACTTCAGGGGGACCATCGCATGGATCCACTAGCAGCTTCATAGACTGGAGAAGGGACCGAGTACTTCTCAATAACAGTCTCTGCTTCGATTCCCAGACGTCGCGGCGCGGGCACTACCGTCCAGACGGCTCACAGCAGTCGGAACACCGAGGTCGCAGCGTGACGGCAAGCGGACGCCCCGAAGGCGACGCCATCTACTGCTCTAGCTCCTGTCGAGCTAGCAACTTCATTAGAATTATTGTATGCTACGGAATAAACGTGTTAACTTTAATTCTGTTTTATTGGCGTCCTCTGGCGCTCCACCTGTTTCCACGTCTTACCCTGACATAAAGTTGGGAACCCACCTCTCGGCCCCAGCAGTGCTAACAGACAAGCAACACTAACTAAACTGACAGCAGAAATTAATGTGGGATATGTAAGAACGCATCCGTTAGGACAGCGAGGCAGAATTTCGCCCACCTATTCTATCAGCACGACATGGCCTGTAGTGCCTCTCCTGAGCTGACCATATCTGTTGGACTCTGGATGGAAACTGTGGTTTTGTTAGGTGAGTCCCGATTCGGTAAGAGCTGATGGTGCGGTGCGAGAACGGCGCAAGTCCCACGAAGCTATGGACTTAAGTTCTCAAGCTCGTGATGGCTGCATAATGACGAGGACTGTTTCTACATGGAATGGACTGGGTCCCATGGCCCAATTAAACCGATCAATGACTGAAAAGGTTATGTTAGTCTACGTGGAGACCATCTGAAGCAATCCATGGGCTTTATGTTGCGAAACAATGGTGGATTTTTTTTTGATGGATGCCAATGCGGCATGCCACCGGGCTACAATTGTACACAACTGGTTTGATGAACTTTTTGGACAATTCCAGCAAATGAGTTGGCCATCTAGATCGCCCAACCTGAACGTCATCTGTAATTTGTGGGACATAATCGAGATGTTATTGACTGCCAAGACCCTTATGTTTATTTTATTTCATTACCAGTTTCAACAGAACTAGCTGCCATGCTCAGATGCTATCATTATGTAAACCTAGGTGTCATCTTCGTCGTCGTTGAAATGGGAATGTGCTGAGATTATAAAATATGATAACGTTTGGGTCTTAATAATCATAAAGTTACTGAAATAAATTTTTATTACTGTGACGACACAGTATGTTGACATATTTTATAACTTAATCACATTCGCATTACAGTGACGACGATTACACCTAGTTTTATGAAGTGAGAGTATCTTAGCATGGCAGGTAGTTCTTCTGAAATTGGTAAAGAAATAAAACAAATTATTTCAACATAAACGCTGAAAAACTAATAAACAAGGCCTTGGAAGAAGCAAAAGGTCTTGGAGCGGGAGGAGAAAGAATAAAAAGAGCTCCAAGTAATGACACAGAATAGTATAAGGGCGGGGAAAGAATTCGGAATAAAAGTGAAAATCGGCAAACAAGTTGACATGATCATTGTATTGCTTGATGGAAGAAAACTACAGCAGATTAAATCATTCCAGTATTTGCTAAGCTTGATAACTTCCGATGGAAGTTACACAGAAGAATTGAAATGCAGAATATAAATGGGAAAGAAAGCGTTTGGGAGAGTGAAAGATTTACTGTCAGTCAGGAGTATCCCCATTATTCTCCGGAAGAGGTTCGCCAAATGTTTTGTGAGAAACGTGGATAGTTTAAGAGAAAAAACAAAAATATTTAAAAAGTTTGTAATGTGGATATGGAGAGGACCGACAGATTGAGAAATAAGGAGGTGCTGAGTAGGCTAAAAGAGGAAAGGAACTTCAAATGTTCAAATGTTTGTATAGTCTATGGGGTCATCAGTCCCTAAACTTACAAACTACTTATGAACTACTTACGAACTAGGACAGCACAAATATCCATGCCCGAGGGGGGATTCGATCCCCCGACCGTAATGGCCATGCAGACCGTGACTGGAGCGCCTCAGTCCCCTCGGCTACCGCGGCCGGCAAAGGAACTTCAATGAGGATGATACATAAGAAGAAAACATCTTGGGTGGGCTACATGTTACGCAGGAACTGTCTACTGCAAAGGATAATGGAGGGGGAAGTATAAGAAAAAAGAGGGAGATGACGAAGAAGGTTTCGTATGTTAACAGGTTTGAAGAAAGAAAGAAGTTACAAGCAAATGAAGGAGAATGTCCAAGACATGGAGGACGTTCAGTTGATTCCTGTCTGAGGATATATTTACTGAGAGAGAGGAATGGCCTTTACAGTCATAACAAATCAGAGTATCTCTCCCCATCAGAATGTGTAAATTATACATAATCGAGAGGTCAGTTAGTGAAGTGACACCTGGCGTTCCCTAGGGAAATGTTATAGGGCCACTACTGTTCCTCATTTTTATAAACGATTTAGAAGACAATCTAAGTGGCTCTCAGGTTATTCGTGGACGTTCAAAATGTTTGTATAGCTTATGGGACTTAACTACGGGAACATGAGTCCCTAAACTTATGAAATAGCTAATACTAAGGACGGCACAAATATCCATGCCCGAGGGGGATTCGAACCCCCGACCGTAGTGGCCGTGCAGACCGTGACTGGCGCGCTGCAGACCGCTTGGCCACCGCGGCCAACGTTCGTGGATGATGCTGTCACTTATCGGTTAGTAAAGTCACCAGAAGATCAAAAGCAACTGCAAAATGATTTAGATCACATATCTGCATGGTGCAAAACATGACAATAGATCCTTAATAATGAGCAGTGTGAAGTTATCCATATGACCACTAAAAGAAGCCCGTTAAACTTCATTTCCACGATAAATCAGTCGAAACCACATGCCGTAAACTTAACTAAATACCTAGCAGTAACAATTGCAAACAACTTAAATTGGAAAGAACACATAGAAAATATTGCTGGGGAAGTGAACTAAAGACTACGTTTCGCTGGCAGTACACCTTGAAGATGCAACAGTTCTACTAAAGAAACTGCATACACCACGCTTCTGCGTCCTATTTTGGGGTATTGTTGCGCATTGTGGAATCCCCACCAAATGGGACTGACGGACGATTTTAAGAAAGTTTAGAGTAGGCCAGCTTTTTTTTTTTTTTTTTTTTTTTTTTTTTTTTTTTTTTTTTTTTTTTTTTTAAATCGTGATATAGGAGAGAGAGAGTGTCACGGGAATGATGCACAAGTTGGGGTGGTAATCATTAAAACAAACGCATTATTCGTTGCGACGCGAACTATTTGCGAAATTTCTTTCACCAACTTTCTCTTCCGAATTCGAATATATTTTGCTAGCACCCACCTATATAGGAAGACATGATCATCAAAATAAAATAATAGTTATCAGATCGCAAACTGAAAGATTTAGGTGTTCCTTATTTCTGCCAGCTATTAGAGAATGGAACTGTAGGGAAACATCATAAAAGCGAATCCTTAACTTTTCCCGGCGTAATGAATGTTCAAACAACTTACGGGTATGCTGCCGAGTGACGTCGTCGACAACCGCCGATATTTCGACAGGAGGACACCCTGCCATTCTCAAGGCACAACAGCACTCAAGTAAGCAATGTGTAAGCGTATTTAATACCTCTATTTGCAAAGGGTAAACAAGGAAGATAACAAACACAGTACAAGTCACTGCAGAGTCAACACAACCAAAGATGACCAAACATCAGAAATATCGACAGTGACTGTTAATCAACAGGTGAGACAGCATTAATTTTGTCCCTCTGTTTTTTGACGAGAGACAGTGCCGGGTTCCAAGCAGAATTTAAACAAAAACCACCATCTCTGTTTATTAGGTCGCTTGCTAGTTTAATCTCAACAGCTTCCTTAATAACACTATCCCAATAGGTGGAAGTGCATGCCAGAATCTCCGAGTTGTTGTATTCCATAAGATGACCGGTACCAAGACTGTTCTGCAACAGCGGAATTGTTTGGCTTTTGTAAGCGCGTGTAACATTTGTGTTCAGTACACCGGTCTTCTACAGTCCTGATTGACTGACCAATATATGACATGCCGCAACTGCAAGGAATACGATATACACCTGCCTTACGCAAACCAAGGTCATCCTTTACGGACCACAACAGGGCCTTTATATCTTAGAAGGTGGTCGAAAAACACATTTCACATCATGTTTCCAATCTTGTTGGAAATGCTTCCTGCGTAAGGCAGAAAGGCCATAGATTTAGGTGCCACTTCATTACTATCGTCACTCACCCGTTGCACAGTAGGCTGATAGCGCAACGCACGTTTTATCTGTCACTCACTATAACCATTCTGACAAAAGGTGATCTCGAGATGGGACAACTCAGCTGACAAACTTTCGTGGTCTGAAATGACATGTGCCCTGTGAACCAAGGTTCGAATTACTCTTTCACGCTGAGCTGTGTGGTGACAACTATCAGCTCGCAGATACAAATCAATGTGAGTAGGCTTCCTATAAACAGAATGTCCCAATGTACCATCAACCTTCGTTCTGACCAACGCATCAAGGGAAGACAGCCATTCTTTTCCACCTCCATAGTGAACTGAACATTCGGGTGGATTGAATTTAGGTGTTCCAAAAAAACGTTTAAATTCTCACTACCGTGAGGCCAAACGACAAAAGTGTCGTGTACATATCTGAAAAAACACGCAGGTTTCGGAGTCGCTGACACTAAAGCACGTTCCTCGAAATCCTCCATAAACAAATTGGCCACAATAGGTGATAACGGGCTTCCCATTGCATCTCCATCGGTTTGTTCGTAGTCGAAAAACATTTGTTAACTCGACACCAAACTTAACCTCAATTAGCTGCAACGAGTCTGACAGAGGAACGCGAGTGAAGAGAGAGACAACCTCAAAACTCACTAAAATATCAGTCATTCAAACGCAATCCCTGCAGTCGACGTAAGAAATCCGCCGAGTTCTTAATGTGGTGTTCACACCTGCCTACCATTGGACTCAACAAACTAGCAAGATGTTTAGCTACACTATATGTCGGAGCACCAATGTTAGATACTATAGGCCTCAAACTGTTGGAGAATGGCAGGGTGTCCTCCTGTCGAAATATAGTGATGGGTGTCGACAACGTCACCCGGCAGCATACCCATAAGTTGTTTGAACATCATAAAAGCGGTTCGATGAAACCTCGGCCATGCACTTGAATTTGACTTGCAGAGTATTTATGTAGATGTAGATTGTGACGATACTGCTGGCCCTCTCATCTCAATGCTATCGTACGATACCGTCTGCGTCAGAGCCGGAAACGTGTGGTTTAATAGTGACACATGCTGCGTGTGAAGTTAGTTAAAAACAAAATAGCCACCCTAGGAATCGGTGTAGGACAGTGCCTCGGTGATACTGTGGTTAAAACAAATGATAGATTTAATTAATTAAGAGATTCATATATTTTCTTTCCAGACAGTTCTATAAACAATAGTTTCGTCATTGTATGTTATTTAAAGACTTAAACAGACGAATTGTAAAAACTTTTGTGAAAAACAAAAAGAAATGAAAATAAATAGCATTGTATATATGTTAGGCTCATAAACAAGTTGTGTTGACCAGTTAATCGTGTAAGTTAATGTAATAGTCGAGATTTGTATATTGTATTTGTTTGTACATATTGACTGACGTGAGATTTTGAACCTATTTTCATATTTGCGAAGATAATTGATAGTTCAATATATGTTGGGAACATGTATGATGTACTCATTAACTAATTAATTGACATTTAACATCGCACTTTGTTGTCAACAGAAAGAGCAGAGATTTCGACTTAAAAAAAGACGTGCCATGTAAAATTACTGTATGTATAGTTTTCATTTTATATTGTGATTATTTTTGTGTACATGAATGTTTTCTTTGTGTGTTTGTTAATTGTAAATTAGTATATTCAATTGTTATGAACAATGCATAATGTAAGGTCATTATTGCCGATGTTATATATTTGCCTCACCGCCTTGCGTGGGGGAGTTCGAGTTTTGCCGCTTCTGAAGTACTTTGGAATCTATGTCAGTCTGTGTTGTTGTGGTAATTTGTGTACGCAAGTTTAAAGTTGTAATGTTTGGCGGAGAAGCACTTTGAGTGCAAATTAAAGAAGAAGTGAAAAATTGTACCTACGAGTATTTATTTCTACCACGACGCCCCAGGAGAATAATGTTGCAGCGAGCAGAACCCCCATACATCGTAATGTTGAAAAGCCGAGTAGCCGGCCGCAGTGGCCGAGCCGGCTGAGGCGCGTCAATCACAGTCTGCACGGCCACTACGGTCGGGGATTCGAATCCCCCTCGGGCATGGATATTTGTGCCGTCTTTAGTATAAGCTAGTTCATAAGTAGTTTATAAGTGTAGGGACTGATGACCCCGTAGTGAAGTCCCATAAGCTCTACAAAAAAAAAAAAAAAAAAGGCTGAGTATTCTGTTTGAAAGTGGTAGAATGAATTGTAATTACTTTAGAAGCCATACAACCATTTCAAGATGCACAAAATCCTGCACAGGCAACATTTTTGGAACTATGAACGGTTGTTAGAGGCACGTCATGGTTCAGTATTGCTGCATTGGGCTTGCAACGACTTGTTGAGTCCATGCCACGTCTAGTTGCAGCACTTTACTGGACATCTGGAGGTTAGACACGATGTCGGGAGGTATCCCTTGCCGTTTGTCATATCATTGTGAATCGTTTCATACTTCAATCTGAGTTCGACGCTACTAGTCTGTATCTGAAGGGGAGGGGGCGGGGCTTGGCACTGCAGTGTGCGTCCTTGCAGAAGACGTGTAATGGATATATGAGGTGGCAGCGGGCCACACCTGCAGATGGGCTGGCGACCCCGCCCACGGCGACTGTGATGGACGGGCGTGTCCACTGCTGTCAACGGGCGGGGCGCCACAGCGCCCTGCGTCACCAGGGGGCGTGCTGTGAGCCATCGCCAGGTGCTGCTGCCCGCGACACGCCTCCACTGCGTCTGTCTCTCGGCCCTAGCAGTGTGCGACCAGAGACTAACATAAGAGACACGAAACTCCCAGTGAATTTTTGCAACTTCGCAACTGCTGCCAAGCGGCTGGATCGTAAAAATATATCACGAAACGATTGAGTAATGAATGTGTATTTCGTGTGAAGCGCTGCCGGTGACAGCGCTAATAAAGCAGAGTTACTAAACATCGCTTTTAGAAACTCGTTCACCAAAGATGACGAAACCAATATTGCAGATTTCGAATTACGAACACAGGCCGTAATGAGTAACGTAGAAGTCAACAGAGGATCAAAAGCAACTGCAAAGCGATTTAGACAAAATTTCTGCACGATGCGAAAATTGGCAATTGACACTAAATAAAGAAAAGTGTGAAGTAATACACATGACCACTAAAAGAATTCCGCTGAACTTTAATTATGCCATAGATCAGTCAAACCTTAAGGTCGTAGATTCTACCAAATACCTAAGAGTTACAATTACGAACAACTTTGACTGGAGAGAACACATAGAAAATATTGTGGGGAAGGCGAACCAAAGGTTACGTTTCATCGGCAGAACGCTTCGAAGATGCACCACCTCCACCAAAGAGACTGCCTACATCACACTTGTGCGTCCTCTCCTGGAGTAGTGTTGCCCCTTGTGGGACTCTCACCAGGTGGAACTGACGGAAGACATTGAGAAGGGGGGGAAAGCATCGCGGAAATGTTGCACGAATTGGGGTGGAAATCATTAAAAGAAAGACGTTATTCATTGCGGCGTGATCTGTTTGCGAAGATTCAAGCACAGACTTTTAGTTCTGAATGTGAAAATATTTTGCTAGCACCCACCTATTTAGGGAGACATGACCATCTCAATAAAATAAGAGAAATCAGATCGAAAACTGAACGATTTAGGTGTTATTTCTTCCCGCGCGCTATTAGAGAATGGAACGGTAGAGAAAAGTTATGAAAGTGGTTAATTAACCCTCTGCCAGGCACTTGAATGTGATTTGCAGAGTATCTATGTAGATGTAGATTTAGATACATCGGTGTAGTACAGCAACTAAAATCACTTAACCCTTTCTTTACCGAATTTCGACGAGGATCGCAGCAAATCATCGTCCTCAATAATTGTTTCCTGCTATCTGCTGGTGAGTTTCTGCCATTTATTGTCAATAACAGTCCGTAGCTTACAAACTACTTAAACCTAGGTAAACTAACCTACGGACAAACACACACACCAATGCCCCAGGGAGGACTCGAACCTCCACGGAGAGCAACCGCGCGCTCCGCAGCGATGTGCTTTAGACAGCTCGACTGCTCCACCGCAGCCAATAACAATTACTACTGGCTTGGGAATTGCAGTGAATAGCAGGAAACAGTGATTGCTACATGTAAGATTGCGTCTAAACAAATGGAAAGACGATGTTGCTTTTAAGCAACGCGGGTAAAGAAAGGGTTAATTAAGTCTTGTGGTCCGGACTGTATACCGATTAGATTTCTATCTGTTTATGCTGAAGCAATAGCCCCTTACTTAACAGCCATATACAACCGCTCTCTCAAAGAAGGATCTGTACCAAAAGATTGAGAAGTTGCACAGATCACACGTATATTCAAGAAAGGCAGTAGGAGTAACCCACTAAACTACAGGCCTATTTCATTGACGTCAATTTGCAGCAGGGTTTTGGAACATATCCTGTATTCAAATATTATGAATTACCTCGAATAGAACGGATTTAGAAAATATCGTTCATGCGAAAAACAACTAGCTCTTTACTCACACGAAGTGATGGGCGCTATCGACAAGGGATCGCAGATCGATTCCGTATTTCTTGATTCCCTGAAGGCTTTTGACACAGTACCTCACAAACGGCTTTTAAACAAATTGCGTGGTTATGGTATATCGCCCCAAATTTCCGATTGGATAAGGAATTTCCTGTCAGAGAGGACATAGTTCGTAGTAATCTATGATAAGGCATCGACTAAAACAGAAGTGATATCGGGCGTTCCACAGGGTAGTGTTATTGGTCCTCTGCTGTTCTTTATTTACATAAACGATTTAGAGGAAAATCTAAGTAGCTTTCTTAGGTTGTTTGCAGATGACGCCGTCATTTACCGTCTAGTAAAATCATTTGAATATCAAAACCAAAAATTGGCAATTGACTCTAAGTAATGCGAAGTCTGAAGTCGTCCACATGAGTACGAAAAGAAATCCGTTAAACTTTGTTTACAAGATAAATGAATCAAAAGTGAAGGCCGTAAACTCCACAAAATATCTAGGAATTACCATTACTTCAGAATTTAACTGGAAAGAAAACGTAGATAATGTAGTGGCAAAGGCGAACCAGAGACTGCGTTTCATTCGTAGAACCCTTAAAAGATGCAACAGAATTACTAAAGAAACTAAATACACTACGCTTGTCCGTCCTTTTTTGGAGTATTGCTGCCCAGTGTGGGATCCTTATCAGGTGGGTTTGACGGAGGACATCGAAAGAGTCCAAAGAAGAGCAGCTCGTTTCCTATTGTCACGATACAGAGGAGACAGCGTTATGGAAATGATACAGGATCTGGAATGGGAATCATTACAACAACAGCGCTTATCGCTGCGGCGTGTGCTACTTACGAAACTACAATCGCCAACATTCTCCTGCGAATGCGAAAATATATTGTTGACTCCCACTTACATAGGTAGAAATGATCATCAGAATAAAATACGAGAAATCAGAGCTAAAACGGAGAGATTCAGGTGTTCTTTCTTCCTACGCGCTATTCGAGAATGGAATGGAAGATAAATAGTATAAAGGTGGTTCGATGAACCCTCTGCCAGGCACTTAAATGTGATTTGCAGAGTATCCCATGTAGATGTAGATGCAGCAGATTCCAAAATATCTTAGTATTTACGAGCATTTGCGGGGATATAAATTGTGGCAACTATCAAAAATATAATTCGTAAATCTCTCATTTGCAAGGGATGCTCAGAAGTAAGAGAATAATGTTACGAATAACAAGTCATCGTTTACGGTGGTTGTAGTTTTAGGCGTAGATATAAATCTTTAATAATTCATTCTGTTCAAACTTCTGCTCTTAATCAGAATCGCAAATACTTTCCTACTATTTCATAATATTACTGCTGTATAAAAGTAATGTCCAGATGCTTCCAGTAGCAGTTAATCAACTGTTTCAATAGAGTCTGCTTAGTTTCTTACTTCAGGTTCACAAAAAATATATATACCAACATATTTTGGCGATTACTTACTAGTTTGATAAAGTGAATGGGTAGCTACAAATAAATATGACCATATATAAACTGTAAATATTTGCTCGTCACATTCTTGAAGACATTCCTTTTTTTGCCTACCAAGCAGCTAAAAAAATTAAGATGGGTACATGAAAGGCACAGGAGCAAGGATAAGGTGAAAGGAGGATTTATAAGGAGATGTTAAATCCAGTCTCCTACCATGTAAAAATCACGTGCAGTTTCGAAACGACACTAAATCCACTAAAACAAAACTCTTGCAAAATGTCAGTACGCATCGAACTCACAAACATAAATTCAGGTCCTTTTATACTTCAACACGTTGCAATTCATTTATATTTTCAAAACGTTGTGGACAATATGAATGAGACTCGGGTATTGTGAACTGCATGAATTGCGCTGCACTGATAATTCGTTATTATAGACTGCCATAAAAAGATACAGTGATATTACTTAAATGATAATTTCATATTTGTATTGGAAAGTTCACAACAACGTTCAGTGAGTGGGAAATATGAAAGTAACAGCGTTAAAGACGACAACTTCTCAGTTTGTATCATACCATTCCTCTGTTACTACCTACCGGCCGCTTGGAGCGCTAGTATAGCTTCAGTTGCAATTTTTCCCTAGAGAGTTTCGCTACTGTCTGTGATAGACTGCAGTGCGAAAGGAACATGAGAACTAATGGCAGCGCACCATCATCACTTACTGCTCACTTCAGAGGTGCCGGTGTTTCTTCAAAGATATCTTCGGACAGACACCACACCAATCTATACAGGATGAATCACCTAAACGTGCACCGCAAATATTGCTGAAATCGAAAATGCGGGGGTGAGGTGCAGTGGGAAGTACCGGTTTACCCAGGTTGGTAAATAGACATTTATGAATATACCGTTAACTTAAATGGTTATCATTTCAATATTATCTTGTCGTTCTTCGTTAATCATTCTGTGGTACTTGAGAGCGATCTGGATGTATACAGCTGATCCATGGATGGTAGATGGTATGTGCGTTATCAGTTTATATCGCCGCGGCGGAGTAGCCGAGCGGTCCAAGGCGCCTCGCTGCGGTTCGAGTCCTCCCTGGGGCACGGGTGTGTGTGTGTGTGTGTGTGTGTGTGTGTGTTTGTGATGTCCTTAGGTTAGTTCACCTTAGTTTAAGTAGTTTGAAACTACGGACTGATGACTACGCAGTTTGGTCCGATAGATTTACAAACATTTGAACATTTGATCAATTTGTATCCTGTAATATTAATTCTAGCGACAGGAGCTTCTGGTGGCTGGTGAGTTTCTTGGAGTGTTATTGCATCAATGTTATTATCAGCTGCCAATCTGCTTAGGTACTCGCATTTGTTTATAGAAAGTTCTTTCATATTGATTTGTAAGATACTTTAGGGCCAAATCGCCTTGTTAGCTGGCATTTAGAAATGCCATTTTTGTGCTGGTAAAGATCAGAAGAGATCGCTGATCCAGTACAGTAGAACCCCTCTAATCCGACCTTGGATGGACCGTCACTCCGGTTAGTCTGACCACGCTCAGGCTCGAGAACCTGCGCAGACTTGTCGCTGACTGGACGCCTGTTGCGGTGTCTATCGCTGTGCATATTGTTATGCTGTACGTTATTGTGCAGTTTTGTCCTTTGTTGGGACGTTGTTTGCTTTATTCCGTGTTACCTACTGTACATATTACATTCATTGTGTGTACAGTTGTCTGTTTTTCAACATATCTGGATTCAAACTTAAACACGTAACTATTTCACTAAATGAAAATTTAGCAGTTCTACAAAGGCTGGACAATGGAGATTCGCTCTGAAAAAATAGCAAATGAGCTGAATGTAGGTGTAACAGCAATTAAGGATTGGAGGAGGAATCGGAAAGACATTGAATTCTATACAGTTACGACTGATGGTGAAAACACTCTAAACTTGAACTGCTTGATGACGCACTGTGGATGTGGTTTTGCCAAGAAAGAAGGACAGGAACTCCAATATCCGAACCCATTCTCAAAGAAAAAGCGATAGTTTTGCACAAAAAACTGGAAACCGAAATTAAATTCCCTGCCAGTGAAGGCTGGATTGATCGTTGGAAAACTCGTTATGGTGTCCGATTTATTTCTACAGTTAGTGCAGTACAGTACTGTTATTTGTTTGTCGTTTTTCCTTTTAAAACCAATACGTATTATAGTGTGTGTAGACATTTTTTTTAGTTAATATACTGTTTAAGACTGTGTAAAAACATCTTTTTCATTACTGTAGACGTCTTTTAGTTCTTAAATCGTTTAATTTTTGTACTAAATGCGTTTTTATATTTTTTTGCGATAAATATTAGATTTTTTCGGATTATCCGACCTTTTTGTCGTACTGACCATGATTAGAGGGGTTCTACTGTACGGTGTATTGCTGGAGTACTGCTGCCCATTGTGGGATTCTTATCGGGTGGGTTTGACGGAGGACATCGAAAGAGTCCAAAGAAGAGCAGCTCGTTTCATATTGACACGATACAGGAGAGACAGCGTTAAGGAAATGATACAGGATCTGGGATGGGAATCATTACAACAACAGCGCTTATCGCTGCGGCGTGGGCTACTGACGAAACTACAATCGCCAACATTCTCCTACGAATGCAAAAATATATTGTTGACTCCCACTTACATAGGTAGAAATGACCATCAGAATAAAATACAAGAAATCAGTGCTCGAACGGAGAGATTCAGGTGTTCTTTCTTCCTACGCGCTATTCGAGAATGGAATGGAAGATAAATAGTATAAAGGTGGTTCGATGAACCCTCTGCCAGGCACTTAAATGTGATTTGCAGAGTATCGCATGTAGATGTAGAAGCAGCAGATTCCAAAATACCTTAGTATTTACGAGCATTTGCGGGGCCATAAATTGTGGCAACTATCAAAAAAATCATTCGGAAATCTCTCATTTGCATAGGATGCTCAGAAGTAAGAACATAATGTTACGCATAACAAGTGATCGTTTACGGTGGTTGTAGTTCTAGGCATAGATGTAAATCTTTAACATTTCATTTAGTCCAAACTTCTGCTCTTAATCAGAATCGCAAGTACTTTCTTACTATTTCATACTATCACTGCTGTATAAAAATAATGTACAAATGCTTCCAGTAGCAGTTAATCAACTATTTCAATAGAGCCTGCTTTTTTTCTTACCTCAGTTTCATAAAATATATATATACCAACTTATTTTGGCGATTACCTACTAGTTTGATAAAGTGAATGGGTAGCTACAAATAAATATGACCATATATAAACTGTAAATATTTGCTCGTCACATTCTTGAAGACATTCCTTTTTTTGCCTACCAAGCAGCTAAAAAAATTAAGATGGGTACATGAAAGGCACAGGAGCAAGGATAAGGTGAAAGGAGGATTTATAAGGAGATGTTAAATCCAGTGTCCTAGCTATATATAAACTGTAAATATTTGCTCGGCACATTCTTGAAGATATTCAGTTTGATACCTACCAAGTAGCTAAAAACATTAAAATGGGTACACGAAAGTCACAGAAGCAAGGATAAGGTGAAAGGAGGGTTTATAAGGCGATGTAGAATCTAAGAATAATAAAATACGAGAAATCAGTGCTCGAACGGAGAGATTCAGGTGTCCCTTCTTCCCGCGCACTATTCGAAAATGGAATGGGAGATAAATAGCTTAATGGTGGTTCGATGAACTCTCTGCCAGGCACTTACATGTGATTTGCAGAGTATCCCATGTAGATGTAGATGTACGGTCGTCATCTAAAAAGCATGGAAATCATGAAATAATATTAGGAAACTGGCGGGAAGTTATTGGCAGGCAGATGCATCTACAATTCGAATAGCTGCAGTACAATAGTCTACACCACTGCAGAATACTGCGCTTCGTTCTGGCAGAGAAGCCACCGTATCAACAAGGTAATTATGCAGCTCCGCGAAACCATGCGTTTAATCACCGGTACATTAAAATCTCCTCCGACAAAGTGGCTCTCTATCATCGCTAACATAGCACCACCAATAATAAGACAAAAATCTTTTAAAGAATAAGAAAAACAGCACAAAGTAATGAAGAATGATGTTTACCTATACATGATGTCATAAAAATTTTCCAAATAACAGCTTGAAATCAAGAAGGCCGATTTGGAAAAACTACTATATAATAGGAGAGATAGATTACCTTCAGCGTAAAAGACAATTGGAAAAAGGAGTGGGAGAATTCAGTCAGTAATCATCACCCCATAAGTGATCCCTCATAAGCACTGAATGGGTTGAACTTTGAAACAAAACACTGGAGAAATCAAATGTTCAAATGTTTGTAGAGCTTATGGGACTTAACTACGGGGCCATCAGTCCCTAAACTTACAAACTAATTATGAACTAGCTTATACTAAAGACGGCACAAACATCTATGCCCGAAGGGAGATTCGAACCCCCGACCGCAGCGATCGTTCAGACAGACTGGAGAAGCTCAATTGCATCCGAAGTGGCCACACAAGATGCAAGGCCATTCTTCATAAATGAACAGCTCAAGTTGTAACTGAAGTACCTCAACAGACTCTGGACCACATCATAAAAGATATAATGGTTCTGCAGATGACTTTATTGAAGCTACAGCTCATGCTATTAAGTGGATTCAAGATCTGGACATTGATGTGTAGCCAACAGCTTGTGTCGCACGATATTTGCTGTACTGATAATCGGATCTACAGTCACATAATTCAATATATTATGTGCGCACTTTCTAGGTCGTTATGAAACATACAATCCTGGATTCTTGCTGAAGTTCTCAGAATGGTGTTTCGGGGTTGCTTGTCACACAACTAACGTGGCTGGTTGTCACGAAAGTAAGCTGGTATCGGTGTCATACACATTGCATAACAGAAAAGACAATGCTAATTGTATCAGAATAATTATGAAACCATAAATTAGCAAATATTTATGTTCATTACCACATAAAAAATTAAAGAATAAAAGTGACTTCCATACCGGGTCTCCTCTGCTCAAACTAATTCACACTAACGACAACAGATTCACCCCTGCCGGAGGGAGGACTCGAACCCCTGATGGGAGCGGTTGCGTAATCCTTGACATGACATTTCAAACCGTGCGCCAGTGACTCTTTCTTAATGTTCACGTTAAGTAGATTATTTACGTCCTATGTATCATTGCTACTCCTCCTCCTCCTACGTTTTATGTAAGTAACACAGCAATAACAGTTCTGGTATTGCTACTGTTCAAATCAAATTTTTGTAAACCTATTCGATCAAACTATTATAGTTATCAGTTCCTAGACTTGGAAACTACTTATACTGACTTCCGCTAAGGACAAAACGCACGCACGCACACACACACACACACACAACACACACATACACATACACACATTCACACCTATGTCCGAGGGAGGACTCGAACCTCGGGCGGCAACGACCGCCCATTCCGTACGATGATGCCTTACTCTATGCAGTTACCCACGCGTGGCTATTACTGCTGTTAAATTTTATAAATAAAACAAAAATACTGATTCTTACATCCTTCCAACCTTGTCAGAAAGTCTAATTTTATCACTGAAAGAGGCTATACGTACTTTATGAACACTTTCTCACAGTTCATCTGTATAAAAATAGAATTGCTATAACTTATTTGAGAAGAAGACCTTAGTTTAATCACCATATCGCGCCAGGAAATCATCTGTCCGGTGTGTCGGCACTGTGTGTGGTCACGCTGAAGAACCTGATCCATGATTATCTTGGTGTAATAAAGGAAAATGACAGGAAACTTACGTAATGATGATTGTATCTTGATAGGGTGTTCTTCGGACATAGAGCGCAGTGTATTCCCCGTGTGGTGGCAGTGGTAACTGAGCGTGAGACTCGGAGAATACGGCACACGCGGAAGCGGCCATCAGACTAATTTACAGAATAGGACGGGCGTGTCACTGGTCTTCCCTTTGTCCTCACCTAGGGCAGTGAGCAAGAACAATCGCCGCTTCCTGCCCGGGAGAGACCAGACGGCTGCAAGTGTGGCCGCGCCCTCTCGTCGATGGCGTAGCATTTCGCCTTCTCACGGCCGGCATCTTCATTAATATGTATTGCCTCTCATTCACTACGCCGACAGAGCATCTAAAGTACGTCGTTGTGCGACTGAATCATCTCAGATTAGATTAGTTTTTCGTTCCGTAGATTCATGTTGAGGAGATCTTCGTGGATGTGAAACAGTCGGTAGTGCGCTTGCCCGCGAAAGGCAAAGGTCCCAGGTTCGAGTCCCGGTTCCGGCACACAATTTTGATCTGCCAGGAAGTTTCATATCAGCGCACACTCCGCTGCAGAGTGAAAGATTCATTTTGGAAACATCCCTTAGGCTGTGGCTAAGCCATGTCTCCACCATATCCTTTCTTCCAGGAGTGCTAGTCTTGCATGGTTCTCAGGAGAGCTTCTGTGAAGTTTGGAAAGTAGGAGGCGAGGTACTGGCGGAAGTAAAGTTGTGAGGCGGCATCGTGAGTCGTGTCGGGATAGCACAGTCGGTAGTGCGCTTGCCCGCGAAAGGTAAAGGTCCCAGGTTCGAGTCCAATTTTAATCTGCCAGGAAGTTTCATGTGAAACACGTCAAGAAACAAAATTTACAAGCTGAATAATAGATAATACTAATTATATAAATACAGATACATACATTTTAAGTGTTTTTTTATAAATTTGATATATATAGCTGATAATATAATAATACTAATATAGTATGAGTACAGATACATGCATCATTTGGTGAAATTTAGAAATTCACTAATGGAGTAGAAGGAGTTGGCCACTAGAAAGTCTTTTAGGCTCCTCTTAAACTGATCTTCATTTGTAGCTAAATTTTTTATACTTGATGGTAAATTATTGAAAATGTGTGTTCCTGAGTAGTGAACCCCTTTTTGAACTAAAGTAAGTGCTTTTTTTAGTCCTTGTGTAGATCATTTTTTATTCCTAGTATTGCATGTATGAACTGAGCTGTTTGTAGGGAAAAGGGATATATATATAGTTTCATGCCGGCCGCGGTGGCCGAGGGGACTGAGGCGCTCCAATCACGGTCTGTACGGCCACTACGGTCGGGGGTTCGAATGCCCCCTCGGGCATGGATATTTGTGCCGTCCTTAGTCTTAGGTAGTTCATAAGTAGTTTGTAAGCTTAGGGACTGATGACGCCGTAGTTAAGTCCCATAAGTTCTACAAACATTTGGACATTTTTGAACAAGTTTAATTAAGGAAAAAATTTTCAAATGTTTGTAAATCTATCGGACCAAACTGCGTGGTCATCAGTCCTTAGCTTACAAACTACTTAAACCTAGGTAAACTAACCTAAGGACAAACACACACACCCATGCCCCAGGGAGGACTTGAACCTCCACGGCGAGCAACCGCGCGCTCCGCAGCGAGACGCTTTAGACCGCTCGGTTACTCCACCGCGGCGTTTCATTAAGGTATAAATATACTGTGAGGCAGTAAATATACCCAGTCCTTTGAAGAGGCTTCTACAGGACGTCCGTGGATTTACTTCACAAATAATACGGTATTACATGCTTTTGGACTCTGAAGACTTTTGACTGACTTGAAGAGTAACCCCAAAATATTATACCATATGATATTATGGAATGAAAGTAAGCAAAGTATGCAAGCTTAGTTATTTTTATGTCTCCTATGCCTGATAACACTCGTATTGAAAATACAGATTTGTTGAGTCATTTCTGCAATTCTGTGGTGTGCTCCTCCCAACTAAATTTATTATCAAGCTGTATTCCAGGGAATTTAATACTGTCAACGTCTTCTATCTGCTCTTCTTCATACTTAATGCATATGCTGGTGGGAAATCTCTTACATGTTCTGAACTGCATGTAGTGAGTCTTTTCAAAGTTTAATGACAATTAGTTGGCTTTAAACCATTTATTAATGTTCGTGAAAATATCATTAGCTTCAGAGCTAGGTTTGTCGTTGCAAGCTCCATTGGGTCGTCGAAAAGAAAGAAAGATCAATTTCTTTTGTGATGTTTCAGATAAATACGATGCCTAGGATCCGTGTTTATCGATATAACTAAGCATGCATGCATATCTATCGATTAACACGAACACTGCATATCGCATTTAAATAAGCCACAGCAAGACTTGCGACAAATGTAGTAAACGTCTTTCCCTGCGCCGCAATTACTTCATGGAATATACGAGACTCATGTTCAGTAGGCAGTGTGTGGAACTAGAAGTTTAGGTCGGGTCGAGAGGCTTGGCCGTGTAGCGTCATGGTAAGGAGACCGCTCAAGAAAAGCGGGAAATTCGTGTTCGAAGCCCGCCCCAGTACAGAGTTTTATATGTCACCATTGAACCATATAGCTGATGCTGGTTTAATTTGCAATTGCGAATATATTTCCTCTATTCCAGACTAATCGTGGAAGACAGAAAAGTAACATATAAGTTGAAACATCATGCGTATACAATAAAGGTAGAATATATTTCGCGTTTCACACTGACTGGTTACATACACTAGTGTCGAGAGTACAAAACTTAAGGACTAAAGTAACTGCCAGGTACCATAGTTCGACGAAAAATTGACCAGTATTAAAAGAAATACTACAGGATAGTACAGAGCGTAACTGAACGAAAAACACAATGCCACAAACAGAAGTGATACTTATATCTCTACAGGGTGCTTCGGTGTGGGTGTACTAAAATTTAATAGGAGATAGAGAATCTTCCAATTAACATTTGAGGTAAGGCATCTGGAGTCGGTAACTGGCTTCAGGAAATATGGAAGTAAACTCGTCTACCGCTTTCTCTCGCATTACTGCTTTCCAGTTTATGTACAACTAACATACGTGGTACAGGTATTGTGTTCTTTATTTACATGTACATTAAAGGAAACAAGGACGAGAAGCCTTATTACTAGGAAGTCATGATGCGGATTTTATTTACTTGTCCATCAGTTGGCTCTGCTGCAGCGGATTAACATTGTCCCATGACAGAGTTATTTATTATGCTATGCCACAGTACAATCAACGCCACCTAGATTAAAGAGGTCTGTTTCCTGGCAGCCAAGAGTTGTCTCATAACACAAGCAAATTTATTAGCCTTATTTAGCGTTGTGCCGGATTTTTTCTAGTTGTTTATGTGGTTATTAGTGCAAATTTGTGTTGGTAGCAGACTTACTGCATGATATGAATCGTCCGATTCCAATATCGATAAGGTATATTACTAATAGTTCATGTCCATATACCAACACAAAGTTATCTGGCCGGCCGCGGTGGCCGAGGGGACTAAGGCGCTCCAGTCACGGTCTGCACAGCCACTACGGTCGGGGGTTCGAATCCCCACTCGGGCATGGATATTTGTGCCGTCCTAGTTCTTAAGTAGTTTGTAAGTTTAGGGACTGATGACCCTGTAGTTGAGTCCCATAGACTATACAAACATTTTTTTAAAGTTATCTGAATCACATAAACAAAATTAAGAGCATTCTAAAACGCACTGTACAAAGTTCACGATCTCCGAAACTCTGCACAACGCTAAGGAAGACAAATAGTTTACTTGTGTTATGTCAACTGTTAGCTGGCAGGACAGAGGCCTTGTTAATCTAGGTGGCGTTGGCACAATACGATGGAGCGGTACCCGCACAGTTTCATAGAACTCTCTAACATGCCCATTGTGTAAAAATAATGAAGGAGCAACTAATCAAAACGTATATTGTCAACTTTCGCACAAAATTGAGTTTGATGTGGTATTCGTAGGTATTTGATGTGCTCTACAAGCTCATGTATTCATATTTAATCTATTTGTATATTTTAACGGTGAAATAGTATGTTGAAAACGCATGGTTAAAACCAATCGCATATTGTCCACATCACTGAATGAATCAGGACGTATAAAGTCCACCGTTTAAGTTTTTATTTTGCTTTCCTTTCCTCCAATTTGGCAATACTGGCGAGTTTAACACGTGCCAGTGCTTACAATACTTCAAAGCATTATAGCCTACGGCATTGTCGCCTTCTGGCATTGTTTGACACTACTTGAGCCAAATCGATATTGTTAGCAGTGTACAGCAGCAGTATAGTGTTGTGGTTTGTGTGTATTGCTCCCAATGGATTTAGAAATAGAATGTGTGGTTGTTTGGAAGAAATCAAACCGAGAAATGGAAACTGAAATCAAGTAAATCTCCAGATTCGACACACATTGGAAAGAAGAAAAAAACTTAATTTTTTCGTGTCGGCTTTAGAAGTTCCATGCAGCAGCTTCACTCCTGAACATACTGATTGTGATTGCTTCTATGAAGAACATGGAATGGACAGAATGTAGTAAATTTGCTGTACCCTATAATATTCTGTCTGTAACAGAATGTTGTGTTGATCCAGTTTTTCACAGTAATGTAAAGCTTTGTAGCATTCCTTGAAGTAAACATTAATCTTATGTTATTATAAATGATACAACTGATGTGAAGTGCGAATGTCTAATATAAGATAATGAAGGTGTGTTACTAAAAACGCATCAAATAGTGTAATGTCCTATATGACGGATCAAAACGTATACTGTCCGAAATATAAATGGATTTTCTCACGTAACTTAAAAAAAAAGAGCTGTTGCAAGGTATATTCTAGTTTAGTAGTAGTTTAGCAGATAACAGTTTTTCGCTTCTCCTGAAAAATTTGAATCAACGGACATTATACGTTTTGATTAGTTGCTCCTCGATGGATAAATACGTTGCAAAGTTTTCGCCGTTGAAGGGCTGTATAGGGAACGATTTCCTAACATGCCTCGTCCGTCACGAAAAGTGTATATTTATTTATTTATTTATTTATTTAGCCTGATCAGATTAGGGCCATCAGGCCCTCTCTTACATCGGACCAGGGTTTTACACATACAGCATTTCTTTACATGTGAGTTACCTATAACATAATAATGATTTTTACAGATGAACAGTTAATAACATTATTTATACAAGTTGATTACATGTAAAAGGATGTAAATAAAAGGTAATAACTTAACTCTACATATGTAATAACTTAACTCTAAATAGGATTAATACTAACAGTACCACTGAGACACCTTCTGCTGCTGCTGCTGGTGTAATAATAGAAGTAATAACATTTATATTAGCAGATACAATATTTACTTTTGAATATATCGAGGCTGGTTAACGCATGGCGAATTTTGACAGAAGCTGTACCTGGCGAGAGCAATGGCAGTTGAAGAATATCTGGGAGGAGGAATGGATGTGACGTACCTGGACCGTAGGGTAAAAAAGACTGGCGTCATTATTGCTTTAGCAGATAATCCATTAACTGTCGTTTGAAGCTGGCAGTGTTATTCAGTTCTCTGATATACAATATTTCTCTCGCTCAACGAACGAGTGACCTGACAACATGAGGACCAGTCGTACACCTGCTGGAGTGGAAGAGGACGTCATATTCCATTCCCGGTGATGCCACCTGACCTGAATCCCCTTGTATATTTCCTATGGTGGTGTATAAATTCTCTTATGTATGAGACCCCAGTGGGCACTGCTGTGGAATTAGTTGCCAGAATTGCAGCTGCTTGTGATACGATTCCAGACACACCAGCGATATCTGTCACGGTGCGTCAGAATGTTGTTCGCTGATGTCAAGCTTGCATTGAGATTGATAATCATCAGTTCCAGCCCTTTTTGTAAGATACCGTACAAATGGTAAAGATGTTTGCAGGTAACTGTAACTATTGTAAATAAAGAAGTACTCAGTAATGTGAGTGTATTCCTATTATCCCCTTAAGCCAGCTTCTGCGATCGCAGATTGCCTACCTCAAATTATTGAGTGTAACACCCTCATGTCCTGTTACATTTTTAAACGATCTTACGGAAAGATCAACTGCTGTGCGTTAGTCTCGCCAAAACTCTGAAATGACTTGACCGATTTCAATACTTTTTTCCCCTTTAATACAGTGATAGTTTTTAAAAATATCTGTAAAATTGAAAAAATTTAACTGGTAATTTTGTATGGGCACCGTCACTTCTCATTAGATTCGCATTTTAATCGTTGCTGTACCGATCACCCGATTCCCATAAAATGTTGAACACTCGACCTTCAAAAGAAGAAGAACGGCAACTTACAACAGACTTTGACACTACTCGGCTGTTTTATTCCGATCCTGATGAAATTTTGCACACTTCAACTTTGGAAGAAAAAAAACTGTCTACATAAGATTTAGAACGATGTGTGGCGGAGGGTACCTTACTAAAGACTTCTACACCGTTTGACCGATTACTAAGAAATCTGGAAGATATACGTAACTGCAGAGAGCGGGCGGAGATAATGAGAGAGGCAGCGGAAGGGAGTTTTTTTTATTTTTTTTTTTTTTTGGGGGGGGGGGGCAATGACGATAAAGAGGAATTCGGTCTGCCATCTGCCTTTCCGTTACTCCCATGATTGATTTTATGTGGTCCTTTCACTTCAGCTTGCTTACTTTTTGCGTGTCCGGAAAGTTTATTAACTTTTCAGCCCAATATCAGGCCACGTCCAGTGCTGCTTTTTTCGTAAGTTATAGGTCGCCCCGGGTACACCTCCTGAGGCAGTTGGGACACTATACATTATGTTCAATGTGCTGGACTGCACCACAGTCGCATCTGTTGTCCGTCTAATCTAGATTTGTTTTGACTGGCGCTACGGCAGATCTGATGCGGTTCAGTGTGCTCCAAATCTTCAACCACGGTGTACTGCCGCTTGTCATCTCTCGTGAGGCAGAGTAGTCCTTAGGGGGTTCGTTCAAATACACTTACATCTACATAAATAGTCTGCAAGTCACAATGACGTGCATGGCAGAGGGTTCATCGAACCGCTTTTATTATGTGTCTCTACGTTTCCATTCTCTAATCGCTCGCGGAAGAAAGGCGCACCTAAATATTTCTGTTTTTGAACCTATTTATCTTATCTTAATTTTATGATCTTATCTTCCTATGTAGGTGGATGCAAACAAAATATGTTCGCATTCGGAAGAGAAAATTGGTGAAAGAAATTTCTCGTTGCAACGGATAACGCCCTTCTATTAATGATTTCCACCTCAACTCGTGCACTATTTCTGTGACTCTCTCCCCTCTATATCGCGATAATACAAAACGAGCTGCCTTCTGTGAACTTTCCCTAAATCGTCTGTCACTCGCACTTGATGGTAATCCCACAATACGAAACAATACTCCAAAATATGATGCACAAGTGTGGTGTAGGCAGTTTCTTTAGTAAACTGTTGCATCTTCTAAGTGTTCTGCCAACGAAACGTAGTCTTTGGTTTGCTTTTACCACAATATTTTCTATATGTTCTTTCCAACTTAAGATGTTTGTCGTGTAAATGAAGTTTAACTAGTTTCTTTTAATGGTAGTATGGATTACTCCACACGTCTCATTTAAGGGTCAATTACCGATTTTTGCACCATGCAGATATCTAAATCATTTTGCATTGCTTTTGATATACTGATGACTTTACTAATCGATGAATGACAACATCACCTGCGAACAGTCTAAGGGAGCGGCCGCGGCGGAATAGCCGTGCGCACTGAGGCGCCGTGCTGCGGTGCGCGCAACCGTTCGCCGTCGGGGATTCGTGTCCCCCCTCGGGTATGGTGTATGTGTTGTCCTTAGGTTAGATTACCTTAGTTTAAGTAGTGCCCCTAACACTTCCCTGAGGAACGCCAGATATAACTTCTACTCGATGACTTTCCGTCAATTACAACGTACTGTGCTCTTTCTAACAGGAAATCGCGAGTACGATTGCACAACTGAGGCGATTGTCCATATGTAGGCAGTTTGATTAGAAGACGACTGTAAGGTACAGTGTCGAAAGCCTTGCGGAAATCTAGAAATACGGAATCTATTTGACATACCTTGTCGATAACACTAATCACATCATGTGAGTAAAGAGCTATCTGTGTTTCACAAGAATGATACTTTTTGAATCCGTGTTCACTATGGATCAATAGGTCGTTCTCTTTGAGGTAGTTCATAATATTTGAGGAAAGTATATGTTCTAAAATCCTGCTGCAAACCGACGTCAATGATATATATATATATATATATATATATAAAAGCTAAAGCAGTCAACAATCCGAAGATTGGTTTGAACACCACAGTGCTTTACTAGGCATGTAGGCATGGTCCTGTTTGGAGGTGGTATGCCGTTGCCTTCCTCCGACCTTCGAACTGACTTACCCAGCCAGTTATAGGGGGACCTACAGTTTAACGTGGGTTCCGAATCACGGTGCTACTCGGTATTTTTCACATGAGCAATACTGCCAGAGGTGAAAGAAGTGGAAAGTGACAGATAAAAATCCATGACCTGGCGGGGATCGAACCCGCGACCTTTGGATTTGTAGTGTCACACTCTACCACTGTGCCTGTAATATTGCGGGTCACTCCTATTGCCTTTCTTGATTATTGGCGTAACCTGTGCAACTTTCCAGTCTTTGGGTACGGAACGTTCGCTAAGCGAGCGGTTGTATATGATAACTAGGTATGGGGCTATTGTATCAGCATACTCTGAAACGAAACTAATTGGTATGCAATTGGGATTGGGAGACTTACTTTTGTTGAGTGATTTAAGTTGCTTTAATCCACCAGGGGTATCAACTTCTAAATTACGCATGCTGGCAGCCGTTCTTGATACGAATTCTGGAGTATTTGGTTCGGCTTCTTTCGTGAAGGAATTTCCGAAGGCTGTGTTAAGCAATTCTGCTTTACTATGAAAGAATCTCTTGTGGTATTTGACTCTGCTATGTCCGCAGAGGCAAATTGTAACGGCAAAATTCTCATCAGAAGTCTGATTCAAATTTTCCGTGTGCTCATGTGCAATTCTGTGATTCAGGATCTGATAATCCGATCACTTTATGTCATTTCCCAAGTGGTGTGCGTTTCACGTTTCCTGTTGTTATCCTACGAGTTTCTTTTAAGACTGACCTGAGTTTTTTGTGCGGATCTGGTCCATATGGCCAGTGACAGACGAAAGGGGTAAGTGGGATATATCCTTCCACCCTTCCCGAAATACGAAAAAAATATGATGAAGCAAACTTCAGTGAATTTACAGAAGAATAGTACAGTAAGAAATTAAAACTTTTTCGCACTTTGTTGACCACCCCTCCCCTCTCAAGGTATGACGTAGTTTATGGATGGCCCCTTAGTTTTAATTATTTCCCAAATCCCACAAATCCCCCCAATAAATAAATAAATAAATAAATCTGCGTCCGTCCCAGCCTACAAAGCACGCATATTCTGTCGTGGAAAAGCTAAGTGCTTGGCAGATGTTGGTAATACAGTTGGTCTGGCTCCCCATTTAATATTCGTTAATTGTTCCTGGCGGTCTGCTCGTTGTGATCTGTCCAGCACGACAACCAGGTATGTTGGTTTGTTCGTATATTTCAGATTTCTGGCATTCCAGGTATCGGTCATCTCCTTGTTTGGCTGTTTTGAGCGTAGTTCGAAAGCGTCAACATATGAGTTCGAGGGATTTGGTTTGAGGGAGCTATCTTTATTCAAATCGCCCCGCATGCATATTCACAAAGATTATGGAAGTAAGTGATGCCACTGATACTTTTCTAATCGCGAAATCACATAATAATCTATCTTCATTACTACTATGTATTCGCAATACGCTACATTTGTTTTATGCTGAGAGTTCAATTCCAATACATTGGATATAGATGTAACTGCACTCGCTGATTGACGACAGCATTGCCACTTTATTTCTAAGTAATGGTTATTGTTCAGAGGAAATCCGTGGCAACACTCAACTTATTACTGGTTTACATTTTTTATCTTTAGGACAAAAATGTTCAAATGTTTGTTAAGCTTAAGGGACTTAACTGCGGGGTCATCAGTCCCTAAACTTACAAACTACTTATGAACTACCTTATACTAAAGACGACACAAACATACATGCCCGATGGGGGATTCGAACCCCCGACCGTAGCGGCCGTGCAGACTGTGAATGGCGCGCCGCAGATCGCTCGACCACTGCGGCCGGCTATCTTTAGGACAAATTGACAGTTACACCATCAGGTTAAAGGCTTTCAATTACGGGTTTCCACCATTTGTCTTTCGGACTTGTTAACGGCATTTATGGGTTTTCTCTATCTGATTATATTCTTTAAATTACTATTTATCTACTTATAGTTCATGTGTTCTCGTTGGTTATCACAGTCACACAATAGGTCCTACCTATAAATCGGGGTTGGATTGTTACATTCAGCTTTTATTTTCCATATCCCGTCTCCGTAGCAGTTTCATTTTTACTCCAATCTGACTACGGATGTTGAGTCTTTTATATACTCCAGTTTAACTTGCCTTACGATGTGAGTAGCCTCTTTTTCTGCCACGATTCAAATGTTTGTAAACCTAAGGGGAAAAAAACTGCTAAGGTCATAGGTCCCTAGACTTACAAACTACTTAAACTAACTTACGCTGAGGACAACACACACAGCCTTGCCTGATGGAGGACTCAAACCTCCAGTGAGAGCGACCCGCGCGCCCGTTCCCGCGCTGCTTTTGTCGTGTTTAATAGTGAGGGCTTACACTGAATATGTGACTGTAGGTCGCGAAACCGGCCGTGAGTCTGAATGAAAACAACTATGAGACACCTGAAGCGGTTTTCTATTGTTCAAGATAACCAGGCTATGTTCATCTAATATTCAGGTATGGGAATACTTAGCGACTTCCATGCAATTTCAAGCAGAGCAGAAACTCGTGCGCGGTTCACAGAAATCTGACGCAGAAGTTACGAAACACTCGTGGGAACATATTTGACTGTGATAAGGAAGTTATTTTTTATGACGATAAACTAGCTATGCCGTGATGCGATAACTTAGCTTGATAAGATAATCATCAAGTACGTTAGCATGCGGGTCGCTACAAAATGAGTAGCGCACAACACTTAATTCTTTCATTTAAATTAAAAAAAATATTTTATTAAATGTCATTTACTTGCGGCCCCGCTATTAAGAAATTTAATTTTTTTTTATCTTCATCTAAACCTTTTAGATCGGCTATCATTGTTAAGTTAGGCATTAACAATCTACAGATTTACTCAAAAAGTAACACACAAAGACGAAAAGTATTGCGAGTTTATCTTACCAGGAGAAACGGCCAGCTATCGTCGAAAACATTCGTAGACAGTTTGCTTCATTGTAAGGTGTGAACATTGTAAACATACACCTCTCCAAGGTGGCATGTAGTATTCTTGAGATTAGCGAGCTTGCGCATTATAAAAATGAGCTAACGTTGACAGTAAGTAAATGGTGCATACGGTAACGTGCCATTGCCTCTTTCTCGAAGATGTGATGTCGCTCGAGTCGTATTGTTTCTCATGCTCTTGGCAGGTAGACAAATATCGCGAGATATTGCTCCGGAGAACACAGCTAAAAGTTTGTTGTGGTCTCGGTCAAATTTTCCCAGCGTTACAGCATTAAAATCAATCTAAATAAGGATCATCAACCTCCCTTGAACCCGCCGGAAATGTTGCTTATTCAGAATCAGTGACTAATGTCCCGTAGTTATTTGACAGTATACAGAAAGATTCCGGGTTCCGGTTCTTAAAACGGAAAATGCACATCGTAAACTGTTCCCACACTATCACAAGTGCTTCCTAACAACTTAAACCAAAATTTTCCCAAATAAAACAAGATGAAGTCAACGGGGGTGTGACGATACATATGGTAGGAGACAACGGACAGGAAGGAGAAAAGGAAGAATATTCACAGCAATAATGACTCAAAAACATTAATGAAATATTGACTAAAATTTTTCATACGTGGCAACTTGTTGGTTCAATGACTTTTCCAACTAATGAACAATCTCAAAAACCAATATTCAATTCATTTTATATTATTTTAAGGTATTTAGCATCGGTTGCACAGTGGTAGAGTGCCAGACTACAAATCCAAAGGTCGCGGGTTCGATCCCCGCCAGGTCCTCGGATTTTTATCTGTCGCTTTCCACTTCTTTCACCTCTGGCAGTAATGTTTATGTGAAAAATACCGAGTAGCACCGTGGTTCGGAACCCACGTTAAACTGTAGGTCCCCCTATAACTGGCTGGGTAAGTCAGGTCGGAGGAAGGCAACGGCATACCACCTCCAAACAGGACCATGCCTAGTAAAGCACTGTGGTGTTCAAACCAATCTTCGGATTGTTGACTGCTTTATTAATTTTAGCAGTATAGGGGGTGAAAGTCAATCACGACACCATGCTTCAAGTTTAGACAGAAACTAACGTCATTTAGTGTGTATAATTAGATACGGCCTAGTCTGTCGCTTTTCTGAAACACTAAGGTTAACTAATGGTTCGACGATATGGTATAAGGCCACTCAGTACTAAATAAAATACAACACTCGAGTAGAAAACCAGAAATGACACACACGGAATTCAACGACCATGAACTGGAAGCTAATAGTGGCAAAATATCCTGTCACCTATTGGTGGGTATAAATGCTCACAGGAAGGATACTGGCAATGCTCAATAAATAACATTGCCAAATCCAATGTACAACGCTCACCCAGAAAGTAAGTTCCACATATTTTAAAAATAAAAACAATGTAGTTAGACAAAAAACTTAATTGATAACAGGTACAACAATGGAACCAGCGTATGACAGTCGTATTCAGGTCTTCGTCGTTGTCAAACCGCTGGCCGAAAGACAGGAATTTCTTGAGGTGCAAGAGTAAACGCATGGCTTACTGCAGGTGTTGTGATGCACCATGACAATATTCGTCTCCATGCGGATCGGTGTACAGCAACTGTATTTGCAGAAGTTTGATCATCCAGCATACAGTCCTGATCTTGCTCCCAGCGATTTCTTTCCAGAAAAGGACACCCTGATTTAAAAATGAAATATTTCGAAAACAAAGATCGATAGAGGAATGCAGTAAACGGTATGTTTATTGTAAAACCTGTAAGAAGTTTATACAGCAGTTTGAAATAATAGTTACAAAAAGTGCTAACAGATGGCGCTGTAATCGCCATACGTAATGTCTAGTAAAAATAGTGATCTGAGGCCCAGAGCGATCAGTTCCACTATTGAAACATGAAAGGAGGTTAGCGTACCGAAGGAAGAGATTAAAACAATGTACTCCATTGAATAAAGCGTTTTTCTGGTGGTAGAGTACCACACGTTAGAAGAGAGTCCTACGGCAACAAGGCCAAGTTTTCAAGCACGATTTAATGTTCCAAAGGCCACGATGCGAAAACCATTCGTACGCTCTTCGCAAAATTTCAACGAACAGGCAGCGTAACTGATGATCTAGTGGGGCATGTTGGCCTCAAGCAAACCGCGGTTACGCTTGAAGATATCGCCACAGTTTCTGGAATTATTCAGCGAAATCCAATGTCATCCGTTCGTATAAAATACTGAGAAAGAGCCTACACATGTTTCCATTCAAAATTCAAACGCACCAGACCATACCCGTACGAGCTGTGCAACAAACGGTTGCTTTTCCTAATCAGATGCTCACAATGATTGATAGTGAAGGATTTCATGTTGGCTGCATCTGGTTTACAGATGAAGTACACTTCCACCTGAACGGATACGTGAATAAGCAGAACTGATGATTTTGGGGTTCCGAAAAGCCATATTGGTATGAAGCGAAACCCCTGTATTATCCTACAGTTACTGTGTGGGCTGCAGTATGCTGCAGAGGCATTATTAGCCCTTTTTTCATTGGAGAAAATGTCACTGGTGCACGTTACGTTGCAATTGTGGAACAATTGGTCGCCACACAGCAAGCGTTAGAGGATAGACCAGGTACTGAATGGTTTATGCAAGCTGGAGCCCGACCACATCGAACCGAACAAGTGCTTCGCTTTCTTGAGGAATACTTCGGGTCTCGAGTCATTGCTTTGGAATATCCCAAATTTACTGGTGTAGGCATGGATTGGCCTCCATATTCGCCGGATCTGACTCCCTGGGTGGGGCACAGTGAAATACATGGTCTACCCAAAGCATCCCGCCACGCTGGACGAGCTTGAATCGGCGATCTCTATGGCATGTGAATCCATTTCGGTTGAGACACTACGAAATGTGATGGCGAATTTCATTCTTCGTTTGCGCCAATGTGCCAATGGTGAACATTTTGAAAACATTGTGATGTGATTGTTTGCAAAGAGTGATTTCATACGATTATTTCACTTATGTATGCTGATATGAGCTGTACAGCAATAAGCGCCATCTGTTAGCAGCTTTTGTAACTATTATTTCAAACTGCTGTATAAATTCCTACAGCTTTCACAATAAACATGCCGTTTACTGCATTACTCTATCGATCTTTGTTTTCGAGATATTTAATTTTGAAATCAGGGAGTCCTTTTCTGGACACCCTGTAACTGACATGCTGGTTTCATTCACAGTTGGCAGACTTCTACGAGACAGGAATACATAATTTGATACCAACATGCGACAAATGTCTCAATTGTTCTACATCTACATTATAATCCTGTATTCCATCGTAAGGTGCTTTGCGGAGGGTACACTGTACTAATACTAGACATTTTCTTTCCTATTTTTCTCCAAATAGAACGAGGGAAAAATGAATGTCTGTATGTCTCTGTACGAGCCCTAATTTCTCTTATCTTTGTGATCTTTACGCTAAATGTAAGTGGGCGGCAGTAAGATCGTTCTGCAGTCAGCTTCAAATTCCGGCCCTCCAAATTTCATCAACAGAATTTATCGAAAAGAGCATCATCTTTCCTCCAGCGATCCCCATTTGAGTTCCCGGAGCATTTCTGTGACACTCGCGCATTGGTCGACCCTACCAGTAACGAACCTAGTTGTTCGCCTCTGAACTGCTTCCATGTTAATACTCAAGCCGTGGTCGTACGAGCGTTTTGTACGCGGTCTCCTGTACAGATGAAGCACATCTTTCCAGAATTCTCCCAATAAACCGATGTTGGCAGTCCGCCTTACTCACAACTGCCTTTACATATTCGTTCCATTTCACATCGTTCTGCAATGTTACGCCTAGGTACGACGCGACTACTAATTCTGTATTCGGACATTATGTGATTGTTTTCCTACTCATGTGCATGAGTTTACGTCTTTCTACATTTTGATCTAGCTGCTATTCTTTGCACCAACTAGAAATTTTGTTTAAGTCATCCTGTATGCTATTAGAGTCAATGGCGACACCCTCCCATGCACCACAGCATCATCAGCAAACAGCCGCAAATCACGTTACTCTGTCCATCAGATCAGTTATATACAGGGTGAAAAGTATTGAAACCGACAAACTATGAGAGCTTGTAGGGGACACCAAAACAAATATTTTTGCCTAAGGTCATTTTTTCTTATGACGAGTATTTAAACCAGCGGAGGTCATATTAAATGGCAGGTATTACCACAATTTTCTCGCCAGAGCATTGCCAAAATGGCTGGAAGACGTCCCACTCGCTACAAAACAACGCATGTGGTTCCAACATGACGGCACATTTCAATCGTCGTGTGCGTCGATTCCTGGACCGACGGTTCCCAGAAACGTAGATTGGCAGAGGTGGTCCTGAACTGTGGCCTGCTAGATCTCCAGATATGTCCCCTCTGGACTTTTCTGTGTGGGGAGAGATGCACTATCTTGTTTCCGCAACTCCTGTTGCATAAAAAGAGGATCTGGTTGCCCGGATAGTAGCAGCAGCACGAACAATTCAGAGTACTCCTGGAGTTTTTGCCCGTGCCTGACAGAACGTGATCCGACGGTGTAACCTTTGTTTACGTGTCAGTGGAGGCATTTTTGAAAATCTACTGTAATTGAAATTCAGTTGTGTTAATGTATTTTCTCCTGGTAATAAAAAACAATGGAAAAGTGTTTGTTGGTTTAATTAATTTGCCGCCAGAGAAATCTTCCTCTCCCGGTTTAAATACTCATCATAGGAAAAAAATGACGTGAGGGAAAAATATTTGTTTTGATGTCCCCTACAACATCCCAGAGTTTGTCGGGTTAAATACTTTTCACACTGTAGATAGAAAACAATAGGGGTCCTATCACACACCCCTGAGGCACGCCTGACGATACATTCGTCTTTGATGAGCACTCATCGTCGAGAACAACGTAGTGCGTTTTATTAAATAGGAAGTCATCCAGCCAGTCATAAATTTGTGAACCTATTCCATAAGCTCGTATCGTCGTTAACAGTCTGCAATGCGACACTGTGTCAAATGCCTTTTTGAAATCGAGAAGAACACAATCTGCCTGTTGCCCTTAATCCGTGGCTCGCAATACGTCAAGTGAGGTAAGGGCAAGCTGTCACACGAACGATGTTTTCTAAACCCTGCCCGACTCCAGGTTCCCTGCGTGTAATTGTTCAGCGGAGCATATCAAAATGTTCAAATATATGTCAATCTAAGGGACTTGACTACTCTGGTCATCAGTCCCTAGGCTTACAAACTACTTAAAATAACTTACGCCAAGGACAACACATACACCCATGCCCAAGGGAGGACTCGAACCTCTGACGGGAACCAAATGCGTGCTCCGCAGCTAGGCTCCTTGGAACGCTCGGCCACTCCACAGCGAGAGAAGCATGTCCAGTTGAATTTTTCCACGCTCTTACCGAAACACCCATAATATACAAGCTTCTGCTTCTTTACGTTGATTAAAGATGTCCAACTTTTGTTCCAAGTCTACGTTTAACTTGAAATGATACCAATAAAATCGTATTGAAAATAGGTTCTTTAAATTTTTGTTTTGTTTTCGGCAGTTTGATTAGTTGGATTGTTAAATTGGAGACCAAAACAATCGGTATAACCGAAAAACGGATGTTCCTCTGCATCTACAGATTTTCTCTGCAAATCACACTGAAGGGTGTGGTAGATTGTTCATCGAATCGCTTTTATAATACTTGTTTTACTTTCTATTCTGTAATTGCACCTGGGGGAAAAAAGAGAAGAAACCTATATCTGACCGTTTTCGATCTTATTTCTGTTATTTTGTTATGATGATCGCCGCAAAGACAGACACATTTCTTTTAATGATTTCCACTTCAAATACTGCATCATTTCCGTTACTCTTTGCACTACATCGCGATAATATGAAATGAGCTGCCCTTCTACATCTTCATAAATACTCTACAAATTACATTGAAGTGCATGGCAGAGGATTCACCGAACCGCTTTTATGATGTTTCTCTACAGTTCCATTCTCTAATAGCTTGGGGGGGGGGGGGAAAGGAACACCTCATCTTTTCGTTTTCGAGCTGATTTCTCTTATTTTATTTTGGTGATCATGTCTTCCCATGTAAGTAGGCGGGAACAAAATATCTTCACATTTGGAAGATTAAGTTGGTGAAAGTAATTGCGGAATTAGATCTCGTCGCAACGAGTAACGCCTTTATTTTAAAGATTCCCACCCCACCTCGTGCATCATTTGGTGACACTCTGTCCGCCACATCGAGATACAAAATGAGCTGCCCTTCTCTGAATTTTCTCTAAATAGTCTGTCAGTCCCACCTGGTGTGGATCCCACAAAGCTCAGCAAAACTCCAATACAGTACGGAAAAGTATAGTGTTCGGAGTTTCTTTAGGAGAACTGTTTCATCTCCTAAGAGATCTGCCAATGAAACGCGCCTTTGTTTCGCCTTCCCCCGGATATTTTCTGTGTGTTCTTTCCAATGAAAGTTGTTTGTAATTGTTAGTTGAATTTACGGCCTGTAGATTTGAGTGATTTATCCTGTAAATGAAGATTTACGGATTTCTTTTAGTGCTCATAGGGACGATTTCAGACTTTTCGTTATTTAGGATCAACTGGAAATTTTCCCGCCATGCAAATATCTTTTTTTAATAGTTTTGCAGCTGTTTTTGATCTTCTGGTGACTTTACTAGCCGATAAACGACATCATCATCCGGGAACAGTCATAGAGGGCTGCTCAGATTGTCTCCTAAATCGTTGATAACGACAAGGAACAGTAGGGGCCTGTGACACTTCCCTGGGAAGCGCCAGATGTCATATGTGTTTTACTCATTGTTCCAACTACAACCGCTACCCCTAGTGTGGACTAGGCCCGCTACAGCTGTGGTCTAGAGTTGAGGCGATTCCTGAACGATTCGCTCGTTCGGAAAAAAAAACCCACAAATAAAGAAATCGTGAGAATCGATCCGCGTTCCGGACGAATCGTCGTTCAAAAGAATCGTCTGCCTCGTGACGATTGCAACATCCAACGCTTAATTACTCGAAGGCAACTGGCGAATCGCGCCGAATGATTACGAAAGCCGAAAAGCAGTCAAGGGGGAAGACGCGTGTGAACAAAGAACGCACAGAACTAAGATAGTGAGCCATTAATTATTATTCACGAAATACAGATGACAAAAAACGAAACGCAGCAAAATACACAGCTGCTGATACACACGATTAATATCAAGAATCAAAGTATTATGAAAAACCTCTTATGCGCTCCACATGCAGGGCAAAACACACATACACGTCGTTTACACAGTTTATATGTAATATATTTAAACGAGCAATTCTTACACATTTATATTTCGCGTATCCCCCTAAAGGCTTTAACGATTTAGATTATATTTTGTATTTAGAGAGGGTTTTGCCTTTTAAGTTCCTCTACGCAGTTGTATTTTTGTAAAAACTCAGTTTTACAAAAATATTCTTTTTATATAAAATCGCGATTTTAAATGTCTTTACCGCCATCTCGAAAATCTTTTTTACTATTGAATTTTTTATGTTTATTTTTCCTGAAAGAAACAGATTTTACATAAAGAAACATTTTTGTATGAAATCGCGAGTTTCTTGTATTTCGAATAAAATTTAGTCTTTAGAGACGGATTGTGATTTTTAAAGTTTATATATATATATATATATATATATATATATATATATATATATATATATATATATATGTTTTTCCTGAAACTACGTGATTTTACATAATAAGTATTTTACAACGATTGGATATGCGTTAATTACCATATATTTAATGAAATTTACATTTAAGTGGCTGAAGTATTCGAATAGAACGAAAAGGATTTACAAAATTACAGCAATAGTCGAACTACCTCACCTACGTTCACTAGCTTGACAACCTACAACGCTACCAAATAAGCTACGCTGACAGTTGAAATAACTGATAGTATAATATGTATTTAAATCCGCTTGCAAAACTTCAAAGAATATTTTCTCGAGAATTTTTGGGAGTTGAATTGAATGGCTTTGGCTGATTATTATTAATTTATTCTGAACTTTACGCACCAAAACATAACAAAAATAAAAATATCCAATACTCATATTGTCTCCTTCTTGGCATTCTGTAAGAATCGTGCCGTCGCAGACCATAAAGAATCGAGAACGAATCGCAGGAATAGATTCACAAGATTAGATTATAACGTCCATGATACACAGACATGTATAGCTATCTTATTCTTAGCTTCTTAGTTAGAACCCTTCAGGCTCACGTGTTGCTTGTTTTGTACGTCGTCTTTCTTCTCAATACGTCTTCATTCTCTCGCTTTTTCTGTTTCTTTCTTCTTCTGTTAAGGGTCCTTGGTGTTCGGCCACCTGTGATCTTCTACCAACCCTTTATACTTACCCGGTCCTGTACTACTGTTGCAAATTCCTTTCCTACAGCCTTCCAATCATCATAAAAAAAGAAAAAATCATCTCTCAGTATAGTATCTATTATTTCATCCTTATCTACTTCTTCTCCCATTCCCAAAATATTGCCTCTAAGTTCAATTCCTTTGTAGAGCCCCTCGATATACTCTTTCCACCTTTCAGCTTTCCCTTCTTTGGTGAGAACTGGTTTTCCATATGTGTCCTTGATATTCATAGAGCTGTTTTTCTTGTCTCCAAATATTTCTTTTATATTCCTGTAGGCAGTATCTATTTTCCCCTATTTATACATCCTTCTACATCGTTGAATTTCCCTTCTAGCCACTCCTGCTTAGTCATTTTGCACTACCTGTCAATTTCATTTTTTAGTCGTCTGTACTCCATTTTGCCTGTTTCATTTACTGCATTTTTATATTTTCTCCTTTCATCTATTACATTTAGTATCTCCTGTGATATCCACGGCTTTTTTGTAGGTCTTGCTTTCCTACCTATTTTGTCCTCTGCTGCCTTCACTATTTCATCTCTCAATTTTACCCATTCCTCCTCTACTGTTTTATTTTCCCCCGTTTCTGTCAATTGTTGCCTAAAGCTCCCTCTGAAATTCTCAAGAACTTCAGGTTCCTTCAGTTTATCCAGGTCCCATCTCCGTATTTTCCTACCTTTCTGCAGTTTTTTTTCAGTTTCAGCCTACAATTCATGACCAATAAGTTATGGTCAGAGTTTATATCTGCCCCTGGGCATGTCTTACAGTTTAAAACCTGGTTCCGAAATCTATGTCTTACCATTATAAAATCTATCTGGTATCTCCCGATGTCTCCTGGTCTTTTCCACGTATACAACCTTCTTTCGTGATTCTTAAACCAGGTGTTTGTTATAACTAAATTATGTTCCGTGCAAAATTCTACCAGGCGGCTTCCTCTTTCATTCCTTTTGCCCAGACCATATTCACCAGCTATCTTCCCTTCCCTTCCTTGTCCTACTACCGAATTCCAGTCTCCCATAACAATTAAATTTTCCTCTCCCTTAATTGTCTGAATAATTTCCTTTAGCTCCTCATATATTTCTTCGATCTCCTCATCATCGGCAGAGCTAATTGGCATGTAAAGCTGTACTACTGTGGTCGGTGTTGGCTTCGTATCTATCTTGACTACGATAATCCGATCACTGTGTTGCTCACAGTAGTGTACCCGCATTCACATTTTCTTATTCATTATCAGACCTACTCCTGTAATACCCCCAACTGATTTTGTATTTATAATCCTGTACTCACCTGACCAGAAATCCTGTTCCTCTTTCCACCGAACTTCACTAATCCCCACTCTATCTAACTTCAACCTATCCATTTCTCTTTTTAAATTTTCTAGCTTCCCTACTCGATTAAGGGATCTAACATTCCACGCTCCGACCCGTAGAATACCAGTGTTGTCTTTCCTGATGATCACATCCTCCTGAGTAGTCCCCGCCCGGAGATCCGAATGGGGGACTATTTCACCTCCGGAATATTTTACCCGATAGGATGCCATCATCATATGTTCATACAGTAGAGCTGCATGTCCGCGGGAAACGTAAGGGCTGTAGTTTCCCCTTGCTGTCAGCCGTTCGCAGTAACTGTGTGGCAAAGCCACATTAGCTGCTGTTACAAGGCCAGCTCAGTCAATCATCCAGACTGTTGCTCCTGTAACTACTGAAAAGTAGAGATGGGTAGGTCCGAGATTTTAAAGGAGTCGGGTCCGGATCTGCATCGAGCTCTGCGGACCCGCATCCAGGTGCCGTGTTCGCTGGACCCGTATGGGTCCGGCCCTGCAGCCGGCCGGCCGGACGGACCGTGTCTGTCGGGTGGATCCGTGTCCACTGGACCTGCACTGGTACAGCTGCTCAGCCGGCGTATCTATCGAGCGAATCGTGTCTACCCGAGGAGGATTTCAGTTGCGTTACACAGGAATATGTAGAAATTTATTAATATATAGTAATGATGTAAAAGACAGACCAAGTTAACTGTGATAAAAATGTTTTATTGCCAGAAAATCACGAACACTGTCGCATTATAAAATCACAGTCATCATTTGCTATACATGACACCCTGATCACATTAGTATTTTTCTAATTATTTGTAGAAAATTAAAATCTTTGTGGACTAAGCTCTTACTGTAAACCACTGCAAGATTGTGTTTTCATCAATGAAGTGAGCTGTCTTAATAGAAATTATTCTGATTATTTTATGACGCCTGACATCTGTTCCTCCCGTCAATAAATTTCGAGTTTCCTCTTTTAATTCGTTGTGGATGGCAGGCAACAAACTGCAAGATACTATTTTCTAGTTGGTAAATTATATGATGGACAAATTAAATTCATTAGTTTTCGGAACTCTGGATCTTCTATAATCTTAAATTGACGGTATTCTTTTACAATCATTTTTAGTCACTGATTACCAATTTGCTTGGAACGATAAAATGTAAAGAAATTTGATCTGATAACGAACTTGAATGCTGAAGTGGACGGTAATATTTGTTCTGAACTGGATGACACAGATTCAGGTAAAGAATTGTGATTAATTTTATTAGAATTGCTACTGCTATTGGTGAATTCTTCATTGCTAGGTAAATTTATTTCAAGTGTTTCACGTGTTTTAAGTGTTTTTCCTCTTCACATGTCTGACGAGATTTCCTGTTCGAGTTCTTGGATTGTACGAGAGATCCAGACAGCAATATCGGCATTTACCTTTATTATCTCGGACTGTAAATTGATTCCAAACTTCACTGTTCTTCGGTGGTGGGATAATGAAATCTACGAAAACAAGAAAAAAACTGTTCTACGACACCTGGCCAGCACGGGCACTCATACATGTGTGTATCACTAAAAAGCTTAATTCGTTTGGTAAATAAATCACTGGACCAAGATTAGTGTCCATAACATCGTATGCCATGGTCAAAATCGACTTGCAATGTTTGCTTGACAGACATGAGTGCATTGTCCATTCCTTGTTGGCACGCTTTAAAACCATACCATGAAATACACAATAACCGTGAACTCAAATGTTACTACCAACTTTTTTGGGGGGCACAATCAATAGTTAGTGTTATTGGGAATAACCTTACAATAATAATCTTCCGTTGAACAATAGTGCAGCACAAATTCAGGAAATCGAACAAAATCACTATGTTTGTTGCATTGTTTCAACCAAACATCTGTTAGTAATGCGACACCTGTTAGAGGATGGAGGCCAAGGCCAGTACAGTTTCGGACAGAAGAAATACGCCTGTGTGCCAGCCTCGCGTGTTGTGCAGCGCCAGGCCAGGCCAGGCCAGCGCCACACACAGCTGACGGAATTCGCAAGCAGGTAGCCGCCCACCGCCCAGCCACCCCGGCAGGTAGCCTCTGCCTGACCACCCTGCTGTGTTTATGGCGGGGTCCGCATCCGGCGTGGGCTTTACAACTGTCTCCCTGCCATTCTGCCGCTGCGTTTCCAACTCCGGCCGCGCCTGACCTGTTTGCTGGCCTGGATCCACAACCGATGCGTGTCCGAGGATGCGTGTCCGACCTGCACTCGGATTTGCATCCATCACTAGCGCAGCTGATGCGGGTCCAAGGATCCGTTTCCATCCGGACCTACCCATCTCTACTGAAAAGGCTGCTGCCCCTCGTCAGGAACCACACCTTTGTCTGTCCTCTCCACAGAGAGTTTGTGACACTTGCGGGGAAAGGGAATGTGTAGACACTTGCGGGGAGACCAGGACGCTGCAGGTAGTGAACAGGGTGTTCCAGAAGTAGGGATACACCACCCCTACTCAACGCCCTCCGGCCGCTACCTGTGTCGTATTCAGGGAAAGGCCCACCGAGCGAGGTGGAGCAGTAGTGTGTGACATTTCCTTACACGTTCCGTATTTCATACATTTCTTAGATGTATTTGTAATTCGAATACAGCCAAATCGTTTTGGGGTCTACGAATAAACGCTTCAAGTATGTAAAATACTCATTGACTTATTATTAACGTTTTTTAATTGAAGGTTTAAGGTTGCGTGATAGTGGGGTTAACTACATAGCGGTCAATTACATCAACGTATCTGTGCAGGATGCCTAATATATTTATTGCTTGCGCAGGTGTCTTGATATGCTTAGTGTTCTGAATAATATGCTTTTAGGAGGTATGACTGTGGAAAGTCATCGTCTTGTAGTAGCAGAGAATGTCTTAATAACTCTCCAAACATTATCACTATTAAAATACCTTTTTGTTTTCAGGAGGAACACTCAACGAATTAATATGTAGTTAGAACAAGTTACTATATTGCTCTTCAAAGGGTTATGCTATTTCACTGAGTTTCGTGTTATGTTGACAGTGTGGAAATTTGACAACAGCAGTGCTAGACTTCTTGGTGTGCCTGTACCCAGGAAAAGCCATCAGCCGCCCCAAGGGCCCCAGGTTCCCCGCAAGTGTCACTCCTCGCAAGTGTCACTCCCCACAAGTGTTCCAACCCTCTCCACAGATACCCCTCCGCTGTGGTTGCACCTACGGTACTGCTATCTGTAATCCTGAAAGAATCGTGAACGAATCGTAGGAGTCTATGTACAATGTGGGATTGGATAGCAGGAATGGATTTCTGAAAAAGACTCGTGGTGGCCGGCTGTACTGTGCTGTGGTGTGGCGTGGTGTGTGGAGGGTCCGGAGCAGCCGCTGGCAGGCTGTAGCCAGGATGCGTTCACATGGGAGCGGGGGGCCCCACATTCCGAATGCCGGCGCCCACCCGCCGCTGCTTCCTCCGTCATCTGCCGCTGCGCACCAAGCCGACCCGTGACCAGCCCAGACGAGTGAGCCACACTACAGAGAGGAGTCACTAACAGCCCAAGTGATTTAGACGCAACATCTACCAGCATTGTAACCAGGGATTAAGTCACTGCCGGCCGCGGTGGCCGAGGGAACTAAGGCGCTCCAGTCACGGTCTGCGCGGCCACTACGGTCGGGGGTTCGAATCCCCCCTCGGGCATGGATATTTGTGCCGTCCTCAGTATTAGCTAGTTCATAAGTAGTTTGTAAGTTTAGGGACTGATAACCCCGTAGTTAAGTCCCATAAGCTATACAAACATTTGAAACATTAAGTCACTGCCGCTTTTACATCTACATCTACACGGGATACTCTGCAAATCACATTTAAGTGCCTGGCAGAAAGTTCATCGATCCACCGTTATACTATTTATCTCCCATTCCATTCTAGAATAGCGCGCGGGAAGAAAGAACACCTGAATCTCTCCGTCCGAGCTCTGATTTCTCGTATTTTATTCTGATGATCATTTCTACCTATGTAAGTGGGAGTCAACAATATATATTCGCATTCGGAGGAGAATGTTGGCGATTGGAGTTTCGTAAGTAGCCCACGCCGCAGCGATAAGCGTCGTTGTTGTAATGATTCCCATCACAGATCCTGTAATCATTTACGTAACGCTGTCTCCCATGTATCGTGACAATACGAAACTAGTTGCCCTTCTTTGGACTCTTTCCACTCAAACCCACCTGATAAGGATCCCACACTGGGCAGCAATACTCCAAAAATCGACGGACAATCGTAGTGTATGCAGTTTCTTTAGTAGTTCTGTTGCATCTTTTAAGGGTTCTGCCAATAAAACGCAGTCTCTGGTTCGCCTTTCCCACGACATTATCCATGTGTTCTTTCCAATTTAAGTCTGAAGTAATAGTAATTCCTAGGTATTTTGTGGAGTTTACGGCCTTCACTTTTGATTGATTTATCTTGTAAACAAAGTTTAACAGATTTCTTTTCGTACTCATGTGGACGACTTCACACTTCTCATTATATAGAGTCAATTGCCAATTTTTACCCCATAGTGATAACTTATTCAGATCGTTCTGCAGTTGTTTTTGATATTCAAATGATTTTATTAGACGGTAAATAACGGCGTCGTCTGCAAACAACCTAAGAGAGCTACTTAGAGTTTCCCCTAAATCGTTTATGTAAATAAGGAACAGCAGAGGAGCAATAACACTACCTTGTGGAAGGCCCAATATCACCTCTGTTTTAGTCGATGCCTTACCATCGATTACTACGAACTGTGTCCTCTCTGACAGGAAATCCCCTATCCAATCGCAAATTTGGGGCGATATACTATAACCACGCAATTTGATTAAAAGCCGTTTGTGAAGTACGGTGTCAAAAGCCTTCTGGAAATCAAGAATTACGGAATCCATTTGCGAACCCTTGCCGATAGCACTCATCACTTCGTGTGAATAAAGAGCTAGTTGTGTTTCGCATGAACGATATTTTCTAAATCCGTGTTGACCTTGGGCCAATAGATCATTCTGTTCGAGATAATTTATAATATTTGAATACAGGATATGTTCAAAACCCTGTTGCAGATTGACGTCAATGAAATATACCTGTAGTTTAGTGGGTTACTCCTACCGCCTTTCTTGAATATAGGTCGTTCCCAGCCTTGTCCGGTTGTTGGGGAAGAAGTTGTGGGGTCAGCGTACCTTACCGCTTGTGTGCGAAATTTTACTCAACGCATTCTCTGAGAATTACTTCGATCAGTTAGTTCATTAGCCAACTAGAATTTAAATGGATGTCAAAACACACTTGATCTCTTAGCAACAAATAATCCTGAGCTCATAACGAGCATCAAAACGGATACAGGTATTCGTGAACACAGAGCAGTCGTAGCGAGATTGAATATCGAAAGTCCCAAAGTTATTGACCTGGTTTTCCTCAGACATAAATTTAGGCGAGCAGCTAGAAATATCGACACTGACACAAGAAAGTACCTTTTATAATTCTTTGTACTTCTAACTAAACTTACGTGAAAGTTAACAATGTCTTACACACTGTAACATATTCTGATTTTAAAACATTGACTGCCATTTTATTGGAAGAACACTTACTTTTTTCTTTATCACACAACGATATTGATATAACAAAAGTAATTTGCACAAAGATAAAAGACTGGTCATGAAAGAAAAACAAACATTGTGTTGTGAAAATACCCTAACAATGACTGAGAAAAACCTATTCGCGACACAAATTAATCAAAATTTTGTTCACCTCTATTCCAAAAACTTTTTCATGAACATTGTTTCCCGTTCTTCATAAATGTTTCTTAAAATTATGTTAAAAGTGCTTCATCAGCGATTCTCCTCCTGGTCCCATCTCGTTTGGAAATCACACGCACTAATCACTATGCCGCGGTGGAATGGCCGAGCGCTCTGAGGAGCGCGCGGCTGCTCCCCGGCGGAGTTTAGAGTCCTCCCTCGAGCATGTGTGTGTGTGTGTGTGTGTGTGTGTGTGTGTGTGTGTGTTGTCCTTAGGTTAGTTCAGATAGTTTGTAAGCCTAGAGACCGATAACCACAAAGTACTTAAGTCGGTTTCTCCGTTTCAAAACAGCGGCGGGTCAGACCAATATGCAGGAAGACCGGACAGATGAATGGTATCGAAACAGTGGTGTTTCATTTCGGTGAAGCTAGACACACATAAAAATTTAAATAACTACTATATGAACAGTTTACAGTGTGTCAAAAACTAATGCACAGAAGTGAGTTGCAGAGTAAGATTAATGAAATTAAGGTTTATTTCTAGAGCGACTGCAGTATTTTGAAATGAAATAACTTCTGCTTTATAGATGTAAATGACAATAAAACAAAGCTTACAATTTGTATTGAAATATTCAGTAAAATTCTACGTTTCTCAGAACATTTACGGTAATCATAAGAAAAACACATGACTAAACATATAACTTCTTTTTCTTTTTTTAGATAAGAAAAACATAATACCTGAAATGACATATGACAGATCTAACATAATGTGCCGTATTTGACGAATTTCGTTTATATATTTGCTTATTACGAAAGTTTGGGCGGTAAATGAAACCTCGAATTAAAGATATTTCCAAAATTCGAATTTTAAAATAAAGTTTATTTTAGTAAAGTATGCAGCAGTGCAAATTTAATGTGTTAATATGCCTTTTCAATATCACTTGTAGGTTAGAACACAAAACACTTTTCGAAATTAGGCACTAGAATAGTGGTAAACAAAATGTATTCATTACATCTACTTCGATAAAAAGCGTTATATGAGACATAAAAATGTAAGTTTTCAGCTAATGGAATGTCGGGAACGTCACTTATTGAGACAGCAGTGAATCTGGTGTAGCGGTAAAATTATATCTACCATCCCGGTGACCTCTCGTGATTATGTTGGCAACATCGACAAAATGGCAGAAAATGTTTGCCAAGGTGTTAATATTCTTAGAAATACACATAGAAAGACCTGATTGGTATTTCGTACAGACCATGAAATAAATAAATAATGCTGTTCGTGCTCTACGATTGACAGGTCGTTGTATGTACCTTTATCGACTCAGACGAAACATCTGTGTTGTCACGCTATTGGCTAATGTCAACGCCACATGATTGCAGACACTGTCACGCGACACCGTGAGAACGGTAAGTAAAACTTAACGGGCACAGAAAATATAAAACTGCCGCGACATCTAATCATCATCATCATCATCATCATTATGATTATGCCTTTCAGCGTTCAGTCTGGAGCATAGTACCTCTAATAAAATTCCTCCATGACCCCTATTTAATGCTAACATTGATGCCTCGTGTAATGTTACACCTTTTACTTCAAAATGATTCTGCACCGAATCTAAGTACTTTCTCCTTGGTCTACCTCGACTCCTCTTACCCTCTGCTGCCGAGCCCATGAGTTTCTTAGGTAACCTTTCTTCTTCCATGCGTGTAACATGACCCCAGCATCTCAGCCTGTTCTCTCTAACTGCTTCTTCTATGGTGTTCATTCCCAGTTTTTCTTTGATTACCTGATTATGGACACCCTCATGCCATTGTTCCTATCTATTAGTACCTGCAATCACCTTATGAACAAGGTAACCTTGTATCCATCCAGCTTTTATTCCCATTCAACAAAGTTGATCTAAAGATAGAGCCTGCACTGCTACACTCCTGGCCATTAAAATTGCTACAACACGAAGATGACGTGCCACAGATGCGAAATTTAACCGTCAGGAAGAAGATGCTGTAATATGCAAATGTTTAGCTTCTCAGAGCATTCACACAAGGTTGTCTCTGGTGGCGACACCTACAACGTGCTGACATGAGGAAAGTTTCCAACCGATTCCTCATACACAAGCAGCAGTTGCCGGCGTTGCCTGGTGAAACGTTGTTGTGATGCCTCGTGTAAGGAGGAGAAATGCACACCATCACGTTTCCGACTTTGATAAAGGTCGGATTGTAGCCTATCGCGATTTCGGTTTATCGTATCGCGACATTGCTGCTAGCGTTGGTCGCGATCCAATGACTGTTGGCAGAATATGGAATCGGTGGGTTCTGGAGGGCAATGCGGAACGCCGGGCTGGATCCCAACGGCCTCGTCTCACTAGTAGTCGAGTTGACAAACATCTTATCCGCATGGCGGTAACGGATCGTGCAGCCACGTCTCGATCCCGGAGTCAACAGATGGGGGCGTTTGCACGGAAAGTCCGACGACGTTTGCAGGAGCATGGACTATCAGCTCTGAGACCATGGCTGCGGTTACCCTTGACGCTGCATCACAGACAGGAGTGCCTGCAATGGTGTACGCAATGACGAACCTGGGTGCACTAATAGCAAAACGTCATTTTTTCGGATGAATCCAAGTGCTTTATGATAGTCGCCTCCGAGTTTTGGCGACATCGCGGTGAACGCACACGGAAGCGTGTATTCGTCATCGCCATACTAGCGTATCACCTGGTGTGATGGTATGGAGTGTCATTGGTTATACGTCTCGGTCACCTCTTGTTCGCATCGACGGTATTTTGAACAGTGGTCGTTACATTTCAGATGTGTTACGATCCGTGGCTCTACCATTCATTCGATTCCTGCGAAACCCTACAGTTCAGTATGATAATGCACGACCGCATGTTGCAGGTCCTGTACGGGCCTTTCTGGATACGGAAGTATTCGACTGCTGCCCTGGCCAGCACATTCTCCAGATCTCTCACCAACTGAAAACGTCTGGTCAATGGTGGCCGAGCAACTGCCTAGTCATAATACGACAGTCACTACTCTTGGTGTACTGTGGTATCGTGTTGAATATGCATGGGTATCTGTACCTGTACACGCCATCGAAGCTCTGTTTGACTCAATGCCCAGGCATATCAAGGCCGTTATGGCCTGAGGTGGTTTTTATGGGCCCTGATTTCTGAGGATTTATGCACCCAAATTGCGTGAAAATGTAATCACATGTCAGTTCTAGTATATTTGCCCAACGAATACCCGTTTATCATCTGTATTTCTTTTTGGTGTAACTTAAGCTTGGTGCTGACTGCCTTCTTGCAGAAGAGCGTAGATCTTAGCTGAGCACTCCCTGCATTAGCTTCGCTACACCTTGAATTAAGTTCTTTCACTATGTTGCCATCCTGTGTGAAAATACATCCTAGGTACTTGAAACTGTCTACCTGTTCTAACTTTTTTTTCTAGATGCCCTGATTGTTGGCAATATGATGCTGACAACAATCAGGTTATCTAATTAAAAGTTTAGTTTTTTCTCCTACAGTTCGTGTCTTCGTAGTATGTTAGTGGTTCTTTACCAGTACTTATACAATGACGATGGTACAATAAACAGATACATACTATTACAAAATACAGACTAAAATTGTAATTCTTCTGAGGTATTTGCCGCATCATCATGACATATTTGAGTAGCGTAATATCAAACCTGGACATCTGACCTAGTGGTCGGAATTTACTTTGCAGTCGATCCTAAAGGAAGTTTTTTCGCTCTTTTCATGGGTGAAATTTGACTGTTCACATCAAACTCGACACCTACATAAGAGCTTGATATCAAATTCGGACATTTGTTGAATGAAGCAGTGTGCCCCAATGGGAACACAGTATATGATCACATGACCTCGAAAATCAGACATGGCGACAATACGTGCCAGGTACTAAGACGTATTAGCCCCTACTTAAGTTTTTCAGTAATTTTTTATAGTATTATTACTAATAACCATATTAAAGCGAGTGAAATGGAACATAATGTAGCACCAGCGTCCGAAGGAAAAGCTAGGAAGCGGTTGAGACAACCTGGAAAGTGGAAAATAAACGTTGAAAAGAAACAAAGGTAAGACTAGCTTGCAAACTACACTGTTCTATTGTAAGGCGTGTTGTACGACATTACCATTTGTTGGAAAGAAGTTAGATGTCAGAAATAATATAAGGATATTTACGGGAAAATCTGGCGATAGTTTCAACGGACCTTATGCTAATAATTTTAGAGATTCAGTGCAGTGACATTTAATTTTGCACATAAAATTAAAAAGATTATTAGGATTATTGTAGTTCATATTTCCGGTATGTAATAAAGTTCAGAATTTAATATTTTCCACTTTATGTCGATATTCCTATAATTTCCCAGATTATACAACGGTAAAGGATTCTCGTCAGCAGTAAGCGAATCTCTGTGTATCAAAAACGGACATCTGAAAGCGTGTTCACATCAAAAGCGGACACCTACACGTTTTGGTTTCAAAGACGGACATCTGTATTTTCAAAGACAATTTGAAGGTGCTTGAGTAATCAAATTGATATTAGCCACGTCCAGGTATAAATCCTGGAGTATTAAAGTTGATAATGCTCAAATCAGTTCATAAATATATTAGCTCAATGAAACTTCCTGGCGACAAGAAGAAGAGATTTTTGGGTGCGTCTACAATGAGAACGTTTCTTACTTTTTCCTGCATACGTCGCGAAAACGAATATAGATTCTTCTGAAACTTCCTGGCAGATTAATCTGGGACCTTAGCCTTTCGCGGGCAAGCGCACTACCGACTGTGCTATCCCGACACGACTCACGATGCCGCCTCACAACTTTACTTCCGCCAGTACCTCGCCTCCTACATCCCTTAGGCTGTGGCTAAGCCATGTCTCCACCATATCCTTTCTTCCAGGAGTGCTAGTCTTGCATGGTTCGCAGGAGAGCTTCTGTGAAGTTTGGAAAGTAGGAGGCGAGGTACTGGCGGAAGTAAAGTTGTGAGGCGGCATCGTGAGTCGTGTCGGGATAGCAGAGTCGGTAGTGCGCTAGCCCGCGAAAGGCAAAGGTCCCAGGTTTGAGTCCCGGTTCCGGCACACAATTTTAATCTGCCAGTAAGTTTCACATCAGCGCACACTCCGCTGCAGAGTGAAAGTTTCACATTAGCTCAATGTTTCGCAATAAAAATGATGTTTATCTCAGTTTCTGGCAAACACCAGATGTCCGTCTCTGATAATAGACTACTCATTTCTACAACGTTTCGTATCCTTTACAGGAGCCTTCCTCAGGGAATGATGCAAATAGCTCAGAAGAATTTCAATTTTAACAATAATGAACTCGAAAGCGTACGTTCTAGCCGCGTTGGCCGACGGGACTGAGGCGCTCCAGTCACGGTCTGCACGGCCACTACGGTCGGGGGTACGAATCCCCCCTCGGGCATGGATATTTGTGCCGTCCTTAGTCTTAGCTACTTCATAAGTAGTTTGTGAGCTTAGGGACTGATGACCCCGTAGTTAAGTTCCATAAGTTCTACAAACATTTGAACATTAGAACGTACGTTGTAACAAAACACGGACACAGTGTTTCGAAACCATCAGACATTTGACCTTTCCCACCTGTACTGGTGTCAGCTGTAGCGTTCTTGGGCAGCTGCCAGCGGCGACAGGTGTGGAGGGCAGGAGTAGCAGGGCAGGCCCTCAGGCAGAAGGGTGGCGTGATCAAGAGGCCGGCGCCCGGCCCAGCACGCTCAGGTGCCTCACCGGCGTATGAGTCTCAAGGCCCGCATTCCGAGCAGCCAGGGTCACGTTTACGCCTTGCCTGTCTAAGCCAGAGCTCGTCAACTAGTGGGTCGCGTCCCCCAGCGGGCACGCGAAGTCTTGTTTGGGATTCGCGACGAGAGAAGTAAGTATACAGTGTGTTTCACTAAGTGTGTTTCTCTGTAACTTATAAAATAATAGGTGACGGGAAATTTTAATGCGGTAGGTCAACACAAGAAATGTTACACTTTCTGCGGAACTATGAACATAGTTTATTGTATCATTTTCCAAAGAGTTACACCACAAAGACATAATTTTTTAAAAATGGAACAATAGCTTTTTTTCTATCGTGTATTGGATTCGTTGAAACCAGCTGCGTCCAAATCAATTTAAACTACATTCCTATCACTGTTAGTCTGGGAGCTACAACCCTTCAAAGTTCCGGGGGCGGAGGCTGCGATAGCGTAGCTGACTGGCCGAGAGGCTATCCCCTGGGGCACGGCCCACTGTCTCATGACTACCAGCCAGTCAGCTTCGCTGTCGTAGCCTCCGCCCCCTAAACTTTGAAGGGTTGTAGCTCCCAAACTAACAGTGATAGGAATGTAGTTTAAATTGATTTGGATGCAGCTGGTTTCAACGAATCCAATGCACGATATAAAAAAAACTATTGTTCCATTAATATATATATATATATCTTTGTGGTGTAACTCTTTGGAAAATGATACAATAAACTATGTTCATAGCTCCGCAGAGAGTGTAACATTTCTTGTGTTGACCTACCGCATTAAAATTCCCCGTCACCTATTATTTTATAAGTTACAGAGGCAAACACACTTACTGAAACACTCTGTAAGTAGAGACACTCTGAAACAATCACGACACTCATCTGAAAACGCAGAGCAAAATTTTTCATGCATATCGCCAGAATGAATGACACCAGACTAACTAAAAGAATATTCAACATAATTTCTACATCGAAACTGGGCATAATCTTGGTACAGAGAAACCATAGAAGACCTGAAAACATTAAACATCTCTATAGAAGACATACAAGACCGCAAAACCTATAGGGAAAAAAATCAGAAACCAAAAACTTAACTGTAAGTCACAACACAAAAACAACAGACGAAAATGGACAGATGAACAAAACAAGGCACAAAGTGAAAGAATGAAAGCGTTTTGGGAAGAAAAAAAGAAGAAAAAAGACGGGAATAAAAGCTAGATTTTTGTATTTTTAGGGCTCTCCATATATATATATCCAAAGGTCCCGGGTTCGATCCCCACCAGATCCTGGGATTTTTATCTGTCACTTTCCACTTCTTTCCCCTCTGGCAGTATTGCTCGTGTGAAAAATACGGAGTAGAACCGTGGTTCGGAACCCACATTAAACTGTAGGTCCCCCTATAAATGGCTGGGTAAGTCAGTTCGAAGGTCGGAGGAAGGCAATGGTATACCACCTCCAAACAGGACCATGCCTAGTAAAGCGCTGTGGTGTTCAAACCAATCTTCAGATTGTTGACTGCTTTACCTTATATATATCATCTGATTGCGATAAAATTTTGCACATTCGACGTTCAAAGCGAGAGAAAGATTTGAGTGAAGTAAAAATTTGAATAGTCTGCCAGAAAATAGGAAAATTTGTGGAAAACTGAAAGAGCCTTTTCTTTGAGATATCAATATCATTCCTACGATTGCGATAAACTTTTGCATATTTGATGTTCAAAGCAAGAGTACATACATGTTAGCAATTGCGAAGCATTGCCGGGTCGACTAGTTGTATATTAAAACCAGTTGCAAACTCGGCGTTGCCTGGGTAATTATATCTTCCTTAATCTCACAGTCCATCTCCCCTTCATGTCTCTCTTTCTCACTATCTCTATCTGTCCATCTCTTCCTCTCTCAGCACCCTACCAATGTCCTCTTTCTCTCGGATCATCTCTTTCGTCCCTTCCGCAACGTTCAAATGTTTGTAAAGCTTCGAGATGAGGTGATGGCGAAGAATGTTAACGCGTACCGTGGACAGAAAGGAGAACGTACACTTCCATTATAGACTAACTGCGCATCAGAAGAAGTTTATCTTCCCGTGTCAGTCAAAGATACTTCCACTTCCTTGGACACATTTTGAGAAGAGAAGCATGCAATTCAGAAAAGACCACTTCCAAGGCAAAATCGAAGGCAGAAGGCCACGAGGAAGAGGAACAAGTAGATGGTTAGATGAAGCAAAGAAGATTACCAACCTATGTACAGTACAGCAAAGCTGCAGATCGCTGTGGATGGAGATTCTAGTTCAGGAATCAGTTACTTAAAAATGGTAAAGAAATGTGGTCTCGGTACCTAGCAATGTGTAGACCGAATAATGGCGAAAAGAAATAAAAGACACAAAATTCAATAACCGGTGTTGATATATATGATTAACATATTTTTGATGAGGTACTGAAGTGTAATATCCAGACTCCTAAAATATCTTCTTCTGCAATCTTACAAGGGGAACACCAGAAGTCGCCGCCTTCGGTTTCGATGGGTCTTAAATATGTTGTTAGGGGTCCCCTCCTGTGTATCTGGTTAAAGTGCTAAATCGCACTTCGCCCTAGTTTTCGATATCTTTTTTTTATTATTATTATTTTCGCCGTGCGCTAGATGTACGGGTAACTTAGCCTTCATTCCGAGCATAGCAGCGTAGCCCAGTAAGTCATCTGTAATAAAAAAGAAAGCTCTGCCAAATATGCAACGAACAAAAAAGAACGTACTGAACTAACGACCGCAAAGCATAGATCTACCTGAAAAAAGAAAAAAAAAATAATTTAGTACACTTTTACCATATTGGAGGTCCCGTGTTCGATTCCCACCTATGCACTTTTTTCAATTTTTTTTCTCTTCACGATGCTTAGAAATATATTCCTTTGCGTACGAAATAGTTGAAAAATAATTTTCGCGATCATAATACTTTTATATTCGTCGTGCGATAAGCAACATATTGTATTCATATGGCGTACCCGTACCAAATAAAATGTTTGGAGAACTTTTGGGACTTAACTACGAGGTCATCAGTACCTAAACTTACAAACTACTTATGAAGTAGCTAATACTAAGGACGGCACAAATATCAATGCCCTAGGGAGGATTCGAACCCCCGACCGTAGTGGGTGTGCAGAACGTGACTGGCGCGAAGCAGACCGCTCAGCCACTGCGACCGGCGTACACGTAACCGCTATTGTTTACGTTTGATGTATTTTTACGTCCCGCCCGGTTATTGAAGTGAATCAATCCATTAGCGTTCTTCAGTCTGCATGTGTCGCCAACGAGAGCAGTTTGCAGTATCATGAGCACAGTGAAGCTTTTTTTTGTGAAAAATAAAACCAAAGTGTTTTAGCAGTGGAAATGTCAAGTACGTCTGCAAGTGAAGTGTTCGAACAACCAGAAGAAGGCACACCAGAAGAGCTGGATTCAACCGAACAACTTGACGGTGAATTAACGAAGGCCTTGAAATATGCGGAGAGCTTACTTCGTGATTTGAATCTCGTGACGAGTACTCCTCAGAGCACGTGTTCTGAAAAGTCAAAGGTGAGCGGAGAAGCTATCGTCAATGCAATTCAAGACTTCTTGGTAGAAAATCATATCGTCTGCGAAGAAGAATTGATTGACGGCGACGAAAAAGTTGAATTGTAAGAATATATTCCTTGTGACAGAGGAGCCACGATAAGTTTTACTTTCGTGCTGTCAAATTTTCTTTTTTCACGTAAAGTTCAAATTCGAAACTTGAAACACTAATCGCTTTATAGGAAGTGGAAGCCGACGACGACTACGTTGCCGAAGAGTCTGATGAACGACAGTCAGCAGATTGTGTGCCTCTGTCGTACAAGCAACGAGCAGTCGTTTGGCATCACGTCATCCCAAATGAACCTTGAAAACTTTCCGTAAGACTGGATTCGCTCGGATGAAGAGCAAAAGAACTCTCCGACAATGGATAAGCGTAAAAGCTTTGACGAAGAAACGAACTAGCGAATCCTCGAAGCGAGACAGAATGGCGAGCAGGTTAATTTCGTGAAATATACATCATACATGTATATTGTTAGAAAAAAGAATAGTTAATACTAATTTTATAAATTTTTGCATAAACAGGTAACAAAAAGGGTCTTGCAGCAGTGAGCAAGGAATGCTACTTTTCCACTCATCTCCGAGAACTTCTTCTTCAGGAGTAGCAAATCATGGGCTGATCAATGAAAGAGAACGAATTTGACAGCGGAAAATTACGAAATTCGTTTTTCGCAAAGAATTCTCTTCTATAGAAGAAACGATGGAGAGTGCGAAAAGATTTCAAGTTCATGCGAAACACAACTAGCTCTTTATGCACATGAAGTGATGGGTGCAATCGACAAGGATTCACAAATCGATTTCATATTGCTTGATTTCCAGAAAGCCTTTGACACCATACCTCGCAAACGGCTTTTAATCAAATTGCGTGGTTATGGTATATCGCCCAAAATTTGCAATTGGAGAGGGGATTTCCTGTCAGAGAGAACACAGTTCGTAGTAATCAATGTTAAGACATCGACTAAAACAGAGATGATATCGGGTGTTCCACAGGGTAGTGTTATTGGTCCTCTGCTGTTCCTTATTTACATAAACGATTTACGGAAAATCTAAGTAGCTCTCATAGGTTGTTTGTAGATGACACCGTCATTTACCGTCTAGTAAAACCATCTGAAGATCAAAACCAGCTGCAGAACGATACGAATAAGATATTAGTAGGGTGTAAAAATTGGCAGTTGACTCTAAATAATGAGAAGTGTGAAGACGTCGACATGAGTACGAAAAGAAATCCGTTAAACTTTGTTTCCAAGATAAATCAATCAAAAGTGAAGGCCGTAAACTTTACAAAATACGTAGGAATTACTATTACTTCTGAGTTAAATTAGAAAGAACACGTAGATAAGGTCGTGGGAAAGGGAACCAGAGACTGCGTTTTATTGGCAGAACCCTTAAAAGATGCAACAGAACTACTAAAGAAACTGCATACACTACGCTCGTCCGTCCATTTTTGGAGTATTGCAGTCCAGTGTGGGTTCCTTATCAGGTGGGTTTGACGGAGGACATCGAAAGAGTCCAAAGAAGGGCAGCGCGTTTTGTATTGTCACGATACACGTGAGACAGCGTTATGGAAATGATATAGGATCTGTGATGGGAATCATTACAACAACGGCGCTTATCGCTGCAGCGTGGGCTACTTACGAAACTTCAATCGTCAACATTCTCCTCCGAAAGCGAAAATGTCTTGTTGACTCCCACTTACATAGGTAGGAATGATCATCAGAATAAAATACGAGAAATCAGAGCTCGAACGGAGAGTTTCTGATTTTCTTTCTTCCAGCGAGCTATTCGAGAATGGAATGGGAGATAAATAGTATAATCGTGGTTCGATGAACCCTCTGCCAGTCACTTAAATGTGATTTGCAGACTATCCCATGTAGATGTAGATGTAGTCTGATGAACGGCAGTCAGCTGATTATGTGCCTCTGTCGTACAAGCAACGAGCAGTCGTTATGGCATCACATCATCCCAAATGAAGCTTGAAAACTTTCCGTAAGAAGGGATTCGCTCGGATGAAGAGCGAAAGAACTCTTCGACAATGGAAAGAGGACGTCAAACGTGGAGGAACGCGTAGGATAAGCGTACAAACATTGACGAAGAAACGTACGAGCGATTCCTCGAAGCGAGACATAATTTATGTATATTGTTAGAAAAAATTATAGTTAATAATAATTTTATAAATTTTTGCACAAACAGGTAACAAGGATCTTGCAGTAGTGGGCAATGAATGCTGCTTGTCCACTCATCTCCGAGAACTTCTTCTTCACGAGTAGCAAATCATGGACCGGTCGATTCAAGAGAACGCGTTTAATAAGACAGTGGAAAATTACAAAATTCCTTTCTTGCAAAGAATTCGCCTCTATTGAAGAAACGGTGGAGAGTGCGAAAAGATTTCAGGTTCAAACGAGATCTTTAATCAAGAATTTTGATCTGGATTACGTCGTTAATACGGATCAAATGGGCTTTCAGTAACAGCTATTTTTTGGTAGATCACTTGCAAGGCGGGGATCAAAAGGCGTCGTCGTGAAGAGAAAAAGTTTGAACAAGATGACGCATTCGTAAACCGCACAGTATTCTCTTACTGCCCAAGGTCTTCCTGTGCATGCAGGAACATTCGGGAAAATTCGGCCCAGTGCTACAGAATATAATCGGCGAGATAAGTCAACGATATAGGAATGTCATCGTATCCTGTACGAAATCGGGAAAATTCATAAAAGCACTCTATTAAAACTTTTTAACATCTGTGATCAGCCCATACGTAGGACAAAACCAATTTGTTTATATCACTCACTCATGGGTTGGCCAGACAAATCAGACCATGTACGATTCCGTGGATGATTCTGAAGAGAGCACCTGCACTCTGAAGATCATACCACCAAAGTATACTCCAGTCTGTCAACCCTGCAATGTATACTTTTATCAGCAGTTGAAGATTTTCATTAGAAAAGTACAGGATGCTCTCGAATTACTACTGAGAGATATAGAAATTGTGGTGTCTACAAGTATGAAGTGCGCGCCACGTACTTTCGCCGCGCGCCGCCATGCACGCACGGCGCGGCGTTCTTACGACGTCAGCCACGAGCGCCCTCTGCTGCAACTCCGCTCGTGGCCACGACTGCTGCATCGACCACTTGGGAATCAGATAGGCACCAGTTAAGACTTGGCTATCGGACAGACACTAGGAATCATCAGTAGGCAGGCCTCTATCTAAACTATGTATCAACATTCTACTAGTCTGCTGCTCTCCAAGTTAAGTAATGTATTTCTATGAAATATATCTCTTATACTAATCTAGCTTAGTATTTCTAGTTTCTGCTGTCCCACTGGCTGGTCACCTCCGTACCTGCACACGCGTGCATCCTATTTTCCTGTGTCGGTCTCTCTCTACTCGGCCACCGACACCCAGGGCAAACGGCGGAAACGAGACACAAAATTGGCGACGAGGATGGGACACAAAAGTGCCGACGAGGATGGGACACAAAAGTGCCGACGAGGATGGGACACAGAAGAAATAACATCAAGGGAGGACTGCACAGAGATCCACTCCCTGGCTCTACACCGGTTAAAGCGCTCCCGGCTTTGCTCCCATGCTCAAATACGCCTGGATAGGTTCTGATTTGTTGGAGAAAGAGGTAGAGGTAACATTTTTGAACATGAATCAGTTATACTTCCCCGTTTCATTATTGAAAAAACCGTGCACATACACATCCATATCATGTGTGCGTGATGCTCGCCAGAATTATGTTTCCAGTTGACATAAAAGTTTTCTGGGTGTTGTACCGTGTCATGATGTCAGAAGGCTATTACTTAAATAACCGACGTTTCGGCCAACGTTACACTGGCCCGAAACGTCGGTTATTTAAGTAATAAGCCTTCGTACACCCAGAAAACTTTTAAGTCATCTGACTTTGGCCGCGGAAGCCTACGTAATATGTTTCCAGTGTTTCTTCGACGAGTACCAACCGGAAAAATATCCTGGCATACCGATAAGTGATAATGAGTGAATTAATAAAAATATCATGTCACAATGTCATGAAATTTGATTATACACCGCCTCATAAAATGAAAGTATTGTGACAATAAAATTATTTTCGCTTATCGCTTATCGCTGCGGCGTGGGCTACTTACGAAACTCCAATCGTCAACATTCTCCTCCGAAAGCGACAACACTTCAGACAACTGTTACTCACAGACCATTCGTTTTCTTTCTGTAGATTTCGCTGCGCTGCAGAGCGAAATATTAACACACACACACGTAGAATTTTATATACACCGATAACTTTCCTTCCCAATATACTCCACCCCTTTATCGTTATCAACCCTCAAGCAACAATGCAACCAATAAAACCATTTTCAAAGTGTAAATATAATTTTCAAAGAGTAATTATTGTTCCGAATTTCGCGTTATATTCTTCAAATTACTAAATATCTGTCAGATCGCTATAAAACCGTGCCTAAAACCTTCCTCAGGTATAAATTAGTAACTGTACAAATATTTAAATCTCTGCGTCTTGTCGTTTGGACGGGATAAGCGTACGCCGAACGAAAAAAATTCAAATGTTTGTAAATCTATCGGACCAAACTGCGTGGTCATCAGTCCGTAGCTTACAAACTACTTAAACCTAGGTAAACTAACCTAAGGACAACACACACACCCATGCTCCAGGGAGGACTCGAACCTCCACGGCGAGTAACCGCGCGCTCCGCAGCGAGACGCTTTAGACCGCTCGGATACTCCACCGCGGCACACCGAACAGACATATATATGGATAAATAGCTATCCGTTCGCCATAAAACCGTGCCTAAAGCCTTCCCCGGGTAGACATTAGTAACTGTACAAATTTTTAGCTCTTTATGTCATGTGGTTCAGGCGCGATAAACTTACACCGAACAGACATTCATATTTATAGATATAGATTTCATGCGGTCTTATCGGATGAAGTTTGTTGGAGCTCAGCTGGTCTGAATTAAATCGGCATTCCCGTACCTAGCTCTCTCTCCCTCGCATGAAATTCGCGGTGGCGTCGGGTCAAACGCGTGGCACTTATGAGGTCGCCGCTACTCCATCTCGATCGATCCGAGAACAAATACCGTCTCTGAGAAGTTCGACAACGCGCGCTCTAACGGCCCTATAGATGCACAAACAGTGAATGATCTCTATACTACCTGGATGTACATCTACTGTCTGTGGCCATAGCGTTTATGCGTGCCACTGTCGGACTGTTTACATCGTCCGCCATCTTTCAGTTAGTATAGAAACTTTCCCTCGCTATTCCTGAAGTGTACGTTTTGAGTTTAAAATGGTTATTTCGTGCTCTGCAGACAACTGTACGAATCGGTGGAGCAAGGGAAGTGATTTAACTTTCCACATGCAAGAAGTGACTGTCAAGACATGATCAGAATTTCGTAATTATATTGCGTTTTATTTCGTATAGTACAGTGTTCGTTCTGTTTTGAACAGGTTTTATTTGCAAAAAAGAGGACCTGTTGAAGCGGTGGGTCACTGCCACTAAACGTAAAGGCTTTACTCGTACAAGGGGCAGTTTTTTTATGTTCAAATAATTTTCTTGATGAAGATTATTTAGTAAGGCCTGGTACTTCCAGAAGGTGTGAAATGTGAACTAGTCATTGAAATTGCTTTAAATTGTTCCTTACGCTGGGGAAGGGCATTGTTTTGTTTGAAGATACATATATTCGTTGCATTCCTTGTACGAGGCGCATCCAGAAACTAAGTTCCGTTTGGTAATAAAATGAAATTGTACACAGATACAGAAGAAATTTTTATTGCACAAAATTCTACAACTCTTAAACTACTTTTCCACATAACTGCCGAAATTTTGCAGGCATTTGTCATAGCGTGGCACCAGGTTTTGTATACCTTCTTCATATAAATCTGCCGCCTGTGTCTTCAACCAGTTGGAAACAGTTTATTTCAGCTCGTCGTCATTGGTGAAGTGATGAGCACTAATTGTAAACCTACCATTTTTCTGGATCTTGTCATCAATCGCGTGAACCAGTTCTTCTGTAACCAAAGGTGGACGCCCACGTTGTTCTTCATCGTGCACATCACTACGCCCGCCAATGAACTGTCGGACCCATCTTCTCACCATCGAATCACTCATCGCATTTGGTCCGTAAACATCGCAAATCTGGCGATAAATTTCACTTGGTTTCACTTACCTCGCATTCAGAAACCAAATCACCGACCTGATTTCACAGGCGGCGGGATTTTCATTCAACGCCGACATTTCAAACAAGCACAACAAAGCGTACGTAACTGACAACGATCTCCAAATGGCGCACGTTCTCCCTGATACACAGCGTCTACAGCGCATGAGCGGAACAGCAATCGCAGCGCTGCAGTGGAGATAAATTGAAACGGAACTTACTTTCTGGACGCGCATCGTATCTATATTCACATTTTAATGCATTCTATTACGTTTCTTCTGATGCAAACGGTGAGTTCCTATCGCAAAACATTAGTTATTTATAAACTGTAGTTCCGTTACGTTCGTTTTGCCTACTTCATGTTTAAATAAATCCTATTAAGCCATAACATCGCAAATTGCGATTTATTTCATTCATTTGAACGCTGTAATTCGTCAGAAGTGTATATAAATCCTATTACGTTTTTTTAATGCAGACGGTGAGTTCGTATAGGGAAACGCGTAAAATACGTAAATAAGACTTACTTATCTGTTCTTAGATATATTTACGACACTGAATTACACTTAGGTATCATGAAAATAAAACGAAATTTTGAATTCCTTGCTTTAATGTTAACATGGTCATGTTAACCATCGTCAAGAATCTAAATAGTTTTCGCCAAAAACAAATTCTGCACGTCGAAGTGAAATGTTAAACCTAGTTTCTTGACTAACTGCAACAAGCGACGGTGGCAGTCGACGGCACGTTTTGACAGTCAGAGATCGCCATCCAGGTAGTATAGAGATCACTGTGCACCAAACTACCAATCGGCCGACAAAGTGGACGTGCGCAGTTTTGGCCGTCCACGCACTGTTCTTCCTGTCGGCCGGTCATTTGGTTATAACTACCCGACAACCGACCACGTCACCATTACACCCAATAAATGTGCCTTATGTGGCTCTGTCGTGCCAACCTCAGCCAAATTTAACGGAACACAAATATGACAAACATCTAAAAAGACAGAGTGGGAGGTCAACGAATGTTTGATGACAGTTTCTGGAGAAATTTATAGGCTGCAGGTGTTTCCGATCTATGTTGTGCGAGTAGTTTAGGAAAAATGATTTTTGTGCAGAAATGATTTTTGTCGTACCCATAATGCTACGTATAACGTGAATAGCAATTAACATGAACTTTTATACTGTCGGCAATGGGGCATAGTTGTTCTTTTTTCCCCTTGTTGAAGATTAATTGGAAACAAGCTTTCAATAGAGGACATTTTGACAGCTAGTAAGTTGCTTGAACTATTTGTTTCTTGTAATGAGATTTTCAAAGATAAGACTAATCGTCCTCTCTTATTTCACATATCTACATACTTGGAGATAATACTCATTCTTGCAATCTCAATTTTGGCACTGAAGGAAAGGACTTATATATGTACAGTTAAAAGGTGATGACTATTTGATTAGAAATTCGTTGAAAATTTTACATCTAAGAAAGCTGAAGTTAGTAAACAGAGAAAGCTAAGCCTACTCATTTCACATCGCCTTTCACTTCTGTCCCCAATGAATCCGATCCAGTTGACTTTACCTGCAAATGCAGTAATTTTTTGTGTTAGATGAACTCCTATTGCACCCTGTGGAGTTAATAGATAGTAATTTTCAGTTATACAGACCAGTGTTGAAGTATGCGGTTTCGGGATGCGCACAGAATTGTTTGTAATCCTGACTAGTGTGGTCCATGGGTCCCTAGACTTACACACTACTTAAAGTAACTTACACTAAGGACAACACACGCAACCGAGCCCGAGGGAGGAGTTGAACCTCCGACGGGAAAGGCCGCGTAGTCCCTGCCTAGAACTGCGCATCCATCCCTCGCGGCGATTCGCATAAGTGAGCCACCCGTTTCTATTATCATATTCAGGTAGGATGCACTTTGGTGAAAACGAATTTTGTCTTTCAGTCACACAGTCTCCCGCAGCTCCAATAATTTTTTTTCTTGTGCAGTCAGTTACAGCCTATTATTGCCCCGTTCACCAGTATAAAATACTGTCTCAAGGTTTCAGATATTTTTGTGGTCGCGACATAACAGTTACATTTTCAGTAATTTGCTCATGCTTTGGCCACAGTTCATTACAAGAATCTTGCAATGACTAATTATGGTGCTCTCACATAGTTAAACCACGACACACACACACACACACACACACACACACACACACAGTTAACGAAATTTGTAATCACTCAGCTCTGTATTCGGCAGTCATATTTATTTATTCATTTTTAAGAGAAATTTCAAATTTCTATTTCTACATCCTGTAGACTAAAATAAAAGTGCCGCGGTGGAGTGTTCGAGCGGTCTTAGGCGCCTTGCTGCAGAGCGCGCCGCTGCTCGCCGTCGGAGGTTTGAGCCCTCCCTCGGACAGAGGTGTGTGTAATGTCCATAGCATAAGTTAGTTTCATTAGTTTGTAAACCGATGGACTGATAACCGCAGCAGTTAAGTCTCTTAGGTTTACAAACATTTCAATATTTGAACATAGAACTGGAACACACAAATACCCGTGCAACGTCGGCAGTTGTAAATAAAACCTACAAACAGAAATACATGTCAGAATGAAAATTTCACTCTGCAGCGGAGTGTGCGCTGATATGAAACTTCCTGCCAGATTAAAATTGTGTGCTGGAACCGGGACTCGAACCTGGGACCTTTGCCTTTCGCGGGCAAGCGCTCTACCGACTGAGCTATCCCGACACGACTCACGATGCCGCCTCACAACCTCCGCCAGTACCTCGCCTCCTACTTAGCAAAGTTCACAGGAGTTCTCCTGCGAAACTTGCAAGATTAGCACTCCTGGAAGAAAGGATATGGTGGAGACAATGCTTAGCCACACCCTCCCCTGCAGAGTGAAAATTTAATTCTGGAAACATCCCTTAGGCTGTGGCTAAACCATGTCTCCACCATATCCTTTCTTCCAGGAGTGGCATTTGAATGAATTTTATCCATTAAATATAATTCCTTCATTGCTTCTACCTTCACTTGGAACCCATGAAGCAACCGCTGTAATAGACAAGCTCCATCCGCCCAAAAATAATACGAGGCGCGTCCAGAAAGTAAATTCCGTTGCAGCTGCAGCGCTGCGATTGCAGTTCCGCACATGCGCTGTAGACGATGTGTATCAAGGAGAAGAACGTGCGCCATTTGGAGAGCGCGGTCAGTTACGTACGCTTTGTTGTGCTTGTTTGAAATGTCGGCGTTGATTGCAAATCCAGCCGCCTGTGAAATCAGGTCGATGATTTGGTTTCTGAATGCGAGGAAAGTGAAACCAAGTGAAATTTATCGGCAAATTTGCGATATTTACGGACTGAATGCGATGAGTGATTCGGTGGTGAGAAGATGGGTCCGACAGTTCAATGCATAGTGATATGCACGATGAAGAACGAAGTGGGCGTCCACCTTTGGTTACAGAAGAACTGGTTCACGCGATTGATGACTTTCATCTGTTTTTACATCTCAAGTCTTTCCTTGGCGGTCATCACTTTACCAATGACGACGAGCTAAAAGAAACTGTTTCCAACTGGCTGAAGACACAGGCGGCAGATTTCTATGAAGAAGGTATACAAAACCTGGTGCCACGCTATGACAAATGCCTGAAAAATTTCGGCAGTTATATGGAAAAGTAGTTTAAGAGTTGTAGAATTTTGTGCAATTAAAATTTCTTCTGTATCTGGGTACAATTTCATTTTATTACCAAACGGAACTTACTGGACGCGCCTCTTATGTAAACTCCAGGTGATAGCACCAAAGTAGGATAATTACCGAAAAAAAGTACACAAGGGAAAAATTCTGCAAATTAAACGTCGCAGGGTATCTGAATGAGGCCTGTTGTGCTTTATAAAGGGCATCATGAACACCAGTACACTGCCTCACAGGGTGCGTACGCATACAGAAACGTGCGTCGAGGGTGAGCTTTACTGCTCCATTCCCCGTTTTGCGTCTTGGCGAATGACCCACTTGGCACGCAAGGGACAGCGGTGTATCTAAATTATGGCAGCCGGAAAGCGTGCCCTAGTTGCAGCTTCCAGTTTCCATCCAGGAGCAGTTTTGTGCCAGGAGATAAAAAATAGTAACCTAGTACTACTACTACTACTGGCAATAGTAGTAGTAGTTGTAATGGCAGGAGAAGTAGAAGGTAAAGGGGATGGATTCGAGAGCATGAACAGAGAAAGGCGGCCGTATACGAAAGGCACTCCTAAGAATATTGAAATTCGACCTTGTTGAGCCAACAGTGTCATAAAAACAGCACCCGAGGACATGCCGGTATTTTTTTTTCTTGTGCAACAACTAGCGTTAGTCTGTGGCATTACCCGGTAGTGTATTCATTCCTTTCTTATATTAGTTCAGCTCCTTCTTACCTATCTGCCCATCACTTTTTAGCATACTCTATCAATTTCACATTCTATCCAATTCTCACACCAGTTGTCAGTTACATAAAATTATCAGAACGATATGTTTCGGGACCAATATTATCCCATTCTGAAGTCCTACAAAAAAACAACTAAAGAACGTAAAGTACGACTTAAAAATTAAGATGCAAACACGCGAAACAATGAAATTTTCTAGGATAAATTACTTAAAAATTAAAATGAATCAGCCATTAGGCAACGTCCACCTTAAAAGCGAAAGAGAGAGAGAGAGAGAGAGAGAGAGAGAGAGAGAGAGAGAGACAGCATCGGTGGATTGTTCTGCAATAATCTCACATGTTGTCGGTTTGAAGAACCACTATGAACTACCGGCTAGCTGCACTGTTGTTTCAGCGATAATCAGTGAGCTACGAGTCAAAAGTGACTGACGGCGTGAGTCCCATGGGAGGGGCCAAAGTGTTTCAATAAAATTACTTCAGAAGGCGCTAAAAAGGTCTGAAGCATGACTGCATAGCTCAAGATCTACAATTGCCATGTAAATTTTGCTATTTCTCCAAGAGGACATCATTAAAATGGGTCCAAATGGCGTCATAACAGAATTTCAAATTCATTTTCATGCAGCTCAGTTCTCTCGACATCATATCTCCCGGACTGTGTGTCCTACAATAATACACTTTTCCTTGTTCGTAGAGTGGGATACGGGATTTATTAAAATAAATAAATAATAATAATAAAAAATTCCGGAACGTTGTTCACAAAAAATATTCTACTCTTATTTTTACTTGTTGCGCATGGTCTCGTTCGAAACACTTGAAAAGTGGCAAAACTTCACTTTGGTATTCTCACTGACTTCGGGCAGCGTTATTAGTTGCGACAGATGGAGAGATGGCAGTAGGTGATGTCTATTTTAGCACTCTGCAGCAATGGTGAGAGATATGTATTTTGTACTAAGACGAAGAGGAGTATATATGATTTGTATTTATTATTGATCAATTTTTATGAATTGTTTTGTACCATAAAAGCTATGTTTCCTTCAGTAAAAAAAAGTCTTGATTGCAAATTGTTTTATTAATTAAAGACGCGTTTCGCCCTTTAGCAGGGCATCTTCAGATTATAGTATGTTTTTTCTAATTTCTTCACTGCTCTGCATATTTTTAAGTTCAAATGTTCAAATGTTTTTATAGCTTATGGGACTTAACTACGGGGTCATCAGTCCCTAAACTTACAAACTACTTATGAACTAGCTTATACTAAGGACGGCACAAATATCCATGCCCGAGGGGGGATTCGAACCCCCGACCGTAGTGGCCGTGCAGACAGTGACTGGAGCGCCTCAGTCCCCTCGGCCACCGCGGCCGGCTATTTTTAAGTAGGATCATATAGTTATGTAACTACAAGATTTTAGTCATTGTTAATTCAAGCTAGATGAAAGCTTTACTTAAATAATATGTAAGTGGTACATTTTTTAAAGATATTTTTTGTCCCCTGTGTTACGGCTAGACAAATCACCTTACCTACTGTAATACTGTTCGGTTCAAGTTGCACAAGAATTTTGATTCAGCTTTTTTGAATTTATTTGAACTTAATTTTGAGCAGAATTGCTAAGAATAATTAATGCAAAAACATGTTACCGGTGCAGGCAACACAGTGATTCCGTTTTTGGAGCAACAGTAACGCACCAATAGGGATTAATAAGAAGGTACGTTATCGTGTTGCAAAATCCATGATTTATCACTTAATATTTCAGACCGTTTAATTCTTAACTAAAATTTTACATTCTTCTGCAATCTCTGGGTCAGTCAATTTTCGATTGGCACGCACAATTTCGTTGACGTTCCCGACTGAAAGTTCCCATACTGAACAAGGGTAACTTTAACTTCCGCCCGGCCATTTTTAAACAGCCATTTGTAAACACCGAGTACGGCTTAAGAACTCATAACCATAAGCTTCGTACATCATTTGGAGTATTTCTATACAGGGTTGTTGGGTTTACAATTTAATGCAGACGCGTTGCTCCTGTGGCCATCTGGAAGTTCTCAAACTGTGCGACACAAAGTTCTGCTCAATACAGTACTGAACAATAACTAACCCACAGTCAGCAATGAAACTTACGGCAGGTACACGTTCAACACATGTGTGTGTGTGTGTGTGTGTGCAGGGATGCCAACCGCATTTCGCTTCATAAATTCATTGGCACGAAACTATGAATTTTTTAACACACCTGGTATTAGGAAAGTAGTATCTTGCGAATGGAGTTGTTAGTAAAGATGTAATATATTACATCATCATGCGTATTGCTGCAGATTTTCATTCTATTGTTTTTCATATAATATCTCAAGTACCACGACAAATTAAAAGATACATTCGGTGGTATATTGGTAGTGACCGGGCCAACTATCTGAAGACATTAGCATCAAACAAAGAAATAATAAGAGCAAAATTTTCGAGCATATAGACGGAACCCAGATGGCGCTATAGCTGGGCTAATGGATGGCACTGCCATAGGTCAGACTGATATAAACTGCATCTTTTCTAGATATGTTCCCCATTTTTGTTGCATATTCGTATAGTACGTGAATAAATACGGCAGTTTCATTTGGAACATTTTTTTCGCTTTTATGACAGATGGCGCTGTAATAGTCTCATAAATTTAGGAAAACACCCTATAGAAGTTTGTTACAATTCATTAAGGGTAAGGGTGATACATGTGATGATGTAAAATTCTCAAAACCGAAGTTTCCCATGTTGCCGATTCTCGCTCGGTTTGTTTGGTACTGATGAGCGAATTAGCCTCAACGACAGCTCACACACTTATTTGGCTATCTTCATTTGTTGCAGTTGTTGATTGCTTTTTCTTTTTTTGCCAGAATACTTCCGTTTTCTTTAAATAAATTCACTATCCGACGAAAGGTTCGGACCCTTTGGTAATGTCTTTCAGGATGATCAACATACTGCATAGCACAAGCTTGTTGACTACTTTGATCACAATGGCCATAAATAAAAACAACATCTACGTTCTCTGTGATTGTTCAAATGTTCAAATGTTTGTAGTCTATGGGACTTAACTACGGGGTCATCAGTCCCTAAACTTACATACTACTTATGAACTACTTACAACTAAGGACGGCACAAATATCCATGCCCGAGGGGGGATTCGAACCCCCGACCGTAGTGGCCGTGCGGACCGTGACTGGAGCGCCTCAGTCCCCTCGGCCACCGCGGCCGGCTGTGATTGTTAAACGTTCCATGTTGACAATATTATTCTTTCCGCGTAATTTTAACTGGACGAGCTTATTGTCATAACTAATTTAAGCAATGAATTGTAAGAAACTGCTATCGGGTGTTTTTCTAAATTTTTGAGAATATGGGTACCTATTTAGAAAAATGCAGTTTATATTAATTTGACGTATGGCTGCTCCATCTAGGGGCCAACCACAGAACCATCTGTACCCCCCCCCCCCTTCAAGCTCTAAAAGTTTTGTTATGTTTTTCGTTTGATGCTAATTTCTTGAGATATTTGGTCCGGTCAGTATCACTGGACCACCCTATCTGTATATGCACACTACCTACAAATATAGCAAATAAACATTGCCCAGAGACATTTTGTCCTGATATCTGTTACAGATATTAAACTGAATTAGAGGTATTGAATTAAAATTTATACCGTCATAAATTTTAATTCAATGCCTCTAATTCAGTTTAATATCTAGAAATATGCCGCTAGTGTTAGTATTAAAAACAATTAATTGAAACCTCGCGCATGATGAGACTGTTTTTCACGAACGAAATTCTTTATGGCCTCATATCTCGTGAACTATGTGACGTGATAAGATTTCACACTTGATTGCACTACCAACACAATCAGCTAGTAACTTGAAATTTCTAAACGCAGAACAGATGATAAAGAATTATCATGATGTTAAGAAATACGTAGCCCTACCTGCGCTATGGGACGTAAGCAAGACTTCACGTTCTGGCCTAGAATTATCAATCAGATCCGATACACCGCCGTATCATCCACAGCTGACTGGGTCATTGCATGCATCTTGCAGGTCCATGTAGTCAACACGCCGCTCTCCCGGTAGTTGTTGCCTTTATTAACTTTGATCCGCTACTACTCGATCAAGCAGCTGTTGACCTCGTGAGACTTAGTACACAACATCCAGGCCACTTTGGTAGTAGCTAGAATTGAACCTGGGCCCCCCGCATGGCAGTCAGCCACATTTTGGACTCGGACACACTAGGGATAGGGGGTTGAGAATTCGGTGACTCAGCATAACGAAGAACAGCACCGCCAGATCGGCGCAAAAGGATGGCTTGTAAATTTCAGACGCCAAGTATGGACGCTAAAATCGAGCAACTAGCTGTGTAACGTTAAGACAAAACCTTTTTTTATTTGTGTTAAAGTTATCCGCACGGAGAGGTAGTAATGAAAATATAGGGCTATGCACGTAAGCAATTGTTTAATTTTTGCTACGGATTGTTAACATAACACTAAGTACAGTGTGTGTAAAGTAAACTATTGTTCTTGATTTTATTTAGACCAACAAAGGAGTTATTCTAAGGGCTGTTAATTGTAATTTTAAGTGATGCATGAGTGCAGCTAGCATTACCCAGCTACTGGTTTCTAAAATATATTATTTCGCATTAGTTCAGTGTTTAAATGTGACTCATCACAGGAATATGAAGTCTAAAGCCAAGCCGTGAACAGGATGTCTTGAAAAAAAAAAAAAAAAAAAAAAAAAAAAAAAAAAAAAATCATAAATTGAACTTCGCAAAGAATGAGAGCAAAAAAGAAGTCGTACATGAAAGACTTAGCAGCAACATTCACTTTATTTCAAAGTGCATTCTGCCAGAGAGAATTTAGTCGTTAACTAACGAAACCAAACGCTGAAAGTTATGAAACACACTTTTGACGCAAAATCTTCTCTGAAACATGTTGTGTGTAAAATACGCGAGACATTAGAGGTGGGAATACGGGAAGTAAAGTATTGCAGTTTAACATTATTCTGTAATTGTTTTCGAATGCAACTCTTAGTTACTGTAAACGTATGTGGATGTACCCTTTATAAACCAGAAAATACAATAATTGTAACGTATTTCAACTGAATTTTATAAATATTTAGAACGGCAACATATGCCTTAATGTGGAACGGCCGGCCGCGGTGGCCGAGGTGGCTGAGGCGCTCCAGTCACGGTCAGCACGGTCACTACGGTCGGGGGTTCGAATCCCCCCTCGGGCATGGATATTTGTGCCGTCCTAGTTTGTAAGTAGTTCATAAGTAGTTTGTAAGTTTAGGGACTGATGACCCCGTAGTTAAGTCCCATAAGCTTAACAAACATTTGAACATTTGATTTGAATGTGGAACGTAAGTGAATGTGTCATATCTCCAAATTTCCATCTAATCACTAACTTTAAGTTACTTACCTCTTACAGGCAAATGTAAGACTATTCTGTAATACGTTATGCGTTACGAAAGTATATTTAATAGTCTAAGAGCATATTACAAAGCGAAAGTGTTCTGTAGTCTTTAACTGTGCGCCTTCAACTTGGGATTCAAAATGGCGGATAGTTCTGCTTGTACTATACAGTTCTCTAACCTTGTGCATCACGTCTGCACCGATCCATTTGACTAGAAGGTACGTGTCCGTATGTTTGTAAAGTTATGGGACCTAACTGCATTTGTCATCGGTCCACAAATTTACAAGCTACTTAAACTAACTTGTTCTAAGAACAAAACAAACATCCATGCACGAGGAAGAACTCGAAACCCTGACGGCGAACAGTCACGCGCACCGCACCAACGCGCCTTAGGGCATCCGCACACGGGTCGATTCGCACTCGTCGCGGCTGCGACTCGTCCTCGACGGGATTCCGTCCCCATGCGACTCCCCACGTAACTAAATGGGAGGCCGCCGACAGGTCGATTTGCACGCGTCTCGTAATCGTATCGAAGTCGTCGCGAGCGACGCTCATCTCTTGCGACCTGCAGTGAACGAGAAAGTTCGAGCGTGACGAGCGGATCGAACGTTATGGAGGTAATTTACAGAGTATTTTTTCTGTATTTCCAGTGCATAAAACACTTTAGAGCCCATGAGATCTACAAGCAATCACTATAATGAACTTTTAATAAATAAATAAAGAAGTACATAATATATAAATATTTTCAGTTTGTCGAGTCTTGCATCTCGTAAATATTCAAGAAAAGACAATATTTTTATATCTCAACCAGAGCTGTTGATTGTTTTATTGATTTATTCGTGCCAGAAGCATCAAACTTTATACGTACATTAGACATCGGATAGATAGGTTTGTAAAGCTCTTCATAGATATTACATGAACATGTTTTTTGTAGGGCTAAGACTTTTGGCTAAAACTGGCCATGTCCAGAGAGTAATAAAATTTATAAGCTAAAATGTAAGATAACTGTCATGTACAATAGGTAATTGTTATGTTAGGAGATTTTTGATCATAAACTGGCCACGTTCAGAGCATTGGGAGTAGCCTTCGTGAGCTTCTCGACTGTGCAGGTGCGTGGGCATTAGTCGCACTGCATAAGGTGGGAAGTAGCCTGCTCTTGTCCACAGTCACACAACGCCGATTCATCCGATAGTCCCCATCTATGCATGTTGCTCTTTGTTCTTGCAACTTTGGAACGCAGTCTATTCAAGGACCTCCAGACGTTCCTCTTCTCACCGTGTCCTGGGGGAAGTTCTTACGTTGGCACAAGCCAGTTACGGAGATGGACATTTTTATTTCGCCACATTTCTGTCCTGGTGTTCTGTAGTGTATTGGTGAGGCATTGTATGAAAGAAACTCCTCCTTGAGATAAGTCGACAATAGGCGGGTTGTTGTTCGAAAAGTGGGTGCGCCCCAGACGTGACTGATTTTAGAGAGAAGCCTCCCGGCGGAACGTATTAATACGTTTCGGCGTCTCCCGGGCAACGGCTACGGCCGGCAAATGCTCTCAAACCAGAAGCATCAACACATCAACACAGCTGCTGATGTTTATTTACTGTTTTATTGGCGACTAGTTTCTGGCATATCCCATTTTCTCAAGACATGTAATTTATATTCTTTAGAATGCTGAAAATTTTGTATCAGTCTCTTCCAGTTCTCTAACATCAACGAATAGCCGATGATGAAAATTCCGCTCTATGTACGGATGCACCCATAACACTCTTTGTGTCTTCCTTTCCTTGCGCCGGATCAGAAAAACATCACAGCGTCCCCATAATCACTAGAAGTGTACATTATAGGATAATTATAGGAGGAAATAACCAATGCAGTTTTGTAGTTCCCAGTTGGAAGTCGCAAGATGACTGGAGGAAAATCGCGCCCGCGACGACTGCCAATCGACCCGTGTGGCATCGCGAGGTTCGCGCAAGACGCGCGCGACGGACGAGACTCGAGTCGCGATCACGAGTGAGAAACGATCCGTGTGGGGACGGCCTTAGTGTGCACGGCGATTCTACCGCGGCGCTATCTGTCGGCTTTTCAAAGTATACCCAGTGATGTCGCTGGACTTTAAATTTTTAACGAAAAGGAAACCAGTTATTTGTTGCGCTGGGCTATACGTTAGGGATGCGTATCGCTGTCGTCCCAGTATGAGCCATGCGATTCCACTGTGCCATACTGAGGGAGGCCACTTCAGCTGTATAGTATTCTTTTATTTGACCAACTAGTTTCGTGGCGCTACAAAAACACAGAGTAAAAGATCAGTTTGGATTAAGGAGAAGGTACACTTGACATAGAGTCCATCTTTTATATGTAGACATAGAGAAAGCGTTTGACAATGTTGATTGGAATACACTCCTCTTCTTCTGAAGGTAGCAGCGATAAATATAGTGAATGAAAAACTAAATATAACATGTAAAAAAAAAAAAAAAAAAAAAAAAAAAAAAAAGAACCAGAGAGTAGTTACATGAGTCGATGGGGTTGAAAAGGACGCAGTGGTTGGGTGGGGAGTAAGACAAGGTTGTAGCCTTTCCGCATTGAGCAAGATGTGAAGAACAGCAATTAGAAATTTGGAAGAGGAATTAAAAAAGTGTGCGGATTGCCGACGACATTCTAATTCTGCGAGAGAGAGAGAGAGAGAGCGAGAGCAAAGGACATGGAAGAGCAGCTGAACGGAATAATTTGAAAGAGGCTATAAGATGAACATTAATAAGAGCAAAACAAGGGTAATGGTATGCAGTCTAAGAAAACCAGGCGATTCTGAATGAATTGCATTAGGAAAAGAGACAATAAATGTAGTAGATGAGTTGTTTTTTGGGTATCAAAATAACCTACGAAAGCCGAAGTAAAGAAGAATGTCTACGGGAAAAAGCATTTATAGAGAATAGAAATTTTTTGACATCGAATACTAGCCTAATTTAATTGTTAGGAAGATTTTGTTTAGTGTAGCCTTGAACGGGAGTCAAACGTAGACGATAAGAAGTGTAGACAGAAAAATAAAAGAAAATTTTGACATTTGCTGTTGCAGGGTAATGCTAAAGATTAGATGGGTAGATCGTGTAGCTAATGAGAAGGTGCTAAACATAGTTGGTACAATATATATAAAAGTAAAGATCTGTTGGTAGGATCCTCAATTTAGCATTGGAGGGAGGTGTGTGGAGTAAAAATCACAGAGGAAGACCGACAGACGAATACAGTAAGCAGGTTCAAAGGGATGTAGGTTGCCGTTTCTTATCAGAGATGAAGAGGCCTGCACAGGAATAGTGTAGCGTGAAGAGCTGGGTTGAACACCAACAGGGTTTCCCTACATACAACTAAGAGCATATCGAAATAAAAATAGTGTTTTGCTAAATTTACAATTAGGCAGTCCACAAAAGAACTGTATGGCCTAAAATATGAATAAATTGTGATTACAGTTTCTCTACATTTTTTTGCCTACTGTCTAATTGTGAATTTAGCAAAATACGATCGTTATTACGATTTGCACTTATTTGCATACAGAGAAACACTGATGATGTGGCTATAGCACAACGAAGCTAATAGAAAAAAATCTATAAAATACTAATACCAAACAGATGAAGCAGCCTCCTTCAATATGACAAGTCTACAGCAGCAATGCATTCCAGAAATGCATTTTTTGTTGCCATGCCACTATGTTTTTATGCGCTCCGCCGATGCTTGTTTGATGGGGTGAAATGACAGAAAAATATGATTACAGATACGGACTGAAAGAATAGACCGAATCAGTTGACACAAATACCCGTAACTGGAATTCGAAATATTCAAACATCTCGACTGTTACAGCCCACCGCTTCGCATCTAGCGGGGTTCGAATCCCTATTGAGGCCAAATTTTCAAAACGTTCACCACTGAATATATTTCACTGCTCAGTAAAAGTCGAGATGTTTGATTATTTCGAATTAGTAGAGAAACAGTTCTATGAACCCTCAGTTAAACAATCAAGTGTGAATTATATATTTTTAATGAAATAAATCGCAATTTGCGATCACTTATGGCTTCACTGTACTAGGTTTAGATGTAATACCAATGTGCGGCGGATGAAAAATTGGGCCCAGCCGGGATTCGAACCCAGGATCTCCTGCTTACTATGCAGACGCGTTGACCACTACGCCACCGACGACACAGTGAACAACTCGACTGCAGAGGACTCTTCCCTGAACGTCTCCCGCCACACCCAAATCTCCATTCGCCACGCTGTCTCTTTCCTATTACCACAGCCTCTGTAATGCTCGCAGTCACAATACTGTATTCCCGCATCAGAGAGAACAGACCATGAGGTAGCGAGACACAATTAATTGTCGTCAGGAGCCCTGCCTCGGCTTGTATACAGTTATATATTTTTGACGACGTTACAGTGTTCATTTTTAATTAAATACATCGCAATTTGCTATTACTTATGGCTTCACTGTATTAGGTTTAGCCGAGGTGACTGAGGCGCTCCAGTCACGGTCAGCACGGCCACTACGGTCGGGGGTTCGAATCCCCCCTCGGGCATGGATATTTGTGCCGTCCTAGTTCGTAAGTAGTTCATAAGTAGTTTGTAAGTTTAGGGACTGATGGCCCCGTAGTCGAGTCCCATAAGCTTAACAAACATTTGAACATTTATTAGGTTTAGATGTAAAGCAATGAGCGGCGAATGAAAATTTGTGCCCGGCCGGGACTCGAACCCAGGATCTCCTGATTACTAGGCAGACGCGTTGACCACTCCGCCACCGAGGACACAGTGACCAACCCGACTGCAGAGGACTCTTCCCTGCACGTCTCCCGCACAAATTTGCATTCGCCGCACATTGGTATTACATCTAACCCTAGTACAGTGAAGCCATAAGTAATCGCAAATTGCGATTTATTTCATTAAAAATCAAGTGTGAAATGAACAGTAGTCATGCAGATGAAGTTGTAGAAACTTACCAAACGACAGTTGCCGAGCGTCACTTGTCCGGAACACTTGAGAGATGTTGACCGCTGCACTAGAAACTAGCATCTGGTGGACCGAGCGCGCGCGACAAGTGTTACGGTAAAGGCCGGGGAAGCTCGAACGAGTTCCGCGAACGTCTTCCTAAAGAGAGGCGGGGACGCGCGGTATCGGTCGCCGCTCCAGTGAGTCACGCCTTTTGGCAAGGCTTGCGGCAGTCCCAGCGGTTCGCAGAAAAACGGAGACGGACGACGGCCAGGGGTATCCCGGAGCCTAATGGGTGCGTCATCTGCCACTGACACTCCACATCCCAGACGTTAACGTCTCCAGGACGCTTTTGGCCTCGTCTCAGATTACGGGCCATTGTACCGCGACCCTTAGAGGTCCTCCTAGGTTCGCTTAACAGGAGGCAAGCCACAACGGCATACAATCTCCGGTTTGTTAGAATGCAGTTACCGGCAAACTGTGAAGTCGTTTTATGCAGGAACACCAGCTAGCGTTACATCTCTGGCAGTGGCGTAACTAGGATTTGGCTTTGGGGGGGGGGGGGGATAGATCTGCTTGAAGAGCAAAATTTTAGTCAGTTTCCAGACAGACTACCATCTACCACTCCAGTTGAAGAAACTAATTGACTCCCATCCAGTGAAAGCTTATGGTAAAACCCCAAGTTTCCAATCTTTACCTTTACTAGATTGCTGTTATACGATTTCTTTCTTCTTTTTAATTTTTTTCTTTTTCTTTTTTGTTTCTTTTCGGGTTCTGGGGAGGGTTATATCCCCCTCATTCACCCCCCCCCCTCCCATAGTTACGCTACTGATCTCTGGTGTGTTGCAGACTGTTCTCCTCCTGTACCTTAGGAGGCCCTCGAGGGCCACATTGCAACGTGTGTAGTATTTCTGGCTTAAAGCCATCCTATTAAGATCGAAGTATTGCTTCAGCGCAGCCGGTTAGGACCAGTAGGCGACAGATGGTAAAAGCTGGTGAGAACCACGACAGGTGGTGCAATAGGTCGGGTTCTCATGGGAAAGAGAACTGGAAAATCTCCACGAATTCTAGGGAAGTCCCCGAGCGGCAGGCACTGGACGCCGATTGGCTGTAGCACTGGCGGTCACGCGCCAAAACGCAATCTTATTGGCCCACTTTAGGTTACGGTAGTAACACTAAAAGTGGGCCTGTGCGATCGTCTTTTGGCAGCTCGAAATTTAAATGAAAATAACGGCTTAACTATTCATTTGACACGAAAATTGAATAACCCAATTTGTAGAGGTGAAAATTCTCTGCAGGCCGCGGTGGCCGAGGAGACTGAGGCGCTCCAGTCACGGTTTGCACGGCCACTACGGTCGGGGGTTCGAATCCCCCCTCGGACATGGATATTTGTGCCGTCCTTAGGATTAGCTAGTTCATAAGTAGTTTGTAAGTTTAGGGACTGATGACCCCGTAGTTAAGTCCCATAGACTTTACAAACATTTGAAAATTCTCTACAACTTTGCTCTCTTAAGTTCTTTTCATATCTCGTAGCGTTTCAAAGATATTTGCAAAAATTACGGCGATTTTGGGATGTATGTCTGTCTGTCTCTGTCTGTCCGTAATGTGTTCCGTGTTTTTAAGACGAACCGTTCAACCGATCAGCACCAAATTTTACAGACATGATTGTAGGCCACCAGAGACCAGAACCACCCTTTATCAAATTTTTCGGACAAAAAATACGGTAGTAATACCAAAAAGTGCCATTTGTAATATAATTGTAATTGCAAACGAACCGTTCATCTGACACGAAAATAGAATAACCTAATTGGTAGAGGACAAAATACTCTACAACTTAGCTCGCTTATATTTTTTTCATATCTCGTATCGTTTGAGACATATTTGCAAAAATAATGGAGATTTGACACTCTCCAGGGAATTAAGGAAAACCAGCCGTTCGGAGATGTCACGTGACATTCCTCGCCCAGAACTCTCTCTGGCATACGCCATCTTGCGTTGTGTATTTGATGATTTTCTTATTGTAACTTACACGTTGTCATTTCAAAACAATGACGCACTGAAGAATTAACAAAAACACGTCGTCCTTTGTACGATAAATGGTAATCTATTGTCTATAAATGCCATATTAGCATCAGTTAACAACGGCCATCAGTAGTATGAGATTAAAGACCTCACGTTTTGATTGATAGCCGTAGCGTAGTGGGCAAGGCGTTGGAAGGTCGGTGGTTCGGAACCCGCCACTACCTAAATTTCTTGCCGCGGTGGAATAGCCGAGCGGTCTAAAGCGTCTCGCTGCGGAGCGCGCGGTTGCTCGCCGTGGAGGTTCGAGTCCTTCCTGGGGCATGGGTGTGTGTGTGTGTGTTTGTCCGTAGGTTAGTATACCTAGGTTTAACTAGTTTGTAATCTACGGACTGATGATCACGCAGTTTGGTCCGATAAATTTACAAACATTTGAACTTTGAACTAAATTTCTTTTTCCTAAAAGGGTTTCACACACTCTTATTAATTAATTTTTTATTATTTAGATTATTATTTTGGTCCAAAATGTTTGCAAAAACTTATAAAACTACAAATCTAAAGTGGGCCGTAAAACACGTCGCCGGCCGCGGTGGCCGAGGGGACTGAGGCGCTCCAGTCACGGTCTGCACGGCCACTACGGTCGGGGGTACGAATCCCCCCTTGGGCATGGATATTTATGCCGTCCTTAGTATAAGGTAGTGGATACGTAGTTTGTAAGTTTAGGGTCTGATGACCCCGTAGTTAAGTCCCATAAGCTTAACAAACATTTGAACATTTTGTAAAACACGTCAGTGCGATTTTTTATTAATATTTAATAAACTAATAATATATTTAATGTCAAACTCAGTTTAGAAAATACCCTCAAAGCTAAGCTATGGCCTGAGTATGTAAACATATTAACAATTGCTAAGTCAATAAACAATAATTAATTTAAGACGGACGATGCAAGGCAGCCATGTTTGCGCGCCAAATCGCGGAACGAAGGCAGTCTTGCATCGAGCCGTCACAGTTCAGTTCAGAACAGACACTCGGAAGAGTAACATGTGACTTCAGTACGCGCACTCGGTGGAGTAACATGTCGCATACGTAGGCGGTCATAAAAACATTATTTAATCATCCTAGATCAAGACTAAATGACTTTATATTTACTTTCACTTAAGACAATGTGTGCCAAGTTGATGTTATTATTCAGTTTGCTGGTTTTCTACTAACTTTAAATAAATCAGCTGGCATTCCGAACTACCACAGTTTTATTCCGTAATTAGATCACTTTCTACCAATAGTTTAGCAATTTCAGCCTCATTCAAGAATTCCGACCTGCGTGCTATCACCTGCGTGGGGACATCTATAGAAGACGTCAGGTTGGTGAACTTTTACAGTTTCTACTCTTCACACAGTGCAGTCGGGAGTTACTACAACCCTCGCGTACACTGTCATTGCGGTACAAATGCAAACTGTTGTGCGTCATCCATGGCAACATGGAGTAGAAAGAAAATTATATAGGACTGGTTGAAGCACAATCCCCTGTAGTCATTTTCCTGTTGTACGTGACAAAGCTGAACAACAAGTAATACCCCATTTTCAAGGCTTCTTCGCTGAACATCGGGTTGCACTGCTGTCTTGGAAGCCTCGTTCTCCGTTCTCCTGGGGAACGAATGGGCCATCATAAGCATCCGCTGCTATACCAGATTAACTTCGAGAACCCAGTTGTTCATCAGTGTCGAGCAAACGGCTCAGGCGTTAGTGGCGACGCACTTTAACCCTTTCGGACCCTCTGGCTACAAATGTGTTCATAACTTCTACGGTGTCTAAGATGGTTCAGAAATTTATTCTCTATGGAAAGAACATGTATACGACACTTGAGTGTTCAATCATTTCATCATACGCAATTACTGCCACCTGCGGAAGATCACTATAAAAATATTAAGAGGCGAGTGTTGCACCGCGCAGCAGTTTGCGAACTTCAAAGAACACGGAAGTTGTAGGTTACTTGTATTCCACTGTATAACTGAAAGTAGAAGTTGTTATTTTGCGATGTAGTTATTGAACGATCAGTTTATTTAGTTCAGCAGGTGGCACTACAAAATTAATTAATTTAGTCCTTAGAAAAAGCCTGGTTTTTCAGTATACCCAATGATGTAGAATGAAAATGGACGCATATAATTGCATAAATCTTGCTTCTAAAATCATTGAAAATTTAACTTCAGAGTATTACAGCATTAAAAATAATTTCCTTGACACAGAAAAAAATCAGATCTGAAAGGGTTAAGCTATCAAGGCAAATGAAAATTAAAGTGAACGCACCAGAAACATTTATTTGAAGATGGTAAGAAGTGTCTTAAAATACTACTCGACAAAACTTTCAGAGCTGTAACGGTGTCTTTCTTTTCTGTGATTGGTAGAGCCAATTATAGTAGGTTTATAATAATATATTTGCCAAAGGAAAAAGGGGGAACAGCAATGTTCAGCGTTTTTAATGAAAACATTACAAACTATCTGCGACTGGCACAGACACTGTTAATCATTTTTTCAATCATGGTCGGACTATTCGAATACTCGTGGAATGCAGGGGATGTTCCAACGTACATTTTTTTTCTGAAAAGAACAAATTATTATGGATACGTAAGAGGCCAGTAAAATTAGCTCCCAAAAGGGGGTTGCCTTCCAAAAATTAGTGGAAATCTGGGACCTGTTTTAATCACTCAAGTAGGCCTCTGGTATGAACAATCTGAGTTTCTCTGGCAAAATTTAATCAAATAGCTACGTTTTGGTACTCAATCGATGCGGAATTTAATGCTCTACATTTTTGTAACCTTAGGTTTTTCGGTTAAACGCTAAGTTTTCGAGGAATTTGGAAAAAAAAAACACATAGAAAAAGTCCGAAATTTCGGTGGTTTTCTTTTCATCACAGCTGAAGCTCCACTCACAAATCGGGGCAAACTCAGGTTATTCATACCGGAGACCTACTTTAGTGATTAAAACAGTTTCGAGATTTCCACTAAGTCAGAATCCTAATGTTATGGCCTGTCCCCTCTACCGAGGTAGCAGCTAAAACTCTGTACTAATTTCATTATCTTCTTCACCAGTACACACATAAAAACGTGTTTCATCACCATTAATTGCACGGTTTCATGACTCCCTACATAAAAACGGAACAGAGACATCGAAAACAACATTTCAGTTCTCTTTATTGCTCATTGTAACAGAAATTTACAAGTCGTATAACACTAATCTAAACATTCTAAGTTAGTGTTCCAGTTTGCAGCACACACCAGTGCCACTAATACCTGGTAACGCGTCCTCTTGCACAGATGCACGCCTGTATTCGTGCTGGCATACTGTACACTGAATCATCAAGGGACTGTTGATCTTCCATCAAGACTGAAATGTGACACACTGGACTCGCATTCGAGAGGACGCGGTTCAAATCCGACTACGGCCATCCTGATTTCGTTTTCCGTGATTTGCCAAAATCACTAGAGGTGAATGCCGGGTTGGTTCCTTCGAAATTGTACCCCTGATTTCATTTCCCATCTCTGCTAAAAACTATCCGAGCGTATGCTCCGTCTCTAATGACTACGGCGTCGACGGAACGTGGAAACCCTCATCTTTATCTTGCTTCCTTCACGACTGAAGGTTTGTCGTATTCTGACGCACATCCTGCAATGGAACTCGGCACACCATCTGTTTCAGAGACGCGCGCGTATCTTGTGTCCTGCTGCTGCCTAATGTTACATTTTGGAGGGAGGGCCGGGAGATTCCGCGAAGCATTAAAAGTTAGCACAGTATTCTGAGAACGCCCCTGTACGAGCGTAACAAAGACCGTTCTCATAACTTGATTAAGGCAGCTGGTTTTTGCATGTTTCTAGTTTGGACTGTCACGTGTTAAAACGTAGTTCTCCGAAAAACTAGTTAAAAGTCCTAGTGCCCTTGCTGTAGTTCAGAATCAAAATGAAAGGTGCAAATCATGTTTCGATCAGAGGTAGCCAATATGTTGAGATATTCAGTAATGGAGAAATACTGTTACAGATTTTCATGGTATATCAGAAAACGGAGTAGGAAGTTACGAGTGAAAATCTGCTCAAATTACGCTTTAGCCTAGCGCTACACTTTGGGAGCCCTAACTTGAGAACCCTGATCACGAGGTAAAGAATATCTTATACTGGGCGAGGTATTTAAAACTGTTTTTTGGAATATCTGGATAAATACAAATCGGATTGAAAAACATTTGTAATAAAAGTTGTTCAGCGCAAAGAGGGCCATCCATTAAAGTAATAGCTCGACCCCCTGCACCACCCCCGGGGGCGGGGGTGATTGAAATCTTAAATAGGACGTCAAGGAACGGCAATTTACCCTCCGTTTCAGTCTCCATAGTGAATTTGATGTTGGGTGTATGGAGTTCAGATGTGTAAGGAAATCAAGAGGCTTATCCATACCATGTGGCCAGATGACGAAAGTGTCGTCCACGTAACGGAAAAAGCAAGTGGGTTTCCATTCAGATGATGCCAGGGCTTCCTCCTCGAAATTCTCCATGTACAAATTTGCGACCACAGGGGAGAGTGGGCTACCCATGGCGACTCCCTCCGTTTGTTCGTAGTATTCGCCATTGAAAAGAAAATACGTGGAGGTCAAGACAGCCTAAAAAATTCGGTGGTCTTCTCGTCAAATTTCTGACCAATCAAATCTAGTGACTCTCGAAGGGGCACCCTCGTAAACAACGAAACGACGTCAAAACTCATCCAGCCTGTAGTTGTTAAGGCGTTTGTAAAACCCACTTGCTTTGTCCGTTATGTGGACGACACTTTCGTCATCTGGCCACATGGTATGGATAAACTCCTTGACTTCCTTACACATCTGAACTCCATACACCCCAACATCAAATTCACTATGGAGACTGAAACGGAGGGTAAATTGCCGTTCCTTGACGTCTTGGTTAAGAGAAGAGCTGATGGCAACCTGGGTCATAGTGTATATCGGAAGACAACGCACACTGATCTGTATTTACACGCAGACAGCTGTCACCACCCTTCACAGAGGAATGGGGTACTCAAAACTCTAGTACATAGGGCGCGCACTATCTCCGACGCAGAGAGTCTACCCCAGGAATTGGAACACCTGAGAACTGTATTTCTAAAAAATGGGTACTCAGAGTGGCAGATTCAACGGGCTCTCCGCCCAACCACTACGTCACAACCTGTGGAAACGGATGAAAACACGAGGGAGGATGTACGCAATGCGTTCGTTTCATATACCGGCGCATTCTCGGGGAAGATCGCCCGCATTTTGGAAAAACACCAGGTTGGAACTTTTTTTGTCCGCCAAATAAAATTCGTGCACTGGTGGGGAGCGCTAAAGATGATCTCGGTTTGAGGAAGGCCGGCGTGTACCAGATTCCGTGTCAGTGTGGAAAGTCAGATATTGGACAGACGATGCGTACCGTCGAGGATCGATGCGTTGAACAGCAGACGCACACACGACTGATGTATCCGAGCAGGTCGGCGGTCGCTGAACATTGTTTGTCGGAGAATCACGCCATGGAGTATGAACACACTAGGATTCTGGTACAGACGTCGAGACACTGGGACTGCGTCGTTAGAGAGGCCATTGAAATTCGCACAAGTGACGAACTCATAAACCGTGACTCTGGCTATAATCGTAGCAAAGCTTGGGAACCAGCGATTGGGTTAATTAAGAGCAAATCTAGCAAACGTAACGAAGTGATGACCACGGCGGACAGAGCCCTCACACCGACGTCTTCTCAGACGCCGGCGCTATCGGTTCCACTGCGCGGCCGCGGCGCGGGGCGCGGACCCCGGAGGGGTCGCTCCGCGGGCCGAGGGTATTTAAATGACCCGCTACCGGGCTAGAACCCAGTTCCCTTCGAGCAGCCGTAGCGTGCGGATCTCCGTGCCGGCGCGTTTCCAGGAGCTCAGTCCGTCAGTTCACCTGATGATGGCGACATGTATGATCGCCGAAATATTGTGCCCGTTGGACACTATAGACCGGCAGTACACCCGTGGATATTTTGATCATCAAATACGCCGGGAGAAACTGAAGAATCACAACAATAAATGAACACTTGTTATTTGTCATTTTATTTTATTACTCCTCAGCATCTTTCGCAAATCGAAATGAGAGATTTACGAATTATATTTTCGACAGCCAGTACATTTCGTAGCGCCACAGAAGCTCCGAAATACGACCGCATTATGAATGTGCTGCTGCACCCCCAGTATACACTCATTACACCCCAGTATACACTCATTACACAATTCGTATCCATGGGAATTTAGACATTAACTGCGAATGGATGAACTTGAAAATGCGTACTCTGCCGGGATTCGACCCCGGGTCTCTTGCTTGCTAGGCAGTTGCGCTGACGCCTACAAGTACTATCCATTTCATAATGATTGACCTCTGACTTTGAACTTATTTTCTAATCACATTGCCGCGGTGGAGTAGCAGAGCGGTTTAAAGCGTCTCGCTGCGGAGCGCGCGGTTGCTCGCCGTGGAGGTTCGAGTCCTCCCTGGGGCATGGGTGTGTGTGTTGTCCTTAGGTTAGTTTACCTAGGTTTAAGTATTTTGTAAGCTACGGACTGATGACCACGCAGTTTGGTCCGATAGATTTACAAACATTTGAACATTTATCTAATCACATCGAAAAATGTTCAAATGTTTGCATAGCTTATGGGACTTAACTACGGGGTCATCAGTCCCTAAACTTACAAACTACTTCTGAACTAGCTACAACTAAGGACGGCACAAATATCCATGCGCGAGGGGGGATTCGAACCCCCGACCGTAGTGGCCGAGCAGACCGTGACTGGAGCGCCTCAGTCCCCTCAAATGTTCAAATGTTTGTTAAGCTTACGGGACTTAACTACGGGGTCATCAGTCCCTAAACTTACAAACTACCTATGAACTACTTACGAACTAGGACGGCACAAATATCCATGCCCGAGGGGGGATTCGAACCCCCGACCGTAGTGGCCGTGCTGACCGTGACTGGAGCGCCTCAGTCACCTCGGCCACCGCGGCCGGCTCTCAGTCCCCTCGGCCACCGCGGCCGGCTAATCACATCGCACGACGAACATCTATGTTTTATACCTCACCGGAATCGGTGAAATATCTGCTTTTATTCAGTGTAAGGCTATTACATTTTATTTGAAAAGGGGGCGACATACACTGTAATATTTAAGAGAAAGCGTACTTTTTCTGGCTTTTTTCGGCGAATGTCAACCTTAAGGATGCACAGAAATCAGACCGTAATGAGGAGAAAGTTTTCCTTTGCACAGTTTAAAGATCCAACCTACATCTATTTACAGATGGAGTTTTGTTATTTTCTGATGAGTCGTTTTGTCCTAAAAATGGTACGCGTAAACTGCTGCAGTTCGGTTAATGATGATACGTATTAACAAGACGAAAAGTGTAAATGCAAGCTCTCTACTTGCTTTTCACAGCTGTTATATTTTTATATTTATTAATCTACACCGAGCGCTAATATCACATGTTTAATTTATTTGCTTTTTCATTCCTATGCGCTACGTGCTCGTTTGTGCTTTGTTGCCGTTCTTGACAGTTGTCACACTGGTGCATTGCAACAGTGGCGGCGCGCTGGTGTAGCCGGCCGCAGTGGCCGAGGGGTCTGCGGCGCGCCAGTCACGGTCTGCACGGCCACTACGGTCGGGGGTTCGAATCCCCCCCTCGGGCATGGATATTTGTGCCGTCCTTAGTGTTAGCTAGTTCATAAACAGTTTGTAAGTTTAGGGACTGATGATCCCATAGTTAAGTACCATAAGCTATACAAACATTTGAACAATTGCGCGCTGGTGTGACAACTACGCTCCGCCATACCGTCGCATATACTGCAGCCACTAATGCAGTTGCTTTACAAACTCTTATCTGACAAACACGGAGACAGTCTGATGCGACCAACAAAAGTTCAAGCTTAACCGCAGTGCCCTTTGCGTCTCAATAGCTACATCGGTAAGCTTAATTGGAGCTTCTTGCGTTTTATATTATAGCGATGAAACGACAAATCAGAAAATAACGAAACTGCGTCTTAAAATAGAACAAGGTTGTAACTTTAAACTGCAAAGGAAACCTTTCTCCTAATTACGGTCTGATTTCTATGCATTCTTAAAGGCGACATTCGCCGAAAAAAGCCAGAAGAAGCACGTTTTCTCTTAAATATTACAGCGTATGTCGTCCCCTTTTCAAATAAAATGTAATATTCATACACCAAATAAAAGTAGACATTTCAACGATTCCGGCGAGGTATAAAACATCGATGTTCGTCCTGCGATGTGACCAGAATATGAGCTCAAAGTCAGGGTCAATCATTATGAAAATGACAAATACGTGTCGGAGTTAGGGCGTGGGTACACCGTCCCTACCCTTTCGTCTTAAGGGGGGGGGGGGCTCTAAATACCTCGAAAGCATGTTTTCTTCTTCTTTTTTGGAGCGCCTTTGGCCTCTCGTTCTGGGGCCTCCAAATATCAAAAGCTTTTTTTTTTTTTTTTTTTTTTTTTTTTTTTTTTTTTTTTTTTTTTTTTTTTTTTTTAGAATGTCCAGTGGCTATCGTCCTGGTGAGAGGGCTCCAAATCTCAGAAGTTACTTTCTTTATAGTGATACATGTATTTCCCAGTGTAGGGTGGGGGTCTCTTTTTTTCTTCTTCTTCTTCTTTTTTTTTTTTTTGTCGTCGATGCCCCGGGCATCCGACAGCCTTAGTCCGCCACTGCGTGCACCACTAGGGCCACATCACAACTGCAAGAACTACTCTAGCTCTCCTCTCGCCAGATACAAATTCTCAACTTTTCCCTGTCCGTTATTACTCACACTTGTGATTTTTGCAAACTGATTCCCGTAAGAATAAGGGCCTAGGCGTGCCTCCGCACTGAAGAGAGAATCACTGCCCGTCATACGCTTATTGTATAATAGTAGCTTTACAACATGAGTACTTTTACTGATGTTGGTATCTTCAAACAAACAAAGTTGCAGCTTACGTACCAACTTCGCCTAAAAGTGCGCATTATACCACTTGACAACGTTCCTAGCCCAGCCAGAATAACGAATAAATGTTTGTTAAGCTTATGGGACTTAACTACGGGGTCATCAGTCCCTAAACTTACAAAGTACTTATGAACTACCGTATACTAAACACAACACAAACACCCATGCCCGAGGGAGGATTCGAACCCCCGATGCGGGATGTCGCGCGATCTGTAACGTGGCGCTCCAGTCCGCTCGGCTACTCCCGCGCGGCACTGCTGTTGTGAAGTTGAAGAAACTACCTGAGAGTGACTATGTTAACCCTTTAATGAGTGACTTTTTATTTGAAGCTTTAAAAAATACCACGATGTATGGTGCGTATATACTGAGAAAAATATTGAGAAAAAATCCCTAAAATTATTATGCACTACTAGCAACAAAAGGTTCATAGCTGTCAGCTATAAAGTGCTTTTATGATGTACCCGATGCATTAAATGTCACTATTATGATTCAGTAGCACTCTGCAGTAATTTCTAGGACGAGCTACTTGCATGTGTAATACTATGTATACAAGCAGGTACAAATTAATTTGTGGCCAAATGTTGATTATTAAAAAAAAAAAAAAAAAAAAAAAAAAAAAAAAAAAAAAATATATATATTGCTTAAGGGAGTTAACTGCGGGGCCATCAGTCCCTAAACTTACAAACTACTTATGAACTACCTAATACTGAAGATGATACAAACATCCATGCCCGAGAGGGAATTCGAAACCCCGACGGGGAACGGCCTCGCGCATCTTAACATAGCGCAATGCGTTATGCCGCTCCGCCGCGGCTGATCAGCTAATGGAAAAAAATAAGATATGTAGATGATCAGCTACCAGGGGGAGGCAACCACGAAGACTTCGTGATCTACTATTTCTTACCACCGTATCAGACTGAGCTACGTCTGTTAAAATGCGGTAATTGCTACATTTTTCATGTTTTATACTGTAAAAGAACCACATTTAACAATTACATTTTAACGTATTCATTATTTGTTAAAAGCATAAGAGTTTTATTTCAAATATTTTACATATATTAACTTACATTTAATGTTAAACTTGTTCCGTTAACAATGTCCTTGATATTTGGCGTATAACGTGTTGATTACCAGAGACCTACATTTTTAATAAAAATTCATATTTGAATACAATGATTTGTACACGTAAGTAGAAGCAAACAAGGTGTTTATTCGAAATGCAACATCGGGAATACACGGTACTTCTCTTAAGAAATTGCCGGCCGCGGTGGCCGAGGGGACTGAGGCGCTTCAGTCACAGTCTGCACGGCCACTACGGTCGGGGGTTCGGATCCCCCCTCGGGCATGGATATTTGTGCCGTCCTTAGGATAAGCTAGTTGATAAGTAGTTTGTAAGTTTAGGGAATGATAACCCCGTAGTTAAGTCCCATAAGCTTAACAAAAATTTGAACATTTTTTTTCTTAAGAAATTAGGCGCCAATAGTTACTGGGTTATGCAACACTTAAGAGAAGTCATTTTAAGGATATTATTTCAAGTTCAAAAATTGCCTTGAAGTATGTCAAAAAACATTTACAATGGAAGAAGATAAAGTTAATAGTTCAAGGCTGTACCACAGAAATCTGTTGAAAATCTCAAGATCGGTCATTGAAATCATCTAAGTGAAGGTCTTGGTCGCAAAATATCCCGTCAACGCAGATATTCGTAGTTCACCATAATGGGAGCAAAAAAGTTAATTTTCTTACCTCCTTGAACACTATGACTCACGAAACTCATTGTCTTCTGTGAGCCGGCCGCGGTGGCCGAGCGGTCTGCGGCGTGCCAATCACGTTCTGCACGGCCGCTGCGGTCGGGGTCCGAATCGCCCCTCGGGCAAGGATGTTTGTGCCGTGTTTAGTATAAGCTAGTTCATAAATAGTTTGTAAGTTTAGGGACTGATGACCCCGCAGTTAAGTCCCATAAGTTTTACAAATATTTGAGCACTTTCGTCTTCTGTGGACACCGAACCAAAACTATACATTGCAAAAAGATGAAGGAAATAGTATAGCAATGAGTGGCGTGCGGAATGCGTCTGATTGAATTAATGCGAGAAACTAAATTTTAGAGGTTCATGGTAGACAGATGTTGCTACGAGTTCTACGCGACTAAATGTTCAAATGTTTGTACAACTTATGGGACTTAACTACGGGGTCATCAGTCCCTAAGCTTACAAACTACTTATGAACTAGGTAAGACTAAAGACGGCACAAATATCCATGCCCTAGGGGGGATTCGAACCCCCGACCGTAGTGGCCGTGCAGACTGTGACTGAAGCGCCTCTGTCCCCTCGGCCACCGCGGCCGGCTCTACGCGACTGTTAATTATATATATGAATTGCTGTTCGTTATTTTCGCTAAAACTCGATTTGGCTAATTTTAGTCTTGAAATATAATATTCGTGCAAGTCGAGGGAAGGTTTAAACGGTGATAAAATATGGAAACGTTGCGTGGAAAAGAGGAAAATCTGGAAAAACTGAAACGGTTTTTCCAGTGAACTATCAATACCGTTCGTCCAATTGCGATAAAATTTTGTACATTTCATGTCGAAAGCAAGAGGAAGGTTCGCATCAAATAAACATTTGGAAAAGTCGCCCGGAAAGTAGGAAAATTTAGGAAAAACCCAAAGCTATTATTTTTCTGTGAATAAAAATCAATTGCCACATGGTTGTAAGATCATCATTTGAGTACGGCTTGACAGGACAAGGTTTGTATGAAATAAATTGTTTGATAATCTTCCGGAAAATTGGAAAATTCGAGAAAAACTAAAAGTGCATCTTTCAGTGTGTTTTTGAAAAATCTTCACCACTATAACTGACTATTCGCATGACGGAGAGGGGTAATACTTTTTTTGTTTTGCTCACTCTGGTCTTGAAAAAGTTTTCAGTAAAAAAATAGGGGCAGTTAAAAGAAAAATCCCAAAATTCGAACCAAGTTCCTTTTTCAGTGTGTTTCTAAATGTAGTCAACGCTATAAATTTAAAACCGTCATCCGATTGCGAAAAAATTTTGATCATTTGTCGTTCAGAGCAAGAGCACATACATATTAGCAATTGCGAAGCATTGCGGGGTCGACTAGTAAATGAAATAAACTTGTGTCAAATTAGCGCTGATATGCACTGCTAAGCAAAACAGTTGTCAATTTTACTCCACACGTTTTCTTCTGCAGTCTCAGTAATAACGCGATCTACCAAATAAGCACTGGCGATCTACCGGTAGATCGTGATGTACGTGTTGCCGACCCCTGAGCTACAGTATGTGTTAAAGGGGAAGACTCTGGCTGTGCCTTGGGGTCGCGACTCTACGGCCAAGTGTAGGTGTGCAGGTGGCTAGGCTGCCCCGCCGAGGTGGCTGCGATCAGGTGTTGCAGCGCGGAGCCCCAGAGCAGGGCAGGGCAGCGGCAGGAAGCGAGCGCGGTAATTGAGGCGTGCGCGCGGCTAATTGCCGCTAAGTGACCTTTCCTGCCTCCGCTGCACCGCACGCGCCAAGCCTCGTCTCGCCTCTAGTCGTGCTGCACTCTGCCGCCGCAAAGCCAGCAGGCCACCTCGCGGTGGAGGTGCTTCTGCTGACACCGTCTACACAGTGGCGGCTCGTACAAAATTTGACCAGTGTGCTACAATATTACAAAAATAAACAGGAAACAAAATATACTAAAATAATAAGTCAATCTTTGTAGGATTGCCTTTAATGAAATATCAATATCGTGTTGACAGTAAGACCTTCAGGGGAATCTATAACAGCGCTGTCAACTGCATGTATTCACTGCAGGTAGTAAATATAACGTTTAAAAATATCAATTTTATTTACAGAAATTAAAAATTTCGACTCGGAGGTATTTGAATACGAGCCTCACACAGGTAGGTTTGAGAGACAATGCGCAAGACGCGAGAGCCAGCGCGCTATTTGCCTCTGTATGCCACAATATTCGTCATATACTATTCTTCCGCAGCCGTTACACGCAGCGCGAAGAGAAATATGGTGCTGCACATGAGTCGCCAGGCCTGACGTCACGTCTGCGCATGCGCACTAGCGAACAGACGACTACGCCGCCTCTCTGCGCACGTACCAGCGCGGCTGAATACCACTTCAGCACACGGAGCTGGTTTCTAGCTATCGCATTTCCATCCTTATTACTAGCATTCTAATACGCATTGGAAGGGAATTGGCATATTTCTATTGTGATATCTGGCTCGAATTCCAAGAGAAAGGATGTAATTTTACAGCGATTTCTCGCTTGCATTCGAAGACAAATGGCATAATTTTAGTAATATATTTACAGTGTGCTGCAGCACATTAGCACATTATCACCAGCCGCCACTGCATCTACATCCACAATCCGCAAGCCACCTGACGGTTCTCCCTACTATTCCACCCATGTATTGTCCGCGGAAAGAAAGATTGTCTATATGCCTCTGTGTGGGCTCTAATATTAGATTTAGATTAGACTAGCTTAAACCCGCGGCTCCGCTCGCATGATGGTTTATTAAGATAGATAAGCTATCTTTCAGTAGTGTGCTATTCATTTGCTTATCCTTACAGAGAAAGAGCTGAAGTCACTGTAGCACGCATACATCAAGGATATGGTCTGTGGCATCACGGTTCGCTGTATGTAACCTCCTTCCTATAGAGTCGCAAACGTCATCGCTGGCCTTCAGTCCGAATTTTTTGACGACTTTCAACCACCATATCTTCCACCCCCTTATAGATATTGACATGGAACTGGTATGGTGTACAACGGGAAACTTTGGACAACAATTACACACAGTCCATTCGTTTGCGTTCTGTAGTTTTCGCTGCAGAGCGAAATATAAACACACACACCGAAAACTTTCCATCACGATATAGGTACTCTACCCTTTTATCATTATGAACCCTCAAGCAACAATGCAACCAATGAAACCATTTTCAAAGAGTAAATATAATTTTCAGAGTAATTATTGTTCCGCATTTCGCGTTACATTCTTCAAATTACTAAATAGCTATCAGATCGCTATAAAATCGAGCCTAAAACCTTCCTCAGATATAAATTAGTAACTGTACAAACATTTAAGTCTCTGCGTCTTGTCGTTCGGACGTGATAAGCGTACACCGAACAGAATTCACATTAATATATATATATATATATATATATATATATATATATATATATATAGATAAATAGCTATCCGATCGCCATAAAACCGTGCCTAAAGCCTTCCCCGAATAGACATGAGTAACTGTACAAATTTGTAGCTCTTTATATCTTGTGGTTCAGACGTGATAAACGTACACCGAACAGACATTCACATTTACAGATATAGAAGAAGATTAGATTAGTTTTTCGTTCCGTAGATCCATGTTGAGGAGATCCTCGTGGATGTGGAACATTTCAAGAAACAAAATTTACAAGCTGATTAATAGATGATACTAATAATATAAATACAGATACATACATTTTTAAGTTTTTTTAACTCACTGTATAATAATACTAATATAGTATGAGTCCCGATACATGCATCATTTGGTACAATTTAGAAATTCACTAATGGAGTAGAAGGAGTTGGCCACTAGAAAGTCTTTTAGGCTCCTCTTAAATTGATCTTTATTTGTAGCTAAATTTTTTATATTTGATGGTAAATTATTGAAAATGTGTGTTCCTGAGTGGTGGACTCCTTTTTGAACTAAAGTAAGTGCTCAAATGTTCAAATGTTTGTTAAGCTTATGGGACCTAACTACGGGGTCATCAGTCCCTAAACTTACAAACTACTTATGAACTATCTTATACTAAAGACGGCACAAATATCCATGCCCGAGGGGGGATTCGAACCCCTGACCGTAGTGGCCGTGCAGACCGTGACTGAAGCGCCTTAGTCTCCTCGGCCACCGCGGCCGGCAAAGTAAGTGCTTTTAAGTCCTTGTGTAGATCATTTTTATTCATAGTCTTGTATGTATGAACTAAGCTGTTTGTTGGGAAAAGGGATATATTATTTATGACAAATTTCGTTAAGAAATAAACATACTGAGAGGCAGTAGTTAATATACCCAGTTCTTTGAAGAGGCTTCTACAGGACGTCCGTGAATTTACTACACAAATAATATTACACCCTTTTGGACTCTGAAGACTTTTGACTGACTTGAAGAGTTACCCCAAAATATTATACCATATGACATTATGGAATGAAAGTAAGCAAAGTATGCAAGCTTTGTTATTGTTATTTCTCCTATGTCTGATAACACTCGTATTGAAAATACAAATTTGTTGAGTCGTTTCTGCAATTCTGTGGTGTGCTCCTCCCAACTGAAGTTATTATCAAGCTGTAATCACAGGAATTTAATACTGTCAACCTCTTCTATCTGCTCTTCTTCATACTTGATTAATATGCTGGCGGGAAATCTCTTACATGTTCGGAACTGCATGTAGTGAGTCTTTTCAAAGTTTAATGACAATGAGTTGGCTTTAAACCATTTATTAATGTTGGTGAAAATATCATTAGCAGACCTTTCTATAACTATGCTTGATCTCTGATTTTATCCTCATCATAGGAGGGAGCAATATACTGCTCGACCGTTGTTGTAACGATTTCCATACCAGGTTCTGTATCATTTCCGTAACGCTGTCTCCCCTGTATCATGACAATATAAAACGAGCTGCTCTTCTTTGAAATCTTTCGATGTCCCACGACATTATGTACATGTTCTTTCCAGTTTAAGTCTGAAGTAATAGTAATTCCTAGGTAATTTTTGGAGTTTGCGGCCTTCACTTCTGACTGATTTACCTTGTAAACAAAGTTTAACGGATTTCTTTTCGTACTCATGTGGACGACTTCACACTTCTCATTATTTAGAGTCAACTGCCAATTTTTACACCATAGTGATATCTTATTCAGATCCGTCTGCAGTTGGTTTTGATCTTCAGATGATTTTACTAGACGGTAAATGACGGCGTTATCTGCAAACAACCTAAGAGAGCTACTTATATTTTCCCCTAAATCGTTTGCGTAAATAAGGAACAGCAGAGGACCAATAACACTACCCTGTGGAACGCCCGATATCACCTCTGTTTTAGTCAATGCCTTATCATCGATTAGTATGAACTGTGTCCTCTGACAGGAAATCCCCTGTCCAGTCGCAAATTTGGGGCGATTACCATAACCACGCAATTTGATTAAAAGCCAAACCTTCTGGAAATCAAGAAATACGGAATCCATTTGAGAATCCTTGTCGATAGCACTCATTATTCGTGTGAGTAAAGAGCTAGTTGTGTTTCGCATGAACGGTATTTTCTATATCCGTGTTGACCTTGGGTTAATAGATCACTGTTTTCGAGATAATTCATAATATTTGAATACCTACTCTAAACTTCAGGAAACATGTACACTGGTCAAAAAATTAAGGGGTCAGTTGATATATCTAGCTTCTGAAGTAATTTCCTCGGCAAAATGAAATGGTTCGACGTCTTTCTGACGCTTCTGCGGAGTGCAGACAGGAGACAAAACGTTACGGCAACCGACATCATCTTCTTTACGTATATATAAAACAGAGGGTCCGTGTGTTTGTGTGTACGTATTGCATACAAATCTACAGTTTTATTCCAGACTTTATGAAATATTGTACACGTATGCTTCAATCCATGAGGACGGTCGCCGTAAGTGTAAGGATCACGTACAACACATAGTTCACGCAATATGACGTCATAAACAATGAGATACGCGAAAAACTGCTGCATTAAGCGACAATGCTGCTCATTTTCTACTTTACCACCGGACAGATTTCAACCAAATTTGGTACACATATTCCTTACCATGAGGTAACAATTGTTGTAGGGGTAAGAACCACACACACAAATGGTCCAGGACATATGACGTCATAAACAACAGGAATCGCAAAAAATTCATACACTGTATGATAGTACTTAGTGAGTTGCAACACACATTAAACATAATTTCAAACCTTTATTACACTTTTTCTCGCTGACAAACACTGAAAAATGATGAAAGGAAAAAGTTTTTCGCTGACTACTTTTCCGCTGTTCATGGAGCAAAGCAAAACTACGGCATTCGGTATGACGCTACAGTTTATAATTTCTACACTACAACGTGTAGCCACAGGAAATTTTACAGACAGTATACACACACATATAGCTGAATGTGCCTTCGAAATTGTTTCGCAGTACGACACGTTGTTCAAGAGATATGAGGACATAAACAGTAACGTTAATGGATAACCGCCCCATCACGCACCAGGTTTTAATCTATTATTTCCTTACTACTAACTGTATTCGTAACACATTTTACCAACATGCAGCACTTATACAAATGAATCTATACGTAAAAATAATACAATTACAACATACAACAATAAATATGAGATCGTATATACTGCGATAGGAAAAACCTTTCACATCATGCACCACGTTTTAATATAATTACGTATTTACTACTAAGACACTCCTGTATTCCAGTCAGCTGAAAGAAATTCCTGAAAGCTAACAGTGCTGTTGACAACTGTGAACCAACTGTCAAGCGTACTCGCTACAGACGGAAATATGATATAAGCATTTGAAATGTGGTGCTAAGACGAGTACTGAAGATTAATGTGGGTAGATCGTGTAACTAATGTTGAGGTGCTGAACAGAACTGGGGAGAATAGAACTTTTTGGCATATCCTGACTAAGAGAAGTACTCGATTGATGGAACGCATTGTGAGACATTAAGGAATAGTCAATTTAGCACTGGAAGAAAGCATGTGGAGTAAATTGGAGGTTCAAAACAATGTGGGTGGGCGTTCTTATTAAGAAATGAAGAGGCTTGCACAGGACAGGTTAGCGTGGAGAGCTGCATCAAACCAGTCTTAAGCCGTCGGCACACGAAGCGTGTATCAGAACGAGTCTGGCCAACGTGGCGAGTTTCTGACAACACGTTGGCGAGGCTTTCCCAACGTGTCGGGCAGTATCAAGCATGCCAGATATTCTCAAAGTGCGTCTGAACGATCACCAATAAGGTGGGAGAACGCCAACGACGTCACACTACGTGGCTATCCGGGGAGGGCGGCAGCTCTTTTCGGTAGAGATATGAAGACGCCATAATGGCCGTCGTATTTCATGGGTTTTATGTAGATAACTTAGGTCGTATGAATGTATGACATTTCAAAGCAAGTGAAAGTAACTGAGTAAACTGAGAATCTTTCGAAAAGCTGGTATTAGAGGTACTAAATGTAATAAATGACTGGAAACGTCTTAAATGTGGTTAAAAATTCCCGTATTACAGTAATATGCCGTTTCAAGGCAAGGCGAACTGAAAAATCTATTAACACGAATTGTTCTGTACATCATTTGTTGTAATTATATGTCAGAAAATGACATATCTATCACTATTGTACAAAATGCAACTCATACCTTTGTCGATAATACTTAGCTACATTAGTGGCCGTAGAGTAGGCAGCAAATTTGTGGACTGTGAAATAAGACATCCTAAGGCGGTGGTTCAAGGCTCCTCAAAAACAATTCTTTTTCTTCTTTTATTCGAGTGTCCTTATAGACGTAAAGACTTTCCCATAAATTTCAGGCGGGCCGCGGTGGCCGAGCGGTCTGCAGCACCAGTCACAGTCTGCACGGCCGCTACGGTCAGGGGTTCGAATCCCCCCTCGGGCATGGATGTTTCTGTCGTCTTTAGCATAAGGTACTTCATAAGTAGTTTTTAAGTTTAGGGACTGATGACCCCGCAGTTAAGTACCTTAAGCTTAACAAACATTTGAACATTTTTTTTTATAAATTTCATAGAAGTATATTAAATATTCGATGCTATGTAAACATAAGTGGGCATCCTCTGAGGAATGGGTTTGTTGGATTCGTTTTACGAACAGGACAGTTTGCACCTTGCTTAGAGTAAAATACGCATTTTATTGCTTCACATCTTGCTTTTTACACGTTCTTAACGTGCTTCTGTTAAATAGTAACACTGACCGTGGAAGAATAACTTTTCTAAGTTTTACTAAACAGCGAGACTGTTGCAATGTTTGCCTCACCTGAAGGCCTTTTCTAATTTTATATCGCAAAGTCATGAAACTTTTATAATTAACTACAGTTATTGTCGTAACATGCAATCCTTATAAGAGTCTTATGTTCATAGATATTTTGTTGTTACTTATGTAAGCCTATATCACAGAACATAACGAGCATATGCACAAGCGCGGATATAACCGATTTAATAAAGGTTAAGCAGAAATTCCTCTCTTTTGGTTTCGTAAAGAGTGTGATTCCAGAACCCGATGCGGCCGACAACTGTCGCTGGAGCACGCCGCACGTCTCGTATGCACAAGTCGCGCCGTCTCAGAGTGCTCAGCCACTCGATGGAATCATCATGTTGACCACACACGTTCAGACACACGCTCCGTGTCTTGACGGCTTTAAGGCTGAAGACCACAACAACAACATACATTCTACTGCACTATTTGACAAAAATAGCTGGGTGACATAGGACTCGTGGGACCTGGAGCGTGAACGGGCATCTCCGCTTTCTTCAAGAATCTCGCGTTCCTCGCTCCGCAACCACACGCTGTAAGGGACACCTCCTCCACCAGCCGCAAGTGTTCTACATCAGCTGCATGTGTACCGTATCACGGGGCATTCACTCCGCTACAAGGAGCTGCTCCTGCCTCTTACTGTACTCTGGTGCAGTAGAAGTTATACCGTACTAATGCTTACCCGTGCAGATGCACCAACCGATGACGGTTATGCCTCTTCCGGCCGCCGCCTTTGCTTACCACCTATGAAGGTGGTCCGATGATCCTAACTGATCGAGACCGATCATCTCTGTAATAGATATTGTGCTATCTAGACTGTACAAAATCTTTTTACAGAAGTCCGTCATTTTAACATGGGGGACGATCTGATCTAGAGATTTATTACACAAATAAGAGCCAAGATCGCTAATTCCTTTTTTTAAGGTGACTGGTTTTGGTAGGTAATATTGCCAATATCGGCCCTGTTTTCGCATACTACTCTCGGCACATTGAAGAGTTAATAAAAATGAAGTATGTCGCCATCATTGGCACGTCACTGTACTGAGCTACTGTAAATATGTTGATCACAATTTTTTTTTTTCATTGTGACGCGTCAATGATGACATTGGCGATTTACATAATTTTTATTAAATTTTCAATGTGCCGAGAGTTGTTATTGAAGACAGATCCGATGATGACTACAATCTGCCAAAACAGGCCATGATAATAAAAATAATGAGCGTTCTTGACTGTTTTGTTTAATACAAATCATTTACAAAATTTTTAGTCGATCGCTATTTCCACTTTTGTGTACTAAATGCTTAACATCTACATAAATACTCTGCAAGTCACATTGAAGTGCGTGGCAGAGGATTCATCGAACCGCTTTTATGGTGTTTCCCTACAGTTCCATTCTCTAATAGCTCACGGAAGAAAGGAACACCTAAATCTCTCCATTTTAGATCTGATTTCTCTTATGTCATTTTGATGATCACGTCTTCTTATGTAGGTGGCTGCTAACAAAATACGTTCGCATTCTGAAGAGAAAGTTGGTGAAAGAAATTTCGCAAATACTTCTCACCGCACCAAATAACCCTTTCTTTTAATGATTTCCACCCCCAACTGGGGCTCATTTTTTATTTAGTCCTGCCAGCTGATCCAACGGGAATGTCCACGAATATACTGATCAGCGACACACTAATGATTCTGCTGCATTTGGATATGTTACAAAATGTGTGACAGCGCTAAATGACCACAAGAATGACAACAGTAATGATTGGAATATAATTAGCCTCATTGCATGTGCAGCCCAAGTTGTGTTAATAATCATTCATCCAATACTTGTAAAGGTAATAGACGATAATCACATTTAGGAGCAATTTGTTTTTCACACAGCATAAGAAATATAATAAGATATTAGAGTTAAACGAAAGATTTATGAAGTACAAAAGCATTATAAAGGTACTAGTGGGAACAAATTAAAGGTTACGGGTAACTTTATAATCTATGCTAAAAAATTTAGAAAAACAAAGACAACAACAATGCTTGTCTGTGACATATCCATGCAAAACGTTGCTTCTACCAAAAGTGACTTAACAGAGAGAAACAGGACGTAGATAATTCATTCTGGAGGTGAGGGTCCTTTTCTGGGGGGAGGGGAGAAGATTCAGTACTCTCCGGGGGGGGGGGGGAGGTGAGAATTCAGTTCTTCAGTAGAAGATCTACATTCACAAGTATCCATACTATAACGGCTGCACCGTTTAAAACAAGTACACAGTTTGCACTGTGAGTGACTAAAAATGATCATAGTGAAAATGGGATTGGTTTTTTGTGTGTGGGGGGGGGGGAGGGTTGGATCCCCTTTCGCCACCCCGTTTATGCCCATGGAGAAAAACAAAGTAACAAGATATCAGTACCATAGAAGAAAAGTTATACATCATTCAATGACGTCAGTGTATCATACATTTTCAATTAACAGTGCCAGAAGCCGTCTGCTTAAAGTAATTATAATAGTGCAAAACACACCTGAAAGTGCACATGCGGATTTCGATGAATTGGTTAAATCAAAGTGGAAGAGAGCAATGTGCACACGTCACTAAACAACGGTTTTACATTGAAAGTCATTGTCGCCTCGAATCAATCGAATATCAAAAGCCACTTCAATAAGATATTCAAGTGATGATATGGGCATGTCAATGTCATAATCTGACTTTTTCCAGAAAATTTGCAACACAGGTTTACACTTTGGTGCAGAAAACTGATTGTAAACCACGGTCACGGTGTGTAGTCTGATGATCAAATGTTTCTCTTCCACTTTGTTTTAACCACTTTATCGAAATGCTGGATTTGCACTCTGAGGACTAATATAAGGAATGTCATTGTGTAGGATGTGTGCCCCTTGCGCTATTATAATTACTTCAAGCAGAAATATTTTGACACTCGTGATCGAAAATGTAATGATAAAATGACGTCATGTTTCTGTCCTACGGTATTAATATATTAATTTTTTCTCCTCTATTAAATCGTAGTAGAATGCAACGTTCGGCATGGAAATGGAACAAATCACTGTTTGTCATAGATTGGTTTCGGGCGATTTCGAGCGTTTAAGGTCAAAAGTTTCCGTTGTTGTAGGAGTTTAATTAGGGGAAGATGAGACTAGTAAAGGAGAGAATGCATATGCTGGATGATATGCATATATTGAATTATTAGCAAGGGCTCAGTGGATTTGAGGAAACAAGACGGGAAGGACCTACTAATCAAGTTCAGTTTGAGAAGAGCCCAAATGATTTGTTTATGGCCAATTCTTCCTACTCCACAGATGAATTTCTTAGCAGTATCGATTGATTTGTGTATGTTGTTAATAATATCACACAATGTGAATAATGTGTAAAATCTGACTTCTACAGAAATCTGGTACAGTGAGATGCTCATTGTAAATGTTGTCTTTGTATTTTAGTTTTATAACCGCGGCCGGCCGCGGTGGCCAAGCGGTCTGCGGCGCGTCAGTTACAGTCTGCACGGCCACTACGGTCGGGGATTCGAATCCCCCCTCGGGCATGGATATTTGTGCCGTCCTTAGTATTAGCTACTTCATAAGTAGTTTGTAAGTTTAGGGACTGAGGACCCCGTAGTTAAGTCCCATAAGCTCTACAAACATTTGAACATTTGATTTAGTTTTATATGATGACTAGCTACAATAGCCTAAGAAGTATCATATGCTTCTTAGTATATTGAACTTTTATTTGGTAACAAGTTTTATGTACTTTTAAATGTAAATATGCTTAAGATTTATTTATTTATTTTTGACTGATTACGACTTCTACAGGGGCAATTTCATCTCGGATCTGTGGAAGGTACACTAGCATATCTGTTATTTTGTAAATATTTATTATATATTCTTCTTTTTCACATGTTATACACTCAATAGCTTCTTACTATGGATCAACTGAAACGAATGAATATCTAATCTAAAACATGGTAGAAAACTGATGACGACTGAGTTGCCTTAGAACTTTGTGTAGTTCATATTCTTTCGGGACAATTACAAGCGTTCATTTTTAAAAATGGGATCCGCTACAGTTGTTAATTTTAAATTTTTTATCTATAAGTACCACCCAAGTTTTGAGACCTATGTCTCATCATCAGGTGCACCTGCAAATTACAATCACATAAATAGCTACGTATGTTATTGAAATAATATGATTACACGGCATCTTTGCTAAAATATTTCAGAATAAAAGGAGTATACGTACTTAGTGAGTCCATAAAACTGTTACATGTACCACCAAATAAAACAATGAGTCCCTGTTGGCAACTTGGGAGCGACATACCAACTCAGGAGGCAGGGACTGAATATAAAATACATAATTCAAAAAACATGTTGACTGATATAGTATCTACTAAGAACAGCAATAAGAAAAAAAGAAATAATAATAATAATAAAAATAATTATTGTGAAACGCCACCAAACCCTGCAAATGGGTGGCCCCAAAATTAATGATAATAATAATAATAATTGCAAAACGCCACGAAACCCTACAACTGGGTGGCACTAAAATTAATAATGAGGGAATTATAACTGATGAAGTAAGCGTCTTGCTACTGACGAAGGCTTGCTTGCTTTCCATGCAATGGAACATGCTACGCTCTTAAGTCCGTGGATTACACTAAATGAAAAATGTTAAAATGTATAGCAAGATGCCAAACAAGTAAGAATTTAGAGATACTCTCTTGGTTCAAAATATCTGCTGGAAAAATTTGCAGCTCATAATTATCTTCGCACAGTGTTTACCGATGCCATTGCTTTATGGACTAATGAAAATACTAGGATTAGTATTGAATATGTTAAGCTGCGGCGTGGGCTACTTGCGAAACTCCAATCGCCAACATTCTCCTCCGAATGCGAAAATATATTGTTGAATCCCACTTACATAGGTAGAAATGATCATCAGAATAAAATACGAGAAATTAGAGCTCGAACAGAGAGATTCAGGTGTTCTTTCTTCCCGCGCGCTATTCGAGAATGGAATGGGAGATAAATAGTATAATTGTGGTTCGATGAACCCTCTGCCAGGCACTTAAATGTGATTTGCAGAGTATCCCATGTAGATGTAGATGTAAGTATATGCTTAGGATACTTCGTGAGTTAATTTCAACAAAATTGTATTACAAGGTATCGTACTCCTGAATGATGTGCATTCTTCTGAAAAATTAGTTGAGAGAGTGAGAAATAAGTAATCTATGTATATAATAATAGCTGTCAGCACGTATGAAAGATGTTGTATAAAATTGTCATGTTGTGTTTGCATGTGAAAAAATTAAATATTTACTATATTAGTAACGGAACGTATTTTTAACTTTTTTTTTTTTTTTTTTTTTTTTTTTTTTTTTTTTTTTTGTTTTAGCTTTAGTATGGACCAAATATTTGTTCTGATACAGTATTTACGAACGTTTCAAAAGTGTAGCTTAATTCAACCTTCTAATTTGTGTCCCGTATTTTGATTTTGGAAATCTGGTCACCCTATGCTAGTGTATACCGTGAGTCAGCTATCAGTGCATGGCACGGAGTCTGCGTGTGTCTTCCGGGCCAAGAGGAGTTGCTGCTGCGCCGCGGTGGAGTAGCCGAGAGGTCTAAGGCGTCTCGTTGCGGAGCGCGCGGTTGGTCGCCGTTGGAGGCTCAAGTCCTCCCTGGGGCATGGGTGTGTGTTTGTCCTTAGGATAGTTTAAATTAGTTTGTAAGCTACGGACTGATGACCGCACAGTTTGGTTCAAATGTTTGTGGAACTTTTGGGACTTAACTACGGGATCATCAGTCCCTGAACTTACAAACTATTTATGAACTAGCTAATACTAAGGACGGTACAAATATCTATGCCCAAGGGGGGATTAGAACTCTCGAGCGTAGTGGCCATGCAGACCGTGACTGGCGCAGTTTGGTCCGATAGATTTACAAACATTTGAACATTTTTTTGTTGCTGCTGCCGCAATCGGCTAGGCGACTATGGACAATCAGCGACAGGGTCTACTGGCAACTATGGAACCAGCGCTAGTTCCGATTTGCACTTCACCGCCGTTACAGCGGCGGGTGAAAATGTTCAAATGTGTGTAAATCTTATGGGACTTAACTTCGGAGTCATCAATCCCTAAACGTACAAACTACTTATGAAGTAACTTGTACTAAAGACAACACAAACAGCCATACCCGAGGGAGGATTCGAACCTCCGATGCGGGAGGCCGCCCGATCCGCATCGTGGCGCTCCACAGCGGCGGGTGAAGCCACTGTGATTCGCGCAGCACTCGGCAAGCGGCAGATATCAACAAACGCTGCATAAAAAATGAAGCGCAGGCAGGCGGCGAGAAAATAAACACGCCGACATTCCATTCGGCTTACGCATCACTGCTCCGGAACTGCGTGCAGATAGCAGATGCTCTGCAGACGCTGCTGGGACGCGCTGGCTGAGAGCTCGAAGGGGGACCACGAGGTAACTGCCAACGACTCAAGAACAAAACGCTTTTCTAATAGATACCACACTATTGGCAGGTGTACCTTCTAGGCCGTGAATGCGAAATACAGAATCAGACACCACATTTCACTTGTCGATTTGACATCGTCACTATCTGGAATTCAAATGTTCAAATGTTTGTAGAGTCTATGGGACTTAACTACGGGGTCATCAGTCCCTAAACTTACAAACTACTTATGAACTAGCTACAACTAAGGACGGCACAAATAGCCATGCCCGAGGGGGGATTCGAACCCCCGACCGTAGTGGCCGTGCAGACCGTTACTGAAGCGCCTCAGTCCCCTCGGCCACCGCGGCCGGCCACTATCTGGAAAAAAAAGAAAGAAAAAAAAAATTCTACACAAATAGAAAATCAAACTTTGATCCGTTATGTGTTGGAACCTGCGACTGTATCCTGAAATAGGTTTCAGAAGTTACTGCAACCATTCGCCTTCTTTCTTCTCAATGAAGAGTTATTAAACCATGACCGGTTTCAAGCTGCCTAGCAGCTCATCATCAGACGGTAGATATACATTCACTGCAAATTACATTTGTATCTGTGGCAGGGCAGAAAACGAGAAAAAGTATACACTAATTGTGGTATGTTACACTGATTAATTACAATATAGGCTCGTCTTCAAGATGTTGATTTGATTTGATTTTCTCAGGAAAGCCAAAACAGTCTTGGTCCAACCCGCCACTGCCCGCATCGAAACGAAGTCTATTGTGCGGTATCGCTCCCTGTATATCTAGTAAAGCCAAACAATGCCCTTGAACAGTGCAAGGAGTCGCTTTACCAGTTCTTTATTAGACAATTTCTTCGGGTCTGGTTGTCCCAAATGTTCTGTGCCTTTTACTCTCCAATGCATTCGAAGATTAGTTGTGATGCAGTTTCATCACCGTCATCACAGATCCTACATTTAGGGTCCTCTTCTGTTATTCCCATTGTATGTAGGTGTTTTTTGAAATTCCCATAGTCTGTCAGCAATCCAACCATGAGTCAAATCAGGCCCAGGATTGCAGAGCTTCTTTTAAAACATGGCTTTGGCATCATTGCCTTGCCATGTTTTTGTTGATAGATTCAAGATGTTACTTACATGTGTGTTTCGCTTTTGGATAGCATTTCACAACACTGCCCTTCCATCAGCACACCACAGCAACTCCCACGACTTTCAAGTGGTAAAATTAAAAAACAACCCCACACACATCACCACAGCACAGCCACTACCGCGTCTTTCAACTTGCAAACAAACCAAAGTGTATGTGTTTGCAGTGTTGTTTTTTAATTTTACCACTTGAAAGTCGTGGGAGTTGCTGTGGTGTGCTGATGGAAGGGCAGTGTTGTGAAATGCTATCCAAAAGCGGAACACACATGGGCATAATAAATGTGAAACTCCTAACTCTAAGTAACATCTTGAAGACGAACTTATATTGTAATTAATCAGTGTAACATACCACAATTAATGTTTACTTTTTCTCGTTTTCTGCCCTGCCACAGATACAAATGCAATTTGTACTAAATGTATATATACCGTCTGATGATGAGCTGCTAGGCAGCTTGAAACCGGTCATGGTTTAATAAATCTTCATTGAGAAGAAAAAAGGCGACGGGTTGCCGTAATTTCTGAAACCTAAATAAAAAAAATCAATTGAAACATACGTCTAAGAGCATTACTCGACCGATTTGACTAACCTTTTTTTTTTGCTCGTAATTCTCGGGACAAGGTTGTACGAAAGAAAATTTTTGGGATATCTACTCGAAAATTGGAAAGTTTAAGAAAAACTAAGAGTGCATTTCAAGGTTCTGGTGGAGCTAGGGGGAAACAATAGGGTAAACCTATTGTGAGTCTCTGGCCATTCTGGGATCAGTGGCAATGAACAAGCTGAGAGATTAGCCAGGATGGGGCAGACTCCATTTATTCCACCGGAACCCGTCCTGACAATCACCAAGGCAACATTCAAACTGGAGCTAAGTAACTGACTCAGGAGACAGCACGTAGAATATTGGAACAAAGTCTACAAAGAAACCCATGGTAAGGTAAGGACGCCAAGGCCATAGTTGCCGACCGCAGTTGGATGAGCATTCTGCGGCGTGCCAGTCACGGTCTGCGGTCTGGGGTTCTAATCCGTTCATAAGTAGTTTGTAAGTTTAGGGACTGATGACCCCGCAGTTAAGTCCCATAAGCTCTACAAACATCTGAAAGCCATGTTTTAGAAGGAGCTCTGTAATCCTGGGCTTGAACAGGAAGGAAATTAAACTCATGCTTGGATTGATGACAGGTCATGGGAACTTCAAAACCCACCTACACACAATGGGGAATAACAGAAGAGGACCCTAAATGTAGGATCTGTGATGACGGCAATGAACCGCATCGCACCTAATCTTCGAATGCATTGCATTGGAGAGCAAGAGGTTCAGAACATTCGGAACAACCAGACCCGAAGAGATTGTGTCTAATAAAGAACTGGTAAAGGGATTCCTAGCACTGTTTAAGGGCATTGTGTACGAGGTATACAGCGAGCGATACCGCACAATAAATTCAGTTTCGGTGCGGGCAGTGACGGGTTGGACCAAAACTGTTTTGGCTTCCCTGGCAAAATCAAATGAAAAAGTGCATTTTCATTGTATTTTTTGGATGAACTCAACAGTATAACACCACATTGGAACATACCAGTCGCGAGACTCACTGGTGTAAAATCGGTTACCGTCTGATAGCTGGGACGACACTAGTACTCCATGCGGTGAGCAAGGGAGCCAGTTATTAACGTCATATACATCGTGCGAATACATTTTATTTTCCAACGCTTTTCTACGTAATTTTCAATATGATTCTTTTATTTCAGACTCAAGGGCTAAAGAACCAGCTGTGGAGCTAATGAATGAAATTATGAAAGATAAGCCCACTCACGCATAAATACGTGTGAATTCGAAGAGTTTTGCAGATTTCTCCATTGCAATTAAAATAATGTACATCAACAAACACAATCAGTTTGGAGCATAAGAAGTGTACCGTGTAGGTTCAAAGTAAATTGGTATGATACATAAGGTCGGTTTTTAGGGCATCTGCTACAAAACTACTACGTTCGTCTTTACTTTTGTTCTGTGTCTTACGAGGTACTTCCAAGAGCATTAGAAATACGTTGTAAACTTCATTATAGTTGAAAGTTTACCAAGTGTCTGGTTACGCTTACGTGCTTATTTCCGAAAAAAAAGGACGAGTATAACCAATTACTCCCAGATTTTATTTTGATCTCAATATTTTCTATACCTTTTCGTTATTTTCCACCTGTCAATGTTATTAATGCTTTTCATCTTATTGGCCAAACTTTCAATTGTTTTCGTAAAATATAAAATTTCAGTTTCTTTAGTACATTCTTGAAGAGCATCTCTCACGATCCGGCCCGCAGCTGGATCATTGGTGGCAAGAGATGAAAAATTATACAGTCGCACAAAGACGTTCACGGACGTACCGCGCAGAGGATACAGCGCTTACGGGTGCGGTTCCTTTAGGGGGATGCTTGTCCACTGTTGGTCGAGCTGATCTCTACGAGATTACGAAAGTAACTCGGGCGTTCGATCCTTGATTGTCGTGAGTGCACTCGTGCTCTCCCGATGATCCATTTGTAGTCCGGAGCAACGTCCCGGAGATAAATTAAATTGGTCCCAATCTCCCGGTTCCGACCAAGGTTTTTGGGAGGTTTTCCTTGGTTGTAAGGCGTATGCCGCAACCGTTAAGCCCCTCCCACTTATTCCCAATTGGGATCCCCCTCTGCTTGTCTGATAATTGGCTGAATAGAACCGCGACTCTTTATGGGCCGGATCTCAAACAGCTCGCCCCATTCCTCGGAGTGGCAGTGGCGATCGTTGAGAACAACCAGAATATGCGGGCTCCAGGAATGTTTTTTTTTTATTATTTTTATTTTGCATTTGTACTGTTATCTCTTTCTTATTAATTTCTTTTGACAATAGAAGCCTGTCATGGAAAAGGCGGTTTTATTTTGTTAATATTACAATGAAACAAAAAATAATTAAATAATAAAGATTCAGAAAAATAAAAATAAAATACGAAATATTTTGAACTCAAACACCACCTCCAATCTGAAAAAAAAAAATAATGATAATAATTAAAAAAGCGGATAGAGCATCTGCTAAGTAAGCAGAAGTCTCGCGTTCGATCCCCAGTCTGGGCACAAATTTTCAACCGCCTCGTTGAATTTAACCCAACGCTGACAATAAGCAGCTAATACGCCTCTGACATCCTTGATTACATGTACTATCAGATGGTCGTATGACATAAAATGCACGCGTGAAATGACAGTGAGGCAGGGAGGTGCGGCGCATTCTGGTTGGCACGGCGCGACGTGAAAGGTCTAATGTCAGCGGCGCTCAGACGGCTGGCGGCTGGCTATTAGGGCGATGAGGCGAGCCGCGCGGCCCATCAGGCGCACTTGAGCCGATTGCCGCCTAAGTAAGGCCCTCGCGGCCGCCTGAATGGTCCGCGCCGACAGCAACACCAGCCGCCGAGGGACAAAGTGGCTGTGGCTGTCACCAGCGACTGCAGCGAGCCCGTGGCTCACCGGGCGGCCTGACGTTTATCGCGCAACATCGTACTCTTCAGCATGTTTACCTATGTTCTGCCGGCCTTCCATAGCCCCTTGGAGGTCGACAACCCAACGTACACAGAACAGTTCCGGGCAACCTAAGCGCCCGGCGGAGAGCCGGAGGTAAACAACAAGAAAACAGTTGAAGTAGTTTATCAAATGTTCAAATGTTTGTAAAGCTTACGGGACTTAACTACGGGGTCATCAGTTCCTAAACTTACAAACTACTTATGAACTAGCTAATCCTAAGAACGGCACAAATATCCATGCCCGAGGGGGGATTCGAACCCCCGACCGTAGTGGCCGTGCTGACTGTGACTGGAGCGCCTCAGTCACCTCGGCCACCGCGGCCGGCAGTGTTTTATCCATTCAGCAACAGTTCAGATTATAGATTAATGAAATGCAGCAATCAGTTGCATGTGGTTATTTATTTTTTTAACTTTAACGACCGGTTTCGGGCGCTTGAGTGCCCTTCTTCTGGTCTCTATACAGACAAACAAGTGCATTGGTGTACAATAAGGCTATAGAACGTATAAAAGTCGATTACAGAAATTTGAAGCAGTTTCAAACCAAATATATTGTAATAAAGATAAGTTCATATAATGGGATAAAATTAACACTTACATTTTTGTTCTGTTGCTTAACAAATATACATGCTAGTGGTGGAATTCATTCCATAATCTTTGCACTTAGCGTTGATTCCACCACTAGCATGTATATTTGTTAAGCAACAGTACAAAAATATAAGTGTTAATTTTATCCCATTATATGAACTTATCTTTATTACAATCTATTTGGTTTGAAACTGCTTCAAATTTCTGTAATCGACTTTTATACGTTCTATAGCCTTATTGTACACCAATGCACTTGTTTGTCTGTATAGAGACCAGAAGAAGGGCACTCAAGCGCCCGAAACCGGTCGTTAAAGTTAAAAAAATAAATAACCACATGCTCTCGTGTGACGTCAGGCAGAGTAGGTTGCGCGCGCATAGCTGACTGGCTCGCTGCTTTGGCATAGTGGGCCGCGCACCAGCGGCTACCCAGTCAGTTATGAGTGCGCAACCTACTCTGCCTGACGTCACAGGAGAGCGTCGCGGCCTGCGGTGAACTAGTGCGCCCACGGCCCGACTTGCGGCTGGTCGTATGCGGCCAGTTTTACACGGAGGGGCGCCGCACAGTGCTGTGAGCACGACCGTAAATTTTAGGTCCTGTACACTATATTCTTTTTAGTTTTACTGTTTGTAATACATTCTGAAACTTTCAGCAATTTGAGTACAAAAATTCCATGTGGTGGCATATTGACAGTCATTATTCAAATAAAAGCCAAGATCGCTAAAAATTTTTTATCTAGATGACCAGATTTTTATCAGAGAAATATATGTTTCTTGTTCTGTATCTGGACAGAAGCAGCAATAAGTAAAGAAAACGAGGTTTTTTTTATTTTTTTTATTTTTTTTTAACCTAATTCACATATCGATGTAAACGAGAACAGAATGCAAGTTCAAAGTAGCACGAGCTAAGGCCCTATGCCGGGCACTTATAAAATATTTTACTAAACTTAAATGAAACAACACTATTCGTATAAGCTGCGTGCTCTGTTTAGCATTCGCAGTTGCGGTGGAGTAGCCGAGAGGTCTAAAGCGTCTCGCTGCGAAGCGCGCGGTTGCTCGCCGTGGAGGTTCGAGTCCTCCCTGGGGCATGGGTGTGTGTGTTTGTCCTTAGGTTAGTTTACCTAGGTTTAAGTAGTTTGTAAGCTACGGACTGATGGCCACGCAGTTTGGTCTGATAGATTTACAAACATTATATTAGCATTCGCAGGAATGAAAATGGCGGATGCGCCAACCTGTGTTTTTAGCAGCTCTAACTGAGGCTGTCTTTCTCGCCGGCCACAGCCGCTACCAGCCGTGGTGGCCAGCCGTTAGTCGTAGCCATGGCCGCACTAGCGCGCCGTCGCCCTACCTGTTCTTGCAGATGGCTCCGGTGCACTGCCCGCTGCCGCATTCCTACGCCGGGCTGCCGCCTTTACTTAGGGTCACAGTGGCACGCACCAAACATACCGGCACGTTCTCCAAACCCACCTCACCCAGTTCAGCTATTTGCGCAACCGGTGATTCCTGTCTATGAATCCAGCCACCAATAGGTCGATCCAGCCACTCCTTCTGGCTCCAAGATAACTGTCCCATCTTCCTCACCTCCAAAGCGACATCCTTAGCCGAAACCTTTCCTGGAATCCACACAAGTCAATCCAAGAGAAAGCCTACAACCGCTTCCGTCTCCTCAAGCTCATTTCCGGCCGAACCTGGGGTCTGAAACCCTCCTCCATCCTCTGTATACCTACAAATCCTTTATCTACCACGTCCTTCGCTCTGCTAATTCCGCAAATCCCTCCAAATCCTTGAATGCCATTCGCTCCGCCCTGCCTTCTGTATGCGCCTCCCCTTGCCCACGCGGATCCTTTACGATCTCATCCCCTTTCCCCGTCTCTTCCTTGAACATATACACCTCTGTTTCATCTCTCGTAAATTGGACCCAATTCCAACCCCTCCCCCTCTTAAAACCTAACGTGCTGTCGAGCCTCCACAACTCCATGCTCTCCGCTCCATGCTTGGTTCAAGGCTTTACATTTACATCTACATGGGATACTCTGCAAATCACATTTAAATGGCTGCCAGAGGGTTCATCGAAGCACCGTTATACTATTTATCTCCCATTCCATTCTCGAATAGCGCGCGGGAAGAAAGAACATCTGAATCTCTCCGTTCGAACTCTGATTTCTCGTATTTTATTCTGATGATCATTTCTACCTATGTAAGTGGGAGTCAACAATATAATTCGCATTCGGAGGAGAATGTTGGCGGTTGGAGTTTCGCAAATAGTCCACGCCGAAGCGATTATCGCCGTTGTGGTAATGATTCCCATCCCAGATCCTGTATCATTTCCGTAACGCTGTCTCCCCTGTATCGTGACAATACGAAACGAGCTGCATTCTTTGGACTCTTTCGATGTCCTCTGTCAAACCCACCTGATAAGGATCCCACACTGGGCTGCAATACTCCAAAAATGGACGTACAAGCGTAGTGTATGCAGTTTCTTTAGCAGTTCTGTTGCATCTTTTAAGGGTTCTGCCAATAAAACGCAGTCTTTGGTTCGCCTTTCCCACGACATTATCTACATGTTCTTTCCAGTTTAAGTCTGAAGTAATAGTAATTCCTAAGTATTTTGTATAGTTTATGGCCTTCACATTTGATGGCCTTCACGTTTGATTGATTTATCTTGTAAACAAAGTTTAACTGATTTCTTTTCGTAGTCATGTGTACTACTTCACACTTCACATTATTTATAGTCAATTGCTAATTTTTACACCATAGTGTTATCTTATTCAGATCGTTTTGCACTTGGTTTTGATATTCAGGTGGTTTTAGTAGACTGTAAATGACGGCGTCATCTGCAAACAACCTAAGGGAGCTACTTAGATTTTCCCCTAAATCGTTTATGTAAATAAGGAACAGCAGAGGAAACATAATACTACACCCTGTGGAACGCCCGATATCACCTCTGTTTAGTCTATGTCTTACCATCGATCACTACGAACTGTGTCCTCTCTGACAGGAAATTCCCTATGCAGTCGCAAACTTGGGGAGATATACCACAACCTCGCAATTTGATTAAAAGCCGTTTGTGAGGTACGGTGTCAAAAGCCTTCAGGAAATCAACAAATACGGAATCCATTTGCGAACCCTTGTCGTTAGCACCCATCACTTCGTGTGAGTAAAGAGCTAGTTGTGTTTCACATGAACGATATTTTCTAAATCCGTGCTGACATTGGCTCAATAGGTCATTCTTTTCGAGATAATTCATAATATTTGAATACAGGATATGTTCCAAAACCCTGCTGCAAATTGACGTCAATGAAATAGTCCTGTAGTTTAGTGGGTTACTCCTACTGCCTTTCTTGAATATAGGTGTGACCTGTGCAAGTTTCCAGTCTTTTGGTACAGATCCTTCATTGAGAAAGCGGTTGTATGTGACTGTTAAGTAAGGAGCTATCGCTTCAGCACAATCAGACAGAAATCTGATGGGTATACAGTCCGGACCAGAAGACTTTCGAACTAAACTTCATCTCTAGCAGCAACATGGCGTTCTCATTCTTAACCTCAAAAGGATTTCGAACACTTTTATATACGACTGATGATATTTAAAATTTGTTAATTTTTGCCGGCCGCAGCGGCCGAACGGTCTGTGCCGTGCCAGTCACGTCTTCACGGCTGCTGCGGTCGGGGGTTCGAATCCCCCTCGGGCATGGATGTTGTGCCGTCTTTAGTCTTAGCTACTTCATAAGTAGTTCGCAAGTTTAGGGACTGATGTCCCCGTAGTTAAGTCCCATAAGCTCTACAAACATTTGAACATTTGTGAATTTTTCCTGAAACACATTCCTTATTTTGCGTACCAAAGATACACACTTGTCGATATCCAGTGTCTCTTGATTTCCTGTCGATATAGTCTCCCAATGACCCAACTGCCGTTCACCTATATGTTTTTCGAACAAGATACGCTTTTTAATAAATGCTTGAATATGCACATACATTTCTATCCGTAGTTGATTTTTACCTAGGAGTCTAAGATTTATGTCAACTGAAACCCTCAGATGATTCAACCATTACTCGTTCTCTATTTTGTTTCGCCTTGATGACATACTGTGTACGGAGTAGAGTTTAGATGTAAACGGACAAGAGTGAAGTGGGCCTCGCTGAAACATAAAGGGGAACGGAAGGCGACACCTAGGTACGCCCTAGCCGGGATGCGAACCCGGGTCCTCCTGCTTACTAGACAGACGCGCTTGACCACTATGCCACTGGGTACACAGCAATCGCCGCTGCCGCGCGGGATACCCCTGCACGTCTCCTCACGTACGCAAATCTTCATCTTTTATCCACACATTACTGACAGTGACCGTACCCATTGACACTCATACTCGCGGCATTCACCAGATTCCTCTAAGATTATAAGTAATGGTGTGTGTGCGTTTATTCGGACATATGCAAAGAATAGACATTATATATACAACTTACGCATATTATCGTTGACGTTACTACATAAGCGTTGGCGGTAAACGTCATAGGGCCTCCTGAACGAACGTTATCTTTAACTTCCGTCCGGTCGTTTTTTTTAAAACAGCGTGAACAATTCGTAAAACCGAGTAGCGCTTAAGCACTCGTTACCGCAGGCTTTCTGCATCATTTGGTGTGTCTCTGTATAGGATTTTCACGCAAAATGTAATGCAGACGTGTTGCTCATTTGCCTCTGCCATCTCGAACTTCGCAAACTGTGCAATACAGCAGTATCAACTCGATGACTGATTAAGTAAAAATACCAGGAACTTTACTGGCATGTCTGGATATACCCTCTGCACTGTTACGCTATAAAGTCAGTATCTGCACTGGATCCGAATGTCAGGTTAAAGTAGTTTACAGTGGATATACTAATAATGATGTTAAGCAACGAAGTAAACGACTAATAATCACTTTCTGTAACGTGTATATATGTCCCCACTAGCTGTAAACCCGGCGTTGCCTGGGTGTTTATTTATTCTACACTCTCCTCTATCTGTATTCATCTCTTTCTTTCCCATGTCTCTGTTCGTTTCCACCTTTCCCTTTCTCGCCAATGTTTTTTTCAAGGCACCCTCTGTTATGTACCATACGAACATGTATGTATCTTGTGACCTTCCTCTTGGTATAAGTGTTGTGTGTGCAAAAATTCATCAAGATCTGAGAAAAACCTATTCATTTTGTCAAAGTTCGTATGTTAAGTACCCTCCATCGTGCAGCGAACGGAATTTTATACAGACAGTAACATTTCTCTTGTTTTATGGTGAAAATATCGGAACAAAACTATAGATTTGTATGCAATAGAAACACAGAGTCACATAGAAAAACGCACTTTGTTGTTCTCAAATTTTCCACTTTTATTTCATACAACCTGTGTTCTGAGAATAACGAAAACAACAAAAAGGATCTGTGAAATCGGTTGAGCCGTTCTCAAGTTATGGCGCGACGAACATACTTAGGTATCCGTTTTTATCTTGCAATATACTCTCCCCCATGCACTGTATGAAACTTTAGCTAGACGATGACCTTCCTTTTGAAGGTCAAGCGTGCAAAATTTCGTGAAGGTCGGAATGAAACTGTAGATTTCGTCAGTCTGTAGGAAAAGTATCCTCCGCCATGCATCTTCATTCCATCCTATCGTAAATACTTTCTTAGCTAACATTTTATACCTTTAAACTACATACCGGCAAAATTTCAGCTTCATAAGTGCAGTAGTTTTAGAGATTTCGTGTTTCGTCAGTGAGTGAGTGAGTGACCTTTAGCTTGTATATATAGAGAGATATCTCCTGAATTATGGGTCCTACAAAGACATTATTTACCAGGTTCGTAGAGAGGAATATTAGGAAACTGCCTGCGAAATGTGTTGTAAATTGACTTGGTAGGGCGAAGTTTCATGTATTTCAATGTCTTTAACGTCATAGCACTTGAACTGTATGTCGTAATACGATATTATTTCGAAGTTACATCCAGTGGTGCATATGTAAAACGTTTGCAAAATACATCATGAATAGAGTTAGTAGGAAAGACGCAACAAATCAAAACGTCATGCGTGATGTGGCGGTTTTTCATTAACGTAATTGTTTATTACTCCATATCTCATGAACTGTGTGTCGTACTATAATAAAATTTCTAACGTACATTCAGTGGTATGTGTGTATACTGTCTGTAACATTTCTCGCGAATACAATTAATAGTTTACGAGTAATAAATTGTAGCGTCATGCCAAATGCCGTAATTTTAATTCATAAACGCCGAAAAAGTAATAAGCGACAAACGTTTTTCCTATCATCATTTTGCTGGGGTTGTCAGCGAGAAAAAGTTTCCTTAAGGCTTGAAATTATGTTTGAAGTTTGTTGCAAGTCGCTAAGTCCTCTCCTTCTCAAATAGTGGACTGATAAAGTCACACTATCACGTGCCGCAATACCAGGAAGTTTCATTGTTTATGACGTCGTATCTCCTGAATTATTGGCCTTATCGCAAAATCCTTTCTTAGAAGACGTCTTCTACCGATGAACTACATTCCTGCCAAATTTCAGCTTCATAGGTGAAGTAGTTTTCTAGATTTCGTGTTTAGTCAGTGAGTGAGTGTCTGAATGAGTGTCCTTTCGCTTTTATATTGATAGAGATAAGACCAGCACACGCAGTAAAAAAAGTTATGTGTGTCATTTGAGTCTGGCCAGTAATTTATGTTCGTTAAAACGGTAATATTTTGTGTGTTAGTCCTCAGCATATAAATACTGCACCGAATGTGTGTCATTTGAGTCTGGCTAGTAATTTATGTTAGTTAACGGTAATATATTGTGTGTTAGTTCTCAGCATATAAATACTGCACCGAAATCGTTATGCCATATTTATAAGTATTGCTATCACAACGACAACCGCTGAAATTCCTGTTAACATTAGTACTGATATGATGGTCGTGTTGCACGTGACTCCTAATGGGGCCTTCACACAAAAATATTAAAATCGTCGCACTTACAGTGTTAGTGCAGCCGTGGGTGAGGTGCGCTACGGAGCTAACAGGAGAGGAGAGAGAGAGAGAGAGAGAGAGAGAGAGAGAGAGAGAGAGAGAGAGAGAGAGAGAGCAGTGAGAGCAGCCGGCGCCTAGGGTGATTGTCGGCGAGCAGTTGGCAGCGCGGGCTGCGCGCGCAATCTGCTTCCTCGCGGATCCACTTCCGCTGGCGTTGGCCCGCTGCCAACATCCCGGCCGCCGGCGCTCCACCTGTTGTGCTCGCGCTACTGACCAAGTCTCGCACGCTGCCGGCCCTTTCGCCACGCGGGGGACAGGAAACCTTCTTGCTCTCTACATTATACACGGCTGGTCGTTAAAAGTTGCAACACCACGAACGTACCACAAGCCACACATTCTTGTTTTTCTTCCGCCTTTCTCACGCAGGGTAGGCGTGGTTTAATAGGACTCGGCGTGATTGGTATAAGTAAGCGGTCGGCAACCAAGGACTCGCGATGCGACATGCGGCCCTTCTCCTTGCGGCCTGTTCCTCATTTATAAATAACTAGCAAACTCGGCAACGCTTCGCAGTAGCTTCTCCCTATGGCCGCGGTGGAGTAGCCTAGCAGTCCAAAGCGTCTCGCTGCGGAGCGCGCGGTTGCTCGCCGTGGAGGTCCGAGTCCTCCCTGGGGCATGGGTGTGTGTGTTTGTCCTTAGGTTAGGTTACCTACGTTTAAGTAGTTTGTAAGCTACGGACTGATGACCACGCAGTTTGGTCCGATAGATTTACAGACATTTGAACATTTGAATTTCTCCCTATGTCTATCCCTTCCTTTCCCTTCCTTTGTCCATCTCCCCCTCCTCCTACCTTCACACCACGCCATCTTACCCCACACCATATCCATTTCCTCCCCTTCCTCTCTGCGTCTATATCATCTCCCCTTTTTAAATCCATTTCATTCCCCCATACTCTGTCTCCTCCTTCCCAGCTCTCTCATCTTATTTATTGTTATTGCAATCGGGAACTTGATTGGGAATAGAAGTCAAAATGGACAGGTAAATCAACTGGATACGGGTTATTAGAGAGACGTGTCGAGCTGCTCTATCTGTGAGGTTAGTAGCTTCAATGGCCGCATGTTTATGGTTGCATTGTACGAACAGGTATAAGTGTAGACATAAAAACAACTTTGCTGTTTTATGTTAAAAATGACTAGGGGAAAAAACGCAAATATTTACAGCACAGCTTAGCATATTCTTCTCGCAGCGAGCAGTATATAAATGTTTCTTATAACACATGTATATCTTTTTAAGAGGCTCTCCTGATGATCCATTTGTCCAGGGCAATGTCCCGGAGATAAATTAAATTGGTCCCAATTCCCCGGTTCCGAGCAAGGTTTTCGGGAGGTTTTCCTTGGTTGTAAGGCGTATGCCGGAACTGGTAAGCCCCTCCCACTTATTCCCCACTGGGATCCCCCCTTTGCCCCACTATCAGCTTGTCTGATAATGGCTGAATAGAACCGCGACTCTTTATGGGCCGGATCTCAAACAGCCCGTTCCACTCCTCGGAGTGGAGAATGAAAAGAATTAGTTTCTCTTAAGTTTTTTTAAAGAGTTTTTGAATTAGATATAAAGTAATTGTAGCATAATCATTCTTCAATGATAGAAATTCCATATGAAACAAAACAATTAACTGAAATAAAATAAGTGGGATGGCAATACAACGTTTCGAAAGTCTTTGTGTTGCGTTCATTTCTTATCTTATTAGGGAACTAATTGAAACACGATTAACAACATTGCTAAATATCGGTAAAATTTTACAATCCGCGAGACATGCGTGGTTAGCTATGTTGGCAACAGCTGTTGGATCGTGGGAATGAAGCCGAGCAAGCGTGGCATTGAGATAGCCAATTAAATTTTAGATGGCGACAGTTTGTCCCGAAGCCAACTGACGCATCCACTGGGTAATCGGCTGCTGGATTGTATCTGTACCCCAAACGTTCAATTATAATTGCCACGCGTGGCCGTCTGTTTCGTCGACGACCCAAATTATTAAAATGCAACTGAGGGAGTCGAACTCGACTGTACCCTTTATTTCAGAGTCATAACGGATCGCACTTGAGAATTTCTTTTCGATCTTCGTCGGTCTCATTGCCTACAATCACGTAGTAAGATTGCGTTGCCAACCGATATTACGCCGACGCAATGGAGGCATTGTTCTAAAAAATAAACCACGATCTGTACTTAATTTGTTTGTAACACTCAAAAATACCACGAAATAACATCAATTCTATCTTTGCAGTGCTCCAAAGATATGATAAGAATAATACGGAGGGGCTTGTAAAGAAACAAGTTTCATGTTAAAATTTGTCTGACAGTTTTAACCTTGTGTGCATAACGCCATCTCCCTTTATTCTAACCTCCTTGGCGTATTTTTTCGTTGTGTTACAGCGTATTTGGTCGCTAGGCGAGTAGCGAATGAATAATCCTATTGTTGGAGAATCGAGTAAATGATCCCAGCTGCAAGCGTACTTCCAGTTTTTCTAAAATTCTGATATAATAAGCGGTCAAACGGGACAAAAAAGTATCCTATGTCCGTCTCGTGCTTGTAGCTACTTCCCCACCAATTTTGAACCAAATCGGTTCAGACGTTCTTTAGTTATAAAAATGTGTAACTAACACTACTTTCTTTTATATATGAAAGACTTTTCTGTCCCTAAATAAATATTTACGTTGTCATGCGTTCAGTTCAAGCGGGCGTGCAGTTAAACTGAGCGTGTAAGTCTGATCAGCGAACACCGTTGTCGCACATTCCCGATGTACCCCACCCTCTCCCCAGTACGGAAGAAAAACCAATTTTCGATGACGGTACAAATGCTATCCGCGCTCCGTACGTGCTAGTTGACTGTGTGTTCAAAGTAATGGAACACGTATTTCCATTCGTTCCACGCTGCGCCGAACGAGAATAGAATTTTTAGGTATACGTCTACTTCTTTAAACCCAGCCTAGTTTAAATTAATAGGAATAAATTTCACTTTCCAAATTTGTGTCGTACAACAGCATCAAATTAAATTGGAAAGAAAAACAGAAAATCTTGTAGCTCGTAATTTTCATCAGAGGTCCAAAGAAAACCCACATGCCATATTGTACAGACATATTCAAGAACGGTTCTCTGAAAGCGTGTGGTGTGGTTTGATAGATAAGCAGTTGGTTGGAAGTGTTGTGTTACCGCATCGTCTTTCAAGAGCCTGTTATATATACATCCTTGAAAATGTGTTTCCAGCATTAATTGTACACATTCCTTTGGCTCAGGAATGTGTACATTCTTCGAACGTGAAGGGGCTCCTGCGCATTGTTTTTGTTAGGTGACAAATCATAAGGCTACAAAGGAAAAGTAAACAGTTGATTTGATCGTTCTGATTATGAATAATGCAGTCCCCCATAAAAAAATGCAAAGGCGACCTCAGAGGAGCTACACGGGGTACTATCAAGAGAAGTCTAAAACATTGTGGTTGGTGGTGGAATTTTCGAAAATCAACTCTGAACGTCCTCATTTGCCTTTGCTTTAAGTGGCGTCAAGTGGTCAAATCTCCATAAGCTTTCAGCCGTGCACTTCCTGGCCATTGTCAAGTGGTACGGGTGCCTGCTAGATGCTAGTACGCCCTTACGTATACTAGCAGCCAGCTGTGACGTCAGTGGTGGCCGCATTGATGCAAATGTTTGTAAATATAAGGGACTGACTACGTTGGTCATCAGTACCTAGGCTTACAAACTACCGGGTGATCAAAAGGTCAGTATAAATTTGAAAACTTAATAAATCACGGAATAATGTAGATAGAGACGTAAAAATTGACACATATGCTTGGAATGACATGGGGTTTTATTAGAACAAAAAGAAAGAATAAAAAAGAAAGTCCAAAAAATGTCCGAGAGATGGCGCTTCAACTGATCAGAAAAGCAATAATTAGCATAAAAAATTAAGACAAAGTGAAGATGATGTTCTTTACAGGAAATGCTCAATATGTTCACCATCATTCCTCAGCAATAGCTATAGTCGACGAATAATGTTGTGAACAGCACTGTCCGGAGTTATGGTGAGGCACTGGCGTCGGATGTTGTCTTTCAGCATCCCTAGAGATGTCGGTCGATCACGATACAATTGCGACTTCAGGTAACTCCAAAGCCAATAATCGCACGGACTGCGGTCTGGGGACCTGGGAGACCAAGCATGATGAAAGTGGCGGCTGAGCACACGATCATCACCAAACGATGCGCGCAAGAGATCTTTCGCGCGTCTAGCAATACTTGTTTTTTCTTTTATTCTAAAAAAATACCCCATGCCATTCCAAGCATGTGTGTCACTTTTTATCTCTCTATCTACATTATTCCGTGATGTATTACGTTTTCAAATTAATACTGATCTTTTGATCACCCAGTACTTAAAGTAACTTATGCTAAAGACAACACAAACACCCATGCTCGAGGGAAGACTTCGAACTCCGACGGCGAGCAACCGCGTATTACGCATCAAGGCATCTTAGAACGCTCGGCCACTCCACCGCAGTCCACACTGATGCGGGGTCAGCATTGTTATTATGGATTTCGTATTTTAATATAAGGGATTCAAAGTGTTCAAATGTTTATTAAGCTTATGGGACTTAATTGCGGGATAATCAGTCCCTAAACTTGCAAACTATTTATAAACTAACTTATACTTAAAACAACACAAACATCCATGCCCTAGGGAGGATTCGAACCCCGGACGAGGAACGGCCTCGTGCATCGGAGCCTAGCGCCTCAAAGCGTCCGGCCTCTCTGCCACTCCTATAAAGGGTGAATGCCCATCCTGTCTCCTCAACATTACAGGAGTATAGTGTTTGTTGTACATAAAAATCTCCGTACAAGGCAACACTCCACACAAATGTCTTCAGAAAGGACTACCCTACACTTAAATTAATATTCGATGTTAGAAAAATTTCTCTTTTTCAAAAATACTTTTCTTACCATTGCCATTCTGCATTTTACATCCTCTGCACTGCGACCATCGCACGTTATTTTACTACCCAAGTAACAAAACTCATCTACCACCTTCATTGTTTCGTTACCTAATCTAATTCCATCAGTATCGCCTGATTTTCTAACACCGCATTCCATTATCTTTGTTTTTCTCTTGTTAATGTTCATTTTATACGCTCTCTTCAACACACTGTCCATTCCATTCAACTATTCTTCCAATTCTTTTGCTGTCTCTGACAGAATTACAATGTCATCAGCAAAACGTAATATTTTTATTTCTTCACCCTGAACTTTAATCCCTACACCAAATTTTTCCTTGCTTTCCTTCACCGCCTGCTCTATGTACAAATTGAATAACATCGGAGAAAGGCTACAACCCTGTCTTACTCCCTTCCCAACTGATGCTTCCCTTTGATGCCCTTCGAGTCTAATAACTGCGGTCTGGCTTTTATACACGTTGTAAATAACCCTCCTCTCCCTCTATTTTACCCCTGCTGACTTCAGAATTTGAAAGACTGTGTTCCAATCAACAATACCTACATAAGCCAGTAAAAAAAAGGAGGGGGTGGTCTCTTACAAGCAGTTGATAATGTAACTTGTATACTATATATTTTGACCAGGTACTATGTTGAACGTTGTGTTTAACCTCCATTCTTTAATAACATAACCAGATTGTAGATGATGATGATTTCGTGTGGCATTGTTTGCCATGGCATATCTGGGATCGTGTTCGGCCTGCCTGGTACAAGACCTTAGGTGACGTCACTGGGGGACTTGCGCGTCGATGATGATGAAATGATGATGAGGACGACACAACAAGTCCCCGAGTGGAGAAAATCTCCAACCCGACCGGGAATCGAATCCGGAACCCCGCGTGGTTATCTACTATGCTGTCCACTGGATGCGGACCACATCGTAGAATTTACACCACCAGATAATGATGGCATAGCCCATCGACAATTAAATAATCATGTTGTGAGCTTTGCGTTTTACTTTCGAAGATAAGTAAGCCAGTACAAATGTTGGTTCTTCGGAATAAACGCGTACACTTAACAAGAACAAGTCTTCTGATCCGGACTATGTACCCATTAGATTTCTATCTGATTATGCTGAAGCGATAGCTCCTTACTTAACAGCCATAAACAACCGCTCTCTCAAACAAGGATCTGTACCAAAAGATTGGAAAGTTGCACAGGTCATACATATATTCAAGAAAGGCAGTAGGAGTAACCCACTAAACTACAGGCCTATTTCATTGACGTCAATTTGCAGCAGGGTTTTGGAACATATCCTGTATTCAAATATTATGAATTATCTCGGACAGAATGATCTATTGGCTGAAGATCAACACGGATTTAGAAAATATCGTTCATGCGAAACAAAATTAGCTCTTTAACCACAAAGTGATGGGTGCCATCGACAAGGGTTGTCAAATTGATTCTGTTTTTCTACATTTCCAGAAGGCTTTTGACACCGTACCTCACAAATAGCTCTTATTCAAATTGCGTGGTTATGGTACATCGCCCCAAATTTGCAACTGGATAGGGGATTTCCTGTCAGAGAGGACACAATTCGTAGTAATCGATGGTAAGGCAGAAACTAAAACAGAGGGGATATCGGGTGCTCCACAGGGTAGTGTTATTGGTCCTCTGCTGTTCTTTGTTTACATAAACGATTTAGGGGAAAATTTAAGTATCTCTCTTGGGTTGTTTGCAGATGACGCCGTCATTTACCATATAGTAAAATCATCTGAAGATCAAAACCAACTGCAGAACGATCTGAATAAGATATCACTATGGTGTAAAATTTGGCAATTGACTCTAAATAATGGGAAGTGTGAAGTCGTCCACATTAGTACGAAAAGATATCGGTTAAACTTTGTTTACAACATAAATAAATGTGAAGGCCGTAAACTCTGCTAAATACCTAGGAATTACTATTACTTCAGACTTAAATTGGAAAGAACACGTAGATAATGACGTGAGAAAGGCGACCCAGAGGCTGCGTTTTATTGGCAGAACCCTTAAAAGATGCAACAGAACTACTAAAGAAACTACGCTTGTCCGTCCTTTTTTGGAGTATTGCTGCCCAGTGTGGGATCCTTGTCAGGTGGGTTTGACGGAGTACATCGAAAGAGTCCAACGAAGGGCAACTCGTTTTGCAATGTCACGTTACAGGGGAGACAGGATCTGGGATGGGAATCATTACAACAACGGGGCTTATCGCTGCGGCGTGGTCTTCTTACGAAACTCCAATCGCCAACTTTCTCCTCCGAATGCGAAAATATATTGTTGACTCCCACTTACATAGGTAGAAAGTATCATCAGAATAAAATACGAGAAATCAGAGCTCGAACGGAGAGGTTCAGGTGTTCTTTCTTCCCGCGCGCTATTCGAGAATGGAATGGGAGATAAATAGTATAACGGTGGTTCGATGAGCCCTCTGCCAGGCATATGATTTTTAGAGTATCTCATGTAGACATAGATGTAGACTGAATGCAAGTTGTTGTTCATGCTAAAGGACCTTAAGCATAAATAAACTGGAAGTAAAAGAAACTGCTTTTGGTGCACAATTTTGCAATTCATTTTTGCAGTGGCGAAACTTTTTTTGTTTATTTTTGTTTCGAGCAGTGCCTCAAGACCGGCTGCGCGGTCCGGCAGACGATTTCTCCGGATGGGACAGCTGTAAAGCAATAAAACCGAAAGCAAAAGTTGTGGCGGCCGGAAGTTGTTAGCAGGGAAGTGCATCCGCTGCAATTTGTCCAGATCAAAGGCGCGACGCTGCCCCTCGTCAGTTTCCCGCTCTGACGAAAGCTTCCTCAAGCAACAGTCGTTCCAGTAATGGAGAAAGCTGGATGCCACGGTTTCGCCCTGCTTCAATTATTTCGCACCACCGTAAACTGCAGTGCACACTGCGGAAGGCAAAAGTGCGGCGATTCGGAACAGTAGCTGCGGTTTATTTGGCCGGTGTACAAGCACAGCATCATGTTGCTCCCCAGTTGTCACACACCGTGAAATACCTACGTTTCGAAAAAAAAAAGTTCAAATTTTTGTCTATGGGACTTAACTACGGGGTCATCAGTCCCTAAACTTACAAATTACTTATGAACTACTTACGAACTAGGACGGCACAAATATCCATGCCCGAGGGAGGATTCGAACCCCCGACCGTAGTGGCCGTGCAGACCGTGACGGGAGCGCCTCACTCTCCTCGGCCACCGCGGCCGGCCCCACGTTTCGCTAGCGCATGTTGTGCCTGAGAAAGTTGTTCGTACGTCGACGTACTGAAGTGGAATCACGCACTATATGTACAGATTTTGTAGGTAAGGCTCTGTCTGACAAGCTACAACACGGTCGCGAATAGAACAGTGATCCGTTATGGTATTATTTATTCACGCCTATGATCACAATTTTTTAGTAATTAGACGAACGCTTTCAGACAGTTAGGACCATTTGATTTGGTATTTTTGTAACATATCTGAATACAGTGGAGCCATACTGGCATCGTAACAAAGTAAATGTAACATCAGCATTGGTTCATAAAGGTTTTTTAAAATATGCTGTAAACTAGTCACCAACTGCTGGCATACGCTACTTCTTATTATAGCTAATTGACTATATTGTCAAGATTAGCTCCAATAACAAGTTGCTTGTACCAGCAGCAGGGCCTAATGTACACTATATTTTAAAAACAACGAAGCAATATTGGTTGGTTATTCGTTATGCTATTATGGCACCAATTTATTCAGACTTTGATGATGAATATGAAGCATTGAATTAAAATTTGTGATTCGACCGAGAATCGAACCCTAACCTCCAAGCTTACTAGGCAGATGTGTTACCGCTAGACCACCGCATCACTAGCGACTAAGATGCCTCGGAATACTCTAAGCACGATTTCCTTCTATGGAAGACACAAGCTGAATTACGGTTTGTGACGTGAAGGAAATCGTACTTAAACTATTCCGACGTGACTTAAACGCTAGTGATGCGGTGGTTGTTCTAGCGGTAAGACGTCTGCCTAGCGAGCATGGAGGTTCTGGTTCGATTGTCAGTCGCATCACAAGTTTTAATTAAATGGTTCATATTTAATATTAATGTCTTTGACAAATTCGAGACTAAAATCCGTCTCAGACATGTTACGGAAGTAACATATCTGAAGAGGGTCCTAAATGACTGAACACGGTCGTCTAACTACTAAAAAAGTCATTGGCGGGTTACTCTGTGGCGAGCGTACACAGAAAAATTCATGTTGCTCACTGTCAGTACCTTGCATATCTTTCTATTTGACGTTACGTTAGTGAATTGTGTGTCTCTAACCAAGCACAGTTATTCATCTGTGGAAGGGGACTTACAGTTTAACTTGCAGTCTGGAGCACGCCTGTTTCTGACGACTCCTCACAGAGTTGACAGCTGTGGGCTGTGTGAAAAAGAAGGCTGAAAATGCAGTAGGCCTGCCGAGATTAGTTCGCGCAACCTCACGGCTAGCCGAAAACACGGCGTTGCCCGGGCTTTTGTTTTTCCAGTTACTCCATCTCTTGTGTATCTCCTCCTCTCTCCATTCGCTTCCTTTCCCCTCCCTCTCTCCTCTGGCCGTATCTCCTTCCCTCTCTATGTACCTGTATCTCCTCCTCCTTCTCTTCCCCGTCCCCCGCCTTTATCCTGTCTCCGTCCATCTCCTCATACCCTCCTTCTGATATTAACGATGGTACATGTAATTCACAAAACTATTTCACGTTATGTACTTGTTACAATCTTCGAATAGTTCATCTTCCCTTTCTGTGTTCTCCTGCTCCTCCCATTCTCTATATTCACCTGCTCCAATCATTTGTCCACCATTTCCTTTCTTCCATTCCTTCCTCCTCCCTCTATCCGACTCCTCCTCCGACTCTCCCAATCCTTCTCCACCGTTTATGTAAAATTACACACACCCAAACACACACATACACAACTTTCATGGCGACCTGTGAAAAGGTGTCTAAGCTTTTACCAGGGTACCCTCCGCCATGCACCATATAGTGTCATGCGTGTAAACATCCTTTCCATGAAAACACAAATACTTTGATTGTGATCGGTCAAATGTTGTCGAAGTCTGCTTCCCCTCATACACCGTATGCTGTTCCTCTTGTTTTGAAAGTCAAGTGTGCACAATTTTCTCAAGATCGGAATAAAACTAAAGATTTGTATTGAATGCAATTAAAGATACACTCTTCTTTATATATAAGACTAGATGACCCGGGCCGAGGGGACTGAGGCGCTCCAGTCACGGTCTGCACGGCCACTACGGTCGGGGGTTCGAATACCCCCTCGGGCATGGATATTTGTGCCGTCCTAGTTCGTAAGTAGTTCATAAGTAGTTTGTAAGTTTCGGGACTGATGACCACCTAGTTAAGTCCCATAGACTATACAAACATTTGAACATTTGAATTTAGATGACGCGGTGAACTTCGTATCACTTGCCTATTATTATAAACCATGGAAGCAATTGTTATATTTTTGGATGGTGGCCAAGAAGTGTTTAGGTGGTGGGACCAATTGTGGCAATTTTACTTTACTACCAGCACAACATAATCCTGCAGATTCACCGCTATATTTTAAACCTTTACAATGCTGACAATTGATTGACATTTACCCAATTGTTACAGATTTGTCGGCACTATAATCTATTTCCGGATCGTAAGAGAACGCTCCTCGTTCCAGGTTCAGTGGAGCATTGTGTCTGCGGAATCGATCAATTTTTTATTTTCCTGTGCTCGCTTCTATTGTGGTCGATGTGCCCGAACTCGTTCCGTTCTATACTTATCTCTCTAGAATTCAAGTCTGCCATATCAATACGACCGCTATCGCTATCAGTCTCTCGCTGGTCATCAGTGCGGTAAGCGCGTGGGGCAGCTCGTCGCACATTTGCTTGACTTCGACGACCTATGTTACGTCTTTTTCTCCTCGGCATTGTAAACAGTATCAGATAATAATTTTTCGTGCACTGTTGTTGTTGTGTTGTTGTGGTCTTCAGTCCGAAGACTGGTTTGATGCAGCTCTGCACAATAACCTATCCTGAGCAAGTCTCTTCATCTCCACATAAGAACGGCAACCTACATCTGTCTGAATCTGCTTACTGTATCCATCTCTTGGTCTTCCTCTGCGATTTTTTACCCCACCCACTTCCCTCCAATGCTAAATTCACAATTCCTTGATGTCTAAGAATGTGTCCTACCAATCTATCCCTTCTTTTAGTCGAGGTATGCCAGAAATTTCTTTTCTCCCCAATTCTGTTCAGTACCTCCTCATTAGTTACGCGATCCACCCACCTAATCTTCAGCATACTTCTGTAGCACCAAATTTCAAAAGGCTCAATCCTCTTCCTGTCCGCACTGTTTATCGTCCATGTTTCACTCCCATACAAGGCAACACTCCATACAAATGCCTTCAGAAAGAACTTCCTTAGGCTTAAATCAGTATTCGATGTTAACAAATTTCTCTTTTTCAAAAACGCTTTTCTACCCACTGCCATTCTGCATTTTATATCCTCTGTACTGCGACCATCATTTGTTATTTTACTGCCCAAGTAACAAAACTCATGTACCTCCTTTATTGCTTCGTTTCCCAATCTAATTCCTTCAGCATCACCTGATTTTCTGACAAAGCACTCCATTACCCTAGTTTTGCTCTTGTTAATGTTCATCTTATATGCGCCTTTCAGCACACTGTCCATTCCGTTCAATTGCTCTTTCGTGCACTAATAATGGTAATTATAATGGTGACAGGTTGACAAATAAAGTTTTTTTTTATTTTGCTTTTGTTTTTGGCGTTAGTTTCAAGGCACTTTACAGTGACACTATATTTAGTGTGTACTTGGCATTTATTTAGTCTATACGTAACCTTTGACAGTGACTTTGACAGTTCATCTACGGGTTCAGCTCGTGTAAAGCGAACTTTACTCTTTCAAAGTAGGCTATATTTCTGAACGCACCCAACACAACAACCAAGTCATTACATGTGTTAAATCTAAATTTTCCTCGCAATTTGCCATATTTTCTCACCGTTTAAACCTTCCCTGGACTTACACGAAAATTTCAAGAGTAAAATTATCCAATTCGGTTCAGCCGTTTTCGAGTTTTAGCGAGACTAACGAACAGCAATTCATTTATATGTATATAGCTGACATAGCTCAGCTTTGTGTTTACATGACTGACATATATGGCCGGATCTTCTGAATGCATTGAATGAGATCCTTGAATTCTTTACACCGCCACGGAATCGTACACCGTACAATGGAAAGTACCTATCGTATCCCCTTTAATGGTAAGATAGCCCAGTGGATATCCCATCAAAAATAACAAAGATCACGCATGAAAACAAGAAGAAGGAATACTGAACTTAAAAAAAAAAAAGTGAATGCTCCACGTTCATGATCTGCAACACGAAGTAAACAGGAAGAGTCTCGCAGTAGAGGTTCTGTCGTCACTGTATTTGAATGTAAAGCAGGAGGTCCGTGTCCCGATCTCACTCGTTCTGTTTTTTCTTTTTTTCTTTTTTTTCTAGAAAATTATGAACGTTCCGTCTGCTCAAAATAGAGACCAATCATATTACACGCATACTGTCAGCAATGTCACTTATGACACACTAGACTTGTTTTCCGGTGAAAGATTTGGTTGTCGACGCCAACTGCATTTTCCATTCGAGAATCACTCGCTTTCGACTGTTAATGGTATAGTTAAGTCCACCAACTTTTATTGTAGGTTTCTTCCTAACACCTCCCTGTTACACCGTGACACACACACTTAAAGCTGAATACAGGGATCAGACACGTCAATGACTGGACGGACAGTATAATTTTGTGGGAAAAGAGGGAACGTGACGTTGATCTGAACATGGATCTCTCGCTTAGCAGTCCAACACCACGACTACATAACCACGACGCCGCCATTCTTCCAGTTCGCTGGATGTTCGATATCTTTTGCTTGAACAGTTCACTGTTTCTATTCAGTACACATCCTTCGTGTTTTTCTACTTGACCGACTGCGTCATCTTCTCACTAAATTTGAAGAGGTTGCGGTGGGAAGTTTGGCTTGTTATTGTCCACCGACATAAAATCTATTTTTTGGGATCCGTCCGTTCGCTCATCCTCGACTTCAAGGGGCAACAAATTATTAACTTACTTATTAACCAAATAAAAAATAATACACTAAAGTATCAAATCAGGAACTGTAAGTTTGTCTTACAGATGTCGCTGCTCAAATACTCCAGATTTGTTCATCCATTATTCAGAAATGACAAGAGTTAGCGATTTCCAAGAAACTACACTTACTATAACAAGCATCCCATCAAAGTGACAAAAGGAATAATATCTAAAGCTTACTACATTTTCGCTGGTCATGTGGTCCAAATTTAGCGTCTGCCATGTTTTAAATCATCACATTTTAACTACTAACTCTATTTGCAACACAATTTGCAGACAGTGTCTACATATATCGAGGAATGCACCTGAAAAATTAGCTACATTTCTGTAAGGCACGTGATTCAGGAAATACGGCATAATAAGACAGCCTCCTGCTTACATTGGCGTGTAGTACAACTTCAGCACCGGGATTAGTTTATATACATTTTACAAATATTTCAACTTGATATCCCTGGGAAAAAGGGATCTTTATTGTCCGACAGTGATACAGACAGATAACAAAGTGGTAAAGATCCCGTTTACCGATAGACGTACTGAAACCTAAAACAAAATATACAAAAATTTTATTGTATGTTTCCAGCCTAGGATAACAGTGTATTTACCGGTGCAGAATTCTCAGAAAGTCATCAAATGATTTGAATAGAGACTTACCCAAAGTAATTGTCGCCTATGTATCTGTCGCCTGCACCGTAGTTCAGCGTCTTCGGTCAGTGGATTGGCCACTCTCTGTAATAAAATAAATTACAAAAAATATAAGTTAAGGTATTATCTTTTGAGTGATATCATGCAACATTTCAACACAGAGGATTACACGGCAGAGATACATAGAAAAGAAGTACTGTACACTCATATTAAAAAATATCATTGAAATACTAAATATAGGAAATTGGAAATTCATATTTACAACGCATGCTCATTAGAAATGAGTAGCATCTCAGTCAACTCGGTTCAGCTTGCGTCATGTTGCCTAGTAGGTTCAGGGTCCGCCATAGGTCCTGATAAATTGTTCCCCGTGTGACGAACAAGCAGGTTAAACTAAGGGGAGATGGCGCTACTACGCAAACCTCAGCTGGCGATTGAAGCTAGTCCGCCATCTTGCGGAGCCAAGGAAATGTTTTCAGCTTAAAGGACTGGGTGGTTTTTGCTTTGTTAGCTTTCAGATATTTAAATGACTATAATTTCTGAGTACGTAATAGGCGATGCTGAAGGAATTAGATTAGGTAACGAAACAATGAAGGTGGTAGATGAGTTTTGTTACTTGGATAGTAAAATAAGTTATGACGGTCGCAATATAGAGGATATAAAATGCAGAATTGCAATGGGAAGAAACGCATTTTTGAAAGAGCTGAAATTGTTAGTTGTAGTAGTTCACAGGAAATGCAGAACAAGATTTTTCCAATAATTACAGAATCAAGCTTTATCATTTTCATAAGTTCAACGCTGAAGAGACTATTTTTATGTTGAATACATACTAAAATTCTTTCTACAGGTTCCACCAAGTCTTTGAAATTTAAACGGAACCTATAACTCGTGAAAGTGAAAATTATAAGTCACTGAGTGAAAAAACTCTGAAATGGCAAGTATTAATTTAGCAATAAAATTTTTCTTTGTAAAATAGCAAATAATTTTATTGTTCTGCTTGCACATCCATAGGTAATACAGAGAACCTTTTTTTTTCTTTTTCTTTTTGCTTAAAATAGCACTTTAAATTCAGAATTCAATAAAAACACGCCCACCACCACAATGTTATTGGCTCCTCCTTACGGCGACAATGGCTTCATTTCTGTGGCGTTAAGGGCATCTCTTCCTGTTCTAACCTCCTTGGTGATGACATCGACGCAAACTGCGTCCTGTGCTCTAGCCATCCATGCTGCATTCTCCTGGTCCTGAGGTTCACCTGTGGTGGTTATCTTTGGGCCACAAGGCTGCATCCTTCGTTTCACTATATCCCAGCGCGCGGAGCTACCGCTTTGTCTCAGACGTCATGCTACGGACTGGGTGGACACTCCCGTCGGAGGTTCGAGTCTTCCCTCAGGCATGTGTGTGTGTGTGTGTGTGTGTGTGTGTGTGTGTGTGTGTGTGTGTGTGTTACCCTTAGCATAAATTAGTTTAAGTAATTTATAATTCTAGGGACTGATGACCATAACACTTTGGTCCAATAGATTTACAAACATTTGAGCTCTATATTCCATACAATTTTGATTGGCGAAAAGTCCGGTGATCTGGTGGGGAAGAGGGCAAAACGCCATCATCCTGTGACACCAAGAAGGCACGTATTGGTACATTAACATATAGACGTGCATTGTCTTGCAGAAAAAAAAATAGTCTGGGGTGTGGGGCAGAAATGGTTTCTGCACATTAGTGGTAGGTAGGCGCAAAAGTGAACGACCTTCCTACCTATTTTGTCCTCTGCTGCCTACGCTATTTCATCTCTCAATGCTACCCATTCCTTTTCTACTGTTTTATTTTCCCCCGTTTCTGTCAATTGTTGACTAAAGCTCCCTCTGGAATTCTTAAGAACTAAAGGTTCCGTCAATTTATGCAAGTCCCATCTCCTTATTTTCCTACCTTTCTGCAGTATTTTTTTCCAGTTTCAGCCTACAGTTTAGAGTCTATATCTGCCCATGGATATGTCTTATAGTTAAAATCTGGTTCCGAAAGAACCCTAAAGTAAATATACAAAATTCTTACTTTGTTTGTTTCTAGCGTCGGGTCACAGAAATGGAGGAACTACTCGACTGACAAGTGACGATTTTTAGTCAAGAAACCAAAAACAAGCAGCAGAGCGATGTGTTGACCACAAGCTCTTCCATAACCAATGAGGCCAATGTTAGAAGCGGTCGGTCGGTCCAGATAGGCCCCTCTGGGGCAGGAATTAGAACTAATTATAATGGGACGAGCAGTTTGACATGCAATCCGAATAATGTAGCTTGGCGGAAATGAGAGAAGCGAAAAGTTGCAGACGAAATCTTAGCTCCGTAGAGTTTGAAGTATGATTCTTAAAAACTGAAGCAAGAGATTGTATGGACATTATCAAACTAACGTGTTCGACAGTGTCAAATAAATGTGTTAAAGTTGAGAGATGATATATCTCCGTGTTCTTTTGGTACACGGTAGAAGAAGGAAGAACTGAAGATACTAATTAATTTTATAACTTGTTACAAAACACCGAAGGATAATGAATAAAAATGGAAACATATTTCCCATTGGTGACCTTACTGCCCGGGTAACAGACCGATTAAGATAGTACGTACAGAGGTTGTAAATAACACATATTTCGAACATAAATACATTTAATATCGGAAAACAATTTATAACCTCCCACCTCTACACTTCTCGATCAATTAGCAGTTAAGTACGAGTATTCCGTGTACCTATATCACTAATTAGTTGGAAAGACAATCGTCCATTAATTCCGATAAATGTAGTAGAGGTTATAGCTTGATCGATGCCGTAGCGCCGGCCGCGGTGGCCGAGGGGACTGAGGCGCTCCAGTCACGGTCTGCACGGCCACTACGGTCGGGGGTTCGAATCCCCCTCGGTCATGGATATTTGTGCCGTCCTAGTTCGTAAGTAGTTCATAAGTAGTTTGTACGTTTAGGGACTGATGACCCCGTAGTTAAGTCCCATAAGATTTACAAACATTTGAACTTTTTTTTTTTTTTTTTTTTGATGCCGCAGCGTATCAGTGTATCTGTCGGAGACAACGATAAATCTGGAAAAAAATATTTTATAAATTATTAAAATTGCCAAAACGACGAACAAACGGGTGGAACTGACTGAATTTATTAAAAGAAAATAGTTTAGGGTCGTCACGCTGACTAAATGAGAGGACAAATTCAAATGTTTGTAACTACTCTGGCTATCACTCCCTGCCGCGGCGGAGTGGCCGAGCTCATTGAGGCGCTATGCTCCGATGCGCGAGGCCATTCCCCGTTGGGGTTCGAATCCTCCATTGGGCATGGATGTTTTGTCTTTAGCGTAGATTAGTTTATAAGTAGTTTGTAAGTTTAGGGACTGATGATCCCGCTGTTAAGTCCAATAAGCTTAACAAACATTCGAACATCAGTCCCTAGGCTTACAAACTACTTACACTAACTTATGCTAAGAACAACATAAACACCCATGCTCGAGGGAGGACTCGAACTCCCGACGGCGAATGCCTGTACGCACCGCAGCAGGGCGATTTAGTGCGCACGGCCATTCTGCCTCGGCGAAAAATTTTTGGAAAATAATTTAATTATGAAAACTAATGAATGAGGGGTTAATTACTAGGCGGGCAGACACAGAACAAGCTAGGACAAGTACCAAAACCAAATGGCAGCCCACAAACATATTCTGGAAATTGAAACATCTGTAAAACAATGTAGTAATCTTTCACGTATTGCGTTTTAATAAGCAGCAATCACCAGCAAATCTATTTTGGTGTTACTATTAAAATTGTGTCACACCGTAATGCCTAACGCTTCTTACAGACAATAAAACACACTGAGCAAATCATACTCATTAAATGAACAGCTTAATTTTCGTAGCCTGGTAATTACGTAATCAAAATTACACTCACGTTTTTTGTCTACTTAACTGTATAATTTCTAATTAGTCTGTGCTATGAAAATTGTTGCAAATTAAATTAACTAGTAACTCGACTGATTAATGAACTCTTGTTATCTGAAAAAAGCTACTAATCTCAGCAATATCACAGCTGCAATTGCCAAATGGAAAAATTTATTAGCTGTAATGTTTTAACTAACGCCGTCAGTTATTCTGTTTGTACGCAATGAATTAATTATCCTGCCCTTGATCACAATAAGCCTGAATCAAAGCAACTTTACGATCAATGGTAGATAATTCAATATTGCACAACAAGGAGTTCACTAATAGGCACATCGCTAAATTTACTAATCCTTTTTATAATTGAAATTTTCATTCCTAATCAGCATAATAAATACTTACCATCGTCACTTATAACACTCTATAGTTCGAACTCGGAAGACCAACAGCCGGCTGCAGTGGCCGAGCGGTCTGTGGCGTGCCAGTCACGGTCTGCACGGCCGCTGCGGTCGGGGGTTCAAATCCCCACTCGGGCATGGATGTTTGTGCCGTCTTTAGTATAAACTAGTTTGTATGTTTAGGGACTAATGACCCCATAGTTAAGTCCCATAAGCTCTACAAACATTTGAACATTTTAATAACAATAATGAGGATAGCAATCTGTCTCGTACATGTTGTTGGTGAAAAATCGTTAATACTGTTTTCACTCATTCTGATTTGCTGTTGTGGCGAACAGTTCCAGTACGCTGACTGGCCGTATATTTCAGTAGAAGGCTAATTTGTTGGATCTTTCTTTAGTGAAGAGGTGTGCGTCGTAGTCGGTCATTATTGGCACTCAATAATTGGCATAATAGGCTCTTCTTGGCGGCGGAATATTTGCAATAAATTTTGGGCCCACAGTACTCTTCTTCTTACGTGTCTCTTCTTAATTGCTTATACTGTGTTCATGGCCATTTAATTACTCCTGATTAAATAATTCCTGTTGCCCTCTGTCGACACCACAACTACTTCACACCAGCTGTGGAGTCCAAGGACTACTGCTGCGCTACTGCTCAACTACTCCACTACTGCCCCGCCTCTGAGTTCACCAGCCAAAGCTCTCAGCCAAAGATTGTATTATTCTTAAAATGTCAAAGTCCCTGACTAGGCCAGCGTCTCTACTACATCGATATAAATATTATTTCATTTACAATATTGACATTGACATACGAAATTAACATCCAATACAAAATTTAACCACATAAATAACTCGCAACATATATGCAGAATAAAATTCATATAAGTATTTGCGTAATACCATTGTCACTGCAGTCGTGAGAAAGGAAAGAAAAAGAACTCCATGTCATTCAATGTGTTGTGTTACAAAATGCAGAATGACATACGTGAGTTCTTAATAGCTAAAAAGACACATTTGATATTTGGTGATTACAGCGTCGTCTACCACGAATGGAAAACAATCGTTTGAGTAAACCTTATGCATTCTTTGGTGTATAATTATTACATCTAAGAGGGGTTAGCTATTGAAAATAGTAGTAGAAAGGTACCCCGACCATGCAAGAGTGGTGGTTACGCGGTGGCCAGTTATAGCACGGGCAGTTGTGCCCTTCAACTAATGCTACTTTTCAGATAGGACTTTTTTTTTTTTTAATTTTTTGGTCGTGTTTAGTTGTGCCCAGTTAAAACAAAGCCACTACAGCCCTGCGCAAATCTCTATCTATATAAAAGCGAAAGCACACTCACTCACTCACTGACTAAACAAGAAATCTCGAAAACTACTTCACTTATGAAGATGAAATTTGGCATGAATGTAGTTTATAGGTAGAAAAAGGCGGGTAAAAAAGTATTTAGTGATTAGTGCATGGTGAAGCACACTTCTCCTACAGACGCACGAAATCTACAGTTTCATTCTGATCTTCACGAAATTTCGCACGCTTGATCTTCAGATCAAGAGGAAGGTCACCCTCTACCTTACGTTTCATACGGTGCATGGTGGAGAGTACTTTGCGACATAAAAATGGATCCCTGAATACCTTGGTCGCGCCGTAACTTGGGAACGGCTCGATCGATTTAACAAATCCTTTTTTTCTTGTTTTCGTTATTCAAAGAACAAGGGCTGTATAAAATAAAACTGGAATATTTGAGAACAACAAAGTGCGTTTTACAAAGTGTCCCTGTCACTGTCTGTATAATATTTCGTTCGGTGCATGGTGGAGGGTACTTAACTTACGAAATTTTACAAAATGCATAGTTTTGCTCCAATCTTTATGAATTTTTGCACACATGACCTTCAAACCAAGAGGAAGATCACTGGGCACATAATGTTTGTGTGGTACATGACAGAGAGTACCTTGTAGAAAACTTTGCAGAGAGAGAGAGAAAGGTTGCAACGAACAGAGAGATGGGAGAGGAAGAGGTGGATGCAGAGAGAGGGGGGAAGGGGAATGTGGACTAAGAGATAAATAAACACCCGGGCAACGCCGGGTTTACAGCTAGCCCTACATATTAAAAGAATCTACGAAATCTAAAGTCAGTCGGCCAGAACAAACTACCCGGCCGATTTCCTTCATTATTGTTTTAAACGAAAGGTATTAATTCACGGATTTGTCATCAAGTATCAGAATTTACATAACTTTCGATTTCCTTCTTCTATACTCAAACACGATTTCCTTCTGTATAATTCTTATGGGGATGTTCTTGCTGTAAACTAAAGTCAGTCTGCCAGGCCGTTCTATCCGACCGAATTCCTTTATTTTCGCTTTAAACGAAAGGTATTCATTCGCAGATTTGTCACCAGGTATCGGAATTAACTTATGTCTCTCCATCCTTTATTTTTATTCAAACGCTGTAACTTTCTGTCCTTGCAATGAATATTTTAATCGGTTTGCTTTACGATATCTTCGGTTCTAATTAAGGTGCGCAGTTCTTTCTGACCTAACAACACTCAGCGGATCAAGCTCTTTCAATTGCGCTTTTAAGCACTTGCATTGACTGATTCTGAAGAAAATTGCGTGAAAATTGAACTTTACTTCAATTTTTCCAAACTTTTTTTGTCATACCACTAACGGTGCGAAGTATTCGCACGCGCCCTCTATAAAACATGATAGCAGAGGGGCACTAGGCGACCTGCGCTAGGACAACAGAGGCCCAGCTGAGGGCCGGCTGGCGGTGACTCAGCGAGCGAACAGGCCAGCCGCGACGACGCGAGGCGAATCCCAACAAACGGCTGACGGCTGCGCCGTGTTGCCCGAGGGTCAGCGCCAAACTCATACACGTATTGCGACTGCCTCACACTCAGAATCGCAGTCTTTCTTCTGTAAAGAACAGACGCCGCGGTGGAGTAGCCTAACGTTCTTCTTTATTATTTATTTTATTTATTTATTTATTTATTTGTTTATTTAGCCTGATCAGATTAGGGCCATCAGGCCCTCTCTTACATCGGACCAGGGTTTTACACATACAGAATTTTTTACATTTGAGTTACCTATAACATACCAATGATTTTTACAGATAAGCAATTAATAACATAATTTATAAAAGTTAACTACATGCAAAAGGATGTAAAATAAAAGGTATTGACTTAATTCTAATAGGATTAATACTAGTAGTACCACTGAGACACCTTCTGCTGCTGTTGGTGTAACAACATTGATATTAGCAGATACAGGATGTACTTTTGAATCGAGACTGGTTAAGGCAAGGCGAATTCTGACAAAAGGAAGTTAAGAAAGCTGTACCTGGCGAGAGCAATGGCAGTAAGAGAATATCTGGGAGGAGGAATGGATGTGACGTACCTGGACCGTAGGGTATTAAAGACTGGCGTAATTATTGCTTCAGTAGATAATCCATTAACTGTCGTTTGAAGCTGGCAGTGTTATTCAGTTCTCTGATATACTGAGGTAGATTGTTCCAGAGCCTCGTTCCTGCTACTGAAAAGGATTTTGAGAAACCGGCTGAGTGATGGATAGGGACAGAAAGGGTTTTGCTCTGACACGAACGAGTAGTTCTGTTATGCTGATCAGATAAGAGTGTTAAGGTCGAGGAAAGATATGAGGGACAGTGTACGTTGATAAGAGAGTAGAGGAAACAGAGTGTATGAAAATCTCTGCGCTTGTCAGCACGGAGCCAGGATAGTTGCATATAAGATGGTGAAATGTGATCAAAGAGACGGATGTTACATATATATCGAACGCAGGCATTCATGATTAGTTCCAGACGTCTTGAGCTTTCCCAAGAAAGACCTTGCAAGATAACATCACTGTAATCAATAATTGGAATTACAAGTGTTTGTATAAGTTTCTTTTTGAGATCGAGAGGAAAAAACTTCTTATATCTCTGTAGGGCATGAAGAGATGCTGATGCCTTCCTACACACGGCGGCTGTGTGCTCAGCCCAATTTAGTTTGTCGTCTATTATCACTCCCAGACTTTTTGCCGAGGGCGAAAAATAGATAGGTGTGTCATTTAATATTAATGATGGTTGAGATTCGCGGAATTTGTGGTTAATGAGCCTAGGATGTCCTACCAGAATTGCTTGTGTTTTACTTGGATTGAGCTTTAATCCTATATTCTGTGCCCACTTTGATAGTGCACATAGGTCAGAATTAAAATTTTCGATTGCTGTCTTCAGGTTTTTTGGTTTTGCACTTAAATACAACTGGAGGTCATCGGCATACATGTGGTATTTACAAAAGGACAAGACCGATGATACGTCATTTACGTACAATGAAAAGAGGAGTGGACCTAATACCGAGCCCTGTGGTACGCCTGATAGTACTTTTCTCCACTGTGACTTTTTGGTGCCGGACATGACGCACTGAAGACGCGATGTCAAGTATGAGCGAAACCATTGCACCACGCCTTGAGAGAGATTTAGGCTGCTAAGTTTAGCAAGTAAAATGTCAAAGTCCACAGTGTCGAAAGCTTTGCTAAAGTCTAAGAAGCACATAATAGTCGCCTCTTGTCTATCCATTGCCTGCTTAAGATCGTCTGTCACTTTTATCAAAGCAGATGTCGTGCTGCGATATTTGCGAAAACCTGATTGGTGTTCGTCAAAAAGGTTATTAATAGTCAAGTAGCTGGTTAGCTGATCATTTACTATATATTCTAGAGCTTTATTAGCTCCCAGATGACGATATGGACAAATGTTTGTATAGTCTATGGGACTTAACTACGGGGTTATCAGTCCCTAAACTTACAAACTACTATGAACTGCCTTATACTAAAGACGGCACAAATACCCATGCCCGAGGGGGGATTCGAACCCCCGACCGTAGTGGCCGTGCAGACCGTGACTGGAGCGCCTCAGTGCCCTCGGCCACCGATAGCCGGCACGATATGGACACGTTGCCCGACGAGCCTTACTGGTCTCCTATTGTCGACTTATACGCCGGACTCGCTGTCAGCTCCGGTCATGCTGTCGGTTATTCCATTTCCTTTCCCTTATATCAGATATTTTATTCTCGAGCTTAGTTATCTCCACCTCAACCTGTCCATCCCGTACTTACTAAAAACTAAAGCTGTCTATGATCTACAAAGACGTCTACCATCAAACCCAAATGAACAAAAATTTCCCTAGATTGACTGGCGCTCCATCTAGCGCACTGTATCTGCTTCTTTTCTTGATTCTGATATTACAGTCGGTCTGGTACATTACTGTCAGTCGTAAGCATGTTTGCAGATTTCGCCTTCAGCGCATCCACATAATCGAATCATCTCTCTGTCCCAGGTGTGGGGGGCTGACACTGACGAACATAGTTTTCTTTACGGTATTGCTGCTGCCGTTTGGCAACTGATTCGCCGTTTTATAGCTTTCCTCACGAGAACTATTCCAGAGAGTATTACTACTCATTCGTTCTTATTTCCGGACCGAGTGTATTTTCCAAACGCTGAGACCAATGCTGCGAATTGGATTCGCGGACATGCCATACACTATCTTTTTGGACATACTGCTAAATCGAAACTTGATTTTTGGACTTGTCTCACGGATCGCCATTGCAGAATTGTATGACATCCTAAATACAACAATGCTTTTCAAACTTCCTTGGGAGTACCTTCAACGACCCTCCCCGCAGCTGGAATGTGTTCAGTCAATAGAGAAGAATTTTAAATGTTTGTCTCTACTTGCTGTCCCTACTTGAACTGTTCAACGGAATGCACATTCTACGAGAAGCCGTGACTAACCTTACTAGCCGCAGGGAACCGAGATATTCTGAACTATACAACGAACTTCAAGATCTATTAAAAAAAGAAGACATTTAAAAAAAAAATGAAAATAATGAAATAAAATCATAGTAATGTCAATAATGAGAATTTCTTTGTTTTGTCTCCTACACATTCCCCTTCCTTTTCTTTCTTTCTGTTCCCTTATATAGTTAGTTTCCAAAGGTAGTTTTAGTTACGTGCCAACGGCTGAAGAGATTGAGGTTCTTTTTATTATATATATTAGGGTCAAAGTGGCGGTGGCACTTTAGTATAAAAAATAATAATAATAAAAGAAAAGAAAAGCGGTCTAAGGCGCCTCGCTGCGGAGCGCGCGGTTGCTCGCCGTGGAGGTTCGAGTCCTTCCTGGGGCATGGGTGTGTGTGTTTCTCCTTAGGTTAGTTTACCTAGGTTTAAGTAGTTTGTAAGCTACGGACTGATGACCACTCAGTTTGGTTCGATAGATTTACAAACATTTGAATATTTTGAAAGAATAGTCGCGGCTGACAAACTTTCAGAATATTTTATCTATTTACTAGCTGAAAACCCGTGGTGCCCGGCTATTTATTTACTTATTCAAGCCTTAAGTTAGTACTTCTCCTATTCCTTCTCTCTCTGTCCATCACCTTTTTCTAAAAACATGGCCGGCCGCGGTGGCCGAGGAGACTAAGGCGCTCCAGTCACGGTCTGCACGGCCACTACGGTCGGGGGTTCGAATCCCCCCTCGGGCATGGATATTTGTGACGTCCTAGTTCGTAAGTAGTTCATAAGTAGTTTGTAAGTTTAGGGACTGATGACCCCGTAGTTGAGTCCCATAGACTATACAAACATTTGAACATCTAAAAACATGTCTCACTACTTCCATGGCCCTTCAAATACATTTGCCGGTACGACACGCGCGCCACCTACTGTAACTTTACTACGTCCATAACCTTGGCGTAAGAGCATGAAGTAAGTTGACGAAGTATTACTGCAATTAAATAAACATTATGACAGCGTGTAAAATACGAACAAATATATATATATATCAGGTTTCCTCCTTTCCCTTTTCCCTGTTCACCTACTCCTCTCCCGTTTCTTCCTGTCCCTTTCTCTGTCCATTTCCTCCTCCCCCTCCCTATCCTTTCACCTGTCTGTCGCCATCTCCCCTCTCTCACTCTCCTCCTCTCGCCTCTCTCTGTCTCCTCTAGCCTCTGTCCGTCTCCTCCTCCACCTACTCATCTCCCTCATATACAGGGTGAAAAGTATTTAAACCGACAAACTCTGGGAAGTTGTAGGGGGGACCAAAACAAATACTTTCCCCTAATGTTTTTCTCCTATGAGGAGTATTAAAACAGGTGGAGGCCGTATTAAATGGCAGGCACTGTTCCAATTTTCGCGCCAGAGCATTGCCAGAATTGCTGAGAGACGTTCCGCTTCCTACAAGACAACGCATGTGGTTCCAACATAACGGGGCGCCTGTACATTTCATTTAACGTGTGCATCGATTCTTGGACCGACAGTTCCCAGAAACCTGGATTGACAGAGATGGTCCCGTACCATGGCCTGCTCGATCCCCAGATGTGTCCCCTTTGGAGAGAGATGCACAAACTTGTTTACGCAACTCCTGTTGCATGAGAAGAGGATCTGGTTGCTCGTATAGTAGCAGCAGCTACTGGGGTTTTTGCCCGTGTCAGACAGAACATGATCCGACGGTATAACCTTTGTTTACGAGTCAATGGAGGCAGTTTTGAAACTCTACTGTAATTGAAATTAGGTTGTGTTAAGGTATTGTTTCTTGGTAATAAAAAATGGAAAAGTGTTTGTTGGTTTAATTAATTTGCCGCCAGTCTTTCTCTACCGGTTTAAATACTCCTCATAGGAAAAAATGACATTAGGGGAAAATATTTGTTTTGATGTCCCCTACAACATGCCACAGTTTGTCGGTTCAAATACTTTTCACCTTATATATGAAAACATACACATATGTGCCAAGTTTCATGGTGACTGTTCAAACGGTGTCAAAGTCGCAAGGCAACCCCCGCCATGCTAAATTCACTGGCTTACAGATTATAAAAATCCCCTTCATAACAACATACATTTATGTGCCAACTTTCATGCTCATCAGTCAAACAATTTTGATGTTTGTTGTAACGTACCCTCCACCATCCTTGGTTGGGATAGAGGGACTAAACTGCTAAGGTTATCAGTCCTCCGGTGGGCATGGAAGGAGTGAGGATAGGAAAAGAGGGTGAAAGGAATGCAGTCCGGGATGTAAATAAGGAAGGAAGTCTGAATTAGCTCGGGGCCCCGTGCTCGCCTCACACGTACTCACGAAAGAACCGTGAACCACCTGGGGAGGGGGGGGGGGGGGGAGGCAGACATTAATCGCAGACTATCATCGCAATATGGGAGAAGTGCACTATCAGGTAAAACTGTTTTGTCTGGATCGGGAAGTTTAAAAGTGGTCGAACAAGTGACATGCATGAGAGGGAGCGGCACGGCCATCAACCTCCACTACAGAAGACAACGCCCAGCAAGAACGAGAGATGGTTCTGGCGAATCACTCTCGATGAGGTAGCGTCATCTTTGAACACTAGCCATGGATCCCCACATCATATCATCCACGACGATCTGCGTTTCCATGATGTCTGTGTACGGTGGATACCAAGAAAGCTTACCGACGAGCATAAGCTACCTGTGTTACGTTCTGTCAACGGTTACTCGCTCACTTCAACAACGCAGGTGATGCATTTTTGAGCACAATTGTCACCGGAAATGAATCGTGAGTACATCACTACAAGCCTGAGTGATAGCACCAGAGTATGGAGTGGAAATGTCGTGGAACGCCAATGAGGAAAAATTTCAAGACGGGGCAATCTGCAGGAAAGGTTATGTTAACCGTGTTTTGGGAGGTCCCATACTGGCGGGATTTATGGAAAAGGAAACGACTATCAACAGCACGAGATATTGTGAATACGCCGATGTTTGCTGTCGAATAAGGTTTTGTTTTTGCATGACAATGCACGGCCAGATACGGGACATCACACTACTGAAGCCGCGGTGGAGTAGCCGAGCGGTCTAAAGCATTTCGCTGCGGAGCGCGCGGTTGCTCGCCGTCGAGGTTCGAGTCCTCCCTGGGGCATGGGTGTATGTGTTTGTCCGTAGGTTAGTTTACCTAGGTTTAAGTAGTTTGTAAGTTACGGACATATGACCACACAGTTTCGTCCTATAGATTTACAGACATTTTAACATTTTGGAACACTAATGAAACTATCAAAAGATGGAATCTGGGGTGGACCCCACCTACAGCCCTGATGTTCAAATGTTCGTTAAGCTTATGGGACTTAACTACGGGGTCATCAGTCCCTAAACTTACAAACTACTTATGAACTACTTACGAACTAGGACGGCACAAATATCCATGCCCGAGGGGGGATTCGAACCCCCGACCGTAGTGGCCGTGCTGACCGTGACTGGAGCGCCTCAGTCACCTCGGCCACCGCGGCCGGCCACAGCCCTGATCATGAAGCAAGTGGCTTTCAGTTGTTTGGGCAACTCAAGATTGCTTTGCATGGTCGCCGATTTGCATAAGATATATGGACGTGCGAAAAGCGGCGAAAAAGTGGCTTGACGGCCAAACGAAAACCTTTTATTTGGAAGAAATACGTAAGCTCGTTGGCCGTTGGGCTAAGTGCATTGCAAAGGAGGGAGATTACATTAAAAAATGATGTGCATTGTATACTAGTCTTGTGCAGTTCGCGAACGAACTAGTTCGGAAGAGCGCTCCCACAGGCGAACTACGCAAACTAGTTCGCAGATCCCTCGCCTCTTAGTTCGTCCGTTCCTTTGCCGAAGACTGACGGGGAACAGCGGGAGGACGCGAGAGCGCGCAGAATCGCGTGATTCCCTTCAGTCAGTTACCGTCATTTCGAGCTGAGATGCAGCTCAGGTGTAGTTTCATAGTTCACTGCCACAAATTTTCTTTTCTAAGGTATTCAGCACTGCTATAGCGGTAGCAAAAGCCAAAAAAGACCGGACGAACTAAAATGAGCGACCTACTTCGCGGCCGAGCTGCGAACTAAAAGGAGAGCTACCGGTCGCGAACTAAAACATGTGCGATCGGTCGCGAACTGAAATATGTGCAATCGGTCGCGAACTATAACATGCGTTACCGGTCGCGAACTATTATGCCAAACGTATCTCGCTTCTTGCCGGCCGCGGTGGCCGAGGGGACTGAGGCGCTCGAGCCACGGTCTGCACGGCCACTACGGTCGGGGGTTCGAATCCCCCCTCGGGCATGGATATTTGTGCCGTCCTTAGTATAAGGTAGTTGATAAGTAGTTTGTAAGTTTAGGGACTGATGACCCCGTAGTTAAGTCCCATAAGCTTAACAAACATTTGAACATTTTTTTTTTTTTTTTGTATCTCGCTTCTTAGTTAGTTGGATTCTCTTCCGAAGACCGACGGGCAATAGCAAGAGGGCGCGCAGCAGAATTAAAAATCACGTGTTTGCCTTCTGCTGATGAGAGCCATTTCGAAGTGAGCGTCTACCTGCTAGATTACATAGTTCAGTGCTACAAAATATCTGTTTTTAGTAATTTGCACTCTGCAATATCTGACTAATAAATTCCATAATGACAAGATATAGAGATAACTCTAAACTTAAACGCGAGAAATTATCCACAGACTGTTTCTTTTGGTTTGCGTGATATTGTTAACGGCTCAAGCAGCAAGCGCATGAAACAGCTAGTTGGGGAGCATCTCCTTCCACCTGCATGCGCAGACCACGCCGCTCAGCCGTCACTGTGAGCAGACGAAATAAAAGAACGAACTATTTCGCGGCAGAGTCGCGAACTAAAGCGAGCGCTCCCGATCGCGAACTATTATGCGCAAGTCTATTGTATACCGCTAGCTCCATGTTAAAATAAACGTCCGCCTCAGTAGTAAAGTGAGCAGCGTGGTGGTTGCCACACAAGAGGCCCGTATTGGATTCCCAACCGAGTCAATTTTCTTCGTTCGGGGACTGAGTCTTGTGTCGTCCTCATCATCATTTCATCATCATTGCCACGCAAGTCGCCGAAGTGCCGTCAGCTAAGAAGAATTGCGCCAGGCAGGCTGAACACGACCCCAGGTGGAGCCTAACGGCCATAAATGTCATATGAAATCATCATCATCATCATGTGAATAAATGGTAGAATGATAGGTGTAGATAGATTTTTACTTGCCTTCGTAATTTTGAACCAGTGGCGTAACTAGGACTTGGCTTTAGGGGGGGGGGGATAGATCTGCTTGACGAGCAAAATTTTAGTTTCCAGACAGACTACCATCTACCACTCCTGTTGAAGAAACTAATTCACTCCCATCCAATGAAAGATTATGGTAAAACACCACAAGTTTCCAATCTTTACCTTTACCAGATTGCTGTTATACGATTCATTTTCTTTCTTTTTTTTAAATAAAATTTTTCGGGTTCTGGGGGGGGGGGTTCTATCCCCCTCATCCCCCCCCCATAGTTACGCCACTTTTTTTAACAGACTGTAGATTCGCAATCGGAAAGAGTATCGTCGCACCATCCATTTCTAGACTTATGCCGGGACTGTTTGGAAAGGACCAAGGCGAGTGTCTTCTACGTTCCATGACCTATCCAAGCTGGTGCTCCGAATCTACCCACTCAATCGTCGACGGGTTTCCAACGCTAAACATAGTTCTTTTTTCTGCGTTCACTTGTTGCAGTGAACTTATAATCGTCGGCCGTGACCGGCATAAGAAGCGATCGTAACCCGAGCTGCGCTTGTAGGGGGGGCGAGTCAGGCGGCTCGGAGGTGGCCGGCAGTTGGCCGAGTGTCGGCGCGTGCGGGACACGTGTACTGTGCTGTGCTGGGCTAGAATTTTTTTTGGAGACGCCGCCTCCCAGGCCGGCCGTCCCCAGAGGCTCTGCCACGTGTAGTTCGCACATGGCCGCGCGCGGCGCCACTGGAGGTAGCGCTGCCGACCGCAGCTGCAGTTGCGACACCCTATGCCACTAGCATCACTGTGGGAGGTGTCAAACACTGTACCTTTATGCACCGAACATTGGCGCACTTTCAAAACAGGATGCGAGGCGAGAGTCGTGGTACAGACCAACAGGTACCGACGAACCTTTATTTGTAGAACTATTTCCAGCGTTACAGCGCCTCTGGCCTTAGCTTATCGTGTAATACGGCCTAATATCAGTAGAAAAAGGCAAAGTAGGCCTACTATTGACAAGTGATACTGTAGATGTATATTCTGATTGACAAAAGTACTTTACAATTTTATACGAATATGTTATGATTTTAAAGAATGTGGTTAGTCTGGAATCTAAGAGTACAGCTCACCGTATTTAGTCGGCTATAGTACCCCACCGCCTATAGAACCGCAACCCCTTAATTTTTGACGTCAAAATACGAAAATTATAAAATCTCGGAAAATCGTGAATTTGTTAGTTTCGGCAGCACTAATTTACGTGAAATTCGGCAGTACTGCCTGCTGCTGAATTCTGGTATTTATACAACATAACGATGACTATAGCTGACTCCCCCCCCCACCACTCACCGTTCAGTATCGTCAGGCTTCCCTCCCCCCCCCCATCCCCAATTTAGTCTTGAATTTCGATTTCTATTGTGAAAAACACAAAAATGAGTACCGGCGATCAGAGAATTAGCTTTACAGCATCGTTTAAATTAAGAGCTGTTCAGTTTGTAATGAATAATCGAATACCATACTAGCTGTGTGTATGTATTTATAAACATAAAGTTATAATAAAATAGGTATTTCATGTTGAGTGTGATAAAATGATTAATAAATGTAGCTCATTCTGAACCAACCGAATGCACTACTGTATTTATGAAATAGTCATCATCATCATCATCATCATCATTAGAGACTGATTATGCCTTTCAGCGTTCATATGGAGCAAAGTACCTCTAATAAAATTCCTCCATGATCCCCTATTCAATGCTAACGTTGATGCCTCGTCTGATGTTATGCCTTTAACTTCAAAATCATTCTGCACCGAACCTAAGTACTTTCCTCTTGGTCTGTCTCGACTCTTACCCTCCGCTGCCGAGCTCATGAGTCTCTCAGGTAACCTTGCTCCTCCCATGCGTGTAACATGACCCCACCATCTCAGTCTGTTTGCTCTAACTGCTTCATCAATGGTGTTCATTCCCAGTTTTTCTTTGATTTCCTCATTATGGACACCCTTCTGCCATTGTTCCCATCTATTATTACCTGCAATCATTCTTGCTACTTTCATATCTGTAACCTCTACCTTATGAATAAGGTAACCTGTATCCACCCAACTTTCACTCCCATACAACAAAGTTGGTCGAAAGATAGAGCGGTGCACTGCTAACTTAGTCTTGGTACTTACTTCCTTCTTGCAGAAGAGAGTAAGTCTTAGCTGAGCACTCACTGCATTAGCTTTGCTGCACCTCGTTTCCAGTTCTTTCGCTATGTTGCCATCTTGTGAGAAAATACGTTTTATTTAATTATTATCGATTTTGTTACACTTGTAAAACGGATAACATCGACTTATATTGCGTAAAATCAACGTTACAGTATTTTTATCTTAGAGCCCGTTTACACAGAGTTCGAAACATTGTTGACAACATTGTTGTGCAAGGTACAAGAACATGAGAAACATGATTCTTTCCAAATTAATAAAATTAAAAAAAAAAGTACTGTTGTACTGGGTACCAGCAGCAGTGACATTGATAAGAAAGTAAAAACCCTCGTGTCACACTACCGGCAACAGAAAAGGAAAATAGAGTAAAAATGGTGTAATTTCATTGAGTCATTTAAAAGCGAGGAACAATTTAGCGAACTCATTAAATTTGTACAGTTCTTTTTTTGCAGTTCCAGCCCATAATGCTTCTGTCGAAAGATTGTTCTTTTTAATACAGTCACAATGAACAAAAGAAAGAAATAGACTGTCAACTGACTCTATAAGAGGAATTATTACATGGTGAAATTTAATTTTAGACATTTAAAATGCAAAAACATTTTTAAATACTTTCGTCAGCAGAAAGAACTTTTGTAAAAAATTCGGGGAAATGCGAAATACTTAAATGACAAGAGTTCAGATGTAATTTAGGCATATTTGTCTTGTGTATTATTGTCTTTTTTTATTTATTATGCATTAAATTTTAAATATAGAAAGTATCCTCGTTTTTCATTCTAAAATATAGAAAGTCTCCTCATTTTTGAACCCCAAATGTAGAAAATGCCCTCATTTTTGCATTCCAAGACCTGGAAACCTTAAAACAGGATGACTGCGCCAGGCAAGAGTCGTGGTACAGACCAACAGGTACCGACGAACCTTTATTTGTAGAACTATTTCGAGTGTTACAGCGCCTCTGGCCTTAGCTTATCGTGTAATACGGCCTAATATCAGTAGAAAAAGGCAAAGTAGGCCTACTATTGACAAGTGATACTGTAGATGTATATTCTGATTGACAAAAGTACTTTACTATTTTATTCGAATATGTTATGATTTTAAAGGATGTGGTTAGGCAGGAATCTAAGAGTACAGCGTACCGTATGTACTCGGCTACAGTACCCCACCGCCTATAGAATCACAACTCCTTAATTTTTGACGTCAAAATACGAAAATTATAAAATTTCGAAAAATCATTAATTTATGACGTGAAGTTCGGCAACACCAATTTAGGCGAAATTTGACAGTATTTACCGGCAATGGCGAATTTCGCATAGCTCCACTGTATTAGGTATGCATGTAACATTAATTGGTGACATACGGAAATGTTTGCCGGACAGGATCTCGAACCCCGATTTTCCGTTTTTCGCGGGCGGTCGCCTTACAATTCGGGTATCCGAACACATTTCCTCTACCGATCTAAACTTTCATATGTCAAACTGTAGTTGACTGTCAGATATGTAGTTAGCGTGGCATACAGAAGTTTAGGTCGATTTGGAGACGTGTTCGGATAGTACGACTTTACTAGGGTCGTAGAATCAGGTGTCGGGTGCTTAATGGAACAGAGTTAATGGCAACTGGTACATCAGGGATCTTATGTGACGTCGAATCTTTTAAATCTTAAATGGCACTTCCTTCTTCTTTCTGTCCCCTTTCCCTCAATAGTTTTAGCACGACCTGTCTCTATTTAAACTACCAATGAAGAACACGCGAGGGGCGTAGTTGTCTTATATACGCGTCAGAATAGAACCCATAACTTCTTTTATAGTGTTTTTTCCCTTATTTTTCTGACTAACTTGATGTATTCTTAGATGTCCCAGCGCATATGGATGATGCTAGGGTGATAGATACGTTGTCTTGAAGTGAGAATATAAACCTTGTGTGAGGTTTCGTGGGATCTGATGTAGACTAATGACAATATGCTTTTTAGGGATGCCAGCTACTTTAATTCTCTCGAAGTAAAGTAGCAAACTTCATCTTCACACATTTAAAAAAAAATATAAACTTGCAAAAATTACACAAAAGATAAAACAAAACTTTCGTTATTAAAGATGCATTTTTAAACAATTACGACACGCTACACTGATTTTGTTCGAGAGGCTAAACGCGGTGTAACTTGTTCCATACTTCAGCACAATCCGTCCGTCGTAACAGCCGAGAGAGGAGTAAGGTAACTACGCCAGGAGAAAAAGGTTTCTATGCGCGCTTTTGACGGGAAAGGAAGTTCCCGAGGCGCACTCAATCAATTCGTTATTTTGCTTATGAAAACAAATACTACACAGAATTCTGAAAATGCAGAAATGTTGTCACCAGTTGATCCAGTCCAGCATCCGAGGCTGTTTGTAAGTTTGCCAGTAATTTTACAATCCCCTGGTTGCGTTAGGAGCGGTGCGCAGGTTACGTCGCGTGGTGGGGCTGCCACCTCTAGGTATCCGACCTGCCTGATTTTCTGTCAGGGTTGTCTTCCTTAGGGAAGCTGGCTTCACCGCATCTCTAGAGCCCTCCCTGCCCTCTACAGCCCTCCCAGAAGATCCGTAAATACAAACCGAATGGTAAAACAGATATTGGAGACCACGGAAAAGATGGGAATGATTGTAAGTTCGGAACAGACAGCAGCCTAATCCTTGAAACGAAGCTGATGATGATGTAGAAAGGTAGGCTTTTACTGAGAGTTTTTTTTGTATACTTAAACTACTGGGAAACTAATTATGAGTTATAAAATATTAATAAAGTAAGTTTGGCGACTACACTCACTAACGTGGCGGCAACCAATCAGATCACATTTCTTAGAAACCTGGCGCACTTTCCACGGAAAGGACCTGATGAATACTCTTTCTACCGTCAACTTTCCCAACTTTCCTGAACGTCATGAGAAACTGCGGAATTCTCCTGCTATACCGCGGCTAGCAAAAAATTAGAATAGGGAACTGTAATCTTATCGTGAGCAATAATTGTGCCGGGCTGGCAGCTCAGCGCGGTCGGTCACATGGCTAGCCGTCCTCTATAATAAACAAAACCGAACCAAGAACTCAACGATCAACATAGAAAAAACACGGCACCATGTCCGCAAAGACCCAAACTACCCTAAGAAAGAAAGAAAGGAAGAAAAGAAAAAAAAAATGTGGTAAGGCGGTCGCCCGCGAAAAGCAGAAAATTACGTAGAGTTCACGTTATGGTCCGGTACAAATTTTCTTATGCCACCCTTTGGTAGTAAATCTATGCCTAATACAGTTGAGCTGGGATAAATTAGCTGTAGTGAGTAAAAATTTGATTCAAATTATTTCAAAAAGTGTCTGATTGTAGTTTACTTCGTTTCTCTTGGATAAAGAGACACGTTTTCTTATAGATCTGTAACTCCCAACCTTAAACCAACTTTACAGATGCATAAGCGCGCTGGAATGACCGCGTGTTCTAAGACGCCATGCTACGGATTGCGCTATATTTTCCCGTCAGAGTTTCGAGTCCTCCCTCGGGCGCGAGTGTGTGTGTTATCGTTAGAATGTTCTGTCTGTATATCCATCGCTGGAATTAGTACAATAACATCGCTTTCCTCCGCCATATAATGCATTTTAAGTGTGCTGCTGTCGATCTTGTAACATTTTACTACACTGGGAAATACCAGAAACGTCATTCTGTATGTACGTTTAGGAACGCAGTAGCATAGAAAATCGGAAAAATACAGAAACTTACTAAAAATAGGTAACTGAATGTCTAGAATGAGTCAATAGTGCTGCCCCCCTCACTTTTCCATGTTACATTCTGTAACCAATTATAGGATTGTGAGTATCTAATAATACACAGCCAAGGGGGAAGTGCCGTAGCCGTGTTGAAACATACCTTGTAGCACAAGGGGGGGGGGGGGGGAGCTCACGGTTCTTTCGTGAGTGTGTCAATTCGCGATACGAACCGTCGGCTTTAACCAATGACGTCATATCGGAGTTAAGGACGATAGTTTGTTTAGAAGCAGAACACAGATTATAGATTACGATTTTGTGTTTAAAAGTTGATCCAAAGGTTCTCTCTGATGGTTAGGTATATGTCAACAGAGGTTTTTTTTCCGCAAGTGAGCGCCGAAGGCGTGAATTTTTGGACCGAGACCTGTGACCGATGGTACATTCTGATGTGGTAAACTGTGATTTACGAGGATAATCACAGATTGTTTATTATCTACAATACATAAGTATTATATTATTATTTTCTGTCCCGCAGGACGTAATTGAGGAGTAAGACTCCATGGTCATGGAAAAGTCAATACATGAATTTTTACACAATAGTGGCAATAGAAAATTTTTAAGTAGAGCTATGCACACGACACTCTTAAGACTAAGTGAAAAGAATCAATAAAGAAACAAAATGAAGTAGCTTAATTGCTCAATTTTTCTAGGAGTTCCTCAGCAAAATAAAAGGAGTGAGACATGAGGTAACTTTTCAATTTAGATTGGAAAGCGTCTGGGATTCTTTAGTTCTTGTGGCAGCTTGTTGAAAGTGGCTGCTGCAGAATACTGCACTCCTTTCTGTACAAATGTCAAGGTGGTGTGATGCAAATGTAGATTCGACTTCTGTCTAGTATTCACCGAGTGAAAGCTACTAACTCGTTGGAATAAGCTGATATTATTAACCACAAACGACATTAAAGAAAATACTTATTGTGACGCCAGTGTCAAAATTCCCAGAATACATGAAGTTCATGAACTTACACCACATATTGCTCGAACCGCCCGTTTTTGAGCCAAAAATATCCTTTTTGTTTCAGTCGAGGTACCCCCCCCCCAAAATAATAATAATAATAATAATAATAATAATAATAATGCCGTACGTCATAAGTGAGTGAAAGTAAGGTTAGTAGACTACTTTTCGTGTTGACAAATCACTTATTTCAGATATTGTTCTTATGGTAAATAAAGCAGAATTTAGCTTTGGAACAAGCTCCTGAACATGGGCTTTCCACGGCAGCTTACTGTCCATCTGAACACCTAGAATTTAAACTGTTCAGTCTCACTTATCATGTGCCCATTATGTGTAATCAAAATGTCAGGTTTCGTCGAATTATGTGTTAGAAATTGTAAAAACTGAGTTTTACTGTGATTTAACATCAACTTGTTATCTACAAGCCATGAACTTATCTCTTGAACTGCATTATTTGATTCTGTGTCAATATTACGAACCACCAAGCTGTTATCATCAGAAAAAAAATACAATCACCTGTTATACTAGAAGGCATATCATTTATACAAATAACAAACAGCAATGGTCCAAAAACAGAACCCTGGGGCACCCCACACTTAGTATTGCGATATTATCCCGTGTGTTTATATTCGTTGATAGTGTTTGTTTCGCTAGTCGGTATATCTACTTAGGGTAACTTGTGAGACACAGATATGACGTCATTGGTCAAAGCCGACGGGTTGAATCGCGGTGTTCAAGTATTCCTCGTGAGTACGTGCTTGGCCAGCATAGCGTCCCGAGCTAATGAAGTCTTCTTTCTTCTTTCCTCCGTGGACTGCATTTCCTTTCCCTTCCTCTCCTTTCTTATCCTCAACTCCTTCACCTCCCCACCGTGGGACTGATGACCTTCGTAGTTTGGTCCTACTGTCCCAAACAACCAACCACCCAACCAACCAATGGATGGGTGGGTCCCTTAGATTTACTAACATTTGAGTTTTGAAAACTGCATGACCTTGTGATGATCTTAAAAATCCTGTAAATAGGGAAAGGTCGGCCGAAATGAGTAGGGAGATGAATCGGGTCAGTTTTACGAATTCCCACCTAATCGTCATGTACGAAGAAGTATGGGTAGTGTTGCCACACAGCGGTGACTGTTGGAACTCTGTGTATGAGTTGTAAAGTGATAGACATTGTCAGGCGTGTTCGTTGTTGTGTAAAACTTTGTGGAAGATGCACTGTTTGCGGTAAGCTTTTAAAATTTTCTCCTTTGTAAAACAGCTTTGGATTCAGATTCATATACCTCTGATAATTCGTTTAGTAATTTGTTAATTATTCGTTTAGTAGTAAATTTATTTAACCTTCCGATAGGCGCGCCTTCTAGTCATCCAAGGAGTTCACGCTTATTTTCCAAATACCTCTTGATAATAAACCTTAAAAATACACAAACATGAAATTTGTATCATAAAAGAGAAGGCTAACACAAAGAGGGGGATTTCCGACTCTCCCACTTTCCGCGAAAAGGATACGAAACTTGTCGCCTCGTATCTGACACATACGCGCGCCTGTCGGAAGAATAATGGAGAAAGGGTTATGGTGTTACCGACGCGTAGTTCTGCTTGTGCAGGACTGCCAACGTTGGGAAAAAATAATTTGCATTTCCTCCGAATCGGGTCAATACAATACGGGTGACAAGGGTCAATGCTTTTATTTCGATTCATTGTAGTTATTATATTGCTTCGTTTTTTTATTAAGTCCTTTTCGGTTTTTTATTGCAGACGGGGAAATATAAAAGAAAAATCGTTACTTTGTGGAGCGAGAATGACATGCAAAATGCAATTAAAGCTTACCGGGAGGGTAGGAGTCAGCGGCATGTAGCGAATTGTTTGGGGTATGGCATACCTGTCTACAACGGCGACTGCAAAGTGGAAAGGATTATCCAGAAAAGGTAAAAGGTGGGCAGAAAACAGAAAGCACTACTTCTTACATCCCTAGAAAATATAAATGCAACAAAAAATAGATTAAAAAAAAAAAAAAAAAAAAAAAAAAAAAGGAAAAATCTCATCCCAGCCCAAAAGTTTGAAGAAACTTCAAGTTAAGAGCAGACAAGACCTACAACTTGAATCATCAGCGTCAGATTCATCAGAATCCTCCGAAGAAACGGATGACGATGACACATATTGTGAACTCAGTCTTTTGAACTCTGCAATATTAAATATAGCGATTCAATATCCGCGAAACTCGGTGACTGGATTCAATGTCAAGGAAATGGCGGGGAATGGTACCATGAGAATTGCGTTGGTACAGTAGGGACGAAGAGATTAGTGGAAAATGTGTTGCTATTTTAAAGTGATGCATACATTTTCGTACTGACCCTATTCGCCGAATTGATGACCCGAGCCGGCCACGGTGGCCGAGGAGACTGAGGCGCTCCAGTCACGGTCTGCACGGCCACTACGGTCGGGGGTTCGAATCCCCCTTCGGGCATGGATATTTGTGCCCTCATTAGTATAAGGTAGTTAAGTAGTTTGTAAGTTTAGGGACTGATGACCCCGTAGTTAAGTCCCGTAAGCTTAACAAACATTTGAACAATTGATGACCCGATTCCCCTTACTTGAAGAAGGCAAATAGGGTCATGCAGCTCAGCTTTCAGATTTATTTTGTGAAAACCTGAACAATATTTACGAAGTGTTATATATTTTAATTTATAAACAAAAGAATATAGTTTTCACGGATGTACAAAGAAAATTTGTTAGCGTATAGATTTGTCTTTTATTTCGATTTTAATAAATTTTGACCCAATTCGGCCGATCTTACCCTAAAACAAAGATCGAAGACGGCCAACATTGAAGCTCCTCATATGATTACCTTGGCTGTCACAGTAGAAAGGTCTTTCTCAGGAGATGTAACGTTATCCACCAGAGCACATGTTTGTTCAGTGCCGAAGACTACACAGGAAAGCAGAACCCACACAAGCCGTCAGTAATTTTTCGGAGAACTGGCGATGCAGCTGAGCAAGCGAGTAAATACCTCGAGCACTAGGTCACGAGGACAATGCGCTAACGGCGCGACAAGGACGATCCGCTCGAGTGGATGCTCTAACGAGGAACGGAACGGAGAGCGCTAAAAGGAAACCGGTCCCTTCCACACTCACCAAGCGGGGCAGACTGTTCGCCGAGGACGTAACACTGGTTTTCCGCTCAGACACGGAAACTTCCAGCGTACATGGCGAATCCCAACTCTAAGGCAACCTTCCGTGGAAAATGTTCAAATGTTTGTAGAGCTTATGGGTCTTAACTACGGGGTCATCAGTCCCTAAACTTACAAACTACTTATGAACTATCTACAACTAAGGACGGCACAAATATCCATGCCCGAGGGGGATTCGAAGCCCCGACCGTAGTGGCCGTGCAGACCGTGACTGAAGCGCCGCAGTCCCCTCGGCCACCGAGATGCTCATACTGCCGTTTTTCCTCGTCAAAAGCCGTTCTCACAAGGGACGTCCTTATGGACGGGAAATACATAGGGTTGCCATATATCGGGACCATCACGGTTATGCACCTTCTTGACCCAACATTTTCCAAATTTGTTCCGATGTTACAAAATACTGTTAGGTTGGCTCAGGTACTGAAGTAACGCCATGTCTTACTGCAACGTGTAAACTCAGCCTCAGTAGGTTTCACTTATGTCAACTAGTTTCTGTAGTAAAAGTGAAGTTTATGAGTCCGCGAGTGGTGCTTCATCCATAGATGTTGGTAATGGCGCGATGAATCGTGCAGGTGAGGACGCTCAATCAGATTCCGCGTTTCATGTTATGTGAATTTGGCCTTTCTTCACGTGCACTACTTTTCACTTCTTCAGTGAAACGATGTTTCGAACACACTTTCAGACTTCTCTTTAACACACTTCAAAACCAACAAGAGGCCAGCGCAGCTTTAAGGTTAGGTACACAGGTTACACAAGAAGTTTTGTCTCGTTGTAGCGCCTAAATCTTCGGTTCAGAACAGCTCAGTGTAAGTAATTGCGCTCGTAAAGGCTGCGAAAGTCATGCAATCACCACAATTAAAATCACTGGTGAAAATAATTTTGGCTACATAGTACAGCCAGTACGCTCAATCTCCATTACAAAATGTAAATATAAAGTTCATATTTATTGAAATTCAATATTTTAATCAAGATTTTTACATCCACTACGCCGATTTGTTTACAAACCATAAAGAGTAAGCTATTTGTTACTGGCCGCGCGAATGCGACTGCTGATTGGCTGCGGCGCCGTTGCCAACATCCAAACATGAAATGCCACTCGCGGACTCTTAAACTGCACTTCAGCCGTTTCTGTTGACAAGGTCGTCGCACACTTGGCGTTGCATCTTGCGTATCCTGTATCGACGATGGACGCACCTTATAGATCTGGAGCGATCGTTTGAGAAATATGAGACTTTTCCATTGCTACGGGACTGTAACTATTTAAGCAGTTCCGCGCGGAAGAATCGACCAGTTTCCATCAGAATAGCGATACAAAAAGTCAATTCTTTCTAAATGTAATACGAACAACATTTGCAAGTTAATGTTCTTTGAAGTCTTTATCCAGTAATACAGGGTGTCCAAGGAGGAATAATTGATAAAAAAAAGCCATATACATCTTTCCAGTTTTTATTGATTACAGAAATACAGCTGTCAGTTTGTAACCAAAACAAACTTCAGGCAAAAAAGACTAATGAGGGCGTACAAAGTTGCTTTTCAAAAATTCCACCCCCAACTTCAATGCACTTTTGACTTCTCTTGATAATAGCACGTGTAGCTCTTTTGTGTTCGTTTTTGTGTTCTTTTATGAGGGCTGCGCTATTCTATACTTCTTCTTTGTAGACTTCAGATTTCAACCATATCCAGCGCCAGTAATCCTAAGGTATAATGTCAGGGGAACTTGGTGGCTAAGAAACGTGCCCATATCTGACGATGACCATGACATGTTTCACGAGACAAGCATCACAGCAAAGACATCTCATTATTACGCACGTATGTACAGAGAGAGGGTATAGCGATTTTCAAACACGGAAATAATTTTAACAGGAAATGGGAAGGTGTTAAACTAGATAAAATTTGAAAGTCAACATTGCAGTGACGATATTTTTAAGCTGTCATGTTTTTAACTTGTGTATTTTTATAGTGATTAAGTGCAATGTTGCACTTATTATTTTATACTCATTTTTTTAACAAGATAACCAGCTTGTAAAATATATATTGACCAGATGATGATCGTCACTGAATAAATTATTAAAGCGCGATATTGGCATTTCATTTTGAAAACTATAAAGCGATCAGGTCGCCTCCAAACCCAACTATGTCAGGTAATCTTGATATTACAATCGCTTATATTCAATCGAGAATGTTGGCAATATCAGACATCATAGAGCAGACGGCGTCACGTGACTGACAATGGCACCCTCTGCGTGGCCCATATATACAGCGCTGAATCGAGCTCTACTTGCAGTTTGCCAGTTTGCAGTTTTTCCGACGATGCCTTCCGCAGTCAAGGCGAAACTTCAGTAGAATGTTTTACGTATTTGGCCTCAGCATCTCAGCCCGGAAGTTTCAAGTTGTGACAACTCCCACCGTAAAAGCCTACATTGTATGATTAGAACAAAGATTGTTTAACAATAAATAACCGTGTTAAAAATGCATACACGAAAGGCCTGAAAACTGTTTTTAGGTACCAGGCGGTAGCTAAATTTACAATTTTGAGAAATTCCATTGTTTTCAAACTGACTATACAGTGGGACCTTCCTCAAAGAGCATAATTCGATATTGAGCTCTACCTGCAACGCGAAACCTCGTTTTGCAACTTATGTATTTCTGTGGTAATTCGTGTAATTGTAGGATGTGTACCATTAAAAAAATAAACTAAAATTTATTCCCTGAGGTATAAAACTCTATTTATTTATTTATTTTTACAGGAAAGTTGTATCAATAGAAGAAAATTAAATTAGTTGCCTTTGAAATTACACACATAGTTGTTATGTTACGGGAAGGGGGTGGCGGTCGCCAAAATAGTTTTAGTTAGAAGGGGGCCGCGTATACAAAAAGTTTGGGATACACTGTACTACGAGTAGAATGTGCAGCAGACCCGTCACTCTGGAAGAACATATGCATTCTTGTCGTGAAAGAAATCTCTGCCGGCCGCGGTGGCCGAGAGGACTGCGGCGCTCCAGTCATGGTCTGCTACGGTCGGGGGTTCGAATCCCCCCTCGGGCATGGATATTTGTGCCGTTCTTAGTGTTAGCTAGTTCATAAGTAGTTTGTAAGTTTAGTGACTGATGACCCCGTAGTTAAGTCCCATAAGCCATACAAACATTTGAAAAAAAAAAAAAAGTTCAAATGTTTGTATAGCTTATGGGACTTAACTACGGGGCCATCAGTCCCTAAACTTACAAACTACTTATCAACTAGCTTATTCTAAGGACGGCACAAATATCCACGACCGAGGGGCGATTCGAACCCCCGACCGTAGTGGCCGTGCAGACCGTGACTGGAGCGCCTCAGTCCCCTCGGCCACCGCGGCCGGCTACAAACATTTGAACATTTGAAAGAAATCTCTTCTAACAATGCTGGAAGCCCATTTTCGAGAACGTGTAGACGAAGGGGATTGTATCACGATGCGGTAACCCCGCAGGCCCAACAAACTAATCGACTATCGTACAACGCCATTCATTTAAAGACAAGCGTTCCTGATGATGTGTCTCCACGAAGTCATGTGCTCTATCTTCGGACAACTGATGTGAATTACGAGTGCTATTGATGTCGTCACGAGCGAAAGGGGCTTCATCAAAAAAGAGATGAGATTATTTGACGATTTTCAAGTATCCTACCTCTTTTAAATGAACTGTTAGTTGCGTCAGTAACATAATGTAGCCCTGAAGATGGTGCTAGTGAAGCATCGAAACCAGTCGCTTAGTTAATTAGAAAATTTCAAACACATCTGCTCGTATTTTGTTCAGTCTAACACAATGTGGAACATTGTCGCATTATGTGGCAGCGTTTCGTGAATAAGTTTATGATGTCATATCTCCCGAACTATATATAAGTGAACCCGACATCGTTTCGCGATTGCTAAAAGTGCATGGGAATTTCGTATACATCCTACATTTCTTTCTTTATTCTTTCTGCCCTTCACTTCCACCATCTCTACGGTCGGGGGTTCGAATCCCCCCTCGGGCATGGATATTTGTGCCGTCCTTAGTATAAGGTAGTTCGTAAGTAGTTTGTTAGTTTAGGGACTGATGACCCCGTAGTTAAGTCCCATAAGCTTAAAAAACATTTCAACATTTTTGAACACAATTTATATACGTGAAGAAGAGCAATAAATAAATCTGAATCCTTGCAACAGGTGCCTGTTTACTTTTACAACCTATGAAACACAGTTGCTGGAATGGATAAGGCATTTGATTCATATATATTTAAAATACAGAGAAATAATAGAGTAAATAAAATACATGAAAATTTTTGAAAGTACGGCTAAGCCTTATGTAACTTTGAAAAAAAAATTGTGGTATATGAAATAAGTTGTAGTATCAAGGAAACGTCCAAAATCGGATATAATAATAATTTTGTGTGATTCGTGACTAGGTGGAAGTCTTGGACGCCAATTCAGCGCTTAACACGTCCGTCGCTCACCTGCCGAAGTTATCCAACCGGAGAAAGGGGCATTTTCGTAAAGCGGCGTCGGAACTACATGTCGTTTCTGGTCAGAGGTGAAGCATGGGTTAAACTCAAAGAGAGGGGAAAAAACCCGTGATCGCAGTGAGTTTCGAAGTCGTGACCCTTCCCTTTCCAAGCGAGAACTTCGCCGCTAACCCAGACTTTAAGTTGAAGACGAGCGCCGTATATCACTGCCGGCCACACCATAGGCCTCTGAGGCCCAGATGCTCCCTCAGACCTGTCTAATCCCGCTCCAACACAGCTGGACGGGACGTGACTCGCATTTAAGCCTCCTCTAATTAGTTGTCTCTGAGCTAGTCTACAGTGCACAACACTTCCGCCCATGTCGGCCTGTTCAGGTAAACAACTAGGCCTCCGAGACCCCCATAACTTTACAAAAACCAAGGAAAAGAGGGATACATCGATCAAACAAAACCATTGTCCCGATTTTGGTTTATTTTGACGCTTTCTGAACACCTTACAACACCTTGGATGAAGGCTAGGCTTGACACACCAACTCCTTTTGACCTACGGGACAGTGTTTATAGAAGCCTAAACATGACTCCACCTGCAGAGGCAGCTCGTGAAGAGACTGAGCAAGAAGCTATTCCGAAAAGAACTTATTGTACGTTTCGCGACTACAAAAAATCAAAAATGCTGTGTGATTTCTGTAAGTTGCCAATGTGTGGTCAGCACCACAAAAAAAATTTGTCCAAATTGTACCGGTAAAAAATGAGTGATTTTGTGATACCGATTTTAGTTTTAAACATTATTAATTGTACGTGGTTTTCGAATTTGATGGATTTTTTTGCGTTATATGAAGTGTAGACTACTATTGTTTAATTTATGAGAGTTTGGTTATTTTGTTTTGTGGTTTCTTGAGGAAATATACATTTCATGTTATTCAAGGTTATTTAATGTATTATACCCTCATCCTTATCGTGACACTGAATTTCTTGAAGCGTTTTTCATTATTATATATCGTTGGGCCTCTGAGGCCTACATCTACATCGATACTCTGCAAATCAAATTCAAGTGCCTGGCAGAGGTTTCATTAACCACTTTCATAACTTTTCTCTACCGTTCCATTCTCTAATAGCGCGCGGGAAGAAAGAACACCTAAATCGTTCCGTTTTCGATCTGATTTCTCTTATTTTATTGGGATGGTCATTTCTCCCTAAGTAGGTGGGTGCTAGCAAACTATTTTCACATTCAGTAGTAAAAGTCGGTGATTGAAACTTCGCAAACAGATCACGCCGCAATGAATATCGTCTTTCTTTTAATGATTTACACCCCAATTCGTGCAATATTTCGTGACTCTTCCCGCCCCGTAACGTGATAAAACAAAACGAGCTGCCCTTCTCTGAACCTTCTCAATGTCTTCCGTCAGTCCCACCTGGTGAGGGTCCCACAAGGGGCAACAGTACTCCAGGAGAGGACGCACAAGTGTGATGTAGCCAGTCTCTTTGGTGGAGCTGGTGCATCTTCGAAGCGTTCTGCCGATAAAACGTAACCTTTGGTTCGCCTTCCCCACAATATTTTCTATGTGTTTTCTCCAGTCAAAGTTGTAATTGTAACGTAATTGTAACTCCTAGGTATTTGGTAGAATGTAAGACCCTAAGGTTTGACTGATTTATAGCGTAATTTAAGTTCAACGGATTTCTTTTAGTGGTCATGTGTATTACTTCACATTTTTCTTTATTTAGTGTCAATTGCCAATTTTCGCACCATGCAGAAATTTTGTCTAAATCGCTTTGCAGTTGCTTTTGATCCTCTGTTGACTTCACTAACCGATAAACGACAGCATCATCCGCGAACAGTTCCAAGGGAGCTATTCATATTGTCTTCCAAATCGTTTATAAACACGAGGAAGAGTAGGGGAACTATAACGCTTCCCTGTGGAACGCCAGATATCACTTCTGTTTTACTCGATGACTTACCGTCAATTACAACGAACTGTGTTCTTTCTGATAGGAAATCATGAATCCAACCGCACAATTGGGGAGATATTCCATAAGCACGCAATTTCATAAGAAGCCGCTTGTGGGGTACAGTGTCAAAAGCCTTCCTGAAATCCAGAAATATGGAATCGATTTGAGATCCCTTGTCGACGGCACTTAACACATCATGTGAATAAAGGGCAAGGTGTGTTTCGCAAGAGTGACACTTTCTGAATCCGTGTGGCATGGCCCACAGGGATATATTGTAGGAAAAAACATTTAATTTGCAATAAAAATAATTTTGAGGTTATTGTTGTTGTGGTCTTCAGTCCGGAGACTGGTTTGATGCAGCTCTCCACAATACCCTATCCTGAGCAAGCCTCTTCATCTCCACATAAGAACGGCAACCTACATCTGTCTGAATCTGCTTACTGTATCCATCTCTTGGTCTTCCTCTGCGGTTTTTAACCCACACACTTCCCTCCAACGCTAAATTCACAATTCCTTGATGTCTAAGAACGTGTCCTACCAGTCGATCCCTTCTTTTAGTCGAGGTATGCCAGAAATTCCTTTTCTCCCCAGTTCTGTTCAGTACCTCCTCGTTAGTTACGCGATCCACCCACCTAATCTTCAGCATACTTCTGTAGCACCATATTTCAAAAGCCTCAATCCTCTTTATTAACAGAGATAAAAAACTATCCTGTCTTGTAAGTTGGACCAAATCACAAACACTGTACGCTACTTGCTCTTCCCGATTACGCGTTGCCTTGAGCTAGAGACACTAACCCGGAAGAGAGCAAGAGACACTAGTAACTACCGAATATCGCGTGCTTCTGGCAGTGGGAGCTCAGCTGTGTGTACCGCCAATGGGAAGCTAAGCAATGGAACGAGCAGTCACGTCGCCCTACAGAAGCCTTGACGAGGTGGCTCGTTTCTTATGGAGATCTGTTCTGTCAGCAGCGCAGGAGAAAGGCGGAAACGGGGCGAGTCTAGCAAGAGGCAGGTCGGTCCGGTGTCAGCTGCCTGGCCTAACCTTGCTCTCCGGCCACTGACTCACTCGCAGATGCTAGCGTTGCCTGTGCGAGCCCGGACCGGCGAGACGACGTAATAGAGGGCTATACGGGCTATTCCACTTGAGACCGGACGAAAAATGACAAAAAAATTTGACGTATTTTTTAAACAATTCATAGATTCTACATGTGATGATTAACGTAAAAGAAAATTCATTTGGACATATTCATGTTGCGTCTGTTCCGAAAGAACAGACGTCACTTCTGATCCTGCAGTTGTTATTATTTAATATTCATAGAATATATGACATCAACTGCGATTGGGCAAAGCTGAAAATGTGTACCCAGCCGGGACTCGAACCCGGGTCGCCTGCTTTCTAGGCAGTTGCGCTGACCCCTACACCACTTTTTTTATTTTTTTGTTTATTTATTATTATTATTATTATTATTCGGGTCTCCTTCCTCCCCTTCAACCCGTCCTTCCGCTCGCCAATTATTGCCTTCTCGGCCCGGCTTCTGCGCCTTTAAACGAAATAATTCTTCAAAATGAAGTAAAAGTCTTGCTTCTGTATATTATCCGTTGCCATGTTTGTTGTTGCGGTATTGTATACCGTTCTGTTCTGAACTGCATTAAAATTGTTGTAAAATGAATATTAAATGTTGTAAAATAAATCTCTCTTTTAACTTTCGTGTTTATCGAGAGCAAAAATAAAGATTTCTTCCAGGCACAGAAATTGACTTTAAGTAACTAAATAGGTCTTCTTTGAAAGGGACATAGTACCTGTACATATAAACACATTATGTAAGTGTAACATCATAACTGAATGCTATATTAACATAAATGCCCTCGTCGGCAAACAGTATGCCCCTTAATTTTTTCTATTTTGTTCTTGTTATTGTAAAAAGGCAAAATCAAAACGTTAGCAAAATAAAAGAACATCTTCCATGTATATTACTCATTGTTTAATCTTTCTCCGATTGAGTGTTCTGTATGTATTACATTATAGTTTTAATCAGGAAGTTGGCATAACGCTCCTTGTATTTCTTCTTTCTTCGTATCTGGTCGTGTTGCATTATCAGGTAGTGTATGAAGTCCTCCTTTCTCTTTGGTTCTGTACTAAAAATATAGTACACGGTATGGCCCATTATCCAATTTACCGCATTTCGTTTTGTCTTTGGATATGGAATTGTGTCGGGGTTGAGGCCATCGGCCGGTGTTATTGTATTTGGCGAAGTTCGTCTGACCTGCGCCAACTTTTACCTTGTGTACTCCCATATTTCTTTATTGATACTGCAGACAAAACGGTGTTCGTCGCTATCGACTAAATTACATGTGGGGCACATGGGAGAGTCTTTTATGTGAATTTTATGTAGTCTGGACATCGTCGGAGTTTTTCTATTAACCGTCATATACCACGTTGCCTTTACTTGTGAAGGTAAGTCAGAACTGTGGATGTTTTCCCACGTTGCTTTCCAGTCGTTATTCGGGAATTTCCATTCTATCGCATTTCTTTGTTTGTTTAACAATAGTGCCTGGTATATTTCCTTAACTGTTGTCATTTTTCTTTCAGGAATTCTCGTTCGTATGTAACTGTAGTCGATAAGAAAACACCTCAAGTGCTGCAAGGCATGTGATAAATGACTGACATTGATTGGCGGTCGTAGGTCTAGTGGGGCTATTTCTTCCAACAGGTGACTAGTCAAAGTGTTGGTTGACAGCTTCCATTGTTTATACGTTTGGCACACGTAGAGTGCTTGCGCCTTCTTGTGTACATCAATGAGATTCAAGCCACCTAGTAGCAAAGGGAGAGTCAGGGTGTCGTACTTGATTTTGAAAATATGTGCACGACATACGAAGTGTCCAAGAGCTGCCAGCATTCTTTGCGCTATGTCGTGAGGTATCGGCAGGACTTGAGCCACGTAGTTCACCTTGGCCATGATGTAGGTATTCGCCAGCGCCACTTTTTGCAGCTCATCTAATTTCCTGACACTGTGCAGTTGTACACACGCCCGTATCTTAGCTAATAGCTGTTTGTAATTCGCGGCAACGGTTTGTCGAATTGTTTTACGAAAATCGACACCGAGACATTGCAACTTGGACACCTCTGTCAACTTGTGATGATTGGGCAAGCCTATTCCTTTGCCTCAGTTCATGATGCCCGATTTTTGCCAATTTAATAGTGCACCGGATGCCTTTTCATATATCCGAGTTATCTGAAGTGCGGTGTCTACCTCATTCGCGTCGTTGACCAGGAATCCAACGTCGTCGGCATAAGCTCGACACGCTAACTTCTGACCGTGTATTTGTATTCCTTTTAAACGCGCCGTCAGTGTGGATAGCAGTGGTTCTATAGCGATCGCAAAAAGTGTCGCCGACATGGGGCACCCCTGTCTTACGGAGCTTTTTACCGGGATTATGTCACCTGGTCGTCCATTGACAATCACCCGTGATATGCTATTTTGTAATAGATTCCTTATTACACTGATGAAATTCAGGGGAAAACCTAGCGACCGCATGACGTTGAACAAATATCGGTGGTTCACTCTATCGAAAGCTTTATTAAAATCCAAGCTTACTATTGCACATTTAATTTTGCATGCATCTGCCACCGATATTAGATCGCGGTAACCAACTAATGTTTGATAGATGGTTCTATCTCTCCCGACACTGGTTTGAGAAGGTCCAGTAATTGTATTCATTACATTTTTCATCCTTTTTGCTAGAATACGTGCAAAAAGTTTATAATCGCTATTCAAAAGAGTAATCGGTCTAAGATTCGAGATAGCATTACTATTTGCGCGCTTTGGGACTAAGACGACAAGTCCTTCACTGAACTCTTGAGGAACCTGTAGATCCGGTTTCATTAATTCTGTACATATCTCTAACAGTTGTGTCTTCATTTGCGACCAAAAGGCTTGATAAAACTCCACCGGAAGTCCGTCACTTCCCGGAGATTTATTTTTGGGACTGTGAAACACCACATCTTCCAACTCGTCTTCTGTTATTTGTGTTATAAGTTCATCATATTCAGAAGGGGTAAGTCTGTTCGTTAAATTGTTAGTCAGTTCTTCTAAGGCGATGTCATCAATCGTTTACTCAGACATCAATTCCGTGTAGACAGTCTGAATCTCATTTCTAATATCTTTCTGTTGAGTTAAGATTGCGCCGTCTCTAGTTTTTAGTTCTGTGAGTATCTTTTGTCGTCCTCGTTTATTCTCACGTGTCGGATGGTAGATTGACGTCGCTTCATTGTGTAGCGAGTCCTGGGTTCGAGATCTGACTTTCAAACCTTCTAACTGTTTTCGCTTAAGAAGTAGTAGTTTAGCTTGCACTTTTTTAATTTCGGCGTAGTTCTCGATTACTGTCGCGTCCAGTTTATATAGTTCCCTTAGACTTGAGTAGTGAAATTCCATGGTTCGCTTAAGCCACCAGTTCTTCTCCCTTGAGTAATATAGCATGGCTTTCCTTAATTTGGGTTTAGCACATTGTAGCCACCATTTGATTGCCGAATTATATGTCCTATACTTGGCGAGACTTTCATTCCACGCATGTGTGAAGGCATCCTTACATCCTTGATCATTTAAATGTGAGATATTAAGTTTCCATGTTCCTTTACTACGGTACGTTCCCTGTTTCTGCAAGTTTAAAGTACAAATATATGCAGCATGGTCCGTGAAAATAGTTGGCCATACCTCGCAATGTATAATTTGGTGTTTTAAGTTGTCTGATACATATATCCTATCTAATCTACTCGCCGAATGAGTTGTCACATACGTAAAACCAGGAGTTACTCCATACTTATGCTCCCAACTGTCTGTTAAAAGTAAATCCTTTACTATCCGTTCCAATTCCACGGATTTGTTAAAATTAGGTGTCTGGTCTTTAGGGTGCAGAACACAGTTAAAATCTCCCCCCACGATAAGCTGATCAGACGTTGATGTAAGTAGCGGAAGAATCTCCTCCGTGTAAAACTTCGCTCTGCGTCGCCTGTTATTGGATCCTGAGGGGGCATAGATGTTTACAATTCTAACGTTATTGATGGTGGCGGTGATCCCTCGATTGTTGACAAGCATTTCTATGTTTTGCGCCACAATTCCCTCTCTTAATAAGATAGCAGTCCCCAAATCTGCACCACGACCTATGTTTGCAATGACGTTGTATCCGAATAGTTCTTCTAACTTAATGTCTGCAACCTCCTGTAGAAAAAGAATATCAATATCAGCAGAATACAGGAAATCTTGAATATGACGGAGCCTAATGGAGCTGCGACTCTTATTGATGTTTAACGTTGCAATTTTATAGGCTTGACGATCACACATGTGGGTTATGAAATGAAAATTGCCTACAGTTAATAGAAATCCGAGTCCTCTTCTTTCTCCGCTTCTGGTATTTCCATTGCTTCCGTACTATTTTTATTCTTCACCGCCGCAGCAGTTGGAAGATCATGTGCTGCGTTTCCAGAATCCCCGGAAGCGTCCTCCATGTCTACCTCCCCTGACCAGTCGACGCCAGTGATAAATTTGGAAGACAAAGTATGTTGCTGTTCTTGGTTCTGCGTTGGGTATGCATGTTCCGAATTAAGTTTGTCGGACGTCATATCTGCGGTTTCCTTACTGGGTTTGGTTGACTGCTTTTGTTTAGCTGAACCATCTGGTGCCTTTCCACATATTTTTTCCTTCACTTCTTTTGCCTTTGCTCGTAAAGGAGCAGCCTTCTCCTCTGCCCCCTCGCGGGCCAGTCGTCGTTTCTTGTGGGTTCGTGGTGACTTTGCTGGAGAGCTACTCTGCCCGTCTGCGAAGGTCTCAGGCTGACTTACTGGTGTCTGGTTGTCAGCTGTTTCCTGCTTCCCCATATCCTCTTTACATACTGGAATCTCTTCCGCTGATTGTGGAGGAGACTGGTCAGTGGCTTCTTTCTGTGGTGCCTGTTCTGGCGTGCTCTCCGGGATGTCCATTTGAGTTACAATGTCTTGCACGACGTCATCAGGTGGGATATTGTCTATAGGAACCTCACTAATTAATGGCTCTGTCAGCTGACCACGTGCGACAGCTACATACGTAGCTGGCAAGATAGTCATATTCGGGGGCTGAAGTGTTTCACTGGTTGGGAGCTGAGCAATTCGTCGTTTAACACAGTCAGCGCGAACGTGCCCTGGTAAATTACAAATGGCACAGGTTTTCGGTTGACCGTCATACATCACAATGCCTCTAAAACCGCAAACATTTATATATGACTGTATATGTCGGCACAGTTCAACCTTCAGTTGCCTAACACCATTCAAAACAGGCAATTTATGTGCGCTGGACCATCTCTCGGCAAAATTGCTGAGTACTCTACCATATGGAGCAATTACCGAGTTTATTGCTTCAGCTGGAACCTCGAATGGCAACTCAAAAATCCGAACAGTTCTAACTCCGAAACCAACAAGATCAACAGTGACATTACCTATATTGCCGTCTCTATGATTAAATTTCAATGAACCACCTGTGTCCTGCACTACTTTTTCACATAATTCGGCAGATGCCAGTTTCACATACATGACGCTATTGATAATCGACATATGATATCCAATTATGTCTTCGAGTCGGATCTTAGCAACTTCTATGAGCCAATCTTCAAATTCAAAGGACGTTGGTCGGGCAAATTTTCGTTCGAATGTAAATTTCAGCGTGTCTCGTCTACTAATGTTATCCATTACTGCGTTTTCATTTTCACAATACACACGACAGTAAACGCTGGCGTAAGCGAACAGACTTACCCCACGCGGAAGTAAACAAACCGCTGCCGCAGCGAGGCACCGCGCGACCTCCTTACACCGCCGCTGCCGCAAGCAGACTCTATTAATTAATATACACAGAATATATGACAACTGCGATTGGGCAAAGCTGAAAATGTGTACCCAGCCGGGACTCGAACCCGGGTCGCCTGCTTTCTAGGCAGTTGCGCTGACCCCTACACCACTGGGGATACAGTGATCACCGCACCTGCAAGGACTACCTAAGCACGCTTCCCGTTAGATGTCATATATTCTATGAATATTAAATAATAACAACTGCAGGATCAGAAGTGACGTCTGTTCTTTCGGAGCAGACGCAACATGAATATGTATAATATGCCGGTGACGGGCAATGATCCTATCGTTAGTTGGGAGGGGTGGAGAAGTTTGAAGCCCTTACTCTTACGGGAATTAGTTCATAACTATGAGTTTGAGTACTGTGGGCAGGGCGAAGCTGGGAATTTGTATCTGACGGGAAGCGTGCCTAGGTAGTCCTTGCAGGTGCGGTGATCACTGTGTCCCCATAGGCACTGACGACACAATAGAATTCAAGGCATATATGTTATGTGAATACAACACAATAACAAAAATACAGTAATCACAAAAAACTTTACGCGAATACGTTGAAAGTTGTATTTGAAAGGACAGGTGTTGGTTAAACAACACAAAGAAAAATCCCTAAATTGCTCCCATCGGAAGTAAAGAACCCTGCTGGGAATCTCAACAAAGGCTGTTTTTAACTCCATTCGAATTTATACGAGAAGGAATTAGATTGATATCACAGAAGTATTTTAAACTCTGTTAGAAAATTCACTATTATAATGCAGAGCACAGGTTGAAGGAACTCCTTATACTGTACGCCAACAAGCTAACCAGACAAAGGAGTAATTCACGAAAGAACTACCCAGCAACAAGAAAACTAGAATTGACAAAGGGATGAAAATGTTTTAACGTATACAATGATGAACGTGATAGAAAAAGAAATAAAAACAGAAAAAAGTGGTGTAGGGGTCAGCGCAACTGTCTAGAAAGCAGGAGACCCGGGTTCAAGTCCCGGCTGGGTATACATTTTCAGCTTTGCCCAATCGCAGTTGATGTCATATATTTTATGAATATTAAATTCATTTGCAGTTAAAATTACGTGAAATTAGCGTTATTTTCGGAACGCGATAGTTTGTGTGCTTTGTTTATTCAAGAACCTCATAATAGTATCATTGTCGCGTTGAAATGGAAGCAGGCTTCACTTCGAAGGCAACTAAACACAGCACTTACGCTGAAAGCACGTTTATTACGAACTCGAACATACACGCAGCACTGACTGCCTCTCGTGCAGAGTCCTCTGCTATTTATACACAGACAGAATGTACCAGAAATTAGAAGAACAGTTAACATAAGAAACAAGTAGAATTTACAAGTGAACATAAGAAAGATGTAGAACCTTCTGAAATTGTTAATTAAAAAGAAATAAATTTTTGCCGCGGGTGGGATTGAACCGGTGACCTTCAGCACCGCAGTCCGTGACGCTATCCCCTGCGCCACTCCGGCAGTCGGTGTTCGTTGTCTCTCGCGACAATATGGTTTTATGTTCCATAGGACCCAATTTAGGAGTGAGACTCCATGGTCATGGAACTAGTCAATACATGAATTTTTACACAATAATGGTAATAGAAAAATTTTAAGTAGTCCTATGCACACGACAATATTAAGACAAAGTGAAAAGGGTAATTTGGTAGAATCCGTGTACATCGAAGGAAACTGCATTACCATCGATATATATCGAATGTTCGATATAGTGTTTCCGAACCGGAGGTTCGGGCGCTACGCACTCTCACGTACTAAAAAAAAAAAAAAAAAAAAAAAAAAAAAAAAAAAAAAAAAAAATCTGACTTAAAAATAGTGATCTGTAGCGTAGCCTTAAGAAGGTTAGGTATAGGTTAAACAAGGTGGTGTGATGCAAATGTAGATTCGACTTCTGTCTAGTATTCACCGAGTGAAAGCTACTAACTCGTGGGAATTGCAGTGAATTGCGGTTTATTTTGAAGATGAATATCTAAAGTTGATTAAGGTATATAACATGACAAAAATTAATTCACACTTCTAAATTTTATATTTATTTATTAAAATAAACGTATTTTACATAGGCTTGAACATCTTTTTATTACACTTTGATTTCCCATACCTTAATTTTTTTTATTAAATAGGTAAACTCGTGCTGCACTGACAACTCAGACTGCTAAAGGATGCCGTCAGTTACTCAATAGGGGACACGGTTAGCAGCGGCCATAAGGAAGGAAGGAAGCTTGGAGTTTGACGTCCCATCGACAGTTTGGTCATTAGAGACGGAGGTAACGCTCGGAGTTTTGGGTAAGGATGTGGAAGGAAATCGGCCGTGCCCATTCAAAGGAACCATCCCGGCATTTGCCTGGAGTGATTTAGGGAAATCACGGAAAACCTAAATGATGGATGGCCGGAGGTGGATTTGAACCACCATCCTTCCGAATGCGAGTCCAGTGTCGGTCATAAGGACTGACTGGTTGTACACAGTACGGTGTAGCGCAGCCTGCAAATTTTGCGCAGTTTCTAGAGACATTATATTTTTTCTACGGCTCTCTCTTTTTAAATCAAATGCAGAACAAAGTGACATACATTTTATCAGAATTAAAAATGCATTTCATAGACAAAAGATCGCAAACAATGAAAAGTACTTGAAAATTATATTCTGAAAATAGAGCATAAAAACCACATCAAACTATACAATAGTACCTTCATTTAGTAATTTATTTGACATTTTTATTTTCAATAGCTTCCTAGCTATGGGTGTCATAATCGGGTGATTTCATCCAATTGCGTTAGTTTCGCTCCTAAAAAAACAACCGGACGCGTTTACGTTACGTATCACAGCTGTGAGTTTGTCAAACATATTAACTTAACGACTAATTTCTATGGCAGAAAAAAGAAACCCCACAAAAAATGTAAGGTTTCCTACTGTCCGATTTGAAATGGAATGCCCCATACGCTTCAGAGAGAGCTGTGATATTTCTGGCTTGCAGCCATGGTATTCACTTTCTTCTGAACAAGGCAGAAGAGAGCTTTACGTAGCTGATGCAGGTTAGTGTAAGGTTTTGTCGGTACGATTCCAGTGGGAAAGGAAGCCCAAATTTGTAGTACTTGATATGACTGGCTAGTGCGTTTGGAGGCTATGCGCCGAAACGCATTTTTGATCTCTTAAAATTAGAAATACTTTTCATAAAATTTGCCGTGCTGTCTGGGGCGTTACGTTTCGCATCACGCGGCCGCTCGCGTCGGAGGTTCGAGTCCTCCCTCGGGCATGGTTGTTTTGTCCTTATAAGCGACTTTTTTTACCTCTAACGCTCGGAACCGCACGAAACCATGCTTGGAATACCAGGCAATCGTAACAACGACAACGGTGAGCGTCATTTCCATGCAGAACGTTGCATTGAACCTCAAGTAGAGAAACAAAGTAACAAGATATCAATACGATAGGAAGGAAATTTTATGTAATTTAATGTGTCGGTGTATCATTACATATTCAATCATCTGCGCCTAAAGCACTTACAGCAGTAACACACAGCTGGAAGTGCTTATATTAGACCTCAAAGTACAGATGCGGGATTTCGATGAAGTGATTAAAACGAAGTGGGAGAGAACAATGTACACACCTCACTAAAGCCACGTCATCACATTCTAAATCACTTCCGCATTCGCTCAGTCCAATATTAAAAGCCATACTATTTACATTTTCAAATGATGATGTTGGTATGTCAGTGTCATACCCTGGCTTTCGCAAAGCATATTGCGTTTCAGAGATATTTGCATAAATACTGTCACTTGATTTTATGTAAATCACTATAGGCAAAGAAAATAAACTTAACAAACCATCACGGCATGACACGTGTTAATATTGTACTGGAAAAAGATAATGAGAATATGGGAGAAATACTAAAATAATAGTTCAAATAGGTAAAAGTGAAAAAGAGTATGTTTGTCAAAGCTAAACTCATATATCAAATAATTTTGGCTGAGAGAGAATATTACCTGTTGAGCGCATAAACATTATCACAATAGTAGAGTCGTAATCATCACGTCCATAATTTATTATTTACATTTTCATTATTTTTGTCCGAAATGTTGGCAAAAAATCATAAAACAACAGGAAAACCTAAATGTGGCCCGTAAAACACGTTAATGCGATTATTTACATGTAACTTGAGAGCCTCAAGAAACTTCAAAGTCGATTTGTATCGAATGGCATTGGTTAACTAGTACTTGAGTTCTGAAGTACCGTAAATAAAAAAATAAAAAATACAAAAACTCGATACCCATGCCGCGGCAGAATAGCCGTGCGCACTAAGGCGCCCACCTGCAGTGTGTGCGGCCGTTCAGCCTCGGAGGTTCGAGTCCTCCATCGGGCTTGGATGTTTGTGTTGTCCTTAGCATAAGTTACTTTAAGTGAGTGTAATAGATTGTAAACCTAGGGACTAATGACCAAAGTACGATGGCGGTTTGGTAAGTCTGGTAAAAAAAGAATTTTTTTTTTATTTCTCGACATCGTCTCGTTGCAATGATATACACTTGGTCTAGGGAGTTTCCGATTTTTTTCAACCCTTCGGCAAAGTAAGCTTTGTCAAACTCTGTAAAATAATCTGTCTCAGCGGCGGACACTTCCTCATTCGATGAAAATTTATTCCCACGTACCCAAATTTTCCAGTTAGGGAATAAGAAAAAGTCACTCGGAGACAAGTGTGGTGAATAGGATGGAAGAGGAACCAATTCAAATCCCACCTCATGCACTTTTGCAATTGTGATAGCTGTTGTGTAAGCTGGAGCATTGTCCTGATGAAACAGCACTTTCTTCCGTGCCAATCTTGGATGCTCTTCAATTAGTTCCTGTTTCAAACGATTCAGCAGAGCAGCGTAATAGGGCCCAGTTATGGATCTCATTTTTTCAAATAACCTATCAGGATTTCACCCTGTCTCAGAAGACAGTGGCCATCACCTTTGCAACTGACAAAATAGTCGTCGTCTTCTTTGGTGCACTCTCACCATTCATTGTCCATTGTTTGGATCGTTATTTGGTCTCTGGAGTGTAATGGTGGATCTAAGTTTCATCCACAGTTATGAATCTGCGCAAAATGTCCTGTGGATTGCACCTGAACAATGTGAAATACTGAGCAGAAATATTTCATATGTGTCTTCGTTTCCGTTTTTGGTCCAAAGTCAGCAGATGCGGCACTGACTTCTTCATGGAGGATGAAACGCACTCGATCAGTTGAGATGTCTACAATTTTAGCTATCTCACTAACTTTTAATCTTCGATCTTCCATTACCATATAATGCACCTTATCGATGGTTTCACCGAACGAGGTGGCGCAGTGGTAACACACTGGACTCGCATTCGGAAGGATGGGGTTCAAATCCACCATGGAGGATGAAACGCACTCGATCAGTTGAGATGTCTACAATTTTAGCTATCTCACTAACTTTTAATCTTCGATCTTCCATTACCATATAATGCACCTTATCGATGGTTTCACCGAACGAGGTGGCGCAGTGGTAACACACTGGACTCGCATTCGGAAGGATGGGGTTCAAATCCACCTCCGACCATCCCGATTTAGGTTTTCCGTGATTTCCTTAAATCACTCCAGGCAAATGCCGGGATGGTTCCTTTGAAAGAGCACGGCCGATTTCCTTCCACATCCTTATCGAAACACTCTGAGCGTAAGCTCCGTCTCTAATGACCACGCTGTCGGCGGGACGTTAAACTCCAAGCTTCCTTCCTTTCCATGTTTGTTTGTTTGTTTGTAAATCTATCGGACCAAACTGCGTGGTCATTAGTCCGTAGCTTACAAACCACTTAAACCTAGGTAAACTAACCTAAGGACAACACACACACCCGTGCCCCATGGAGGACTCGAACCTCCAAGGCGAGCAACCGCGCGCTCCGCAGACCGCAGACCGCTCGGCTACTCCACCGCGGCTTCCTTTCCTCTTTCGATGGTTTCCTGTGTAATGACATCAACGGGCCGACCGGAGCGAGCTCCATCTACCGTGCTTCTCCGAGCACGTTTAAACTTATTGATCAAAAGTATATGGTCTTCAATGTTCGTGCAGAACCCACACAGACCTCATCCTACTCGGAATTGATCTGTGCAGCTGTCCAACCAGTCGAATGAAAATGTTTAATGACCCCACGAAATTCGTTTTTCTCCATCCTAAGAAAGTAACTACGCAGATACCACTTCAGCTAGCAGCCATCAATTAACTAATAACAGCTGTTGTTCGAAACTTGCAGTAATATCCCTGAAAATATCAAGCTTACCAACAACAGTGCAAGTTCCGAAAATTTCCCGCTCTTTCATACAGATTTACCAGACTTATCAAACTACCCTCGTAGTTAAGTCCATTAGATTTTCAGACATTTGAACCTATACCCATTTGGTCACCTTGAAGGCGGTGCTTCTCCACAGAAAGTCCCAAGCGACGTGAGGGCGGAGTGTGTGTGTGTGTGTGTGTGTGTGTGTGTGCAGTGCCTTTTCTTTTGGCGCGCAGCGCACGACCTGCGGTGTTGCTGGGCGGCTGTCCTTCATTAGCGTCTGCTCCGCCTGTCCACTAATGAGCCGCCCCCCCCCCCCCCCTTTTCCCTCACGTTCGACTCCCACTGCGGCTTCGTTACCACTGCTCCTCTCCTCGCCACGTGGTTTCTTTCAGGGCCGTAAATATCTTTACAGCGCCCTCTCCGCTGCCACTTCATTACCAAATATCCATCCTCCTCCCAGACAGCAGGGCCCAACTGTTCAGGTCGGACGTTCCAACCGCGAAACAGGTATTTATTCCGTCGTGGGCGGTGGCACTGCAGAAGGAACATTTGCTAAAGACGTTGTAGAAGCCTTGAGAATAACGCAGGCTGCTCTTCTACATCTAGATCTACATGGGATACTCTGCAAATCACATTTAAGTGCCTGGCAGAAGGTTCATCGAACCACCGTTATACTATTTATCTCCCATTCCATTCTCGAATAGCTCCGATTTCCCGTATTTTATTCTGATGATCATTTCTACTTATGTAAGTGGGAGTCAACAATATATTTTCGCATTCGGAGGAGAATGTTGGCGATTGGAGTTTCGCAAGTAGCCCACATCGCAGCGATAAGCGCCGTTGATGTAATGATTCCCATCCCAGATCCTGTATCATTTCCGTAACGCTGTCTCCCCTGTATCGTGACAACACGAAACGAGCTGCCCGTCTTTGGACTCTTTCGATGTCCCCCGTCAAACCCACCAGATAAGGATCCCACAATGGGCAGCAATACTCAAAAAATGGACGGACGAGCGTAGTGTACACAGTTTCTTTTGTAGTTCTGTTGCATCTTTTAAGGGTTCTGCCAATAAACCACAGTCTCCGGTTCGCCTTTCCCATGACATTATGTTCGTGTTCTTTCCAGTTTATGTCTGAACTAATAGTAATTCCTAGATATTTTGTGAAGTTTACGGTCTTCACTTTTGATTTATTTATTTTGTAAACAAAGTTTAACGGATTTCTTTTCGTACTCAAGTGGTCGACTTCACACTTCTCATTATTTAGAGTCAAATGCCAATGTTTACACCATACTGATACCTTATTCAGATCGTTCTGCAGTTGGTTTTGATCTTCAGATGATTTTACTACACGGTAAATGACGGCGTCATCTGCAAACAACCTAAGAAAGCTACTTAGAGTTTCCCCTAAATCCTTTATGTAAATAAGGAACAGCAGAGGACCAATAACACTACCCTGTGGAACGCCAGATATCACCTCTGTTTTAGTCGATGCCTTACCATCGATTACTACGACCAGTGTCCTCTCTGACAGGAAATCCCCTATCCAGTCGCAAATTTGGGGCGATATACCATAACCACGCAACCAATTGATATTATTGCAACTTATTTGATATCGTGGTGTCTGTCAGATGTCTGAAGTTTACTGTTCAATATTGTGTTATCTTAGTATCATAATTACGTTCTATCTCATAATAAGAGTAGTTTGTAAGCTTAGGGACTGATGACCCCGTAGTTAAGTCCCAGAAGTTCTACAAACATTTGAACATTTTGATTTGAATCATAATATGAATCAATATTACTGTAATCCAAAGCATTTCGAAATAGAAAATAAGGGTTTAAGACCCCGTCGAAAGCGTTATCTTTAGAGGTCGAGCTCATGCTCGGAATGTTTGGGTAAATTTGGGGATGGAATTCGATCCAGTGCCAGACTTTTTATTTGACACCACGTGAGCGAATTTCGAACCGATTAGTATCAAAATTATGATTAGGGCGACCCACACGAATGGATCCCCTACGGGAAATCGAAGCAGAGACCCTGAACTTTTTTTGGTCTTAACAAAACTGTGGTGGAGTTAAAACATTTACGTCAATAACTTTACACATAAGGTGAGAACAAAACTGTTCGCATTTGCTGGTATAAAAATCTATTTATTTCTGCATCTTAACTAACTGCAGGCACGTCCGCACTCATTAATTTCTCATCGAACAAGAATTCTTCAAGAGTTCCATAATTTTCTGACATTTTTCCAAGAGTGTATAATTTTCCAGGAAAGTCACACAAGTTGTGATACTGCTCCTCCAGATACACACCTCTGAGGTAATCCACCAGATGATAATCACTGAATGACTTCTTCGCTTTTTGACCAGGTTTATTCCCAACACCGGGTTTCTAGCGAATTTTTAAGTGATTCCTTAACCGCTGATGTTATATCAACAGTTACATTCCCTTCAATTTCAAGTGCATCCTTCAAAAAGCTTTGACGCTATAATTACATCTTTGTTGGTGGAGATAGTACTCTTTTACGTCTTCCAGAGTAAATAAACTATTATTGGATTTCATGGTCACGTTCCTCCTTTACACTGTGGAGAAACAGCTTCAAAATCCTAATGTTATGGCAACTGTTACATTCCCCTCAATTTCAAGTGCATCCTTTAAAAGCTTTGACACTATAATTACATCTTTGTTGGTGGAGATAGTACTCGTTTTACGTCTTCCAGAGTAAATAATCTATTAGTTGGATTTCATGGTCACGTTCGTCCTTTGCACTGTGGAGAAACAGCTTGGAAATCCTGGCCTGAAATATGCACCAATTTCTCCGCCATACTTCCCTTCAAATTTATTCTTTCACAATGAATACACAGATGTCAACCCAGACGTTAATAAAGCATACACCTTCGCGCGCGGGGGGGGGGGGGGGGGACAAGATTAATGTAAAGCTAACATTACCTCACCTCGTAGGGTTAAGGTGCTCTATTTAGATTAATTATTTTAAAAAAGAAAACGCCAAGATTGCAATGTGATTAATTAATTTAATGATGACTGGAGTCTCTTACGAGCAGTTGATAATGTAACTTGTGTATTTTATATTTTGACTAAGTTCAATGTTACACTTTCAGTTTAACCTCCATTTAAAAAAATATGATCACATTGTAGTATTTATACGACCAAATGATGATGGCATAGCCCATCGAAACCAGTAGTCAGAAAATTAATTAATCGTATTCCGATCTTGGCGTTTTCCTTTTGATCATAATGTAAAGCTAAATTAAGTACTTTTAAGTAGACACCACATGACATTTTGTGTTGTTGTGGTTTTCAGTCCGCAGACTGGTTAGATGCAGCTCCCCACGCTACCCTGTCCTGTGCTAGCCTCTTCATCTGAGAACACGTACGGCAAACTACATCCTTTTGAATCTGCTTACTGTATTCGTTCGTCTACGATTTTTACCCCACACACTTCCTTCTAATGCTGACGATTTCTTGATGTCTCAGAATGTGTTCCACCAACCTATCCCCTCTCTTATTCAGAATATGCCAAAAACTCCTTTTCTCTCCAATTATGTTAAGCACCTCCTCATTAGTTACGTGATCCACCCATCTAATCTTCATCATTTGTCTGTAGTACCACATTCCGAAAGCTTCTATCATCTTTTTGTTTGTACTTATTGTCCACGTTTCACACCCATACAATGCTACACTCCAGACAAATGCTTCCACGAAGGGCTTCCTAACATTTAAACGAATATTGGATGTCAACAAATTTTGCTTCTTCACAAACACTTTTCTTTCCATAGCCATTCTGCATTTTATGTCTTCGTTACTTCGGCCATCGAAGTTACTGCTACCCAAATAACAAAACTCATCTACTACTATTATCGTCTCATTACCTAATCTAATTCCTTCAGCATCGCCTGATTTTCTAACACTACATTCCGTTACCTTTCTTTTCCTTTTGTTAATTTTTATCTTATACCTTTCTTTCAAGACACTGTCCTTTCCGTTTAATTGCTCTTCCAGGTCTTTTGCTATCTCTGACAGAATTACTATATCGTCAGCAAACTATAAGGTTTTTATTCCCTCTCCCTGGCCGTTAATTCCCTTTCCAAATTTCTCCTTGCATTTCTTCACAGCTTGCTTGTGTACAGATTGATCAACATTATGGGCAGGCTATAACCCTGTCTTACTCCCTTCCCAACTACAGAGATCCTTTCATGCCCTTCGACTCTAATAATTGCTGTCTGGTTTTTGTACAAGTTGAATATAACTCTTCGCTCACTATATTTTACCCCTGTGCTTTCACAATTTAAAAGAGTTTCAGTCCACATTGTGAAAATCTTGTTCCAGATCCACATTTGCTAAAAACGTAGCTTTCCTTTTCCTTAATCTTTCGTCTAAGTTAAGTCGTAATGTGAGTATTGCCTCGCGTGTTCCTACATTTCTTCTAAATCCAAATTGATCTTCCCCAAGGTCAGATTCCACCAGTTTCTCCACACTTCCGTAAATATTTCGTGTTAGTATTTTGCAACCGTTACTTATTGAACTGATATTTCTGTAATTTTCACATTTGTCTGCACTTGCTTTCTTAGGAATTGGAATCACTATATTCTTCTTGAAGCCTGAGAGTATTTCCACTGTCTCATACATACTAGATGTGTGTGGACTTTTTGTATTAGAGGATAATTTGCGCTGAAGCCTCCTTTTCCTATACTTAAATTAGGCTTTTTAAAAATTTTTGACATTAAATCATAAAAAAATTAATTCAGTTGTCATACTTATTTTTGTCTTGATATTCGTAATTTGGGAGGACGACCCCTCGCTCCCCCCCCCCACACACACACTTACATACGACACTGGGTCAATCATCTCAATCTACAGTGTTGATTTTTTTAATAAGAACAAAAAACCGTCTCTATCGGTAAAATTATATTTATTGATTAAGGTACGTCGTTTCGGCATCTGTCACCATCCGATCTAAAAACATCTGAACTTGCAAAGTAAAGTTCAGCGTCAATAATAAAATCTCTCCCTAGTAGGGGTGTCGAGCGGATTGAGAGGCTATGCTCCGATACGTGAGGCCCTTCCGCGTCGGGGTTTCGAATCCTCCCTCGTGCATGGATGTTTGTGTTGTCTTTAGTAAAAGTTAGTTTATAAGTAGTTTGTAAGTTTAGGGACATAACTCCGCAATTAAGTCCCATTAGCTTAAAAAATAGAGTTTTTGTTACACATACTGAACTTTACTTTGCAAGTTCCGTGGTTTTAGATCTGATGATGTATAAATAAATATAATTTTATTGATATAGACTTTTTAAAATTCTTATTTAAAAATTGAAGATCGCAGATTCGAACAGGATAATCGTTTCCTTTATACGAAAACAATTGTGTTCAGACATCACTGAACAACGCATTGCTAGAAAATGGAGATTCCGAAATGACGGAAACGCAAATTCAGAGCAGTGCTGCAGTACAGTTGACAACTTTCTTAACGTTCATTTCTGCAATATTTGGTACATGTCACAAATCAAACACAAAGTAAAAGCTGAAGTAATTCGAAAACAAGTTTACCCTCAAACTCGGTTGTCTGCCTTTGCACTCATTCGTATAGAAGGCGACGCTAATACACTACTGACCATTAAAATTGCTGTACCAAGAATAAATGCAGATGATAAACGGGTATTCATTGGACAAATATATTATACTAGAACTGACGTGATTACATTTTCACGCAATTTGGGTGCAAAGATCCTGAGAAATCGGTACCCAGAACAACCACTTCTGACCTTGATAAGCCTGGGCATTGAGTGAAACAGAACTTGGATGGAGTTTCCAGGTACAGATGCCCATGCAACTTCAACGCGATACCACAACTCATCAACAGTAATGACTGGCGTTTTGTGACGAGCCAGTTGCTCGGCCACCATTGAACAGACTTTTTCAAATGGTGAGAGATCTGGAGAATGAGCTGGCCAGGGCAGCAGTCAAACATTTTCCGTATCCAGAAAGGCCCGTACAGGACCTGCAACATGCGGTCGTGCAGTATCTTGCTGGAATGTAGGGTTTCGCAGGGATCGAATGAAGGGTAGAGCCACGGGTCGTAACACATCTGAAATGTAACGGCCACTGTCCGCCTCCGTAGCTCAGCGGTAGCGTCGCTGACTACCACGGAGGAGGCCCGGGTTCGATTCCCCGCAGGGGACTGGGTGTTGCGTGTTGTCCTGATCATCATCATCTCATCACCATTGGCACTTAAGTCGCCCACATGGAAAAAATAAAGAGATTTACACTAAGGCGGTCGAACAATCCCGCAAGGGATTTCCCGGCCAAGATAGCCATACGCTCATTTCATTTTTGTAACGGCCACTGTTCAAAGTGCCGTCGATGCGAACAAGAGGTGACCGAGACGTTTGACCAATGGCACCCCATACCATCAAGCCAGGTGATACGCCAGTATGGCGATGACGAATACACGCTTCCAATGTGCGTTCACCGGGATGCCGGCAAACAGGGATGCGACCATCATGATGCTGTAAACGTAACCTAGATTCATCCGAAAAAATGTCATTTTGCCATTCGTGCACCCAGGATCGTCGTTGCGTACACCATCGTAGGCGCTCCTGTCTGTGATGCAGCGTCAAGTGGAACCGCAGCTATGGTCTCCAAGCTAATCGTCCATGCTGCTGCAAACGTCATCGAACTGTTCGTGCAGATGGTTCATGTCTTGCAAACGTTCCCCAGGGACCGAGACGAGTTGCACGATCCGCTACAGCCATGCGGATAAGATGCCTGTCATCTCGACTGCTAGTGATACGAGTCTGTTGGGATCCAGCACGCCGTTCCGTATTGCCCTCCTGAACCCACCGATCCCATATTCTGCTAACAGTCATTGGATCGCGACCAACGCGAGCAGCAATGTCGCGATACGATAAACCGCAATCGCGATAGGCGGAAACGTGATGGTACGCATTTCTTCTCCTCACGCGAGGCATCACAACAACGTTTCACCAGACAACGCCGGTCAACTTCTGTTTGTGTATGAAAAAATCGGTTGGAAACTTTCCTCACGTCAGCACGTTGTAGGTGTCGCCACCGGCGCCAACCTTGTGTGAATGCTCTGAAAAGCTAATCATTTGCATATCGCGGTGTCTTCTCCCTGTCGGTTAAATTTCGCGTCTGTAGCACGTCATCTTCGTGGTGTAGGAATTGTAATGGGCAGGAGTGTAATTCGAACTACAAGTTTATCCTCAAACTCGGTTCTACATCTATATCTACATCTACATAGATACTCTGCAAATCACATTTAAGTGCCTGGCAGAGGGTTCATTAACCACTTTCATAACTTTTTTCTACCGTTCCATTCTCTAATAGCGACGGGAAGAAAACACACCTAAATCGTTCCGTTTCCGATCTGATTTCTCTTATTTTATTGGAATGGTCCTGTATCCCTAAGTAGGTGGGTGGTAGCAAAATATTTTCACCTTCGGAAGTAAAAGTCGGTGACTGAAACTTCGTAAAGAGATCTCGCCGCAATGAATAACGTCTTTCTTTTAATGCTTTCAACCCCAATTCGTGCAACATTTCCGTGACGCTTCCATCCCCCCCTCCCCGTAACGTGATAGCCTCCTCAATATCTTTCGTCAGTCCCACCTGGTGAGGGTCCCACAATGGGCAACAGTACTCCAGGACAGGACGCACAAGTGTGATGTAGGCAGTCTCTTTGGTGGAGCTGGTACATCTTCGAAGCGTTCTGCCAATGAAACGTAATCTTTGGTTCGCCTTCGATTTATCGCGAAATTGAAGTTCAGCGAATTTGTTTTAGTAGTCATGTGTATTACTTCACACTTTTCGTTATTTAGTGTCAATTGCCAATTTTCGAACTATGTAGAAATTTTGCCTAAATCGCTTTGCAGTTCCTTTGATCCTCTGTTGACTTCACTAACCGATAAACGACAGCATCATCCGCGAATAGTCTAAGGGAACTATTCAGATTGTCGCCGGCCGCGGTGGCCGAGGAGACTGAGGCGCTCCAGTCACGGTCTGCACGGCCACTACGGTCGGGGGTTCGAATCCCCCCTCGGGCTTGGATATTTGTGCCGTCCTTAGTCTTAGCTAGTTCATAGATAGTTTGTAAGCTTAGGGACTGATGACTCCGTAGTTAAGTCCCATAAGTTCTACAAACATTTGAACATTTGAACATTTCAGATTGTTTCCTAAATCGTTTATAAACACAAGGAAGAGTAGGCGACCTATAACGCTCCCCTGGGGACCGCCAGATATCACTTCTGTTTTTCTCGACGACTTACCGTCAATTAAAACGAACTGTGTCCTTTCTGGTAGGAAATCGTGGATCCAATTGCACAATTGGGGAGTTATTCCATAAGCACGCAATTTCATTAGAAGCCGCTTGTGGGGTAAGTGTCAAAAGCATTCCGGAAATCCAGAAATACGGAATCGATTTGAGATCCCTTGTCGATGGCATTTATCACTTCATGTGAATAAAGGGCAAGCTGTGTTTCGCGAGAGCGATACTTTCTGAATCCGTGTTGACTATTGGTTAATAGGTCGTTCTCTTCGAGGTAGTTCATAATGTTCGAACAAAGTATATGTTCCAAAATCCAACTGCAAATCGACGTCAATGAGATTGGCCTGTACGTTTGGGGATCATTCCTATTGCCTTTCTGGAATATTGGAGTAACTTGGGCAACTTTCCAGTCTTTGGGTACGGATTTTTCGCTGACTGATCGGTTGTAAATTATAGCTAAGTACGGAGCTATTGCATCAGCATAGTCTGAGAGGAATCTAGTGTGCATTTGTATTCATTCGTATATTAGGAGCCGATAACAGATTAAAGAGAGATTTGAACACGGAGCTACCACTACGCAGGCCATCATCTTTACACATAAACACAGCGCCTCGTCGACTCTTCCGTACTGACGCTACAGAGGCGTTAGGCAGAAGAGGCGTGGAGAGGAGGGCGGTGTCCGTCTGGTTACAGACAGCGGGACGGCCGCACACAGCCGCCCCCCGCCCATCCGCTGTGAGTCAGGAGGCCGCGTCGTGCCCATCTTTCCCACGCAGGCTCGGGCAATGCTCCAGTCTGGGAGCTGCCCTGCGGCGAGCGACTCTGCCCTTCCGCCTTCGTCCCAACCGCACTCTGCCTGTCGCTTCCAGTGGCATAAGCTATTGAAAGCACATCGACAGGGAATATAGGGTTCATGAAAGGACACGCATCCAATGTTGACTTCCGGGGTACTTCGTTACCATCTCTCCTAGAACTGGCGTGGAAACTCCATTGCACGACGAGAAAGTCACGGTGTGGGTTGGATTTACCACATCTACCGTTATCGAGCCTCTCTCTCTCTCTCTCTCTCTCTCTCTCTCTCCCATTATTTATTCTTTTTTTTTTTTTTTTTTTTTTTTTTTTTTCTTTTAGGAACTGCGTTATTCTGGTTTTGTAAAGTTCTGCTACCGTGTAGGGTGATAAGAACGCCGATATGTTACAGAATCGCATCATCTCCATCCTGGCTGATAAACACCTGCTGGAACGTACAATTTTTATGTGGGATGGCGCGTGAAAGATCTCTTGCGCGCGTCGTTTGGTGATGATCGTGTGCTCAGCCGCCACTTTCGTCATTCTTGGCCTCCCAGGTCCCCAGACCTCAGTCCGTGCGATTATTGGCTTTGGGGTTACCTGAAGTCGCAAGGGTATCGTGATCGACCGACATCTGTAAGGACGCTGAAAGACAACATCCGACGCCAATGACTCACCATAACCCCGTACATGCTTTACAGCCGGCCGCGGTGGCCGAGGGAACTGCGGCGCGCCAGTCACGATCTGCATGGCCACTACGGTCGGGGCTTCGAAACCCCCTCGGGCATTGATATTTGTGTCGTCCTTAGTATTAGCTACCTGATAAGTAGTTTTTAAGTTTAGGGACTGATAACCTCGTAGTTAAGTCGCATAAGCTCTACAAACATTCGAACAAGCTTTACAGTGCTGTTCACACCATTATACCTCGACTACAGCTATTGTTGAGGAATGATGTTGAATATATTGATCATTTCCTGTAACGAACGTCACCTTTGCTTTGTCTTAATTTGTTATGCTAATTAATGCTTTTCTGATCATATGAAACAACATCTGGCGGACATTTTTGAACTTTTTTTTTCTAATAAAACCCCATGTCATTCCGAGCATGTGTGTCAGTTTTTACCTCTCTATCTACATTATTCAGTGATTTATTAAGTTTTCAAATTTATACTGACTTTTTGATCAACCGGTATTTTGCAGTCCGTGCTGATACCGCACTCTATTAAGAACCTTACCTCTCAGTAATTAGTGCCTTTGAATAAATGTGTCATTTATTTTCGTCGTATTTTGTATTTCTTTAAGTTACCTGTAGTGTACTTTCTATGAACAAGGTGTTAAAAAATAATACCGCAATTTAGAAAATCGAAAACTCTGCAATGACGAGAAGTGTTTTCCTTTTGTAATTTTTGAATTTGTTGTGTCAAGCACCGACGGAAAAGTCAATTAATTAAAGAAAAGAATAAGTAAGATCCTTCTATTGTCCATTTATAAAGATCTGAAGTCTAATTTGGTTGGTCATTTGGTCGCTAGGAGCGCTGTTGGCCCACCTCTGTTGCTAATGCAAAGATGGTGATTACTCAACAAAACGCTTTGTGTGGTCGGGTGCAGTAGAACTGAATCTACGCCAGTTGTTCAGCGTGCATTTCGAACCAAGTATGGTGTTCAACCTCGTGATAGAAGATGTATCAATTCCGTGAACTGGTGTTTGTGCAAAAGGATACGTTCGGACGGCCGCGCACGAGTGAAGACATGTTCACCGCTTTCGGGAAGCAACTGCTCGCAGTCCTAGAAACCCGACCCGCCAAACTAGCAGAGAGATGCAAATTTCACAAACAAATTGGTGAAAACTTGTCGTCTGAAATTGATTCAAGTCTTTTCCGAAGTTGATAAGGTGAAAAGACTCGAGTGTTGCTAGTTTCTCCTTGAGCGAATGGAAACAGATGACTTGTTCAGTTCGGAACTAGTGTTTAGCGATGAAGCTACATTTGACAATAACAGGAATGTCAATCGGCAAGACGTCCGCATATGAGGCACTGTGCATAACGTGATTCACTGAAGGTGAACGTTTTCTGTGCCATTTCAGCCAATAAGGTTTTTGGTCCTTTTTTCTTCGTAGGTGCAATTGTAAGTGGGGTATCGTATTTGGAAATGTTGCAGAACTGGCTGTTGGCTCAGTTCTAAGGAGAGGCACGCCAACCCACACGCCATTGGCTCTATTTGTTAATGTCAACAAATGGTGTCCGTTCTTTCGGACATCTTCGAAAAGAACAGACACCACATAAATAATTAATAAAATATTTTCTTAAAACACACTTACTTCCGCCAAGATCGCTAGTTTATTTGCTGGTTTTTTTTTTACCGGTTTCGATGAATTATGTCATCATCATCAGAATTTTCTTATATATATATATATATATATATATATATATATATATATATATATATATATATATATATATATATATATATTACATATTACTCCTATTTCCACTGTAAAAAATTACAACGATTGTTAAAATCTGTAAAGTCTTTGTTTGTATACAAATAAGATAAATGTTAACAAATCACGTACATAGACGTTCAATTTAACCCACTCCAGACTCCAGTCTGTAGCAAAAAAGTTTGCACAGATGCAGTTATTTCTCTTTTAGTTCCTCAATGTCGGCTGGTGGAGGTAGCCGAAAGACATCTTTAACGTACCGTCATAGAAAATAATCGCAGGAAATTATATCTGTCCTTGCCACAAGTACCAAGAAGAGTCTTCTAGTTAGTTGTGGCAAGAACAACTATGTTTTATATAGATTTTCGATCGCTCTCCATAGGCTTAATATGCCACTTAACTATAAAAAATTGTACTGTCGCTTCTGAAACTCCCTGTATTTGAGACCTGTAGCAGCTGTATTTTCATGTGGAGAAATTGTACGCTTCGAGGCATAAACACCACAAGACGTTGTTTACTTTTTAATGAAGTCTCTTGTTGGCAGTTGGCCTTCCTCTTTTTTTCTGATGCGGTAAGTACTGGACAAAGGATTAACGGTACTGGTAAATCGACTTGTGGGCTGGGCTGTGGTTTCGGCCGTCTGCCGGTAGTATCGGCCCCGCAGCCAGAGCGCGGTGTAACAAGCAAACATCCGATACCTGTCAGCGCCCGACCGCACGCCTGGCCTGTCCACCTGGAATCCCGTAACCAGCCGGCCAAATGCCGCTCCCATAGCGCCGCGACACGCTGCTCATACCACACGTCCTGACTCAAACGAGACACCACAACTACACCGACAGCACACTCTGCGGTGAGAAACGGATTTCAGAGGTACACCACTTAAAAGAATAGTTCTGTACAACTGTTGCGAGTATTACAAAACCAATAAGATATGGGTTCGCGTCAGTGCCCTAAGTCAAGTCGAGAGCACAGCCGTAGCATCTTTTCTGGGTGCTTTTTCTTGCTCCCCTATAACTTCGTCGCCACTACTGTCGGGGGTTCGAATCCCCCCTCGGGCATGCATATTTGTGCTGTCTTTAGTATAAGGTAGTTCATAAGTAGTTTAAGGACTAATGACCCCGTAGTTAAGTGGAACGAGGAAGATTACTGTTTTAACGCCCCGTCGACAGTGTGGTCATCAGAGGCGGAGGATAGGGAAGGAAAGCGGCCGCGCCCTTTCAAAGGAACCATTCCGGCATTTGCCTGGAGTGATTTAGGGAAATCACGGAAAACCTAAATCGGGATGGCCGGAGGTGAGTTTGAACCACGGTCCTTCCGAATGTGAGTCCAGTGTGTTACTAATGCGCCACCTCGCTCGGTTCGTAGTTATGTCCCATAAGCTCTACAAACATTTGACCATTTATAACTTCATCGTGGATAAAGCAAGCATCAAGAATTTTCTGTGACAAAGAGGACGTACTATAACTAGCTATATTCCCCAATTATACTAACTCGTACCGTCTGTTGTCGAAATTCGAGGAATATCAGCTGTAGGGAGGAAAGCGATGAAGGTAGCTGAAGCAACATTGATAAATGAGGAAACCAAAAATGACAATGGGGACACATCTAAAAGTGAGGCATATGCGAATCTCACGTATCCTACACGCTCACTTGAGTTCGATGTTTTAGACAGTGAAATACGTGAACAAATGGGCAACTCAACTGAAGAACTGTTCTTACGCGCCGGCCGCGGTGGCCGAGGGGACTGCAGCGCGCCAGTCACGGTCTGCACGGCCACTACGGTCGGGGGTTCGAATCCCTCTTCAAAATCAAATGTTCAAATGTTTGTAAAGCTTATGGGACTTAACTACGGGGTCATCAGTCCCTAAACTTACAAACTACTTATGAACTACTTACAAACTAGGACGGCACAAATATCCATGCCCGAGGGGGGATTCGAACCCCCGACTGTAGTTGCTGTGAAGACCGTGACTGAAGCGCCTCAGTCTCCTCGGCCACCACGGCCGGCAATCCCTCTTCGGGCATGGATATTTGTTCCGTCTTTAGTGTTAGCTAGTTGATAAGTAGTTTGAAAGTTTAGGGACTGATGACCCCTTAGTTAAGTCCCATAAGCTGTACAAACATTAATTAAAAATTTAATGTTCTTACACTAGGAAAAAAAGACACTTATATGATCGTAGAACAACCATAGACACAAAACCGATACAAAAATTCTGAAACAGTTCTTACAACTAAGGTAATGGCAGTCCTAGGAAAAGGTATCGGCCGGCCGCAGTGGCCGAGCGGTCTGTGGCGCGCCAGTCACAGGCTGCACGGCTGCTACGGTCGGGGGTTCGAATGCCCTCTCGGGCATGGATGTTTGTGCTGTCTTTAGTATAAGGTACTTCATAAGTAGTTTGTAAGTTTAGGGACTGGTGAGCCCGCAGTTAAGTCCCTTAAACTTAACAAACCTTTGAACATTTTGAGAAGGTGTCAAATATGCACCCCCAATACACCATGCAAAAACAAGATTTATTAAAAGTGGATATACAGTGTAAATAAAGACAATACACCTAAACACATAGTAAGTCACGAAATACATATGTTTCTCGAATGTGACATCGTTACATCACAATCCATGGATCAAAACATCATGAGGAACTTAAAGAAGAAAATTACTCAAAACAATATTATTCTTGAATGAAACCATCACTCTGCAGCGGAGTGTGTGCTGATATCAAACTTCCTCACATATTAAAATTGTGTGCCGGAACCGAGACTCGAACCTGACACCTTTGCCTTTCGCGAGCAAGGCCTCAGCGAAAAGCAAAGGTTTCATGTTCGAGTCCCGGTTCCGGCACACAATTTTAATCTGCAAGGAAGTTTCAATATTATTCTTACCAGAGCAGATAAATCCAATACTATAGTACTAATGAATAAAAGTTATTAAGTTGAGAAAGTGAAACAAGTCTACATACCAAATAACTTACAAATACTCATCAAAGACCCCATCGAAACCTTTAATGATGAAATAAAGACTTAACCAAAACCTGGAAAAGATAAATTCCCAAATATGAAGCCAAGTAGTCAACGTGAACTCAGTGGCTTGAGCAACTCTGTGGACTTCCTAAATTAAACAAGGAAGTACATCCAATACTACCCCTTGTACCAGCCTATACTGCACCAAGCTACAAAATTTCCAAACAAATACACTTCTGCATCAAAACCAAAACAAAATTTAAATCTAAGCTTGGAATAGTAAATTCAGTGTACCTGGTTAGCAAAATTAAAGATATCTCTATCCAACACAGTGCAAAACTAGTACCTTTTGATGTTAGCAGCCTATTTTCAAACATACCAATCAAAGAATATCTTGATGTAATGCAGACCTACTGTACAGAGCAGGTGTCAACCTTGCAGAAGTAGAAGACATAAAACTGGCGAATCAAACATGCTCACAGCAAAACTATTTCCAATTCCAAGGTACTACATACAAACAACTTGATGAATTGACAATGGGATCCCCTCTTAGCTCCCTATTAGCAGAAATCTTAATGGACGATTTTGAAAAACAGTTTCAACATAAAGACCCCCCAGTAATAATATCAAGTGTTGATACGGACACGTGGACGATGTACTGTGCTTGTGAACTGCCACCAATAGACAACTCAACAGTTTCTCAGAACATCTCAACACACAACACAAAAACATACAATTCACAATGGAGCTTGGTGAAAAATCCATCAATTTCTTAGACCTAACCATTGATATTACCACAAACACATACAGCTTCAAAATTTTCAGAGAACCTACAACAACAGATACTGTAATACAGTCCTGTTCTCGACATCCAATATCACACAAACATGCTGCCTTCCATTCCATGGTGGAATTATCAAAACAGGACTTTCAAACAGAATTAACACCATTAAATACATTGCATCTAACAATGGTCATAAAACTGAACTAATAGACAACATTCTACAAAGAAAACAAAATACAACCGTTCATAAGTAGTTTGTAAGCTTATGGACTGATGACCACGTATTTAAGTCCCATAAGTTATACAAACATTTCAACATTTTTTTTTTTTGCCCGGGTGTTTATGTATCCTACACTCTCGTAGTCCACATCCCCTTCCCCCGTCTCTCTGCATCCACCTCCTCCTCTCCCATCTCTCTGTTCGTTTCCACCATTCTCTCTGACGGCAAAGTTTTCAGCAAGGTATTCTCTGTCATGTACCATACAAACATTTATGTACCCAGTGATCTTCCTATTAGTTTCAAGGTCATGTGTGCAAAAATGTATAAAACTGTGCATTTTATAAAATTACGTAAGTTAAGTACCCTCCACCATGCACCGAACGAAATTTTATACAGACAGTGACATTCCACTTGTTTTTAAAGAAGAGTGTGAAAAATTTCATCAATTTCGGAACAAAACTATAGATTTCTATGCAATAGAAACGTAGGGTCACATTGAAAAACGTACTTAGTTGTTCTTAAATATTCCAGTTCTATTTCATACAACCCTTGTCCTGAGAATAAAATTAAAAATATAAATAAATAAATAAAAAGTATCTATGAAATCGGTTGGGCCGTTCTCAAATTATGGTGCGACCAAGGTATTTAGGGATCCATTCTAATGTTGTAAAGTTTTCTCTCCGTTGCACCGTAAAAAATTTTAGGTAAACGGTGACCTTCCTCTTGTTTTCAATGTCAAGCGTGTTAAATTTCGTGAAGGTCGGAATGAAACTGTAGATTTCGTGAGTCTGTAGGAGAAGTATGCACCGCCATGCACCTATCTCAAAATACTTTCTTAGCTGATTTTTTCTACCTATAAACTACATTCCTGCAAAATTTCAGCTTCATAGGTAAAGTAGTTTTCGAGATTTCGTGTTTAGTCAGTGAGTCCTTTCGCTTTTATACAGAGATTAAGAAAACAGATTGATTAATTTTGGATTCAAGAGAATTAAGGGAGACTTGCAAACAAAAATAAATAGTAACATGCAAATCTGCAATGCCAACTTTGATACAAGGTCATGCCTGGCGACAGTTTTACGGCATCTAAAGCGAAACTGTTGTGAGTGGTAGACTTCTTTTTGTTCCATTATTTTGTGTGTGTGTGGGGGGGGGGGAGGGAGGGGGCTCAGTTAAAAAACGCTTCACAAACGTCCGAAAGCAAACTATGTTGCAGGTCCTTAACTATTCCCATTTTCCAATAATTGACGCATAAATCTGGGTATTCTCATGCGGTTGCCACTCGTTATTTATGACGTTATATCTCCTGAGCTATGTGTCGTGCTCTTTTGTTTTTGGGTCAGGAACCTTCGTGGGCATACGGTGAAAGTCAAAGTTTCATTGCAATGGAATGCATAGTTTATGGCACGTAGACGACATACAGGTATATAAGATAAAAGTCTGCGAAGATAATATATGGACGTGACTCAGTGCTTGTACAGTTTATTGTAATTTTTACGTTGTGTTTACAATATTACAACTATCTATTTTCAAAAGTGGTAACATTATAACACGCATTTGTCTCCAACCGACGAAACATTTAATTTTTGTGAAGCTCGATAAGAAGAACTCGAAAGCTTCCTGATGGCAGCTAGTAACACGAGAGACGATTCAAAAGAACATCCAAGTCTCGTAACTTAGCTTGAAATGTCAAATGTTGGTTCATCAATGAGGTGACGTGGCAGTTTCCTGATGGATACTGCGGTACTTCTCATGAATATCATGTGCGGGCTCCTGCTCATCAGCTGCAGCAATTCTTCCTGTGAACCTACAACGGGAGAAGAACTTCGGCGTAAATAAAGGAAATAATCTAGCTTCAATATTGTAAGATTCCTTCTTTTGGCACACTTTAGGTTACGGTAGTAACACTAAAAATGGGCCTTTGCGATCGGCTTTTACAGCCCGAAATTTAAATGAAAATAACGCCTTAACCGTTCATCTGACACGGAAACTGAATACATGAATTTGTAGAGGAGAAAATTCTTTACAACTTTGCTCTCTTATTTTTTTTTTTTCTTTTTTCCATATCTCGCATCGTTTCAGAGATATTTTCAAAAATAACGGCGATTTTACAATGTCTGTCTGTATGTCCGTAACGTGTTCCCACTCTTTAGAACGAACCGTTCAACCGATCAGCACCAAATTTTACACACATAATTATTGGCCGCCAGAGACCGGAATCTCCCATTTTCAAATATTTCGGACAAAAAATACGTTAGTAACACTAAAAAGAGCCGTTTTTAATATAATTGTAATTGCAAACAAACCGTTCATCTGGCACGAAAATTGAATAACCTAATTTGTAGAGGAGAAAATTCTCTACAACTTTCCTCGCTTATGTTTTTTTTTTTCGTAACTCTCGCAGTTACAGAACTATTTGTTTCTCTTCTTCCACTCTTCACCCTTTACCGCCGCATTTCTGAAAAATGTATGCAATTGTTGATACAAAAGAGTACCTGCTCACATACTGCACGGTTTGTCGCTATAGTCTAAACCAGGAATGGCCATCACCGCCCCGAGGACGCGGGCGCCCTCGCCGTTCCCGCGCCCCCGCCCCCGCCCCGCGCACTGTGCGCAGCGGCGTGTAGGGCACTAGCGACTAGCGACACGGTCGCGGCCTGGGCCGTGAGCTTCAAATGCGAAAACAGACTATGAATATCACCGGCCAAATTCTTCGAATGTACAACGACGAGTACAGCTACTTTCGACTACGTTCTCAATGAGTTTTGTGATTACAAACCATCAACAACTGAATAAGTTCGAAATATGACTTATTCGAAGGCAATAGTAAGTCACTTAGCCCATAATCTTCGTTCATCGGTCGGTGTAGCGTAGGGGTAGCGACTTGGGCTGCTAGTCCGTAATCTAAGTAATTTTTGCGGTCGCTGGTTCGCTTCCCGTTCCATCTTACATTTTAATTACTGCAATTACAACCCTTTCACCTTTTATTTGTGCAAGGTTTTATGTGTTATCTTTAGAAAGCACCGCAAACTATTTTTAAAAATTTTTTTTCCCCTTAGTTCATCTTTATTGCAAACACATGTACCCAAATGTACACCTACCGAACACATTAAAGTGCTACTGAGACATTATGTCCTGACATTTTACTCAGAAACGTAATTTACACGCATCTCCTTTGACATCCCATAGTTATCTCTCTCTCTCAGGAGTACTGTAACATTCTTGTTACCGGTACTGCAAATGCACAAAGCACACAAATGCGAGTAAGTCTTTAAATCACGTTCATCGTGGTGTAAATGAAACTATCACTCAGAATAAAAATACAGAAGACTGATATATTAGAAACAATTTAAAAATTTAATTTTAGTCGTTTATAAAAGCCAAAAGAAAATTTACGAGCTAGTTATCCAAAGCAAAATACTTCGTTATATGTGCAAGGTGAATGTTATTTTCTGTTATTTCACGAACAGTTACCGTTTCATAAACTTCAGGGATTATTGGCTCGCAGAAATCTTGCGACAACCTTCATAACCTCTAAAAGCAGTCGACTCTCAACGAAACTCGGCACTCTGTAGCGCGTGCGACAGCGTCAAGATTCAAACAGGTTTGAATCTCAAACGTCGCTCGATGTAGCGCGACACGCAGCGACAGGCAGCGCCACAGTCGGCGCTCACGCAGGACACTCCCGTAGCGATACGTGTGGCCGTCTTTTGCCGCCTGAAGCTGACGCTAGAACGTGTATCCCACGCAGGCCGCGGCCTAAGGTGTACTCCGTCCGCGGAGCGCGGGCGCGCCCGCCGGGCCGAAATGTTGGCCATGCCCGGTCTAAACCTTCCCGCGCCGCTGCGCTTATTTCTGCGGTCACGGCCGACCACCAGACTGCTGCCAGAGGGTCGAGACGCGGCAGTCGCGGTGACGTCACAACCGTCGCCTGCCGAGCAGTTGCAGCGACATATGGTTCACTGTTAAACCTGATCAGTCACTGCCGACCGCTACGGCCTGCAGTCGCAGCGAAATAGTACCTTCAGATAGCTCGGCAACTCCACCGCGGCACAAACAAATTAACTCTAGACAGTCGCACTCTTGACCTACAATATGTCGGATTAAAAAATTTAATATAACGCTTTTTAAATGCATTGAAAAGCTTTAAGGGAAGAGAAGATCCGTGGGGTGGCTTACGAGAAGACACGCTGGTTGTATTAGGATCGCCAGGAAGAAATGCTGTCGCGAGGGTAAGCCTCGTTCCGCGAGGTCCCCTTGAAGCGGCGACTCGGGTGACAGACAAGACGTTTGGAAAGCAGAGCGGCGGCCAGGTGTAGGCGTCGGGCCGAAACGTGACTGTGTTACACCAGCACCATAGGTCGCCTTGCTATGCCTTACCTTGGTTTACCCCCTCCACGACTCCCTCAGCAGAATCTCCTGTGTCGCTATGTCCACCACGTCACTGATTCAGCGGTTTGCAGTTCCTGAAACACAAATTTCCATTTCTGTGTAACCACAAAGAAATCTTGGGCCTAAATATAGAGTCAAACCGTTATCTTAGAGAAATAGCCGCGCGGGAGTAGCCGAGCGGTCTGGAGCGCCACGTTACGGATCTTGCGGCCTCCCTCGTCGGAGGTTCGAATCCTCCCTCGGGCATGGATGTGTATGTTCTTCTTAGGTAAGTTTAAGTAGTTTGTAAGTTTAGGGACTGATGAACAACGTAGTTTGGTCTCATAGAATTATAAACATCTGAATTTGAATTTCACAGGAATACAGACGAAGTTTCAACCTAAGAAACCTAAAGCAAAACCATAACGATTTCAAACAGGTAATACTAAATTTCCCATGCAAAATTGGGATAAATTCTATGATATATTAAACACACGAAAACACAACAAAACACAACAAAAATTAAAGAAACAATGATGGAGTCAGTTAAAGAAATGGGAAAACTACGAAGAATACCAAGATACAGACGGTGGAATGAGTTCTGTCACGAAGCGACTAACAATCGACTAAAGGTATGAAAAAAATGGAACAGTAAAAATAAAACCTGAATATTGGAAATATTTTAAAGAAGAAAGTACGAAAACAGCAAAAATGATCAAATCAGTAACAAGAAAATGTAATAAAGACAGATTAGAAGTAATGGATTCAGATTTTAAGAAGAACAATAGTAGGAACTTCTATGAAACTTTCTAATACGTATTGACGGGATTCCAGTAACCAAGTATTCTTTTGAAAGATAAAAATGGAAACATTATTTTAAGCAATAAAGAAAACTGCCAGCTGTTAGCTGCATACTTTAAAAATCTATTGACCTGTGAAGAGCCTTCTGACAGTTTACTGTTTCTAAAACCACAATATGAAAATCAGCCATCGGCCCCACCTACAATAGCATAAATGGGCGAGTTTCTCAAGTTGATGAAGAATAACAAGGCACCATTGACTTGAAACAAGCACTGACCCATCCTTACTACTACTACTACAAAAAAAAAAAAAAACACCAACAACTACAGGGAGCATCTCTTTGTTACAAGTGACGTACAAAATATTGTCGAAAGTACCTGTAAATAGAATAAAGAAACAAGCGGGAGCTAATATGGAAGAGTACCAAGCAGGATTTAGGAAAGGTAGATCATGTGCAGAATTCAAATGTTCAAATGTTTGTTAAGCTTAAGGGACTTAACTGCGGGATCATCAGTTCCTAAACTTACAAACTACTTATGAACTACCTTATACTAAAGTTGACACAATTATCCATGCTCTGGGAGGGGGGAGGGAATCGAACCCCCGACCGTAACGGCCATGCAGACTGTGACTGACGCGCCGCAGACCTCTCGGCCACCGCGGCCGGCCATGTGCAGAACAGAATATTAATTTATAAACTATAAGAACACAATAGGTACTTTCGTAGACTTCAAGTAAGCTTACGACTCAGTTGACAATCACTGTTTCTCATACATTCCGAATCAGGGATAGGTGAAAATACCAGAAGATTTGTTAAACAAACGATCACGGCTACATCATAGATGAAAATCAAAACAGGTGTTAGACAAGGAGATGGACTGTCTCCAATTCTTTTTCACTTGGTTCTAGATAAAATAGTTAAAACATCAGAAAACACACTACAAAAGAAAGGCGTAAGATTTGTCAACATGGGACAAGGAAAGAACAAAATGGTTAGCCTTTGCGGATGATACAGCACTGGTAACTGTAATGTTTGATCTATTACACGAGACTGCTGAAAAGACTGGGCTAAATTTGGAAATCGTACAGTGCGAACAACAAACACAGACATGCCTAAGCCTGTGCGAATCACTCTGTGACGTCAGTAGCGGCAGCTCATAGTCATACTAAGGGAAAACAGATCGAATGTTCAAATGTTTGTAAAGCTTATGGGGCCGGCCGCGGTGGCCGAGCGTACTGCGGCGCGTCAGTCATAGTGTGCACGGCCACTACGGTCGGGGGTTCGAATCCCCCCTCGGGCATGGATATTTGTGCCGTCCTTAGTAGTAGCTAAGTCCCATAAGCTCTACAAACATTTGAACATTTTTGAAAGCTTATGGGACTTACCTGCGGGGTCTTCAATCCCTAAACTTACAAACTACTTATGAACTACCTTATACTAAAGACAACACAAACATCCATGTCCGAGGGGGGATTCGAACCCCCGACGGGCAATGGCCTCGCACATCGTAGCATAGCGCCTCAATGCGCTCCGCCGCCGCGGCGAAAACAGACCGCTCATTGGAGCTACTGTAGCAATGCCATATAAAAGTCGCCATTTGCAGTGAAACGGAGAGTTTGCAGTAAATAAATGATGTAAAATATCTGATAAAACGTTACAGGCACAATTACTTAGCTGATCTAAATAACGTTCTAAAGGAGTGTGTATCTTTTTTTTTCTATTTTATTTTATTATTATTATTATTTTTAACAAATCCTGATAATGAAGTGGGTATTTAAAGAAATATTGCAGATTACAATTATTCAAGTCCAAGCTAGATAGATGAAGAAAGGAACGAAGATAAAATTATTCCAAAAACAATATAGTCTGAAATATAAGCTTGAAGGAAAAAAAATCTGATTGATAAAATAATCGCAGGATCTGATACTTTGTACGTTTCATATAACTATCGTGAATGAAACCATGTCAATTTTTGCTTCTATTTGTATGAAACAAACCCTGCATTCTTGAAAAGATGTTTATAACTGTACGCCTTTTCATGGATAATGACTACAGGATTTGGTTAGTCAGTAGGGATTACGAAGTAAAAATCCTTTTATTTTATTCTTCGATTTCCTTTAGTTGTCCCTCATGCCCTTTATATCACAGTACAGTGTTAATATTGTCCGCACAAATTAAGTTGACACTCGCCACGGTAGCTCAGGGAAGCGACCGAAAAGGCGTATCTTATTGAAGTTAGCTCCCATCAGTCACCGCACAGAGTGACAATATAGTTTGCGCGAACATTCTATTTATTTATTTACTGTCATTCACAATGAACTGCCATCTAGTTACTGAAACAGATCGTGCTTTACATTGCGAAATTGTACAAACGCAGAATGATTTATTCTTCTATTTAATAAAGTTTAACAATATACAGCTTAAAAAACTTGTGATGTAAATAATAATTAGAAAAAAGTTAAATTAAACACTTTATTTGACACGTGCGAACTTCACGAGATTATATATTTGGGATAGATATATAACAAGATTCTTGGATTTAATAAGTAGAAGTAAAGGATAAGATACAAAGTAGGCTTCGGCAAAGTATCGAGCCTGTTACATATGAGGTAGTTTTTTCTGTAACTCCTAATAAAAAATTATATCACTTTCGTTACAGATATTGCTATATCTAAGCTTAGTGAACAGATGTGTTATTTACATTACATGCATCAATACATCTATCACTTACATTGTAAAAGTCGTTTTTACTTACGTCTTAGATTTTTAGCTTATCCTACATCAAAGTCTCTGTATCAAAGTCACGTCTGTGTCTGTTTCAGCTTCGAGTCCGTTTCTGTCTTAGACACAGAAATCTTTGACTGACAAGGAGGCCACATGGGTATCATATTTTAGAATTTCTTTTCATTTATGGTACGTGAAGTTCAGAACTTAAATATCAGCTAAAGCCATTGGACGCAACTCTCAAAAATTCTCGATAAAATCGACTTTGAAGTTTTGCAAGTACACGTATGTACCAATAAGTAAATCAGTCCCATCATCTGTCGGTTTAGCTAAGGTGGTAGCGTTCAACTCCAACAAACGTAGAGACGGTGGTTCGAATCTAGCAGTGTCAGAAATATTTTTCCTTTTTCAAATTCAGTTATATAAAGTTTTTGGGATCTCTAATTCCACGTGTTGTGTCAGTTTTTGATTGTGTGTATGTAGACGAGCTGAAGACCTTGTCGTCACCTAAAACGATGGTTGAGAAGGTTAGCTTTTTGGAAAGCCATCAGTAGCTATGGAGATGACTTTCCAAAAACAGCGTCGTAGTTCTTCACAAACTGAACAATCAAAGACAACCGTCGTCAATTCACATGTTCAAATGTTTATAGCCGGCCGCGGTGGCCGAGGTGACTGAGGCGCTCCAGTCACGGTCAGCATGGCCACTACGGTCGGGGGTTCGAATCCCCCCTTGGGCATGGATATTTGTGCCGTCTTTAGTCTTAGCTAGTTCATAAGTAGTTTGTAAGCTTAGGGACTGATGACCCCGTAGTAAAGTTCCATAAGTAGTACAAACATTTGAACATATGGAACAAATGTTTATATAGCTTATGGGACTTAACTACGGGGTCATCAGTCCCTAAACTTACAAACTACTTATGAACTAGCTAACACTAAGGACGCCACAAATATCCATGCCCGAGGGGGGATTCGAACCCCCGACCGTAGTGGCCGTGCAGACCGTGACTGACGCGCCGCAGTCCCCTCGGTCACCGCGGCCGGCCAACCGTCGTCAACTAATAGTGAAGCCAATACTGTAAAAAATGTAACTTACGTTTTTTTAAACTGAAATCAGCATTATTAACGACCTTTTATAAAATTAAGAAAATTACTAATAAAAAAAAAGAAAAGAAAAATAGAAAAAACGTGCATTTTCCGCAAAAATTACCATTAGACGTTAAAATTGTGTAAGAATTCGAACACAACGAATAAATAAATAAATAAAAATAAAAAATCTAAAATCTGTCATGGCAGGTTTCGAACTATCGACCCTATGGTTGCAAGGCCAGAACGCTATCAGCTCAGCGGTTTTCTCGATACTTTTTGAGAGTTGCGACGAATGGCTTTGGCTGATGCTTATTTAAGTTCTGAACTTCACGCACTATAAATAAAAAGAAATTCTAAAATCCGATACCAATGTGGCCTCCTTGTCAGTCAAAGATTTCTGTGTCTAAGACAGGAAAGGACTCGAAGCTGAAACAGACACAGACGTGACTTTGATACAGAGACTTTGATGTAGGATAAGCTAAAAATCTAAGACGTAAGTAAAAATGACTTTTACAATGTAAGTGATAGATGTATTGATACATGTAATGTAAATAAATCAAATGTTCAAATGTTTGTATAGTCTATGGGACTTAACTACGGGGTCATCAGTCCCTAAACTTACAAACTACTTATGAACTACTTACGAACTAGGACGGCACAAATATCCATGCCCGAGGGGCGATTCGAACCCCTGACCGTAGTGGCCGTGCAGACCGTGACTGGAGCGCCTCAATCCCCTCGGCCACCGCGGCCGGCTAACCGATGGAGTTGTTTTGGTATGGACCAACTTGATGTTAGTGCGAACAGAATTCGCTCCTGCAAATGGCGGCCTCACATCACTGCTAGAGCGTGGTCAGCGATAAATACAGCTCCGACCGCAGGCAGAGTAGACCTGGATAGCGTCAGAGGCCGTGTATCGACTTCAGTGACCACTGGAGCGCTTGATTGTCTTAGCTATTCTTACAGCTGAATTAAGGGCACACGTGCACCACACGTACGTCACAATGACACCACGTGTGACGCAATAGGGATCTGTTGTGTTGACGACACACTCGCGCGCGCTCACCCTCGCCACGCGGCAGTAGGGATAGGCTACGAGCGCTCTCGAGAAACGCGCGACGCTAAGGCAAATTCTCGAGAAATTGTCGAGTACTCTCTAGAAGTTGTCGACAGTGATGCGCTGTCAAGAGGCTGAGAAAAACTACTCAACAAGAAAGCATTGCGTCCACGTAGTCTTAATCGTTGTCTTCCGTACGTGCAATCATGAAACTGAATTATTATTATTATTATTATTGGAGCATGTGTTGTATGATTCTATTTTATTCACATATTTTTGGAAACATTTTTGTTTCTCTATTTTTGGGTTAACAGCACTCTATTTAAATTTATTAATAAAGAACAGTCTAGAATGCACTAATTTATTTCATTCAACTAGTTTCAGTCTTATGTAGACCATCTTCAGGAATTTGTCTCTATCGATGTTGTGGAGCTGCCAGGTAGCTTGGGAGCCTTCCAGTACGTCCAGTGACGCACTGGAAGGCTCCCAGCTACCTGCCAGCTCCACAACATCGATAGAGACAAATTCCTGAAGATGGTCTACATAAGACTGAAACTAGTTGAATGAAATAAATTAGTGCATTCTAGACTGTTCTTTATTAATAAATCTATTTTATTCATTGGATACTTACTCCTGCTATGACGTATCCTTCCACTTAGGTTAACAACAATAGCGACCACAGAAGTAGTAGTCTACTACTACTTCTGTGGTCGCTATTGTTGTTAACCTAAGTGGAAGGATACGTCATAGCAGGAGTAAGTATCCAATGAATAAAATAGATTTATTAATAAAGAACAGTCTAGAATGCACTAATTTATTTCATTCAACTAGTTTCAGTCTTATGTAGACCATCTTCAGGAATTTGTCTCTATCGATGTTGTGGAGCTGGCAGGTAGCTGGGAGCCTTCCAGTGCGTCACTGGACGTACTGGAAGGCTCCCAAGCTACCTGGCAGCTCCACAACATCGATAGAGACAAATTCCTGAAGATGGTCTACATAAGACTGAAACTAGTTGAATGAAATAAATTAGTGCATTCTAGACTGTTCTTTATTAATAAATTTAAATAGAGTGCTGTTAACCCAAAAATAGAGAAACAAAAATGTTTCCAAAAACATGTTTCGCAGAAGACAAAAATCACAGGACTATTATTAAGATATGTACCTTTCACGAAACAAGAACTTAATTGTTACCAAAAACAAATATGCATTCTGCCTGTATTTGTACTTACACGAGAGAAAAATGCTACTACTGTTACACCCAAAAACTAATACATTTACTAATTGTAGCAAAAAATTCGGCAGTTTACATTATTGGCCAGCGTTTCATACCTAAGCTTAGTCCTTCAGCTTAGAGCCATGGTACTTTCTCAACACAGCCACCACAATTTACAACTACAATACTGACTGTTGATTGTTATGTCCTCATTCTTTTTTTTTTTAAAAAAAAAAAAAAAAGTTTGGATAGTGTTAATTTTAATGCATTTTGTACGATATCGCAGCCAAGTTAAAGACTACAATTTTCCGATACTATCTTTTTACCAAAATTCCTTTTAATGTATTTTGCATAGATGACATACATAATAGCTCGGTATTTTGTTTGACTTGTATTAATATAAGAATGCACTTTTGTGTCTGTGAACTTGTCTGTTTGATTGCTAGATACGTGTAATATTAAATGTCTTACCCCAGCCTGCTGTATTTTTTGCTACACTACGGAACAAAGGCCGGTATTACACTATCAAATTATTGGACGAAAAATTGAATGAAATATTGATCATATTTTTTGACAAAGAAATTGTATGAAACGCAAAAGGGGGTATTACACTATCATCCAATATTTTGTAAAATTTGCTTCAAAATGGCGGTGTAATGCTCAGCTGTTGTTTATACTACAGTTGCGTTGTATCTTCATTTAGAAGGGAAGGAGGGAAAAAAAGAATAGGAAACACACTTGGATGAAACCGTGGGTGTCAGAGCGAGATAAATAAAATTTGTTACGGGACCGGGAGGATTTACTTTTCTTTTCTTTCTTTATGCCGTCGGCAGAACAGCCAGGCCGTTCACTGCTAGTTATTTTGTCGCTCTTCATCCTTCACAGTTTCCAATAGAGTAACAAAAAGGCTGACTCAAACAGTGTATACGGATAAGATTGTTAAGTTGATAAAGCAAGTTTCATTAAATAACGTTTTAAATGGAAATTGTGAGCACTGACAAAGAGGATAATCTAAATTTTTTATGACTTTGTTAACAATGTAAGGGGGAAAACATTGCTGATAAAGTAAATAGGCTCTATTTATTTCCTTACAAAAATTGGCTGACGTATTTATATGTACACAGATTCGCTTGCAAACAGATGTTGATGTTTTGAAAGTTGTTTCACTTCCCAGCACTTAGCACACCAAGTTACCAAAATCATACATAATAAAATCTGTTTCGGCCGTAAATAAGATTTAGGGGTATTACTTCTTAAATTCCGATAGTATATAATGACTTTTTTACATCATGGATTGTAACTCAACCTCACTTTCGCCGCAGGGTATTGGGCTACGCGAATTGACGTGACGGACAGTGTGAATTGGCCTTGTCGCCTGTTATACAACGCCCCATCTGATTTTTTTAAATTTTGTTGTTGCTAGAAAACACTACACAAACATTCTACTACTAGCCATGTTTACGAATACGAACGTGTCCGAGTAATGTCAGGTATTTAACCTCCAAATAAAACAGCTGTAGTGGCAAGGGAGCTGTATACTACTAGCGCTCCAAGCTGTCACATTTCTCACTGCAGGAAACAGAAGACGAGCGATTTCTTTGATCAAATCTAGACCGAGGCCTTAGATTGGATGAAATATTGGACGACGTTCCCACTACACTACGTCCAATTTTTCTTTGTCCAATTCTTTGACAAATAATTTGATAGTGTAATACCGGTCTTAGCAACAGATATCTCCATCCTCCGTAAAGCACTGCCAGTCGGGTGACTGTCCCACATTTAAATGATGATCACTGGCGTGGCGCGTCGCGCTGCCCCAGTCAACCGCCGGACAGCGGCACGCACCGCAGCGCGGTTTCTCGCGAGATTCTCGAGAACAAGCCCCTACCACGCCGGAGTGGAGAAGCGAGGCAACTGTCCCCGAATTGAAGCGGCTGATCGCCGCCATTTGCAGGGAAGAATCCTACTACTGGGGCTGTGATCTGAAGTATATGAGACGCAACAGGAGCAAAATAAAGCACAAAATAAACGCATGTTTGTTTAAAAAGAATTACTGATTATTGCAGTCTGTTTAAAAAGTATTCTTAAAAGAATGAAGTTTCCTAAGTTTCGAAATTACGTCTGCATAGAGACACGAAATTTAAGAATGCAAGACTCTTTTCTCATAAGGTGGAGCGACTTTTCATCGAGATATTTGCATAAGATGATTCCATGAAACTTGTGAAGTAGCAGAGAGTGCGATTATTTTTTTAATTCGCGTAATTTTCTGTCAGGTCCTGTTTACTTTTCGCTGACTACTCTGTACGTTTTGCACGCTTGTTTTTGTACATCACATTTTTGTCTACATTCCTTTCTATATTATATAGAATTTTTCTTTCACTTTCCTCGAATTTGGGTATAAATAATTGTAATAACTCGTAACATTTTAAATACGCATTTCATTCGCACATTACTTTTTAAGAGATAGTACTTCTCAAAGTGGTTGAGTATGCAACATTCTATAAAGTAATGAGCATTTACGAAGTACAGTCATCACCTGAGAAGTGCCTAAAAACAATTATTCGACCTACTTCTGCGTCATACTTATATGCGAAAAATACCTCTTATACTGCTAGTTATTGATTCAGCTCAAATTAATGATTTTAGTAACTTATATGCAAATAAAATATAAGTACTTAACATGCACCAAAGTACGTTTCTTAGTTTTAGAGAATAATTTGTAAGAGGAAACCTAAACAAAAACAAAAGCTCATGATTTCTTATTTCTCCATGAAAATATTATACGGCATACAAGTAATGACTAATCTGCGACATGTAACACTTTTTCCGTTTTCGTCCTTGCTTCCGTTTTCACTGTTACAATTAAAAGCAACACACGAACGAAACACGTTTACGCACGATTGCCCTGCAAACGGCGGCTTCTGTCACATTCAATGTGGGGACACGACAATAGCGCCAGTGAGCAGACTAGGTTTTGGGACTCGAACCTGGGACCTTTGCCTTTCGCGGGCAAGCGCACTACCGACTGTGCTATCCCGACACGACTCACGATGCCGCCTCACAACTTTACTTCCGCCAGTACCTCGCCTTTGCAAGACTAGCACTCCTGGAAGATAGGATATGGTGGAGACATGGCTTAGCCACAGCCTAAGGGATGTTTCCAGAATGAAAATTTCACTCTGCAGCGGAGTGTGCGCTGATATGAAACTTCCTGGCAGATTAAAATTGTGTGCTGGAACCGCGACTCGAACCTGGGACCTTTGCCTTTCGCGGGCAAGCGCACTACCGACTGTGCTATCCCGACACGACTCACGATGCCGCCTCACAACTTTACTTCCGCCAGTACCTCGCCTCCTACTTTCCAAACTTCACAGGAGTGCTAGTATTGCAAGTTTCGCAGGAGAACTTCTGTGAAGTTTGGAAAGTAGGAGGCGAGGTACTGGCGGAAGTAAAGTTGTGAGGCGGCATCGTGAGTCGTGTCGGGATAGCACAGTCGGTAGTGCGCTTGCCCGCGAAAGGCAAAGGTCCCAGGTTCGAGTCCCGGTTCCGGCACACAATTTTAATCTGCCAGGAAGTTTCAGTGTAGGTTTTATTTACTAAGTCTATGCTCGAGAACTGCTCGAGCGCCGGCAGCTCGAGAAATTCTCGGTCGCAGGCGTGTCCTACCCGCCACTCAGCTGCGCCTCGGTTGGTCGACCCGGTGCGCCGTCTGCTCCCCCCCCCCCCCCCCCCACACACACACACAACTACCTCACAACACGCACGCTCCGCTGACAGGAGCAGCGCGAGTAGCTGCCGTCAGCTGAAGCCGTCGCTCGCCAGAAGTGCCACCACTTAAAAACACAAGCACAGTGCTCTCCCGCGGAGCGTGCCGCCACTAAAAATATGCGCGTATTTATAAAAATGAAACCGAGCCTGTTCTCTGCTGGACAGCGGAGAAACTCGCTATGCCACAGAGATTGCATTTGCCGCTGCTGGTATGTACGTAAATAGTATGTGGAATGCCACTCTCACCATGTTTACACAGGGCTCCAAAGACAGAATTTTGTGACACGATTTCGCAATTTTATGTGAATCCATCACACTGATATGGTCGACCGCGGTGGAGCCGCCGAACGTGCTAGGCGGCTTCCTGCGGGGCGCGCGGTTGCTCGCTATCGGGTGTTCGAATTAGGGATGGGAAAAACCGACCGGTTAAAACCGATACCGATATTTTAGTTTTGAATAACCGGTTTTTTTCGGTATTTATTTGGTGTCGGTTGTAACCGGTTTATTTTAGTTATAGCCAAGAACCGGGTAAAAAAACCGGTACGACTACTTCCTGTAGTAGTGGTTCAAAATGTGTTTTTTGTTAATAATTTTAAAAAATTAAAACTAGTAGACCCTAATATTTAGGGATATTCCTAAAATTTCCACTGCTGTCAAATATTAGGCCATCGAAGTAAACTAAGAAAAGCGATCAGTGATAATTTAAGAACAATCCCGGCAGTCGGATACGCGCAACAGACGAGTGGCATAATAACTGGTGCAGCTACTGAGGCATCGATGCACCTGTTGCCGCGTGGCGTGGCCTATTAGACGACGCGCGTGCACCGGCAGTCTACGAGACTTGCCTCCGTCTGGTCATGCGGCAGTTCCTAGCTGTCGTCGTCTTAAATGGCACCATCCCGAGTGTGAAATAACTTCACGAAGTACGGGAGCAGTGAGATACGATGCTCGATTTGCTTTAAAAAGCTGAAAACCGGTGGAGGTACTAAACACATGCTGTGTCATTTAAGGAGAAAGCATCCAAAATTTTCCTTGGAAGAGAAGGTAAATTGATCATGTTGTGCCTCGCGAGGTAACCGTGCGGTCTGAGGCTCCATGTTACGGACGGCGCGGCTGCTCCACTCGGAGGTTGGAGTCCTCCCTCCTCCCTCCTCCCTCGGTGTGTATTTTGTCCTTAGCGTAAGTTAGATTAAGTAGTTTGTAAGTCTATGGACCGATAACCTAAGCAGTTAGGTCTCATAAGAACTCACACCCACATGAACGTTCTTTGGGCATGTGGTACACAGCTTTCCTAATTCGAGTAAATTTACACTGACAACAATCATACTGTTAGCCGGAACTGTGACTATTTTTCGAAATACTTCTGCAGCACTGATTGAAGTTCATTTACTGACTGTAACTTATACATATATTGTGTATACTACGAGATATTCGTATGCGCTGGCTCACAAGTTCAACTTACGGAGTTGGCTCAATATTCGCAACTACCGGATGGAAATACTAGGCCAGTAAATCTGTATGCTTCGTATATCGTCTTCTACGGACTCCTCACACTCAAGAGGGCGTAGTATTGGGAGGGGATCTTGCAAAACATGGAAAGACTAGTTATTTGTCGTATAACATAAATTTACATAAATATTAATTAAATTTCGTAAGTTTCGGTTTCGGCCGAAACTAGAAGAACCGACGATTACGGTTTCTGTTTCGGTCGCAAAATATGTTTCGGTCGAACTCTACTGGAAATAATAGCAATAAAAAACCGAAAACCGGTTATTTAAAAAACCGGTAATCTTGAGCAATTTTTACGGTGCGGTTAAACTGCAGATGAAAAGAACCGGTATAACCGAAAAGCGGTTGTTTCAGCAACAACCGCCATTCCTAGTTCGAATCCGCCCCCCGGCGTGCGTGATTGTGTTGTGCTTAGCATAAGTTAGTTTAAGTTAGGTTATGTACAGCAGAACCCCTCTAATCCGAACTTGGATGGTCCGTCACTCCGGTTAGTCTGACCATGCTCAGGTTCACCAGCTTGTGCCGATTTGTCACTGACTGGACGCCTGTCGGGCCATTGTTGCGGTGTCCATCGCTGTGCATATCGTTACCTTATTATACAGTTTCATCCTTTGTTGGGATTAAAAAAACCTAGTTGCTTGCTTTATTCCGTGTTCTCTACAGTACTTATTAAATTAATTGCGTGTACAGTTATGTGTTTTTAAACATCTCTGGATTCAAACGTAAACGCGTTATTCTTTCATTAAATGAGAATTTAGCAGTGCTACAAAGACTGAACAAAGTACAACCGCTCCAAAAAAAAAAAAAAAAAAAAAAAAAAAAAAAAAAAAAAAAAAAAAAAAAAATGCAAAGGAACTGAATGTAGGTGTTACGATAATTAAGGATTGGAGGAAGAATCGGAAAAACATTGAATCCTATACAGTTACGATTGATGGTGAAAACACTCTGAAGAATAGCAAAACATTAAAAAAGCCAAAACTTGAACTGCTTGATAACGCATTGTGGATGTGGTTTTGTCACGAAAGAAGGAACGGAACTCTAATATCCGGGCCATTTCTCAAAGAAAAAGTTTTGCACAAAAAACTGGAAGCCAAAAGTAAATTTGCTGCCAGTGGAGGCTGGACTGATCGTTGGAAAATTCGTCATGGTGTCCGATTTGATTATATTTCCGGTGAAAAACTATTGGTCAATGCCACTGCTACTAAGGAATTTTGCCGGCCGCGGTGGCCGAGGGGACTGAGGCGCTTCAGTCACGGTCTGCACGGCCATTACGGTCGGGGGTTCGAATCCCCCCTCGGGCATGAATATTTGTGCCGTCCTTAGTATTAGTTAGTTCATAAGTAGTTTGTAAGTTTCGGGACTGATGACCCCGTAGTTAAGTCCCATAAGTTTAACAAACATTTGTAGGAATTTTGTGTTACGTTTCACGAATTTGTCAAAGAAAATGAACTGATAATCTGCCACGTGTATAGCATGGTTTTTTCTTTTAGAATCAATACAAATTATAGTGTATGTAGACGTTTTTCAGTTAATACACTGTTTAAAACTGAGTAAAAAAAATATATCACGGTGGACGCCTTTTAGTTCTTAAATCATTTAATTTTTTGTACTAAATGTCATTTAATATTTTTTGCAATAAATATTAGATTTTTCGGATAATCCGACCCTTTTTTCTATCCGGCCATGTTCCCGGTTCCGAAGGTGGCGGATTAGAGGGGTGCTACTGTACTTGGTAATCATAGGGACTGATAACCAATGTACTTCGACTTCAGCTGGTCGAATTATTGAAGAAAAAAACGTGACAACCATTTCTTCAGGTCTGCCAATACTTTGATAGGTGGCAGTACCCAACAAAACGAGGGAGAAAGTCCAAGACTCAACACGTTTGGTTGTGAATGTCCGCCTCTGTGATAGTCAAGGTAAACATTTAGGAATCAAATACCGCATTGTACTGCATGGACATGTCGTTGTCCCTGTGATCCGTCTGCAAGGTTCGCCTTTGTCGTCTACATGTCTCTCGGCGTTGAAGTACTCTACTGTAAACACCAGTCAGACATCGGGTTACTGTACTGTATTTTCAGCCTTCTTGGTGTGTGTAATTATGCAGTACATTTACTGTAACTCTGGGCATGTATCTCTTAATTGCTGGGTTTACATTTATTGTGATGTTCGTACTGTCCTGTATTTACAGGACCTTTTCTTTTCTCGCCCACATTTTAGCAATGGAAGAGTGAGATGAAGAATATGATTTTCTGTTACGGGTTAGCAACGGACGTAGCCTGCGAGTCCGTGTCCTCTACGCGAAAAAATTTCCAAATCGCCGAGTGCCATACAATAAGCTGCTTACTCGGCTTTTTCAGTGTCTTCGGGACACCTCTAGCACCCAACAAGGTGAACAGTGGAAGGCCTCGGTCCGTCTCCACACCTCAGAGGGAGAGGCGTGTGCTAAATGTACAGGAGAAAAGATCTACAACCAGTATGCGGCGAATATCTGCAGCAGAAGGAAAGAGTCATCCTGTATTCTAGGGAGTACTACCCTATCCGGATATGTTCAGCGCGTCGAGGCACCAGGGTCGTAGAAACGAGATGGAGTTTCAATGCACGATAGCCTTATTTCCTGGTGAGTTATCATTCTGCCCCATTGAAAGCCGAAGGCTGACTTTAAAACCACGCTGATAAAGTTGATTTGGTACTACGCCGATCTTCTAGCTCACTTACGCGGAAGGAGACTTAGGCCTAAATTGTAGTTGGAAATATTTTCCACATTTACAGATGATGGATGTAAAACTAGCGGTATGTTACAGAAGGCTTGATCCACAGTCCTGACAGTTAGCCATTGAGTCACCGTCCACACCACATGGCGATACTGCGTTGCCGCGATTACGTCAGCTTTCCATACGGCACACGCTTACGCGTTTCCGCTTCGTCTGATGGCTCCTCGTCGAATGAGTTCAGCCTAACACTTATCTTCCGGTGACATAAGAGGCTCTTTCGGCGACTGCGCCCTCCAGCTCTACGCAGTATTAATGGCGTACTACATCTATAGACGACTACAAATTTCTGCTCATGCCTTTTGTTACACAGATGGTGGCAAAATAATACACTCCTGGAAAATGAAATAATAATAATAATAAACATGATCATACAGGCAGATCCGTACGCACATGAGTACAGTCACCAGAGCGTCCGCAATGTTGGCGTTAGTACCGTGTTAGCCTCCTTTTGTAGCAATGAAAGCTGTAATTCTTTCATTGAAAAGATCGTAGAGGTCCCGAATGAGGTTATGTGCCGCTCATACAGACCGCCCAACATGACGTTTCATGCGGTCCCTAACGTGGTCTCAAACATGCTCAATGGGGGAGAGATATGGGGATCGTACTAGCCAGGGTAGTTGACGTACATCTTGAAGAGCACGTTGGGTGATACGGGATACATATGGATCTGCATTGTCCTGTTGGAAAAGCATATCACCTTGTTGTGCTTGACTGATAGCAAGACGGGTTAAATGATAGTTTCAGTGTACCGTGCACTGTTCAATGTCTCTAGATGAACACTAGAGCAGAATGGCGAGTGTTGAATAACGCTCCCCTCACGATGATGCACGATTACGTGTGCCATTAGAGTGTCCTCCGCTCACGATCCAACATCGTTCAGCCCGCCTCCAATGGTGTCATGATCGGTGCTTATGAAGGGATGAATGGAGACATGTCGTCTTCAGTGAAGTGAGTCGCTGCTGCCTCGGTGTCGATGAAGGTTGTACGCGTGTTTGGTTTCGTGGATGGGAGTGCGGAAATCTGGAGTGTACGCAACAGAGGCAAACGGGGCCGACAGCTGGAATCATGGTGTGGGGAGCCATATCCTACACTGGCCATTCTCCTCAGGTGTTAGTTGTGGGGAAAATTGAACAGTACACGGTACACTGAAACCATCATTCAATCCATCTTGTCACCGTTCATGCAGCAACAAGGCGATGTGCTTTTCCAACAGGACAATGCACGTCCAAACGTATCCCGCACAACCCAACGAGTTCTTCTAGGTGTACGTCAACTACCCTGCCCATCACTATCCCCAGATCTGTCTCCCATTGAACATATCTGGGACCGGATGAAACGTCAGCTTGGCGCGGTCTACACGGCCGGCACGAGAGCTAGTCCATCTGAGGCATCAGATGGAAATTGCATGGCAGACCATACCGTAAGACTTCACTCGGCACCTCTACGATCGTCTTGATGAGAAAGGTACACCATGCATTGCTGCAAAAGGAGGGTATACACGATACTAGCGTCGACATTGTGCCTGCTCTGGGGACAGAACTGACGTGCGTATGGTACTGACTGGGTTATTGTGTGTTGTATACATCCTCAAGAATGTGTCAATAAAATTTCGCTCTGCTGGGTTGACGAATTCATGGAGTTCTTCTTTCATTTTCCAGGAGTGTATTTGAGTAAAGTGTATGTACTAAAATCCTGCTGCAAATCGACGTCAATGATATAGGCCTGTAATTTTGCGGATCACTCCTATTACCTTTCTTGAATATTGCAGTTCAAATGTTTGTTAAGCTTAAGGGATTTAACTGCAGGGTCATCAGTCCCTAAACTTACAAACTACTTATGAATTACCTACAAATAAGGACGGCACAAATATCCATGCCCGAGAGGGGATTCGAACCCCCGACCGTAGTGGCCGTGCAGACCATGACTGAAGCGCCTCAGTCCCCTCGGCCACCGCGGCCGGCGAATATTGCAGTGACTTCTGCAACTTTCCACTCCTGAGAGTATCAAATGAGCTCAAGAAAGGCCAACTGTTGTGGCATCGCCATTCGCCACAACGATGGCAGTCCGCGCGAGTCGCCGCGTAAGTAGACGACGAGCGATAAGTCGCCCCACTACTTCATCCACCGGGGGCGCCCTAAGTGATAGTTCCTCCATGCCTTGCTTCGCGCGCCGGCCAGCTGGAAGAAGAGGGCTCGGCTAGATGGGCCTTCGCACCACAGTCACAAGGTGAATAGCAGAGGATTACGTTCAGCCGTCAGTACCGGAGCAGTTTACCAGCAACGAATCCGTCTACAGCGAGCCAGCTCAAGCAAGGATACTACTACTGACTGACGTATCGACAGAACTGTAATATCACAAGCACCACCTAAAATTGAGTATTCTGTTCATTCGTAATAGACGTATCTGTGAGCTAATCGTTTATCTCAGTTGTAGACCTTAAAATGTCTCAGCGTGTAAGCTGAACACTTCGTGCAAATAGAACTGTGAACACAAAAAGTCAACTGTTAAAAAATGTTTATTAATCCGCATAAAACTACCAAGTTCTTCTATCCATACTGCTCTCATAAATGTTCTTTAGAAGACATACAACTTTTATTTAAACACCAATAGTACGCAAATGAAAATTATCTTCTTTGTTTGGTCCAAATTATAATTTTAAATTGACTTCCATTCAAGCAGTCTCACTGAGATATTACTTCCGTTACAAAGTCTAAAATAGTTTTCATATTGAATATTGATATCAGGTAACCGCTCACAGCATTGGCGTGCCACCCATTTGATTAACGTAAAATATTCCTTGCTCGTTTAGCTCACGCATACTGACGAAATACATCAGCCACTTATTCACTGGTTGTATTACTTCAGCATATAAACTTCATAACAACACAGACACAGACGATGTTCTCTGTACCAGTGTACCTATATATAATACAGTTTACGTCATAATTACGTCACGTCACGTGACAGGGTTTTAGCATATTACACTTCATATAATACCTATTCTTCTGCTTCGTCAGGACCCTTCAGGATCACGCCTGGCTTGTTTTGTACGTCTTCGTTCTTCCCAATATCTCTTCATTCTCTCGCTTCTTCTGTTTCTTTCTTCTTCTGTTAAGATGACTTTTATTTTGGTGTCCGGCCACATGTGACCATCCACCAATCCTATCCATCAATCCTTTATACTTCTCCCTGTCCTGCACCAGTGTCTGCAGTTTCCTTTTTTTTCCCCTACTGTCTTCCTATCATCTCTGACTTCCTTCACCCCTTGTTTACCGCATGACATGCTTCATTCCATATATTATTAGTCAACCTCTCATCGTCCATTCTCTTGATGTGACCGACAAATCGTAACCTTCTTTTTCCGTATCTCACTCGATATGGTTCAAAATTTTCGTACAGCTCCTGTCGTGTTCTGTGTATCCAGATATCCCCCCCCCTTTCTTATTAAAAAAAAAAAATTGTCCGCTTCTCATTCTCCAACTGTATACAAGCTCTCTTACCGAGTGTGATCGTTTTTGATGCATACAGTGCAGCATTTCTTACGGTTGCTGTGTGGTGTCGCAATTTGGAATTCCGTAACAGATTTTTCTTGCCATATGTAGGTAACGAAAACTCTCTACTTGGCCATCTATCTTCCAGTCAGACCCAGTCTTCAATGTTTTGGTCTTGTTATATGCAATCTTTAGTCCAACCTTTTCTACTATTTCAGCTAGATTTTTAGTGCTATCTTTGATTCCAGTTTTTATTTCATAGCTATCTGACAGTGTATTGTGATGTCTGATCCTGGCAGTAGTGACGTTTCCTTTATTGTTGCATATGTTGTAGCATCCATGTGCCTCAGCTGTAACGACGCTACTGCAAAGGCAGTAGCCGAAGTCGAAACTTCGGCTTGTGAAGCAGTCTTGAACCATATAATACCTATATATAATTATCTTTGTTATATTGAGTAATTCGAAGTATTTTGTGAATAAACTTACTTTTAACCATAAAAAATGATAATTTTAAGTTGATGATCGGCAAGCATATGATCGTCAATAGCCATTTATTCTAAAGAACCTTTGAAATACCACGACTGTAATGGTAAACATTTTTTGAAACACCTACACTGCAAATGCCCTCCGCTTCACAAAATTGCCAGGTAACAGTTCATGATACCGATGGATTTTGTAAGGATAGCACCGGAGGGTGCACCTAAGTGCCAACCAAACAGTAGTGTATGGAATGCCGGCGCGACGTGCGACTGCACTAGCGCTGACTTCCCCGTGCATAGACGAACCCGCTACACTCTCCATTTCTTCCTGAACTGTCTCAGCAGCATTACGCCTTGTGCTCGATCAGCCACTACGGGGTCTATCGTCTAAACAACCCGTGGCTTCGAAGTTCGAAATCTTTATCGCCACAGCTGCATTTGTCAACGGACCTTTACCCGTTCGAATCCCCTTCCTATGGCGATAGGATATTAACGCTGAACTAGCACATTCCCCATTCTGATAATACAGATTTTCAGGAAACGTCAACATGTTGCGACTGCTCGTGCATCTGATTCTCTCTCTCTCATTATAGCTCCTTTTATACACGATTTTCATGCGCAGTCATTGATGTTTTTCTGTCCAGCGCCACCAGTCGGACAGTTTTGGATTTTTTTTTGTTTCTAATAAAACCCCATGTAATTCCAGGCATCTTCATTATTCCGTGATTTATTAAGTTTTCAAATTTATACTAACTTTTTGAACACCCGGTACATCAATAACAGTAACAAGACGAGTTGGTGTATATTCCGTTCTTTAACTAAAAAATAGATGATTTGTTAAAAATTTCAAAACAATCGTCATAACCTTGTCCATAATCCTAGCTATCCACGGCCCACCTTGCGAACCTACCGTCCACAGCAAAAGCATCTCGAAGGAGTACAAAAAGCAACGAGGTACAATATTCGAAGTTGGCTTAAAGTAGGGATTACCCCGTGGCGGACTAATGCTGTCGGAGGCTCGGGGCGGCAGCAGAACAAAATGAGGCCCCCTGTACACTTGCAAATATACGCATTACTATGAAAAAGTAACTTTGGAGATTTGGAGGCCCCCCTCAGGATGAGAGGAACGGGGCAATCTAAGAAAAATAGTTTCCGAAATTTGGAGGCCCCAGAAAGAGAGGCGAAGGGCGATTAAATAAAAACGCTTTCGAGGTATTTGGAGGCACTACCTCCCCCCCCCCTCCCTCCCAAGACGTGAGGCCTGGGGGGGGGGGTCGTCCGCCCCCTCCTCCCTCCACTTAATTCCCCCAATGGGGATACCTGTACGGATAGCAATATCACAGACAAATATATACAGACGGGAAACCTCCGTAAGGGCCCGGACCTACGCTCAGGGGTGCGGGGAGGGAGGGTTACCAGCAGTTCCGTAAGATGTCCCATGATGGCGCTGCGGTCAGAAGCAGCCCTTTAAACTGGCCAGAGCAGACGGCAGGTAGCGGCCGCCCCCACCACCACCTCCCCTCAAACGCCAGCAAGCCGGACACAGCCGTGGCTTCGTGGCAGGCGGCACAAGCTCTCCCCTCACACTCCCCTCTACTCTACCCTCTGACGTGCGAGAGGCACCCTAAGCCAGGGAACGGCCTGACACCTGCTAGCATCTTACGGAACTACGAGGGGAGCGTAGGACAGTGGTTTAGGCGGGTATTACACTCTTTTATCAAAGCTCTTTGGTCAAATCTTTGACAGTGTAATAGGTCATCTTTTATAAAAGATTTCTTTTATAAAAGATATTTGATAAAAGTTAGCGGGAGAGCCTAGCTCTTATAAAAGTTCGCCAGTGTATACATGCGTCTTTCCTTACTTTGACGCCTTTTAACCCACAAATTAACGTCAAAGTGTATTTTTTGTGTCGCTACTGCCACAGTGATCGTTTCAAAGTGAGAAGTGTACGGAATATTTCTTAATACAAAGCACATTTACTAAAATATACGGTTAGAATCGTATAAATAAAAAGCTACTGCTGTCAGTTGTATTCAAAGTGACTCACTGTGGATGATGATAGGGAAGAAATTATATGGATCAAAGGATATATGGAGATGCATAAATGTTTTTATTTGTACTCTAACCTAGTCCTCCTAAAGTGATTTACATTTTGGTTCACTTATGTCTGAAATAGTACATGAAATCTTAGGCCTACACTGCCTGCTGGAATTGATTTTGTATGTGGATATAAATGAGACGATCTTCAGCGGAAAAGGCATTCATGATTTGCGTAATGAAATACTGCACTAGTTAGCTCCATATTTTTCCTTGCTTTGCACGATGCTTTTCGACATTTAACCACAAGTGCAGGTATTTATACGGATATTTTATGTTTCGGAAAATCAAGCAAAATAAATGTGAGACTGCAGTAAACTATAAAAATGTCTTTCGGACCGCATAATCCGCAATGAAATATAAAATGAAAGAACTACGAAAATATTCTCTCTTCTTCTGATAAAGTGTCTAACAAGGTTATGTTTAGCATGACACACGTTAAATTATTTCAGTGTTTCATTATTTACCCATTGACACAAGTTTAGGGTTTCCTGAAACATCGATTATGATGAAGTATTCGTAAATATATGGGCGAATTAAAATGGTTGTACACACGTTCTTAAACTATAGGTTATTATGTTCCAGGAGTGTAGTACATTTGTGCGAGCACTTTTCGCGTATTTTCCTCTCGTAATTCACGGTTTTACCTACAATTGTTCCCATTTTTCGTTCTTTGCAGTGAATGCACTCCTGAGCAACAATATATTACGTACTATAATAGAGACGATTGACTATTTTGGAGTCTTTTCTGAGCAACTATGACGAATTTTTTTACGCTAGTGTAATGTCCTCCTGTGAAGTAGTTTCGTCAAAGATCTTGGATAAAATCTTTTACAAAGATCTTTGTCAAACATCTTTTACAGTGTAATGCCGGCCTTATGGAGGGCTACTCCTCTGTATATGTTACTCTGTGGTATTTGGAGGCACTCCCCTCCCCCCTCCCTCCCAAGACGTGAGGCCCGGGGGGGGGGGTCGTCCCCCCTCTCCTCGCTCCACTTAATCCCCCACTGGGGATACCTGTACGGATAGCAATACGCGACGAATTTGCGTGACACCTTGTTGGCGCGTCACTTGTGCTTGGCTCCGGTGTCCTCGACTCCGCCACGTGGTGGGTCCCGCTCGGCGGCAGGCGTTCGGCGCAGTAGGCGTGGCAGCTCGCGCCAGCCGGCCGGATCGAATGCAGAGCAATTATTCATGTGTTGGCTGGCGTTCGCGCCGCGCCGCGCGGAAGCCATTAGCCGGGCGCAGATGTCCCGTCGCGAGCCTACCGCCGCTGTTGCTGTGACGGCAGCGCCAGCAGCTGCCAAAGAGATTTGCTGGAGGAGGTGGGGGGGGGGGAGGCGGCAGCCAGATGCCGCCCACGACGTGGACCCGCATCTGAGGCAGCGGCGAGTCTTGGCTGCGCTCTGACGAAGGGACAGGAAAATCTCAGGAAATGGTCGGTTTTGTGTGAAACAACGAGCACCATCTGTCATTGTGGTCTTCAGTTCGGAGACTGGTTCGACGCAGCTCTCCACAATACTCTCTCGTGAGCAAGCCTCATCTCCACATAAGAACGGTAACCTACATCTGTCTGAATCTGCTTACTGTATCCATCTCTTGGTCTTCCCCTGCGTTTTATAAAAAATGTTCAAATGTCTGTAAATCTATCGGACCAAACTGCGTGGTCATCAATCCGTATCTCACGAACTACTTAAACCTAGGTAAACTAACCTAAGGACAACACACACACCCATGCCCCAGGGAGGACTCGAACCTCCACGGCGAGCAACCACGCGCTCCGCAGCGAGGCGCTTTAGACCGCTCGGCTACTCCACCGCGGCTGTGGTTTATACCCCACACACTTCCCTCCAACTCTAAATTCACATTTCCTTAATGTCTAAGAATGTGTCCTAGCACTCAATCCCCTTCTTTTAGTCAAGGTATGCCAGAAATTTCTTTTCTCCCCAATTCTGTTCAGTACCTCCTCATTACTTACGCAATCCACTCACCTAATCTTCAGCATTCTTCTGTAGCACCACATTTCAAAAGCCTCTATCCTCTTTCTGTCCGCACTGTCGTCAATGTTTCACTCCCGTACAACGCAACACTCCACACAAATGCCTCCAGAAAGGACTTCCTTAGTCTTAAATCAATATTCGATGTTAACAAAATTCTCTTTTTCAAGAATGCTTTTCTACCCATTGCCATTCTGCATTTTATATCCTTTGTACTGAGACCGTCATTTGTTATTTCACTGCCCAAGTAGCAAAACTCATCTACTTAATTTATTATTTCGTTACCGGCTAATTTCACAAAATTTAGTGACTTTTCTATTTTCGCCCCACAAAAAAATATATAAATCTGAGTTTTATAAAATTCAGTGACTTTTCATATTCTCCCTAGAAAAAAATAAAAAAAAATATAAATCTGAGTACATAAGTCTACATCTATTCCCAACAGACACATATTGTACATATAGGGTAAGGTGGTACAAATTCTATATAGATACAATTCCGATCAACATAATTTCTCAGTCTCGTAGCGTTGGTAGCACTTGCCTTTTTGTGGCGTTGTAGTGTAGCACGCTTCTACAACGCCTCCTGTGTTTTCCAAGAATACACCACTTTGTGCTACGGAGATATAATTTTTTTTTCTTGTTAAGAGGTAAATGAAGCTACTTAGTCTAACGCGCTCTTATTAATTTTCTAGTTAAGGGTAACTGGATTCGCTGCCAAAAATGCAATGTTTGGTACCGCGGAGTATTCGTTGCTGACCGAGGGAAAATTGCTTTTTATGTGGAAGATGCCAGTGATCAAAATTTTACGACGAAGTGGTCACAATTGTACCTAGCGTGTTACATTTTCGATTGATTTTTCTCAATTCTGTAATGTTTTTTTTTGTGTTTCTATCAACATTTTGTCTAATATTTGTGTTACATATTCATTAAACATCCAAGAAAAAGTGCCATAGTTAAATTATTTCTTTTCTCCATATATTTCCAGTTACAATAACATTTATCCGAAATGATCGCAACTGTGCCACCTTACCCTACAGGGTGAAACACATATAAGTGCAAATATTTGTAGACGTGGTTCAGAACAATGTACCGAACATTATACACCGCAAATCATCTAATGCTTACACCACAAATATTGCGGAAACGGAAAGTGCGATTGATGTGCGGTTTTCACAGAATGGATTGGTAGTCAGGAGCTCGTATTTTTAGCCAACAAACAGATTGTAATATTACTTACAAAGTGTATTTTTATGCAAACATACAGCTTTTTAAATGGAACAATGGTTGTTTCTATCATGCTCTGGAATTTTTGACACCAGCTGTGTACAAAGAATTTTGAATGACATTTTTATCACGTTCAGTTTGGCAGCTACAACCGTTCAGAGTTTCGGGGGCGGAAGCTGCGATAGTGTAGCTGACTGGCCGAGTGGCTGGCCCCTGGGGCACGGCCCACTGTCTCATGACTACCAGCCAGTCAGCTACACTGTCACAGCCTCCGTCCCCAAAACTTTGAACGGTTGTAGCTGCCAAACTAAACGTGATAAAATGTCATTCAAAATTCTTTGTACACAGCTGGTGTCAAAAATTCCAGTACATGATAGCAACAACCATTGTTCCATGTAGAAAACTGTATTCTGCATAAAAATACACTTTACAAGTAAAATTACAATCTGCTTGTTGGCCAAAAACATAGGCCGCTGACTACCAATCCGTTTCCGCAATATTTGCGGTGCAAGTGTTACGTGGTTCACCCTATTTGAGTGTGTGTGTGTGTGTGTGTGTGTGTGTGTGTTGGAGGGTGGGTTGGATGTATATGACACTAAGTCCATTTTTGGCTATAATGGTGTTATTGACACATTCATATGTGTTACTCGTTATCTACTCAGGTATACCACACTATATCCTACAAGGAATATAGGCGGAGTTAGGGTGCAATGAAGTAACACCAAGTCCACTCGACCTTAGAGGTATACAACACCATCTGGACATAGTGCTGTGTACTTCTGCACACGACAGTATTAGCTTTTATAAAAGAAAACATTGCGTCTAAAATTTTATCTTGTATGATGTATCAGATTTCTCAGGTCACTGTGCAATGTGGGATGACTCAAAAGGAGGGCGTGGCAACTTTGAAGTGGGCAGATAATGTCATACCTGACAATAACGTGGAAGAAATCACATTTTGGACAGGCTACTGCTATGGACAAAATAAGAATGTGAATATTATAATGTATAATTTGAGGAAATTAAGAACGTAACTCAGAAGTTTCATATGGAAACTGACAGACAGTGTTCATGCACTGATAGACAGGAAGCGGAAGAAACTGAATAATGTGAGCATTATAGCACCCTGCCAGTGGCAACAAACACACTTCCAGCAAGTACATTGTTCATAATATGAAACTTTAAGATTTCAAAAGTTTTAATTCACTGTATGGCACAGAGGAAAATGACAATGGAGAAACGGCCATTTTGTTATCGAAGTGTGTCTAATTACAGGTGAAATAGGAAAACGTGGAAACTCTATACTTCAAAATTTCTTTTGATAGTGACAACAAACAGGTCGATTTTGTTAGGTTGCGCAGACATGGACTTACGTTTTCAGCAGATTTGAACCAACTCTCAGTTCTCCAAAGACCCAATTTCGCTGCATAAATATAACTTTTTAATAGCACTTGTGCCATATATACCTTCAGTTTGTCGTGTATTTTATAAGAACCTAGAACATACATGTAATACAAATATAACAGACTATCCAGAAGAAGACATAGATGTGATTTGGAACCCAATGTGACATTTATGTTCGCACAGTAAGTTATACCACAGTGTAACTGATTTCTATTCATGTAATGTATTCTTACAACGAAATTAAAGTGAGTGAGTAATATTATTCGTTAAATACTAAGAGCTCTATGCCACACAATGCGCCACACACTGGAGTTTGATGTTACATGAAATTATAGGCTTTCTGTAGACTGTGGCTATTTGTTTGTTATCAATCCATTCGTATTAATTAAGGGTCTCCAATTAAGTTTCTATTCATGTTGGGGAATTCCCTGTTGTGTTACTGGGGTAGTGTGTTACCAAGCCAATGCAGCGTTGACTTTGATTCCCTGCCGTGTGATGTTCATTAATCTTGAGAATACCCAGTTGTTAAGACTGTGTCTTTTACGTTAAAGGCAAAAGATGCACTTCATTGTTGAAAACAAATTCCCAATCATGGGGCTCCTGTCGTAATGATGGCGATTAGTGTGCATTCAAGTTGCATTTGCTACTAAGAAGCTGTTTGGCGTTGCTGATATGTCCCTTTCTCTATCTTGGGAGCTCACTTAAGCACGCTAACCATCCTATCGGGGAAACTTGCTACTGTTACTTCACTGTGAACACGGGGCTTTCTGCAATCATTTTCTAAGTAGCGTAGATCGCGTCTGAGTAACTAAAATTTGTATTTTACGGCTGGAAAATCATAGCTAATTCTCGGCGGTTTAGTGACCCTTGCCTTATTGTTAATTACATGAATGCTACTAGTTTGTGTTTTAGAAGCTTGTGCCGCCCCTGTGACAAAAGATTTGACGCTTTCCTCTCAAACATAAAGCAAACAGCCGCACCGTTCCATTCGATATGAACGTCACGTAGCCACGGCGAATCCGTGGATTTAAGCGACGCTGCTTTGAATTACATCTTGCCTTGTTTCTCAAACAGAATACGTAATTTAATCCATTACTGCCAGGTAGTAATGTCTCTGATACACAGGGATGTACTTTTACGGGAACTGCGTTAGTAGCGTTAAAAGATGAAATTAAACGAAAATACTGAAACAATATGTAGTTGAATTAAATCACATGATTCTGAGTGAATTAGAATAGAAAGCGAGACACTAAAAGGACCAAAAGTGTTTTGCTGAGTGGTCAGCTAGGTAAATATTGATGACCAAAGTAGAGAGTACCAGTATATAAAACGTCCACTGCAAGAAAAAAAATTATCATAAAGCTGAGATTTCTTGGCATGGTCTTATGAATTATTTCTGAAAATATTTTTCTCGTTTGTAGCGATTTGTGGGAAGGAAACATTGACGGCAAACAGAACAGACAAAACGAGAATGGAAGGTTATGAAATGCGCTGCTACAGAAAAAAGATGAAGATGGTGTATTTAGATAACTAAATAGGCGACAATGGATCGATTTTGGCGAAATCGTCGATTTCTTGAGATGTATGAAAAGTAAAAATTATAGAGAAGGGCCTAGTACCATGTCAGAAAGCAGTTTCAGACTGGAGTAGAATGCAATAGTTATTCGGTGGAAAAAAAAATAAATAAATAAAAATAAAGGCCTTGCTTGTAGCAGACTAATGTAGAGACCAGACTTCAGACTTGAGAGAACAACGACCAAAAGGCAAGAAATCAGTAGGCCTACTACTTTTCCCTTACACAAAAGCTTCACCAACAAACAGCCGCAGATTGCTATGTCCTTGACCGTCAAATCGATATCTACATCTATATATAGACGTTTAAAGTTATTACTTACAATCTCGAAATGTTCTTGGCGGAATTACTTAATAGTGTTACACAATACTCTAATAACCATTCGGATGGAGATAGGCTTTATCTTGCAAAATCTGTATAGCGACCGGACCTCCAAAACTAAAAAAAAAAAAAAAAAAAAAAAAAGGGAACCTGAGAAGGATTCCAAACTAAAGCTCCATGCTGGATGGGGGACTGACTGACATCCCAACAGTCTTCTCAATAAGCTACAACGGTTGGTACGTTAGTGCTGTGGTGCACGTTACTCTGTAAGTTCCGATGCGCTGCCGACTACTCGTTTTCACTCATGTTTTAAAAATGCACCCCATCCGATTTTCCTATATAAACTTTTGTCTTAAATCTGGTATGTGGAATCGCATATCGATCTTCATTTTTTTCTTGGCCCTGTATAATGGGGAAACAGTCACAAAAAGTATTCAACACCGATTTACTTACGACTTTTATTAGATACGTTAAAACCACTGAGACGGGCATGTCGCACATAGTTTTCAAACGACAACGTCGCTTCTTCTTTATGGCATATCTTGCACTTGAACAGTTCACTGTTTCTGATTGATTCTTCCATCGGTTCTTGATGAAACATCATCATACTGAATTAAAAATCTCATTTTTGAGTATGTCTCAAAAGTTTAATTTAATTCGTGAAATGGTTTTCGGCTTATAAGGCCATCTTCAGACTTTACTGTTTGTCTCAAAGAGGTTACATTGTTTTCATACACACCTGAAAGATATTCTGCTTGTTACACTTATTTTCAAGCACATAACAATTATCATCTTTGGTTCTACTACGGTAGTTCAATTAAAATGTTCCAATAAAACAATCATTAATAAATATACAAGAGGGGAAACAAGAACAAACTTAATTTTATTCTCGAATATCTATGTATAAAACATTTTTAACAATTAACCATTCCAATGAATAAATCACTTGTCAGACTGCTTAAAAGTATTTTAAGTAACTTACATTGTGGGAGGTAATGGATATCATGTAATAAAACTGTAGCTCTGAACTGAACTGCTTTATATATTCATTAACAATTCCAGTTTATAAATTACTGACCGAATTGCTGATGGATATTTTGGAAATTTGGGGAGCAAACCAGAAACAGATTTAAAACTTTAAACTTGCAAGTGAACAAGTAAAACAAAATTCATCAATTAATATTCACATAAAATAAATTGCTCAACCAGACTTTTAACTGGACTATTCCTGCGTGACATTTTAAATTATTATTGACTTAGTCAGATAAATATGAGTATAATGTGCGAAATGAATACAGAGATAGGGACAGTGTGGTGGGGGGGAGGGGGGGGGGCTTGGCAAAACAAGGATTAGTAAGTGAAACTCAGCAGATGGAATTTGATAAGTTATGTTCATTTAATATTAATTCAGGACTGGGGGGTAGATGCTTATTGGTCTCTACAGCTTCTAACAGGTGAGATTTTGGCCTTTGTTTGCTATGTGAAGGAAATGGGATTGTGACTGGTAACTGTGTCCCTCACTACATGCTCAGCAAATGTTGAGTCATTATTCTGCCTCCTCCAGCTACGTACATGCTCATTTAACCTAGCTGTAATATTAGTAGCCGGCCGCGGTGGCCGAGGGGACTGAGGCACTTCAGTCATGGTCTGCACGGCCACTACGGTCGGGGGTTCGAATCCCCCTCGGGCATGGATATTTGTGCCGTCTTTAGTCTTACCTAGTTCATAAGTAGTTTGTAAGTTTAGGGACTGATGGCCCCGTAGTCGAGTCCCATAAGCTCTACAAACATTTGAACATTTGATAATATTAGTACTGTAATTGAGATAAACAGTAAAGATGGCCTTATAAGCCGAAAACAGATCCAGAAATTTAAATAAACTTGTGGATCATGCTCAAAATTGTGATTTTTAATTCACTGTTTCTGTTTTTTCATCGGTACAGCTTTCTCCTGTTTTCATGGTAGATCAGAAAGAAGAAGAAAAAAGTTCAAATGTTTGTAGATCTATCGGACTCAACTGCGTGGTTATTAGTCCGTAGCTTACAAACTACTTAAACTAAGGTAAACTAACCTGACAACACAAACATCCACGCCCGAGGGGGAATTCGAACCCTCGACGGCGAGCAGCCGCGCGCACCGCATCACTGCGCTCCAGAATGCACGGCTAATCCGCCGCGGGGGTAGATGTACGATCGGTTTTTGACCGACGTATCACTGGATCTGACTGGCATGCGATGTGGAGTTTTCCTTTAGCCGTCGGCACACGGAGCGTGTGTCTGAACGCTTGCGGTCAACGAGCCGAGTCCATCGTGCGGCTGAACGCTCGGAGACGGCGCCACTTGTGCATACGAGACGTGTGCCTCAACGAGCTACACTCGACCGCAGCGCGCTCCAGCGACAGTTGTCGACGGCATCAAGTTCTCAAATCGCACTGTTTACGAAATCGAAAGAGTGGAATCCCTGCTTTACCTCTATTAAATCGATTATTTCCGCGCTTGTGCGTATGTTTGTTACGTTCTGTGATATAGGCGTACATAAGTAACAACAAAATTTTTATGCCCAGCCTCGTCGCCGCTTTTGTGTCTCGTTTCCGTCGTAGGTGTCGGTGGCCGAGTAGAAAGACCGACACAGGAATAAAGGATGCACACTTGTGCAGGTAGTAGGTGACCAGCCAGTGGGACAGCACAAACTAGAACACTAGGCTAAATTAGAACAAGATATATATTTCGTGGCGTCTTGGTAATACTTAACTTTTACATAGTTCTTGACTGCAGAATGCTGATACATAGGTAATCTAGAGGCCTGCCTGCTGATAATTCCTAGTGCTTATCCGATAATCAAGTCTTTACTGGTGCCTATCTGATTCCCAAGTGTTAACTGGTTCCTATCTTAGTCCCAAGTGCACGATGTCGTGCAGTGGTGGCCACGAGCGGAGTTGTAGCAGAGGGCGCTCGTGGCTGACGTCGTAAGAACGCCGCGCCGTGCGTGCATGGCGGCGCGCGGCGAAAGTAGGTGGCGCGCACTTTAGACTTGTGCGACACCACAAAAATCTCTATGAACATAAGACTTATAAAAGTTGCTTGTTATGTCAGTAAGTGCAGCGAATTATAAAAGTTTAGTGACAAACTGTGCGATATAAATTTAGAAAAGGCCTTCATATGAGGCAAACATTATTGCAACAGTCCCGTTTTGTAGTAAAACTTAAAGGTCTATCTTCCACAGTCAATGTTACTAAACTTAAAGGTGATTCTTCCACGGTCAGTGTTACTATTCAGTAGAAGAATGTTATCGAACGTGTAAAATGCAATACATGAAACGATTAAGTTCGTGTTTTACTCTAAGTAAGGTGCAAACTGTTCTGTTCAAAAAACGAATCCAACAAACTCACTACTCAGAGGATGCGCACTTCTGTGTACATAGCATCAAATATTATGAAGTATTCTTCAATGAAACCTATAGTAAAGTCTTTGAGTCTATCAGAAAACTCAAATATAAGAAGAAAAAATCTTGGCTACCGAGCAGCCTTGCACCAGCAGCACTCACTAACTTTCACTTCACAATCCACGACTTTGATGACTACGCTACGGCCACAAACAGACCTCAATGTGTCAGCAAAGTCGTGGATTATGTATATATCGGTTGCTGACATGTAATTACAACAAATGATGTGAAGAAGAATTCGTGTTGATCGATCTTAAGTCCGCCTTGCCTTGAAACAGTAGATTACTCTAATACGGAAATTTTTTAACAACATATCTGACGTTTCCAGTTATTTATGCCAACTAATAGTACCTCTGATTACCGGTATTCGTGAGATTCTCGGTTTATTCTGTTATTTTCACTTGCTCTGAAATGTCATACATTCATTAGACCTAAGTTATATACATAAAAACCATGAAATACGACGGCCAATATGGCGTCTTCATCTCCCTACCGAAAAGAACTGCCCCCCTCTCTGGATAGCCACGTGGTGTGACGTCGGTGGCGTTCTCCCACCTTATTGGTGATCGTTCAGACACACGTTGATAATATCTGGCATGCTTGATACTGCCCGACACGTTGGGAAAGCCTCGCCAAAGTGCGGTTCACACGTTGTGACGTCAGAAACTCGTCACGTTGACCACACTTGTTCAGATACACGCTCCGTGTGCCGACAGCTTTAGACCGGTATTACTCTATCAAATTATTTGTCAAAGAATTGGACAAAGAAAAATTGGACGTAGTGTAATGGGAACGTCGTCCAATATTTCATCAAATCTAAGGCCTCGGCCTAGATTTGATCAAAGAAATCGCTCGTCTTTTGTTTCCTGCAGTGAGAAATGTGACCGCTTGGAGCGCTAGTAGTATACAGCTTCCTTGCCACCACAGCTGTTTTGTTTGGAGGTTAAATATCTGACATTACTTGGACATAACGTTCGTATTCGTAAACATGGCTAGTAGTGGAATGTTTGTGTAGTGTTTTCCAGCAACAACAAAATTAAAATAAATGTATAAATCAGATGGAGCGTTGTATAACAGGGGACAAGGCCGATTCACACTGTCTGTCACGTCAATTCGTGTAGCCCAATACCCTGTGGCGAAAGTGGAGTTACAATCCGTGATGTAAAAAAGTAATAATATACTATCGGAATTGAAAAAGTAATACCCCTAAATCTTATTTACGGCCAAAGCAGACTTTAGAATGTATGATTTTGGTAACTTGGTGTGCTAAGAGCTGGGAAGTGAAACAACTTTGAAAACATCGACATCTGTTTGCAAGCGAATCTATGTACATATAAATACGTCAGCCATTTTTGTAAGGAAATAAATAGCCTATTTACTTTATCAGCAATGTTTCCCTCCTTACATTGTTAATAACGTCAGAAACAATTTAGATTATCCTCTTTGTCAGTGCTCACATTTTCCATTTAAAACGTTATTTAATGAAACTTGCTTTATCTACTGAACAATCTTATTCGTATACACTGTTTGAGTCAGCCTTTTGTTACTCTATTACAAACTGTGAAGGATGAACAGCGACAAAATAATTAGCAGTGAACGGCCTGGCTGTTCTGCCGACGGCATAAAAAAGAAATCCTCGCGGTCCCGTAAGAAATTTTATTTATCTCGCTCTGACACCCACGGTTTCATCCAAGTGCGTTTCCTTTTCTTTTTTCTCTCCTCCTCTTCTAAATGCAGACACAACGCAACTGTACTACAAACAACAGCTGAGCATTACACCGTCAATTTGAAGCAAATTAGACAAAATATTGGATGATAGTGTAATACCCCCTTTTGCGTTTCATCCAATTTCTTTGTCAAAAAATATGACCAATATTTCATCCAATTTTTTCGTCCAATTCTTTGTCCAATAGTTTGATAGTGTAATACCGGCTTTACGTATGCTGGTTAGTGTAGTGCGTAAGGTGCCCCTGTGAGTGCGGCAGCCCGCAGCGCGCGCCTTGCTCGCCTCACAATCAGCATCACCGGAAGCGCGACACAAACAGAGCGCCCAGCTGCGTATCGCACGAGCGAATCGTGCGTGCCACAGCCGCCGCCACGCGCTGGCGTGCGCCACGGGTTGCGCTACAGACCTCTCTCCCACTGCTTGCCTGACTGCACAGACAGCCCCTACTGTCCCAGGGCTTTGCTCGTAGAACCGTCACACGACAGACATGCCAGGCGGGTCACCTCCTTACTTCCGGTAGACAACACTAGTGGCGCTTCTGCAATTTCCTGGCGGAAACAGAGGTCTGGCCACAACGTATACTGATATCGGGCGTTCCACAGGGTAGTGCTATTGGTCCTCTGCTGTTCCTTATCTAGGGGAACATCTAAATAGCTCTCTTAGATTGTTTGCAGACGATGCCGTCATTTACAGTCACTAAAATCATCTGAAGATCAAAACCAACTGCAGAACGATCTGAATAAGATATCACTATGGTGTAAAAATTGGCAATTGAGTCTAAATAGTGAGAAGTGTGAAGTCGTCCACATAAGTACGAAAAGAAATCCGTTAAACTTTGTTTACAAGATAAATCAATCAAAAGTGAAGGCCGTAAACTCCACAAAATACCTAGGAATTACTATTACTTCTTACTTAAACTGGAAAGAACAAGTAGATAATGACGTGGGAAATGCGAACCAGAGACTTAGTTTTATTGGCAGAACTCTTAAAAGATGCAACAGAACTACTAAAGAGGTTGCATACACTACGCATGTCCGTCATGTTTTGGAATATTGCTGCCCAGTGTGGGATCCTTATCAGGTGGCTTTGACAGAGGACATCGAAAGAGTCCAAAGGAGAGCAGCTCGTTTCATATTGACACGATACTGGGGAGACAGTGTTACGGAAATAATACAGGATCTGGGATGGGAATGGTTACAACAACGGTGCTTATCGCTGCGCCGTGGCCTATTTACGAAACTCCAATCGCAAACATTCTACTCCGAATGCGAAAATAAATTGTTGACTCCCACTTACATAGGTAGAAATGATCATCAGAGTAAAATATGAGAAATCAGAGCTCGAAGGTGTTCTTTCTTCCCGCGTACTATTCGAGACTGGAATAGGAGATAAATAGTATAACGGTGGTTCGAAGAACCCTCTGCCAGGCACTTAAATGTGATTTGCAGAGTATCCCATGTAGATGTAGAATTCGCCTTCCTTGCCCCTGCTACCACCTTACAACGTTCCCAAGGCCTCCTCCAAACCCACCTCCAGTAATTTTCCTCCTGGTACCAATGCACACGTAGTCATAATAGGTTGCACCACCTTCTCATTCCGGGTCCATGAGTTTTACATCTACGATCGCCCCATCATTTTTACCACCACCCTGAAATACCTATCTCTCTACCCTCGATCATTTCATCACCTGGCCACTTCCTCCCCATCTAAAGACCATCCAACAATACGCTGACCAACTCCCGCCCCCATCCTGTACGATCTCATTCCCTTCCCTCACCTTCTGCTATTCCGAATCCTCTCTAAAATCGACTCCCAAAACCAATTGTTATCCCCCCCCTTCTCACCGACTCCGGACCTCCATCACAGTGCGTATCCACACTCTTCATATCTTCACTCAGGGCAACTTACATCGTTCCCACATACCGGATGACGCCCTCCGCCCCTAAACTATCCCTCCCCTTCCTGTATAGCTTCCTCCCTTCCCTCCTCTCTGGATTTATTGCATCTCTTACCACCCTTCCGCCCACCACCACACCCAGCACCCCCCTCCCACGCAATATGCTATAAAGTGCTTCGTTTTAATAGTGCAGTTTTAGTGACTACGTCGCCTCCAGCAGGCAAAGTGTCACCACCGAGTGTACTTTAATCGTGTGCAACGTGCTAGCATCTCCTCGTTAGTGTTTATTCGTCCGTATTTTATCACGAAAAAACAACAACAACAAAACACTCTGGAGGCATATTTAAATATTGCCAAAACAGTCTCCACTTTAAACACTAACTTCACATTTTATTTTCCTTTTACATGTTGTAAACTAGGTGATGGTGGTGATCGTGTGCCATTTATGGCCGTTAGACCCCAACTTGGTAGAAAAGCGTTCTTGAAAAAGAGAAATTTGTTAACCTCGAATATTGATTTAAGCCTAAGGAAGTCCTTTCTGAAGGCATTTGTGTGGAGTGTTGCCTTGTATGGGAATGAGACATGGACGATAAACAGTGCGGATAGAAAGAGGACTGAGGCTTTTGAAATATGGTGCTACAGAATAATGCTGAAGATTAGGTGGGTGGATCGCGTAATTAATGAGGAGGTACTGAACAGAATTGGGGAGAAAAGAAATTTCTGGCATACCTTGACTAAAAGAAGGGATAGATTGGTAGGACACATTCTTAGAAAAAAATGTTCAAATGTTTGTAAAGTCTATGGGACTTAACTACGGGGTCATCAGTCCCTAAACTTACAAACTACTTATGAACTACTTACAAACTAGGACGGCACAAATATCCATGCCCGAGGGGGGATTCGAACCCCCGACCGTAGTGACCGTGCAGACCGTGACTGGAGCGCCTCAGTCTCCTCGGCCACCGCGGCCGGCATTCTTAGACATGAAGGAATTGTGAATTTAGCGTTGGAGGGAAGTGTGTCCACTCCCATGAACCACAGACATTGCCGAGGTGGGGTGGCTTGCGTGCCTCAATGATACAGATAGCCGTACCGTAGGTGCAACCACAGCGGAGGGGTATCTGTGGAGAGGCCAGACAAACGTGTGGTTCCTGAAGAGGGGCAGCAGCCTTTTCAGTAGTTACAGGGGCAACAGTCTGGATGATTGACTGAGCTGGCCTTGTAACATCAGCTAATGCGGCTTTGCCACACAGCTACTGCGAACGGCTGAAAGCAAGGGGAAACTACAGCCGTTATTTTTCCCGAGGACATGCAGCTCTACTGTATGAACATATGATGATGGCATCCTCTCGGGTAAAATATTCCGGAGGTAAAATAGTCCCCCATTCGGATCTCCGGGCGGGGACTACTCAAGAGGATGTGATCATCAGGAAAGACAATACTGGCATTCTACGGGTCGGAGCGTGGAATGTTAGATCCCTTAATCGAGTAGGAAAATTAGAAAATTTAAAAAGGGAAATGGATAGGTTGAAGTTAGATATAGTGGGGATTAGTGAAGTTCGGTGGCAGGATGAACAGGATTTCTGGTCAGGTGACTATAGGATTATAAATACAAAATCAGTTGGGGGTATCACAGGAGTAGGATTGATAATGAATAAGAAAATAGGAATGCGGGTAAACTACTATGACCAGCACAGCGATCGCATTATCATTGTCAAGATAGATACGAAGCCAACACCGACAACAGTAGTACAGGTTTATATGCCAACTAGCTCGGCCGATGAGGAGGAAATCGAAGAAATATATGAGGAGCTAAAGGAAATTATTCAGACAATTAAGGGAGAGGAAAACTTAATTGTTATGGGAGACTGGAATTCGGTAGTAGGACAAGGAAGGGAAGGGAAGATAGTGGGGGAATATGGTCTGGGCAAAAGGAATGAAAGAGGAAGCCGCCTGGTAGAATTTTGCACGGAACATAATTTAGTTATAACAAACACCTGGTTCAAGAATCACAAAAGAAGGTTGTATACGTGGAAGAGACCAGGAGACACCGGGAGATACCAGATAGATTTTATAATGGTAAGACATAGATTTCGGAACCAGGTTTTGAAGTGTAGGACATACCCAGGGGCAGACATAGACTCTGACCATAACTTGTTGGTTATGAACTGTAGGCTGAAACTGAAGAAACTACAGAAAGGTAGGAAAATAAGGAGATGGGACCTGGATAAATTGAAGGAACCTGAAGTTCTTAAGAATTTCAGAGGGAGCTTCAGGCAACAATTGACAGAAACAGGGGAAAATAAAACAGTTGAGGAGGAATGGGTAAAATTGAGAGATGAAATAGTGAAGGCAGCAGAGGACAAAATAGGTAGGAAGGCAAGACCTACAAAAAATCCTTGGATATCACAGGAGATACTAAATTTAATCGATGAAAGGAGAAAATATAAAAATGCAGTAAATGAAACAGGCAAAATGGAGTACAGACGACTAAGAAATGAGATTGACAGGAAGTGCAAAATGGCTAAGCAGGAATGGCTAGAAGGCAAATGCAAGGATGTAGAAGAATGTATAAATAGGGGGAAAATAGATACGGCCTACCGGAAAATAAAAGAAACATTTGGCGATAAGAAAAACAGCTCTATGAATATCAAGGACACTGATGGAAAACCAGTTCTCAGCAAAGAAGGGAAAGCTGAAAGGTGGAAAGAGTATATAGAGGGGCTCTACAAAGGAAATGAACTTCGAGACAATATTGTAGGAAGGGAAGAGGATGTAGATGAAGATGAAATAGGAGATACTGTACTGAGAGAAGAATTTGACAGAGCCCTGAAAGATCTAAGTCGAAACAAGGCCCCTGGAGTAGATGATATCCCGTCAGAGCTACTGAAGTCTCTGGGAGAACCAGCCATGACAAAATTGTTTCACATTGTGTGTAAGATGTATGAGACAGGTGAAGTACCCTCAGACTTTAAGAAAAATGTAATAATCCCCATTCCAAAGAAAGCGGGTGCAGACAGGTGTGAAAACTATAGAACCATCAGTTTAATAAGTCATGGTTGCAAAATATTAACACGAATTATATACAGAAGGATGGAAAAGCTGGTAGAAGCCGACCTCGGGGAAGATCAGTTTGGGTTCAGGAGAAATGTAGGAACACGGGAGGCAATACTCACTTTACGGCTTATCCTAGAAGATAGATTAAGAAAAGGCAAACCAACATTTCTAGCTTTTGTAGATTTGGAGAAGGCTTTTGACAATGTTGATTGGAACAAACTATTTCAAGTTCTGAAGCAAGCAGGAGTAAAATATAGGGAGCGTAAGGTTATTTACAACTTGTACAAAAACCAGACCGCGGTTGTCAGAGTTGAAGGGCATGAAAGGGATGCAGTGGTTGGAAAGGGAGTAAGACAGGGTTGTAGCCTTTCCCCAATGTTGTTCAATTTGTACATTGAGCAAGCTATAAAGGAAAGCAAGGAGAAATTTGGAGAAGGAATTAAAGTTCAGGGTGAAGAATTGAAAACATTGCGTTTTGCCGACGACATAGTAATTCTGTCAGAGACAGCAAAGGACCTGGAAGAGCAATTGAACGGAATGGATAGTGTGCTGAAAGGTGCATATAAGATGAACATTAACAAGAGTAAAACTAGGGTAATGGAGTGCAGTGTAAGAAAATCAGGTGATGCTGAAGGAATTAGGTTAGGTAACGAAACAATAAAGGAGGTAGATGAGTTTTGTTACTTGGGCAGTAAAATAACAAATGATGGTCGCAGTACAGAGGATATAAAATGCAGAATGGCAATGGGTAGAAAGGCGTTTTTGAAAAAGAGAAATTTGTTAACATCTAATATTGATTTAAGCCTAAGGAAGTCCTTTCTGAAGGCATTTGTATGGAGTGTTGCCTTGTATGGGAGTGAAACATGGACGATAAGCAGTGTGGACAGAAAGAGGATAGAGGCTTTTGAAATGTGGTGCTACAGAAGAATGCTGAAGATGAGGTGGGTGGATCGCGTAACTAATGAGGAGGTACTGAACCGAATTGGGGAGAAAAGAAATTTCTGGCATACCTTGACTAAAAGAAGGGATAGATTGGTAGGACACATTCTTAGACATCAAGGAATTGTGAATTTAGCGTTGGAGGGAAGTGTGTGGGGAAAGAATCGCAGGGGAAGACCGAGAGATGGATACAGTAAGCAGATTCAGACAGATGTAGGTTGTCGTTCTTATGTGGAGATGAAGAGGCTTGCTCAGGATAGAGTAGGGTGGAGAGCTGCATCAAACCAGTCTCTGGACTGAAGACCACAACAACAACGGGAAGTGTGTGGGGAAAAAATCGCAGAGGAAGACCAAGAGATGGATACATTAAGCAGATTCAGACAGATGTAGGTTGCCGTTCTTATGTGGAGATGAAGAGGCTTGCTCAGGATAGGGTATTGTGGAGAGCTGCATCAAACCAGTCTCCGGACTGAAGACCACAACAACAACAACAAGGCCCTAATTGGGGTCGTGTTCAGCCTGCCTAGTGCAAGTCTTTTTACCTGACGCCATCTCGGCGACTTGCTCTCCCCGAGAGGAGAAAATTTCTAACCCGAACAGAAATCGAAACTGCCCCTGCACCCCTCGCTCCTAAGACTGCAGTCCGAGGCCAACGAGAAAGACAGGCCTCGGCGCGCACGTCGTATCATGTGAGGCCTGAGCCGGCGCGATCGCTAGCCGATTGGCCGGCCGCTGGGGCACAGCCCACTGCCTCATAGCGGGCAGCCACTGAGCTAGCGACCGCTACGGCACAGGCCTTAATCACGTGATATGACGTGCGCACCGCAGCCTGTCTTCTCGTTGGCATCGCTGCAGTCGCAGTGACGTCACAGAGCTGTTTCTCTTTCCCCTTCTCGCCTCTCACCTAGTGTTGTTTGGGACCGGCAAAGTGGGCCCCCAGTGAAGCGGGCTGTACCTGCCGAGTTTGTGACACTTGCGGGGAGTGACACTTGTGCGGAAAGGGAATGTGTAGACACTTGTGGGGAGACCAGGACGCTGCAGGTAGTGAACAGGGTGTTCCACAAGTAGGGATACACCACCCCTACTCCACGCCCTCCAGCCACTACCTGTGCCGTATTCAGGGAAAGGTCCACCGGACCGGCCGCGCAATTTGTGACACAAATTACATGTTTGATAATATCAATTTAATGCATAGAAGTATGAAATCACATCAAGACTACTTCCTGCAAACATTTCGACAAAAAAAGTTGGTATTGAGTTTAGAAAAACAAAATTCTGGTATATTGGATTTTAACATTTTATCAAAAAATGAATGTTACTACAAGAGATACAGCTATTCAAATTTACGGGCACCATAACGTTTTTCCTTCCGGAGTAAATGAGCTGCTTCTTGTAGTTTCAACATCACAGTAGCCTTTTTCTTGAATGTTCTGAATATAAATCTTCACACAGACTTCTTGAGGAGGAGAGTGATACGGATATCTGATTGTAAACCACTGCCTATTACCTTAGACCTTTTTGACTGTACTGAACAGGAGTTCCGCATATTCCGTAATTTATATTTATACATATTTTTGGAAACATTTTTGTTTCTCTATTTTTGGGTTAACAGCACTCTACTTAAATTTATTAATAAAGAACAGTCTAGAATGCACTAATTTATTTCATTCATGAAATAAATTAGTGCATTCTAGACTGTTCTTTATTAATATATTTATACAGTTAACAGGCAATGCAATTTATAACCAACTATCGGCTGCCAATTTCGCTTCATTTTTCCTGGAAGTCTTGCAACTTGTTTCTCCCTGTTGGTTTATGCCAAGTTCGGAGTAAAAATGCTTCTATATGACGATGATAGAAAATAGAATTTATCTTTAGCATTTTTCAGTGTGTGACATTCCCTTACACATTCCGTATTTCATACATTTATTAGATGTATTTGTAATTCGAATACAGCGAAATCCTTTTTGGGGTCTCGAATGAACGCATGAAGTATGTAAAATACTCCTTGACTTATTATTAACGTTTTTTAATTGAAGGTTTAAGGTTGCATCTCCTATTAAAAACATAGTAGCTATTTTTAAAGAGATGGAAGTTGCGTGATAGTGGGGTTAACTACATAGCGGTCAATTATATCAACGTATCTGTGCAGGATGCCTAATATATTTATTGCTTGCGCAGGTGTCTTGATATGCTTAGTGTTCTGAATAATATGCTTTTAGGAGGTATGACTGTGGAAAGTCATCGTCTTTTAGTAGCAGAGAATGTCTTAATAACTCTCCAAACATTATCACTGTTAAAATACCGTTTTGTTTTCAGGAGGAACACTCAACGTTAGAACAAGTTTCGTGTTATGTTGACAGTGCTAGACTTGTTGGTATGCCTGTACCCAGGAAAAGCCATTAGCCGCCCCAAGGGCACCGGGTTCCCCGCAAGTGTCACTCCCCGCAAGTGTTCCAACCCCGTACCTGCCGCGCTCCCACTCCCCACTCCTCGCGCATCTGTCAACAGGTTCGCAAAGTTTGGGGCCGGCGATCACATACGTCAAAACGTATTCTGGAGCTGTGTCGTTGCAACTTGAGCGTTCATAAACTGAGTATCAAATGGATAATGTAGAATCTTTGCTTAAAACGCCCTTTCATTTATTAAGTACTAGCAGTAAACCCGACGTTGTTCGGGGGTTTATTTATTCTACACTCTCGTAGTCTACCTCCCCTTTCCTCCTCTATCTGCATTCATCTCTTTCTTTCCCATGTCTCTGTTCGCTTCCACCTTTCCCTTTCTCGGCAATGTTTAGTGCAAGGCACCTCTATCATGTACCATACGAACTTGTATGTGTCTTGTGACCTTCCACTTGGTATAAGTGTCGGGAGTGCAAAAATCCATCAAGATCTGAGAAAACCTATTCATTTTGTCAAAGTTCGTATGTTAAGTACCCTCTACCGTGCACCGAACGAAATTTTATACAGACAGTGACAGTCCTCTTGTTTTTATGGTGAGAGTGATGACCACGCAGTTTGGTCCGATAGATTCAAAAACATTTTATGGTGAAGTGTGCAAAATTTCATAAATATCGCAAAAAAAAAACTATAGATTTGTATGCAATAGAAACACAGAGTCACATTGAAAAACGACCTTTGTTTTTCACAAATTTTCCAGTTTTATTTCATACAACCTGTGTCCTGAAAAAAAAAAAAAAAAAAAGGCTCTGTGAAATCGGTCGAGCCGTTCTCAAGTTATGGCACGACCAACATACTTATGGCTCAGTTTTTATCTTGCAAGACACTCTCCCCCATGCACCGTATGAAACTTTAGGTAGACGGTGACCTTCCTTTTGAAGGTCAAGCGTGCAAAGTTTCGTGAAGGTCGGAAAGAAACAGTACATTTCGTCAGTCTGTAGGAAAAGTATCTTCCGCCATGCACCTTCATTCTGTCCTATCGTAAATACTTTCTTAGCTAACATCTTTTTCCTTTAAACTACATACCGGAAAAATTTCAGCGTCATAGGTGCAGTAGTTTTAGAGATTTCGTGTTTCGTCAGTGAGTGAGTGACCTTTCCTGAATTATGGGTCCTACAAAGACATTATTTACCAGATTCGTAGAGAGGAATATTAGGACAGTGCCTGCGAAATATGTTGTTAATTGATTTGGTAGTAAAGACGTAGTAAATTACATCATGCTTTTTAGGGCGAAGTTTTATGTATTTCAATCTCTTTGACATCATAGCACCTGAACTATATGTCGTAATACGATATTATTTCGAAGGTACATCCAGTGGTGCATATGTAAAACGTATGCAAAATAAGTCGCGAATAGATTTAGTAGGAAAGACGTAATAAATCAAAACGTCATGCGTGATGTGTCAGTTTTTCATTAACGTATTTGTTTATTACTCCATATCTCATGAACTGTATGTCGTACTGTGATAAAATTTCGAAGGTACGTTCAGTGCTGTGTGTGTATACTGTCTGTAACACTTCTCGCGAATAAGAATAATAGTTTACGAGTAATAAATTGTAAAGTCATGCCAAATGGCGTAATTTTACTTCATGGACGCCGAAAAAGTAGTAAGTGACGAACTTTTTTTCTATCATCATTTTGCTGGGGTTGCAGCGAGAAAAATTTCTTAAAGGTTTGAAATTATGTTTGAAGTTTGCTGCAAATCGCTAAGTCCTCTCCTTCTCAAATAGTGGACAGATAAAATCACACTATCGCGTGCCGCAATACGGAGAAGTTTTCATTCTTTATGGCGTGATATCTCCTGAAGTATCGGCCCTATCGCAAAATTCTTTCTTAGCTGACGTGAATGGTATTGGACCATTTGAAAACCTAGCTGCGATTGGGCCACAAAAAGTCCTTTTCCATCACGACAGTTATCAACACACACCTCAGCAGTTGTGGTTGCAAAATTATTGGAAATGGGATTCCAACTCGTTTCACATCCCCCCTATTCTCCAGACTTGGCTCCCTCGGACTACTATTTGATCCACAATTTGAAGAAATGGTGGTGGGGCAAAGATTTCATTCAAACGACTATGTAATTGCAGAAACTAATAGCTGTTTTGCAGGCTTGGGCTATTCCTATTATTCGAAAGGGATCAACAAATTAGAACAACGTTGGACGAAGTGTATGGCTATGACCGGGGCTAGTGTTTGGATGGTCGATGGGATTCGGCGAGCGCTTGCGAAAAGTGGGAGACCCGGGTTCGAGTCCCGGTGCGGCACAAATAATTTTTCATCATACCAAGTAACAGACCACCTTTAGAAATGCAGCAAAAATCAGCAGAATTCACAGACTGAAAATGAATGATTATTTAATTTCATATAAGTATCAGCAGACCATCTAAAATATCTGTTCTTTTTGCAGAGACGTTTCATATTATTTGATTTATTTCGTTTGGCCCCCTATGGGGCATGGGAGATCTAGGAGAGCTCGCCATTCATCTCCGTCCTTGGCCATTTGCCTCAGTTCTTCCCACGTCTTGCCAATTGTGGTGTCGCACAAGTCCAAAGTGCGCGCCACGTACTTTCGCCGCGCGCCGCCATGCACGCACGGCGCGGCGTTCTTACGACGACAGCCACGAGCGCCCTCTGCTGCAACTCCGCTCGTGGCCGCCACTGAACGACATCGTTCACTTGGAACTGAGATAGGAACCAGTCAGGACTTCGGAATCAGATAGGCACCAGTGAAGACTTGGCTATCAGTTAGGCACTAGGCAGTACTCTAGCTCAACTATGTATCAACATTCTGCAGTACTATGTAAAAGTTAAGTATTGTATACATTCTGTGCAATATATATCTCTTTCTAATTTACTCTAGTGTTTATAGTTTCTGGCTGCTCCCCTCCGTACCTGCACCAGCGTGGTATCTTTATTCCTGTGTCGGTCTCATTCCACTCGGCCACCGACACCTACGACGAGGCTGGGACACAAAAGCGGCGAGGAAGTTGGGACACAAAAGTGGCGACGAGGATGGGATACAAAAGTGGCGACGAGGAGTGATAGACGAACCGTGGACGAGCCCGCTTGTAGCAGCCAGACAGCAGCAGTCGGAGCACGCAGAAATTGCTCCCGCCCTCCCACCCTTATTATAAGAATTTTGGGGGAAGATATTTTGTTACGTGTTTTGTGGACTTTTTTGTTGCAGCGCGTCCTATTTCATATTGCATTTATGTTTTGTTATAATTTACTTGTATGCGCGCCGCCTAATCGGTCAGCATGGCCACTACCCCGAACCCAAACTTGATGAAAATTATTCAGTTACAGATGGCGCAAATAACACAACTCCTGCAGGCTGTGGCCCAGCTCACAGCGCAAGCAGCTAACCAACAACAACAGCCGCCGCTTCAGCAGCCCACACAAGCCGCCGCAACGCTTCCTACGTTTCGCCAGTACAACGAACGTGAGGAAGAATGGAGCGACTACTTCGCACAGTTTCAAGAACTCGTCGCGGCTCATCAAATTACAGGTCAGAAAGTGAAGCATCTGCTATTATCTGTGGTGGGCACCAACACCTTCGTGTTACTGAAAAAACTTTTCCCCGAGGTATCTCCTCGTGATGTAGACTTTGAACAAATAGTAGAGGCACTAAATGCTCATTATGAGAGAAAAGTTCTCGTAGCTGCGGCACGGTACCGATTTTTCAGACTTAAAAAATTACCGCAGCAGTCACACCAAGAGTGGATTACGGAATTGAAGGGCTTAACCCGCAAATGTAAATTTACTTGCTCTTGTGGACTTTCGTATAGTGACGTGATGTTGAGGGATGCGATTACGCAGAATATTCAGGACCCCAGAATTAGGGCAGCAATTCTAAAACGGTCAGACCCTTCATTAGACAGTGTACTGCAGCTTATAGATGCGCATGATACTTTTGACTTAGCAGATGTAGAAATGCAAAGCCACAGTGTTAATTCAGTGCGCCGCAACGGTCGCTTTCCTAGCCGTAGTTCTCAGTGTAGCACTAGTGATTCTTACAATAGTACAGGCCGTGCTGAACAGACAGTGAACAGTAGCCAGTGTAAAAGTGCGACACAAAGGTCGCCCCGTCGTGTTAGAAACAGTGATTTGAATAACGGGCGCCAACGCTCATTTCAGAAAAATGTACGTAAATCTTGCCCCCAGAGTGTGTCTCGCCACAAGCGTGCTCATTGCCCTAGTCGCAACGCAACCTGTTATCAATGTGGCAAATCAGGACATGTACAGTCTGTGTGTATGCAAATTAAAAACTCAAAGAACGGTACCGTTAGAAACAGTGCTTCGCAGAGTGCGAGAACAGTTCATTCTGTAAATGTTATACGGGCTGTGGAATTGAACAGTGCTTTCCTTGGATCTCAATTGCATGAAAGTAGTTCTGCGCCTATGGCAAAACTATATAGTGCACCACGTAGCAAGCGCCGACGAGCGCGTAAAACAGTGCAACGGAAAAGGGTTCGGGACAAGCAAAATGACTATGAACGGTGCATTCCTGTAGTGAAAATAGTGCCTTCTGCAACTGCTCCTTGTAATAGTGCCCAGTACTGTGTAGCTAGTGACAGTAGACATCAAGTAGCTACTCAAAAGTGTAGTGCAGTAGTTAGTAAATCTGGAGTAGCTTCGCATGCTTGCGCGGACGCCGATCCGGCGGTAGTGCCATCTAGTGACAGTGATATTAAGCTGTGTGCCGAGTCTGCGCCGCTTCCTTCACTACGCGGCCCGCGCAAGCGCAGCAAACACGGTGTATTAGACGTTGCCCATATTCGCGCACCTGTCGAGCGCCACAAGCAAAAACTTTATGTGAATCTTTCCCTTGAAAATAAGACGTTGCAATTTCAGCTTGATACTGGTTCCGCTGTCACATTAATAAATATACTTATAAACTTCTGGGTTCGCCAAAATTGTCGCCGTCACAGCAAGTGTTAACAGCTTATACAGGTCAAAATATTCCCGTGCTAGGAACGTGTAGCCTGCCCGCCTCTTTTCAAGGTGTAACAAAAACAGTTGCTTTTGTAGTTCTTCAGGCCAAATCGACACAGAACATTTTTGGACTAAATGCTTTTGACTTGTTTGGTTTATCAATTCAAAGAGATGTGCTTCAAATTTCGTCAATAGTGCCTCAGGATAAAATCAATGCATTGTGTGACAAATATAGTGACTTGTTTTCGCCGGAACTAGGTTGTGCAAAAGACTTCGTGGCACATGTAACTTTAAAAGAATCTGCAGTTCCAAAATTTCGTAAAGCTAGACCAGTGCCTATCGCCTTGCGTGATACAGTTGCCGAAGAACTTAAACGTTGGCAAGATAGTGGGGTGATTTCTCCTGTTTCTGCGAGTCATTGGCCTCGCCTATAGTAATTATACCTAAGCCGTCAGGAAAACTTCGTCTCTGTGCGGACTTCAAATCAACAGTGAACAGTCAAACAATTGTAGACACTTATCCCCTGCCCAGACCTGACGAACTAATGGATAAATTAGGACAGTCTCGTTTCTTTTCTAAGATTGATTTAGCAGAGGCATACTTACAGATTCCACTTGATGACGAGTCAAAAAAGTTTTTCGTCATTAATACTCACATGGGCCTTTTTCAATTTCAACGCCTACCCTTTGGCAGTTCTTCCGCCCCCGCTATTTTCCAGCGTTTTTTGGAACAGCTGACAGTTTCAGTACCGTGTTGTTCGAACTATTTAGATGATATTGTGGTATCCGGACGTACAGTTGAAGAACATTTAGCAAACCTGGAGTGCCTTTTCAAAGTTTTGACTGCAGCAGGTCTACGTTGCAATAAAGCAAAGTGTTCGTTTTTTCAAACTGAAATAGAGTACCTAGGCCATGTGATTAATGCCCAAGGAATCCATCCCTTACAGTCACATCTTAGAGCAATCAAAGACTTGCCTCCTCCTAAGAATGTGCACGAATTGCAAGCAATTATGGGAAAGCTTAACTATTATTTCAGATTTATTCCCAATGCCTCTCAGATTGCAGCTCCACTTCATCACTTACGCAGGAAGAATGTTCCTTTTGTATGGTCTATAGATTGCCAGGTTGCCTTTGACAAATTAAAGTCTGCACTACTCAGTGATGCATGTTTGATTCCCTTTGACCCACAGAAGCCTGTAGTGTTAGCAGTTGACGCCTCGTCGTACGGTCTGGGTGCCGTTTTGTCGCATCGTATTGGTTCTCACGATCGTCCTATTGCCTTTGCATCCAAGCTACTGACGCCAACGCAACAGAATTACAGTCAGATAGAAAAGGAGGCCTTAGCAATCATTTACGGCGTCACAAAGTTTAATCATTATCTCTATGGCAGAAAATTCTATTTGACCACAAGCCTCTCACGTCGTTGTTCTCACCCACAAAGCCAATTCCGCCACGAACGGCACAAAAGCTTCAGAGATGGTCCTTGATATTGTCTAATTATCAGTATGAGATTTTGTACCGACCTACCAGTAAACATGCCAACGCGGACACACTTTCCCGACTTCCGGTGGGCCAGGATGTGTCATTTGATTCTTCAGAAATGGCATGTTGTCAGATAGACTCTAGAGATGCTTCCGCTGTCGCAGACTTTCCTTTGAACTCTCGTCGGGTTGCACAGGAAACAGCTGCGGATGCAGACCTAAGTGTGGTAGCACGTTTTGTTCGCTCAGGGTGGCCTGCCAGAGTCAAAGACATTGATCGGCCTCTGGTTCGACGTTATTTTGCACAACGTCATGCATTATCTTTAAGTCAGGGTGTTCTGTTGTTGCATACCGACAACGACCAAGCAAGAATGATTGTTCCTCGTTCCCTGCAACGTGAAGTGTTTCGCCTCCTGCATCAAGGACATTGGGGTATTGTTAGGACAAAGCAACTTGCCAGACGTCATTGTACCTGGGTTGGTATGGACGCTCAGATAGAGAGCATGACGTCACAGTGTACAGTTTGTGCGGAGCATCAGGCGGCTCCTCCGCAACGTTTCTCAGACTGGCCACGCCCCAAGGGACCATGGCAACGTTTACATATTGACTTTGCCGGACCTTTCTGGAATACGCGCTGGTTAATTGTTGTAGACGCTTTCAGCAAGTTTCCTTTTGTGATTGCCATGAACTCAACGACAGCTTCTAGTACAATCAGTGCCTTAACATCAGTGTTTTGCATCGAAGGTTTGCCTGAAACTATCGTCAGTGACAATGGACCTCAGTTTGTTAGTGCGGAATTTCAACAGTTTTGTCGTGTGAATGGCATTCAGCATATTACCACTGCACCTTTTCACCCTCAGTCCAATGGTGAAGCAGAACGTTTCGTTCGAACATTCAAGTCTCACATGGAAAAGATTAAAGGTCAGCACTCCAGGCAGCAAGCTCTTCAAATTTTCCTGTCTACGTATCGCTGCATGCCACGTGACGGCCCGTCTCCTGCCGAGCTGCTACACGGCCGCCGTCACCGCACTCTCCTTCACCTGCTGCAGCCTCCCACGCACCGAGTCGGTTCGTATGGCGCTTCGCGTTTTCAGGTTCCTACGCCGGTGCTGTACAGGGTGTTTGCTGGCAACAAGAAGACATGGTTACCGGACACCATTCAGCGTGTGCTCGGTCGCAATATGTATGTTGTACGTTCTTCCACAGGGTCGGAGCTGCGGCGTCACGCAAACCAATTGCGCTAGCACAGGCCGCGCGATCCTGTCTCCGGTTTCTTGATTCCAGACCCAGTTCACCGCCAGGGAGCACAGCCACATCGCTCGCCGCCGGGCCCAGCTTCCCCGGGCTACGAGCTCCCGATGGATGTCGACGCGCCTCCTACGCAGTCGGCCCCTCCGCCTCCGTCGCCGCCTCAGCTGACAGCGTCACCGAGAGGGACTTCGGGACCGTGCGCCCCCCCCCCCCCCCCCAGCTTGGGCCACGCACCTCAGAAGAAGATGACCTGCTCAATCTGGGCGAAAGCGTGCGCTCTTCCCCTCGTTTTAGCGGGTTTTCCGGGGGATCGCAAGGCGGATGCCGGGGCGCGGACGGCGTCTCGATCCCAGCCTCAGCTAAGACGCCCGTCCCACCAGTAACGCCCCCACCCAGGCCCTCCTCCCAGTGCCGTCGCCGTGGCCCTCAGCCCTACGCCACGACGGCGCGGCGGTTTGGGGGGGAGGGGTGTGGTGTCGCACAAGTCCAAAGTGCGCGCCACCTACTTTCGCCGCGCGCCGCCATGCACGCACGGCGCGGCGTTCTTACGACGACAGCCACGAGCGCCCTCTGCTGCAACTCCGCTCGTGGCCGCCACTGAACGACATCGTTCACTTGGAACTGAGATAGGAACCAGTCAGGACTTCGGAATCAGATAGGCACCAGTGAAGACTTGGCTATCAGTTAGGCACTAGCCAGGACTCTAGCTCAACTATGTATCAACATTCTGCAGTACTATGTAAAAGTTAAGTATTGTATACATTCTGTGCAATATATATCTCTTTCTAATTTACTCTAGTGTTTATAGTTTCTGGCTGCTCCCCTCCGTACCTGCACCAGCGTGCTATCTTTATTCCTGTGTCGGTCTCATTCCACTCGGCCACCGACACCTACGACGAGGCTGGGACACAAAAGCGGCGACGAAGTTGGGACACAAAAGTGACGACGAGGATGGGATACAAAACCAATTCTCTTTGCTTCCGCTTCCACTAACCTCTTCCATGTGCCCGCAGGTCTTCCTAGTATTCCTGCTTCTATCAACGTTCTTACATTCCAAAACCGAATACCAGTCTTCCTTTTCATGCCAAAGATCATATCCTTAACATCAATTCGGGTATTTCTCCTTTTATTTTATTGTTTTGATGGTGTGGGTTATCAGCCCAATGCCCATATGTGTCCTGGTGGGGCTGCCCACTCATGGCCTGGACACTTGCTAAAGTTTTATTTCAGGGCCTTACCCCTTAGATAGCTTCACCACGACTACGGAATGCTATCCATCCCTCCGCAGCAAGGTCTAGGTGCATCACCGTTGTCCTGCTACCCAAGGATCTTTCGCTGTCCACTTTACGGGACTGTGCCTGCTGCCACACGATCACAGAGGTGCAAAGAAAGGAAAGGATAGGCTAGGATAGGACAGGACACTAGACGGGACGTTATGAGACACACTTTGTCTGGATGGAGACCTGTCCGGCTAGAGAGGATCTGCCGGTAGTTAAACTCCCGCCATATAGCCCTCCATTTCACTGTACCACAGAAACCCCATCACCCACACGAACAGTGTTGCGTTACGGCGGTGTCTCCTGAGAGGTCGTTTCATAGTATGTTGCTTGATTTTTGATGCGTTTTTGACACGATGGCTCACTGCAGACTGGCCACGAAGGTACGAGCATACAAAATAGGTTCTCACATATGTGACTGTCTGGAACGCTTCTTAAGTAACAGAGCCCAGATTTTAAACATAAGGAGATGCATCGAATTAAAAATTGTTCTGTGGCCGGGATTCGATCCCAGGACCTCCTACTTATTAGGTAGACGCTTTAGACCCACCCAGCTAACACAGCATTGAACCCAAGCCAAAGCGACTATACGGACTGTCTTAAAGCACGCCTCCCTCCACATACTTTAATTCTGCCTCATGTTCCTAGTGAAATGCGTACCAAATTGCCAGAGCTCTCCTATATTGGAATAGCACCCTAGCAAAGAACGCGAATGGAAACAATCCCGCCTTCTTCCTCAGGCCGAGGTGATATAAATATCGACAATCATACATTTCCTTGAGACAATATTGTCTATTTTTATACCAAAGGTATTAAACACAAGGAGAGGCATAGAATTAAAATTTGTGCTGTGTGAATCGAACCCAGGAAATGTATTATTGTTGATATTTATATCACCTCGGCCTGAGGAATAAGGCGGGATTGTTCCCATTCGCGTTCTTTGCTGGGGTGCTGTTCCAGTATAGGAGAGCCCTGGCAATTTGATACGCATTTCACAGGGAACATGAGGCAGAATTAAAGTATGTGGGTTGGAGGGAAACGTGCTTTAAGACTGTCCGTGTAGTCGCTTTGGCCTGGGTTAAAATTCCGGCCACAGCACAAATTTTAATTCGATGCCTGTCCTTATGTTTAATACCTCTGGTATAAAGAGGCAATATTGTCTCAAGGAAATGTATTATTGTTGATATTATGAGAGCCCAGATTGTTCATTAGAGACAAGGGTATCGTTAGGAGTACCCCTGTCTTCAAATGAGCTTTATTAGCCGGCCGCGGTGGCCGAGGGGACTGAGGCGCTCCAGTCACGGTCTGCACGGCCACTACGGTCGGGGGTTCGAATCCCCCCTCGGGTATGGATATTTGTGCCGTCCTAGTTTGTAAGTAGTTTGTAAGTTTAGGGACTGATGGCCCCGTAGTTAAGTCCCATAGACTATACAAACATTTGAAGATTTGATTTGATCTTTATTAGAGATTGAACCTAAGACCTCACATTCCAAATACAGAAGCATTGTTTTCCTTTTGAAAAAAAAAAAAAAAAAATTATGTTTCTGTGTTGCCGCAAGCTGTTTTGGCAGGAAATTTGCAAATTGCTGGACGGCTCGTCGTGGTGGCACACTCGAAAGGGATTACGAAAGTTTCGGAGGAAGGAACAAGTTTTGAGGAAACGTGAACGTGTACACTTTAAGCCGGCATAAGCTCCCGTACTGCGGCCCCGCCAGACTAAATTATTTGAGACGCCGCGGCAACGAACATTAAGAACGCCGTCTCATTATTTCTGCGTCGTAAGTCTCGCGAGGCGCGGAAACGAGGAAATAGCCGTAATGGCGAAAGTGATAAGAGGAAGCGCCAGAAAGGAGCTGCCAGCTGGAATCCCGCGTAATTAGTTTTGTCCCAGTTGGCAGCTGAACGGGGGCGGCGCCATGCCTGAGGCACGCTATCGTTAGGCAGGGTCTGTAGAGGAGAGGTGGCGGCTAGGTATATATTCATTTGTATAAGAGCTGTATGTCTGTAAAATCTCTTGGGAATACAATTAGTAGTACAAAAGTAATTGATTAAAACTTGGTGCGTGATGGGGCGGTTTTCCATGAACGTTACTGTTTATGTGCTCATATCTCATGAACTACGTGTCGTCCTGTGATGCAATCTAGAAGGTACATTCAGCTATATGTGTGTATACTGTCTGTAAAATTTCCTGTCGCTACAATTTGTAGTGTTCAAATTATAAATTGTGACGTCATACCGAGAGCCGTAGTTTTACTCCATAAACAGCGGAAAAGTAGTAAGCGAGAAACTTTCTTCTTTTCATAATTTTACTATGGTTGCCAACGAGAAAAAGTTTAATATGCTGTTGTTGTTGTTGTGGTCTTTAGTCAGGAGACTGGTTTGATGCAGCCCTCCACAATACCCTATCCCGAGCAAGCCTCTTCATCTCCACATAAGAACGGCAACCTACATCTGTCTGAATCTGCTTACTGTATCAATCTCTTGGTCTTCCTCTGCGGATTTTACCCCACATACTTCCCTCCAACGCTAAATTCACAATTCCTTCATGTCTAAGAATTTGCCCTTCCAATCTATCCCTTCTTTTAGTCAAGGTATGCTAGAAATTCCTTTTCTCCCCAATTCTGTTCAGTACCTCCTCATTAGTTACGTGATCCACCCACCTAATCTTCAGCATTATTCTGTAGCACCACACTTCAAAAGCCTCAATCCTCTTCCTGTTCGCACTGTTTATCGTCCATGTTTCACTCCCATACAAGGCAACACTCCATACAAATGCCTTCAGAAAGGACTTCCTTAGGCTTAAATCAATATTCGATGTTACAAATTTGTCTTTTACAAGAACGCTTTTCTACCCATTGCCATTATGCATTTTATATCCTCTGTATTGCGACCATCATTTGTTATTTTACTGCCCAAGTAACAAAACCCATCTATCTCCTTTATTGCTTCGTTACCTAATCTAATTCCTTCAGCATCACCTGATTTTCGTAGACTGCACTCCATTACCCTAGTTTTGCTCTTGTTAATGTTCATCTTATATGCGCCTGAAGTTTAATAAAGGTTTGAAATTATGTTTAAAGTTTGTTGCAAGTATCTAAGTACTGTCATTTTCATACAGTGTATTTCGAAAGTCTCGCCGCATTATAAGGCATTTTTTGCGATTTCTGTTGGTTATGGCGTAATATCTTTTGACTCATGTGTCGTATGTGATTCTTAACCATGCAGCAAATGTTACCTCACGGTAAGTAACGTGTGTACCAAATTTGGTTGAAATCGGTCCAATGGTTTAGGAGAAAATGAGCAATTCAAATGTTCAAATGTTTGTTAAGCTTATGCGACTTAACTACGGGGTCATCAGTCCCTAAACTTACAAACTACTTATGAACTACCTTATACTACAGACGGCACAAATATCGATGCCCGAGGGGGGATTCGAACCCCCGACCGTAGTGGCCGTGCAGACCGTGACTGAAGCGCCTCAGGCTCCTCGGCCACCGCGGCCGGCAGAAAATGAGCAGCATTGTCGCAAAATGCAGCAGTTTTTTGCGCATCTCATTGTTTATGACGTCATATCTCGTGTGTAATATTGTAGTTGGTCTGGTCCACCACTCCGCTGGTGTTTCGTTTACTTTTGTGGGTGTGTGAGTTTATGCTGAGGTGACACTATTTATTGAAGAACTTGGGGGGGGCTTGGAGGTGTTTGAATTCGAACCGAAGTTCACCAGCTCTTCTCATGCTAAAGTTCGTACTTACTGTAGTTGTGCTTCTCTGTACTAATTGTGATGTCAATATCAAAATGAACTGCGCTAGGATGTATGTGACTTCTTCCCCACAAAACATTAAGCAGTCTACTATTCTGTTTAATATGTGTACATTATTCGTAACTAATTCCTTATTTTTCTGAATTGTCATTTTATACGCCCAATTAATCTGAGCAGCAATGTTAATTGTGCCAAACATTTTATATTTACAAGTATTCTACGTAGGGATGCTGAAAAGTAATGCCTCCGATTCTTTCCCGGGAATACCTTACGGCTTTCGAAATAAAGCAAACTGTATTACAATACCACATCTTTATTCACCACTTCTATATATTTATTTCTCAACATAGTCACCCTGGCGACGCACACATTTCTCCCAACGAGAGACCAGTTTGTGGATCCCGTCACTGTACAAGTTTGGACCTGGTTGTCTGAACCACCGCCTCACGTCCGCTTACACTGCTTCATGAGTTGTAAAGTGGACACCGCGAAGGTGTTCTTTAAGTTTTCGAAAGAGGTGAAAATCGCATCGCCAAGTCTGGACTGTATGGAGGCTGATCGATGAAAGTGAATCCAAGGCGGTGGATCGCTGCAGATGTCGCAGCGCTTGTGTGCGGCCTGGCATTGTCAAGCTGAAGGAGAGGGTGTTCCATGTGAGGACTAGTTCTTCGAATTAATAGTTTACCAGTAATAAATTGTAACGTCATGCCAAATGCCGTAATTTTACTTCATGAACGCCGAAAAAGTAGTAAGCGACGAACTTTTTTCCTGTAATCATTTTGCTGGAGTTGTCAGCGAGAAAAAGTTTCCTAAAGGTTTGAAATTATGTTTGAAGTTTGTTGCAAGTCGTTAAGTCCTCTCCTTCTTGAATACAGGACTGATAAAATCAGGGGGGGAGGGGGGTTCGAATCTCCCCTCTGGCATGGATATTTACAGTGCCGTTCTTAGTATTAGCTAGTTCAAAAGTAGTTCGTAAGTTTAGGGACTGATGACCCCATAGTTAAGTCCCATAAGCTCTACAAACATTTGATTTTTGATAAAGTCACACTATCACATGCCGCAATACGGGGAATTTTTCATTGTTTATGACGTCATATCTCCTGAACTGTCGGCCCTATCGCCAAATCCTTTCTTAGCTGACATCTTCTGCCGATCAACTACATTCCTGCCAAATTTCGGCTTCATAGGTAAAGTAATTTACGAGATTTCGTGTTCAGTGAGTGAGTGAGTGTCTGAATGAGTGTCTTTTCGCCTTTACGTAGATAGAGATTTTATCAAGGAAAGGCAAACCTACATTTTTAGCTTTTGTAGATTTGGAGAAAACATTTGACAATGTTGACTGGAATACACACTTTCAAATTCTGAAGTCAGCAGGGGTAAAATATAGGGAAAGGAGAGTTATTTACAACTTGTACAAAAGCCAGACCGCAGTTATTAGACTCGAAGGGCATGAAAGGGAAGCATCAGTTGGGAAGGGATTAAGACAGGGTTGTAGCCTTTCTCCGATGTTATTCAATTTGTACATCGAGCAGGCGGTAAAAGAAAGAAAGGAAAAATTTTTAATACGGATTAAAGTTCATGGGGAAGAAATAAAAACACTGCGTTTTGCTGATGACATTGTAATTCTGTCAGAGACAGCAAAGGACCTGGAAGAGCAGGTGAATGGAGTGGACAGTGTGTTGAAGAGAGCGTATAAGATGACCATTAACAAGAGCAAAACAAAAATAATGGAATGCGGACTTAGAAAATGAGGCGATGCTGAAGGAATTAGATTAGGTAACGAAGCAATGAAGGTGTTGGATGAGTTTTGTTACTTGGGTAGTAAAATAACATGCGATGGTCGCAGTACAGAAGATATAAAATGCAGAATGGCAATGGGATGAAAAGCATTTTTGAAAAAGAGAAATTTGCTAACATCGAATATTAATTTAAGTGTAAGGAAGTCTTTTCTGAAGGCATTTGTATAGAGTGTTGCCTTGTACGGGAGTGAAACATGGACGATAAGCAGTGCGGACAGGAAGAGAATAGAGGCTTTTGAAATGTGGTGCTACAGAAGAATGCTGAAGATTATGTGGGTGGATCGCGTAACTAATGGAGTGGTATTGAACAGAATTCTTAGACATCGAGGAATCGTAAATTTAGCATTGGAGGGAAGTGTGTGAGGTAAAAATCGCAGAGGGAGACCAAGAGACGCGTATAGTAAGGAGATTCATGTGGTGTGGGTTGCCGTTCTTATGAGGAGATGAAAAGGCTTGCTCATGATAGAGTAGGGTGGAGAGCTGCATCAAACCAGTCTCCGGACTGAAGACCATAAGAATAACATTGTCGATGAAACATAAAGGTAAAAAAGACACGTGACAAATTTTGTGTCCATAGTCATAAAATATATCAGAGGGGAAGGGTAGTTGAGGGTGGGGGGGGGGAGCACCGATGTCAGTTGACAAAATAAAAGTAATCGTTAGGATGTGGGGGCATTAAAACTTGTTAGAATGACTTAACCGTGGATCTCCAATGGAGTGAAGGTGGCCATTGTAAAAAATAAAACTGAAGGTCTTGAATTAAGAGTCATCGAGTTGTAGCAGACCTATGGAGGTGTAGAAGAGTGCACTGCGAAGTGGCTGTGGTGCGGTGTGATGGAGGAAAACAAATTTGCGCATGCGCGCTGTGGTACGGTACCTGGACAGTCTTAGTCAGAGAAAACAACTCAAGGTTGGGGCTCGTGTTACAAAATTGATACACATTATCTGGCGTATATTTTAATTGTTAGGAACAAGTAGATTGGGATAACATTTCCGGTGGTAATAATCTTTGTAGAAAAAAATACTCAAAAGACTCTGAATGTGGCATTCAGTAAAATTTGTAAATATAAAATTGAAGAAGATGTTCATTCTGCAATGGAGCTGAGAGGAGGGACAGTCAATTTAGATTCAGATAATCAAAATTAGCCAGAATTGAACGGTGTTTTAACTCGGTTTGGTTATTCAGAGTTTGAGCATCTGACTGTAGGTGTCCGCTTTTGATGCAAACAGTCAACTTTAACGTGTGATTCATCACACTTAACGTAAATTTTTGTAAAAAAAAAAAAAAAAAAAAAAAAAAAAAAAAAAAAAAAAAAAAAAAAAAAAAAAAAAAAAAAAAACCGGACTTCACCGATGAAAAGAACGGAAAAATTTCCTCTGGAATGGAATGCTAACTACATTTCGACCTTTATGTCAGATGTCCAGGTTTGAATAGTAAATGTTTGTATAGTTTATGGGACTTAACTATGGGGTCATCAGCCCGTAAACTTACAAACTACTTATGAACTACTTACGAACTAGGACGGCACAAATATCCATGCCCGAGGGGGGTTCGAACCCCCGACCGTAGTGGCCGTGCTGACCGTGACTGGAGCGCCTCAGTCACCTCGGCCACCGCGGCCGGCACACTGATGTTGTTCGAGAGGCTAAACGCTGTGTAACTTGTTCCATACTTCAGCACAATCCGTCCGTCGTAACAGCCGAGACAGGAGTAAGCTAACTACGCCAGGTTTCTATGCGCGCTTTTGATGGGAACGGAAGTTCTAGAGGCGCACTCAATCAATTCGTTATTTTGCTTAGGAAAACAAATACTACACAGAATTCTGAAAATGCAGAAATGTTGCGACCAGTTGATCCAGTCCAGCATCCGAGGCTGTTAGTAAGTTTGCCAGTAATTTTACAATCCCCTGGCTGCGTTACGAGCGGTGCGCAGGTTAGTCACTTGGTGGGGCTGCCGCCTCTAGGTATCTGACCTGCCTGATTTTCTGTCAGGGTTATCTTCCATAGGGAAGCTGGCTTCACCGCATCTCTAGAGCCCTCCCTGCCCTCTACAGCCCTCCCAGAAGATGCGTAAATACAAACCGAATGGTTTGATATTGGGCTACTCACATACATATTAAGATTTTGTCAACGATCCTACTTAAGATCCAACATGAAAAGTGAAATGTCGCAGCTGTAAACGACATCTGAAAAGAGGAAGCACACACCGGAAGTTCTGGCCAGCGCCAAATAGAGTAAGAGACCGCGGCGGCTAGGAGGAAGCGCGCGCCGTCCAAACACGTCCCGACCCCCAGCAGCGGCGGAGTTGCGTAAGGGAGTTTCCCGGCCGGATGGGCGCGCAGCAGATAGCAGGCTCTGGGGCAGGGGGGCCTTATCTGTGGCCAGGTGCGGCCGGCGCAGGCGGCAGGGCGCTCAGCTGAGGCCTGTCTGCCCGAGGGCCGCTAGCAGCGCAGGACCTGCCGCCACTAAAGCCTAGTTTACACGACGAAACTGCGTTTCATGAAACTGCGCTACTGGCCGAGTTAGTGACACTTGCGGGGAGTGACACTTGCGGGGAAAGAGAATGTGTAGACACTTGCGGGGAGACCCGGACGCTGCAGGTAGTGAACAGGGTGTTCCACAAGTAGGGTACACCACCCCTACTCCACGCCCTCCAGCCACTACCTGTGCCGTATTCAGGGAAAGGTCCACCGGACCGGCCGCGCAATTTGTGACACAAATTACATGTTTGATAATATCAATTTAATGCATAGAAGTATGTAATCACATCAAGACTACTTCCTGCAAACATTTCGACAAAAAACGTTGGCACTGAGTTTAGAAAAACAAAATTCTGGTATATTGGATTTTAACATTTTATCAAAAAATGAATGTTACTACAAGAGATACAGCTATTCAAATTTACGGGCACCATAACGTTTTCCTTTTCTGAGTAAATGAGATGCTTCTTGTAGTTTCAACACCACAGTAGCCTTTTTCTTGAATGTTCTGAATATAAATCTTCACACAGACTTCTTGAGGAGGAGAGTGATACGGATATCTGATTGTAAACCACTGCCTATTACCTTAGACCTTTTTGACTGTACTGAACAGGAGTTCCACGTCTTCCGTAATTTATATCTATACAGTTAACAGGCAGTGTAATTCATAACCAACTATTGGCTGCCAATTTCGCTTCATTTTTCCTGAAAGTCTTGCAACTTGTTTCTCCCTGTTGGTTTATGCCAAGTTAGGAGTAAAAATTGTTTTATATGACGGTTCTAGAAGATAGAATTTATCTTTAGTATTTTTCGGTGTGTGACATTCCCTTACGTATTCCGTATTTCATACATTTCTTAGATGTATTTGTAATTCGAATACAGCCAAATCGTTTTGAGGTCTACGAATAAACGCTTGAAGTATGTAAAATACTCATTGACTTATTATTAACGTTTTTTAATTGAAGGTTTAAGGTTGCGTCTCCTATTAAGAAGCATAGTAGCTATTTTTAAAGAGATGGACGTTGCGTGATAGTGGGGTTAACTACATAGCGGTCAATTACATCAACGTATCTGTGCTGGATGCCTGATATATTTATTGCTTGCGCAGGTGTCTTGATATGCTTAGTGTTCTGAATAATATGCTTTTAAGAGGTATGACTGTGGAAAGTCATCGTCTTGTAGTAGCAGAGAATGTCTTAATAACTCTCCAAACATTTTCACTATTAAAATACCTTTTTGATTTCAGGAGGAATAAATACGTAGTTAGAACAAGTTACTATATTGCTCTTCAGCTTGCAAAGGGTTGTGCAGTTTCACTGAGTTTCGTGTTATGTTGACAGTGTGGAAACTTGACAACAGCAGTGCTATACTTCTTGGTGTGCCTGTACCCAGGAAAAGCCATTAGCCGCCCCAAGGGTCCCGGGTTCCCCGCAAGTGTCACTCCCCGTAAGTGTCACTCCCCGCAATTGTTCAAATTCAAATGTTCAAATGTTTATATAGTCTATGGGACTTAACTACGGGGTCATCAGTCCCTAAACTTACAAACTACTTATGAACTACTTACGAACTAGGACGGCACAAATATCCATGCCCGAGGGGGGATTCGAACCCCCGCAAGTGTTCCAACCCGCTACTGGCCAGTGCGCATACGCGGAAGGCGTTCGCGCACTTTGGCGAAACTAAACAGGTTCGGCACTTTTCAACTTTGGCGAAACTGATTGCGCGTGTTTTTAGGTTAGGTGATAACCAATACAGAACAAAAAAAAAAAAAAAAACAAAAAGGGGAGAAAGGAAGAAATAATTCGGTTTTTTCTTTCTTTTTTTAATTTTTTTATGGGCCTTAACTACGGGGTCATCAGTCCCTAAACTTACAAACTACTTATCAACTACCTTATACTAAAGTCGGCACAAATATTCATGCCCGAGGGGGGATTCGAACCCCCGACCGTAGTGGCCCTGTAGACCGTGACTGGAGCGCCTCTGTCTCCTCGGCCACCGCCGCCGGCAAATCGGTTTTTGAATATATATGCGATGCATAGGTGTTTGTGCCATTTTAACGATGAAAATTTGAAGAATAAGCAGCGGCGTGTTAGTGCTCTTGAACCAATTATTCGTGAATTTTAAATATTGATGGGTTTACGATTAGTGAATTGCAAACTAAAGTACATTCAATTCCAAATACCTATACAAACGGACTATGGTAACTGTGGATTTGGGAACACGGTACAAGTACTGTAGAGACGAATATCTACCGTATTTGCAATTTGTAATTTCAAATGTTCAAATGTTTGTAAATCTATCGGACCAAACTGCGTGGTCATCAGTCCGTAGCTTACAAACTACTTAAACCTAAGTAAACTAACCTAAGGACAACGCACACACCCATGCCCCAGGGAGGACTCGAACTTCCACGGCGAGCAACCGCGCGCTCCGCAGCGAGACGCCTCAGACCGCTCGGCTACTCCACCGCGAATTGTAATTTCAGTTCTCGTAACAATACTTCACGCATATCAATATCTTGTTTGTTTATTGCATTACTAACTCTGTTTATAAGGAACGTAAACTGCTCTGGTGACATTCTGAGTTGATTAAAATAACTTATTTGGTCTTCGATCACAATTTCTGTCAGCAAGGTCGATAAGAAACCGATCTAACGTCTTTTTTTAATCCAGTCACAAACCCAAACACGTTCCTTGTTCTTTTTATGTTTAGTCTCATACAGCGACTTCACACAGAGAAGCAATAGTTCCGCCACAACTCTTACAGCTACCAAAACTTTCATTCTACGGCGACTACGGCACTCACAAAACAACGAAAGTGAAGTGTATAGTATTGGCGCCGTGTCTACAGAAGTGCACGAAACCAGCTGCGCGCAACTCATTTCATGAAATGAGTGTCGCAACCTAGTGTCGTCTTGTAGACTAGCCTTAACCCACTAGAATTGCGCATAATAGTTCGCGATCGGGAGTGGCTAGCCGCGAACTAGTTCGTTCTTTTAGTTCGTCCGCTCCCAGTGACGGCTGAGCGGCGTGGTCTGCGCATGCAAGTGGAGGGAGAAGTTCCCCCACCTAGCTGCCTCATTCGCTTGCCGCTTGAGCCGCTAACGATATCACGCAAACCAAAAGAAACAGTTTTTCGATAATTTCTCGCGTTTAAGTTTAGAATTGTCTCTATATTTTGGCATTATGGAATTTTTTTAGTTAGATATTGCAGAGTGCAGAATACTTCAAAGCAGATATTTTTAACACTGAACTATGTGCTAGGAGGCAGACGCTCACCTCGAAATGGCTCTCATCAGCAGAAGGCGAACACGTGATTTTTAATTCTCTTTCGCGCCCTCTCGCTATTGCCCGTCGGTCTTCGGAAGAGAATCCAACGAACTAAGAAGCGAGATACGTTTGGCATAATAGTTCGCGACCGGTGACGCATGTTTTAGTACACGACCGATTGTACATATTTTAGTTCGCGACCGATCACACATATTTTAGTTCGCGAGCGGTACCTCTTCTTTTAGTTCGGAGCTCGGCCGCGAAGTAGGTCGCTCTTTTTAGTTCCTCCGCTCTTTTTGGCTTTTGCTAGCGCTACTAAAAGAGCTCTTTCTTTTGTTTTGACAGCTTTTTTATATAATGATCAGTATTCAACATTGAATACCTTAGAAAAGGTAATTTGTGGCAGTGAACTATGAAACTACAGCTGAGCTGCATCTCAGCTCGAAATGACGGCAACTGGCAGAAGGGAATCACGCGATTCTGCGCGCTCTCGCCTCCTCTCGCTGTTCCCCGTCAGTCTTCGGATAGGAGCGGACGAACTACGAGGCGAAGGATCTGCGAACTAGTAAAGCACCATATGCCATACACCCAACGAATTATTGTGTAGAGTCCCTCTTGTTTTGAAGTTCAAATGTGCAAATGTCAAATGTCAGTCATAATCCCTCATAATCCTGATTGCCACTTGTATCAAATGTTTTCTCACGGTGGCGGTTATGTTACTGTCTACATTAATATCAACAAAAATGCTTCCATTTAATATAACAAAAAACTATATTTAAATTTCAGAACACTGTATTCAGCAGTATACGTTCTGTTCAAGGTTTCAAGATAACAGGTCTAAATTTTCTGGCAATAAATTGAATTAAATTGAACTGAATTTTCATTACACTCCTATTGCTTAATCTCAGCAGTTTCTGATAAGAAGGTATATCACTTACGATCTCGTGTAGCGTAATTGCTCCTTTCCGTAATTTATTTTACTGTGACAGAAGCCATTCTGTCCAGGAATCTACAAAAATACCTGATTCAATTCAAGCCGGCTGATCTTAACTGGGTAACATAAGTTTTCGATAAGGTAACATTATGCTAAAACTGGAATGCTCATGTATAACAGCCCAAGTTTTCTTGTTTAAATTAAATGTTTGTAAATCTATGGGACTCAACTACTCAGGTCATCAGTCCCTAGGCTTACTAACTACTTAAACTAACTTATGCTAAGGACAACAAATACACCCATGCCCGAGAAAGGACTTTTTTTTTCTTTTTATAGGACTTAACTACGGGGTCATCAGTCCCTAAACTTACAAACTACTTATCAACTACCTTATTCTAAGGACGGCACAAATATCCATGCCCGAGGGGGCATTCGAACCCCCGACCGTAGTGGCTGTGCAGACCGTGACTGGAGCGCCTCAGTCTCCTCGGCCACCGCGGCCGGCGAGAAAGGACTCGAACCTCCGACGGAGAGCAGCGGCGCTCTCCGCAACTAGGCACCTTGGAAAAGCTCGGCCAATCCACCGCGGCGTTTCTTGTTTAGTTCGCCTTAAAACGGGATTATGATCCCCGTAGAAATATTATTTCTCAGCTTTTTTTTAATTGTACACGTGAGGTATAAATAGGGAAACAGCCCAGTCCTTCGGTTCCACGAACGTGGAAAACGGCTAAAAACTACACACTGCCTGAGAACCCGCCACTGCAACGATTGTACAGAATCAGCTATATAGTTTCGATTCTGATTCTCAGTTCAGATTTTTTGGCCCACTTTAGGTTACGGTAGTAACACTAAAAGTGGGCCTTTGCGATCGTTTTTTGACAGCTCGAAATTTAAATAAAAATGACGGCTTAATTATTCACCTGACACGAAAATTGAATAACCGAATTTGTAGAGCAGAAAATTCTCTACAACTTTGCTCTCTTCTGTTTATATATATATATATATATATATATATATATATATATATATATATCGTTTCAGAGATATTTGCAAAAATAACGGAGATTTTGGGATCTATGTCTGTCTGTCTGTCCGTCCGTCTGACTGTCTGTCCGTAACGTGTTCCCTGTTTTTAAGACTAACCGTTCAACCGATCAACACCAAATTATACAGACATAATTGGAGGCCGACAGAGACCAGAACCTCCCTTTTTCCAATTTTTCGGACAAAAAGTACGGTAGTAACGCCAAAAAGCCGTTTGTAATATAATTGTAATTGCAAACGAACCGTTCATCCGACACGAAAATTGAATAACCTAATTGGTAGAGGGGAAAATTCTCTACAACTTCGCTCTACTATGTTTTTTTTTTTCATATCTTGCATCGTTGCAGAGATATTTGCAAAAATAACGGCGATTTGACGATGTCTGTCTGGCTGTAGCGTGTTCCCACTTTTTAGGTCAAACCGTTCAACCGATCGGCGCCAAATTTTACAGGCATAATTTTTGGCTACCAGAGACCATAACCTCCCTTTTTCAGATATTTCGGACAAGAAATACGTTAGTAGTACCAAAAAAAGGCCGATTGTAATGTAATTTTAATTGCATATAAACTGTTGATCTGACGCTAAAATTGAATAACCGAATTTGTAGAAGAGAAGATTCTCTACAGCTTTGTTCACTTATGTTTTTTTCATATCTCGTATCGTTTGAGAGATATTTGCAAAAATAAGAGAGTTTTGACACCCTCCACTAAATTAATGAAAACCAGCCGTTCACAGATGTCACGTGACATTCATCGCCCAGAACTCTCTCTCTGGCATAAGCCATCCTGCGTTGCGTATTTGATGATTTTCTTATTTTAACTTTAACGTTAAATTTAACGTTTTCATTTCAAAGCAATGGCGCATTGAAGAATTAACAAAAACACGTCGTTCTTCGTATGATACACGATAATCTAGTGCCTACAAATGCCATATTAGCATCAGTTAACAACGGCCATGAATAATATGAAATTTAAGAACGCAACTTCAAAGTATTGGTCGAAGCGTAGTGGGCAATGCGTTGGACTGTGACACTGAAGGTCAGTGGTTCAAACCGTGCTACTACCTAATTTTTTTTTCCTATAAGGGTTTCAGAAACTCTTATTAATTAATTTTTTATTGTTTACAATATTATTTCTGTCCAAAATGTTTGTAAAACCTTATAAAACTACAAATCTAAAGTGGCCCGTAAAACACGTCAGTGCGATTTTTTGTGTGTGTGTTTTTATCATGTGTTTAACGGATTGATCGGAGAGAGAGCTTTCTCTATTCTTTCACATATTAGACGTGAGACATGTGAATTAGAAGGATAGCGATGGTTACAGCGTTTGGTGAAACATAACACGTGACGTAGTTTTCGCGACACGGCCAGGACATTCGTGCAGCCCGTTAGTAGCAACCGCCGCTGCACTAGCGCGTCCGTTGTGGCAACCAGAGAATCCATCAACTGCTAACTGCGCCCGTGCACGCAGAAGATGAGGCGATAGTTGAGCCGTGTGGCGGGCACGCAACGCCGAAAGGTCGTCTGCCCTCGCCAGGAAGCGGAAATAAATAGCGTGTCCCCATTCCTCTCTCTCAAACAGACAACGCTATCAAAGAGTAATGGGGATGTCTAGGGAGCCGCCCCTAAGAGGAATTGCATTCCGTGTTTCACTTCGTCCGATTGTTCGCGTATTAAAAATGTGCTGAAATTCCGCACCAGTTACTGGTATCATAATATTAGGACGAGAGCACGAAAACTGAAGAATCGATACTTATTACTAACTAGCTGAAAACCCGGCGCCGCCCAAGTCCTTATTTTTGCTCTATCAAGTTGGTCCATTTCTCCATCCGTTTTGTCTCCCTGTCCTCTCTCTGTTCATCTTCTCCTCTGCCTGCTCTGTTCATCATTACCGAGCGAAGTGGCGCAGTGGTAACACACTGGGCTCGTATTCGGAAGGACGGTGGTTCAAATCCACCTCCGGCCATCCAGATTTAGGTTTTCCGTGATTTCCCTAAATCACTTCAGGCAAATGGCGGTTCCTTTCAGAGGGCACGGCCGATTTCCGTCTCCCATCTTCACCCAAAAATCCGAGCATAAGCTCCGTCTCTAATGAACAAGCTGTCGAGGACGTTAAACCCTAAGATTCCTTCCTTCCTTCTGTTCATCATCTCAACTCCCCTTTCACTGTTTGTCTTCTTACCCCTCCCCCTGTCCATCTCACCCTCTCGTCTCTCTGTGAAACTCCTCCTTCACCTCCTCAGTACATTAACTGCTCCATGAGTGAAAAATTCTATAAGTGTGTTAACTTTCTTAGTGATCAGGTTAGTGGTATCTAGGATTATTACAATGTACACTCCGCCACACATCCTCTGAAATCTTAGCGTTATGGCAGTGCATAAAATACGAACAAACAAAAATACTCGTATATGAGGTTTCCAGTCTTCCATTAGTACGTCTGCTCCTTTCACTTCTCTCTGTTCACCTGTTCCTCTCCCGTCTACTCCTGGCCGGCCGCGGTGGCCGAGGGGCCTGAGGCGCTCCAGTCACGGTCTGCACGGCCACTACGGTCGGGGGTTCGAATCCCCCCTCGGGCATGGATATTTGTGTCGTCCTTAGTACTAGCTGGTTCTTAAGTAGTTTGTAAGTTTAGGGACTGATGACCCATAAGCTATACAAACAAAACAAAACGTCTACTCCTGTAACGCGGTTTCGTAGGTCATCGCAGGAATGCGACTGTAGCGCCATCGCGTGTCCAGGTCGGACACGCCGCACTGCGCTCCGCCTCTCGGTTCTAAAAAATGTTCAAATGTTTGTAGAACTTATGGGACTTAACTACGGGGTCAGCAGACCCTAAGTATGAACTAGCTAAGACTAAGGACGGGACAAATATCCATGCCCGAGGGGGCATTCGAACCCCCGACCGTAGTGGCCGTGCAGACCGTAACTGGAGCGCCTCAGTCCCCTCGGCCACCGCGGTCGGCTCCTCTCGGTTCTAACAGCTCGCGAGTACAGTGCGGTCGCCACGAAGGACTATTAGCTTTGCAGAAAGGTTAGCCATTAAATATGGCGAAATAGGAAGCTCGAATAGGGCAAACAAATTACAAATCTGATCAAAAAACACCAACGAATTCGGCCAAAAAGGAAAGAAGCACTGATTAAAAATCACCGAATTTCCTGAAAGAAATAATGAATATCAAATAAAACATAACGCCAAAAAGAAAAAAAAATCAAGACTAGCAAATATAATTACAAAATTTGTAAAAATTCGGATGTCACTACAATTAGAACTAAATATGGAAAACAGTAATGCCGAAATTGCTAAATACCATCAACGAAACTGGCAAAAAGAAAACCGAATTTGCCAAAAAATTACACTCACATTGGAAGAAACCACTAAATTCCGCAAATTTGGCAAGGACGTAATCCCGATTTTGGCAAAGACGTAACCCAGAATTTGGCAAAGAAGTTAAATCGTATACGACAAAGAAATAATACCGAATTCGACAAAGTAATAATGGCAGAGATTAACAACGAAGTGGTAGAGAAATAACTACAAATCAGGAAAGAAATAACGCCGAATTCTTAGAAGAAATGACTCCAAATTTGACAAACAAGTAACACCGAATGTGGCAAAAAAGGCCCCGAAATTGGGAAAGAATTTATACTGAATGTGGCAAAGAATAACGCCGAATTTGGCACAGAAGTAATCCTGAATGTGGCAAAGAAGTAGCATCGAATGTGACAAAGATATAATCTCGAATTTGACAAAGTAATAACACCGAATATGGCAGTGAAGTAACATCGAATATGGGAAAGAAATAACGACGAATTCAGCAAAGAAATAAGACTGAATCCGGTAAATTTGAAAAAAAAAAAAAATGGATATCGACAGAAAATAGCACTGAATTTGACAAAATTACCCAGTGGCGGACTAAGGGGAGAGAGGGGCGTGTACCCGAGCCTCTTGTCTGGGGGGGGGGGTCCTCCAAATACCTCGAAAGCGCAGTTTTTTGTTGTTTTTTTGTTTGTTTTTGTTTTTTTGCTTTTTGAGCTCCATTGGCCTCTTGTTCTGGCCCCTCCAAAATCGGAAACTATTTTTTTAGACAGTCCCATGCCTCTCGTTCTGTGGGGCATCCAAATCCTGAAGCTCCTTTTTTTAGTAACACGTGTACTTCCAAGTGGACAGGGGGCCTCATTTTGTGTTGCCACAGCCCCAGGTCTTCGATGGCCTTAGTTCACCACTCGAAGTAACATCCAATTTGGTAACAAAAAAGACACCGCAGAAATTCGTAAGAAATAAAGCAGAACTTGACAAAGAAATAACGCAGAAGTATGTAAAAAAGAAAAATTAAAAAAAAAAAAACGCAGAAACTGCCAGGAAAATAGCGCAGGAACTGGCAAAGAAATAACGCAGAAACTGGCAAAGAAATAACGCAGGAACTGGCAAAGAAATAACGCAGGAACTGGCAAAGAAATAACGCAGGAACTGGCAAAGAAATAACGCAGAAATTGGCAAAGAAGTAATGCAGAAACTGGCAAAGAAGTACCGCAGAAATTGGCAAAGAAGTAATACAGAAACTGGCAAACATATAACTCCGAAACTGTCAAGAGAATAACGCAGACTTTAGCAAAGAAATAACGCAGACATTGTCAAAAATAAATAAATAAAATAAAATAACGCCGATACTGCCGAGGAAATAATGAAGAAACTGCCAAAGAAATAACGAAGAAACTGGCAAAGAAATAACGCAAAAATTGCCAAAGAAATAAGTCAGATATTCTTAAAGAAATAACGCAGGCATTGGCAAAGAAATAACCCAGACATTGGCAAAGAAATAACGCCGAAACTGGCAAAGAAATAACACAGATATTGGCAAAGAAATAGCGCAGACATTGGCAAATAATAATAATAATAATAATAATAAAATAAATAAATAAAGTACAATGACCCTAAAACTGTCAAGGAAATAACGAAGAAACTGGCAAAGAAATAACGCAGAAACTGACAAAGAAATAACTGAGAAATTGTCGAAGAAGTAACGTCGAAACTGTCCAAGAAATAACGCCGAAACTGTCAAGGAAATAATGCAGACATTGGCTAAGAAATAACGCAGATATCGTAAAAAAATAAAAATATAAGACGCCGAAACTGCCGAGGAAATAAGAAACTGCCAAGTAAATAACGAAGAAACTGCAGAAATGGGCAAAGAAATAAGCCAGATACTGGCAAAAAAATAACGCAGTCACTGGCAAAGAAATAACCCAGCCGTTGGCAAATAAATAACGCCGAAACTGTCAAAGAAGTAACGCCGAAACTGTCAAGCGAATAACCCAGATATTGGCAAAGAAATAACGCAGACATTGGCAAAATAAAATAATAATAATAAATAAAATAAAATGACCCCGAAACTGCCAAGGAAATAACGAAGAAACTGGCAAAGAAGTAACGCGGAAATTGGCAAAGAAATAACGCAGACATTGGAAAAGAAATAACGCAGACATTGGCAAAGAAAAAACGCCAAATTTGCACCGAGAGAGGTGGCGCAGTGGTGACGCACTGGACTCGCATTCGGGAGGATTGTGGTTCAAATCCACCTCCGGCCATCCAGATTTAGGTTTTCCGTGATTTCCCTAAATCACTCCAGACAAATGCGAGATGGTTCCTCTCAAAAGGGCACGGCCGATTTCCTTCCCCATCCTTAGCCAAAACTCCAAGCATTAGCTGCGTCGCTAATGACCAAGTAGTCGACGGGACGTTAAACCCTAAGCTTCCTTCCTCCCTTCCTTCCGAATTTGCAAGAAAGAATAACACATGATATTACGGAAATCGGCAAATAATAGCAACAATGTTTCCGAAATCAGTAAAAAGATCATGGAGAATGGCATAAAATAGAACGAGTTTCACGATAGAAGAAGACGATTCCTTGCTGGCTGAAGATTTGGGGAGCGGGCCGGCGGGCGCATCCACCTGACGGTGCATCAGCGGTGGCTGCGTGGCGGGCTGCATAATTGAGAGGCGCGGCGGGCGAATAATGCAGGCCACTCACTCTCGCAGCCGGCAATCCAGGCAGCTGGCTGCGACGCTTGAGGACGCCTTCCCAGCGCCGCCGCTCCTCGGCCGCCCTGCTCGTCCCCCACACCGCTGCTGCCACGCGCAACCACCTGATCTACGCTCGCTGGCAGTCGTCCTTAATACCACGTCAGTTGTTGTTGTGGTCTTCAGTCCGCAGACTGGTTTGATGCAGCTCTCCTACACTACCCTGTCCTGTGCAAGTCTCTTCATCTGAGAATACGTCCGGCAACCTATGTCCTTTTGAATCTGCTTACTGTATTCGCCCCTCGGTCTCCCTCTTCGATTTTTACCCCACACACTTCCTTCTAATGCTAAGTTGACAATTCCTTGACGTCTCAGAATGTATCCAACCAATCTATCCCTTCTCTTAGTCAGTATATGCCAGAAACTCCTTTTCTACCCGATTCGGTTAAGCACCTCCTCATTAGTTACGTGATCTACCCATCTAATTTTCAAAAAAATGTTCAAATATTTGTAAATCTATCGGACCAAACGGCGTGGTCATCAGTCCGTAGCTTACAAACTACTTAAACCTAGGTAAACTAAAGGACAACACACACACCCATGCCCCAGGGAGGACTCGAACCTCTACGGCGAGCAACCGCGCGCTCCGCAGCGAATCTAATTTTCATCATTCGTCTGTAGCATCACATTTCAAAAACTTCTATCATCTTTTTGTCTGAACTCCTTATCGTTCACGTTTCACTCCCCCAGCCGCGGTGGAGTAGCCGAGCGGTCTAAAGCGTCTCGCTGCGGAGCGCGCGGTTGCTCGCCGTGGAGGTTCGAATCCTCCCTGGGACATGGGTGTGGTGTGTTGTCCTTAGGTTAGTTTATCTAGGTTTAAGTAGTTTGTAAGCTACGGACTGATGACCACGCAGTTTGGTCCGATAGATTTACAAACATTTGAAGATTTTCTAACTCACTCTTCGTCCTACTGCTTACCACATAACCACTATTAAGTCATCTTTGCCGTGTCATTCCCCTCCCAAAACACTCATCACACAAATTTGTAATTTCGTCACTACTCCATATCACGTACAAAAAAAAATTATCAAAAATCTCTGTAAGACATTCTATCGCTGCATTTTAATCTAAACACCTTCTATCACAAGTAGGTAAAACATTAGTACTGTACATTATTACAATTCCTTATTACCGATTTCAGTATTGTTTTGTAGCTAATTTTTTTTTTAATTTTTGAAATATTCTCTTGTAATTAAGCACTGGTTCATTTTTTCTGTCAGATATCTGAAGATACCCTAACTGGGCAAAAGGTATCATTTAAATAAAAAATTTGGAACCAAGTCATTTTTTTATTCAAGAATTCAAAAATAAGTTTTAACATAATTTAATAAAAACTATTAAAAATAAATAAAAACTTATAATTGCGATGTTGGCAACACAACAGCACACAATGCACACAGTCACATTCAAAACAAATACTTGTTATAAATTGGGGCCATAAGGTTACAGATGTTGTAAATTGACATAATTATAATTGGTTGGACCAGAACACTGTAATATATTTTTTATCTATTTATTTCTTCACTAGATACATCTTTCGGAATACCTGCCGTCACCAGGTGTGTTTCTGCAAAAACATATTTTCCGTTAACAATACGTAAATTTTATTATGGAATACTTGGTTAAGCATTGTTAACGAAATATGGTTTTGCAAAATTACATTTCACGACGGCAGTTTTGTCGAAAGATATATCTAGTGAAGAAATAAATAAATAATATATTAGTGTTCTGATTCAACCAATTTTATCAAAACAAATATGTCTGATCTGTGAAAACATACAGTTCACCAAGGAAGTGGAAATTAGTGCGAAAAATAGTGATGCAGAAAGAAGAATCTGCGGTACATGAAACAAATCGACATTCCATGATGTAAGGGGAAAACCGAGACTGAAATTTCCGTAAGTAACAAACTAAATAAAAATAAATTCAAAAAATGTTCATATGTTTGTAAATCTATGGGACTTAACTTCTTTGGTTATTAGTAATACGCTTACAAACTACTTAAGTTAAACTAACGTAAGGACAACAAACACACATCCATGCCCTAGGGAGGACTCGAATCTCCGACGGAGAGCAACTACGCCCTCCACAGCAAGGCGCCTTAGAGCGCTCGGCCACTCCACCGGGGCATAAATAACAAAATAGTACTTTACATGTTTTCGTAACTAACTGTTTTTCGATCCAAAAAAGCAAAACAAAGCGAGTTTTAATCGAGGGAATAGGAAGAAGTCTAGAGAACTGAGATCCGGCGAGTATGGTGGATGGTCAAGATGCACGGCAATTCTCTCCCACACGCAGCCGATATCGTCAAACAGTTCCTGGCAAAAAGGGGCTGGTGCAAGTTGAAAGTCCACCATACTTGCTGGAGTGAGTGCTACACACTTTCGTTACATCCGAATTGAGTTACTCGTAATCCGACCATAGTAATATACTTAGAATGGCAGACGCCATTATCACGATATCTACTGATTATCAGTAAATGAACTCTGATAAGACTTTGATAATCACTAATACGGATCAAACATTATTTCAAAAATAATAACAATTCAACTTTTATTAATTGCATAACTAAATGATTGGAGGCTCACTGAAAACTGAGTTCAACAGTTCTTGCCACCGCCAAAATCCATCTTACCATAACCAATCATTTTTCAATTAACAAACGCAGATATTTTCAAAGCTTAAGTGAAACGCAATTTTATCAAAAGAGGTGCTGTTTATAAAAAATTAAGATTATTGGTTGGTTTGCACCCACATATCAACCACGCCGCCTTGATTATCACAGAAGGTCATTATTCAAAATTATTGCTATCATACGCGTGCAAATTACAAAATACGCATTGCACATACGCGGTAAATTTATTTTCAGCTATCTGGTGTGTGAACGTCTCCGAAAGGAATGCGAATGTGAGTGAAATGTTTTGTGAAGTTGTCAGATTTGGCCATAGCTTTATTAATTACACTAATTAGTTTGAAAATTAATCAAAATTTAATTACATTTACTTGACATTTTATTTAAGAGTTTAAACGTAGCTAACAACGAGTTTAAGATCAGGTCAGTTACGTTACACAATCATTATTACATACAATACACGTTTACTTATCAAATAAAAATAAAAAAAAAACTAATTTCAATAATCCAAATACCAACCTTTCTCCCTTTCCTTACAAGATCTGCGGAAAGTAGTCATGTAAAAAAAAAAAAAAATACCTTTTACGAAGGTGATCGAGGTCTTTGGTACAATAAAACCATAAAGATCGCCCCATCATGTGTAAGTTGTATTGCATTTCATGGAGGACTCCAAGCAGTAGACCATGGTGTGGAAACATCGTCCTGCGGAGCGCGCGCTAGCTCGCCGTGGAGGTTCGAGTCCTCCCTGGGGACTTGTGGGACTTAACTACGGGGTCATCAGTCCCTAAACTTACAAACTACTTATGAACTAGCTACTACTAAGGTCGGCACAAATATCCATGCCCGAGGGGGATTCGAACCCCACGACCGCAGTGGTCATACAGACCGTGACTGGAGCGCCGCAGACCGCTTGGCCACCGCGGCCGGCTCTCTTCCTACAACAACGATACACGTTGCCATCTTCCTCTCCTGAATTTACGTCCGTGTTCGGTCTCTGAGTCGTCTCTTTCTTCTATGCTTTCTGAGGAATCAGTATCGATCTCTTCGTCCTCCAGATCGAATAGAAGCCTTTCGTGCAGCATGTTCGCCCTCGTCATTGCTGTCATCAAGCATAATTTCTTGAAAATCTGTAACTTTTGGATTGTGTGTCTCCTGACTTCCATTTCAGCCCATGTCCAGACAAACAACAGACCTATAAACAATATAAACATTCTATAATAGCAAATTCACACACACACACACACCATCGCCGCGGTGGAGTAGCCGAGCGGTCTAAAGCACCTCGCTGCGGAGCGAGCGGTTGCTCGCCGTGGAGGTTCGAGTCCTCCCTGGGGCATGGGTGTGTGTGTTTGTCCGTAGGTTAGTTTACCTAGGTTTAAGTAGTTTGTAAGCTACGGACTGATGACCACGCAGTTTGTCCGATAGATTACAGACATAAGAACATTAGAAACATCAGTATGAAACTTTCACTCTGCAGCTGAGTGTGCGCTGATATGAAACTTCCTGGCAGATTAAAATTGTGTGCCGGAACCGGGACTCGAACCTGTGACCTTTGCCTTTCGCGGGCAAGCGCACTACCGACTGTGCTATCCCGACACGACTCACGATGCCGCCTCACAACTTTACTTCCGCCAGTACCTCGCCTCCTACTTTCCAAACTTCACAGAAGCTCTCCTGCGAACCATGCAATACTAGCACTCCTGGAAGAAAGGATATGGTGGAGACATGGCTAAGCACTTCCAGGAGTGCTAGTCTTGCATGGTTCGCAGGAGAGCTTCTGTGAAGTTTGGAAAGTAGGAGGCGAGGTACTGGCGGAAGTAAAGTTGTGAGGCGGCATCGTGAGTCGTGTCGGGATAGCACAGTCGGTAGTGCGCTTGCCCGCGAAAGGCAAAGGTCCCAGGTTCGAGTCCCGGTTCCGGCACACAATTTTAATCTGCCAGGAAGTTTCATTAGAAACATCGTCTGTGACGTTCAGCGCTGTAGGGTGGATGCTCAGACTGCCCACGCTTGAACTTCGCCCAGTACACTTTAGTTACCCTGGAGACATGTGGATTTGCGTTATCATGGAGCAGAATCGCCCCGTGAGCAGCCCAGTCGGTTTGCTCTTGATGCCTAGGTTACGGAGTGTCTCGCAGTACACGTCACTGTTAATTCTTTTTCCCTACTCCAGTAATTCGATATCCGATCTCGGTCGTAGAAAAAGAAGGTGAGCATCACCTTGTCTGCTGAGGGCAAGGCCTTTAAATTTTTAGCAGGATGTGACGACGTATACTTCGCGTTCGTATATGTCGCACTACGTTATCCCAAAGTGGCATATTCAAATTTCAATCGGTTTGGTTGTAAAGAAGTTTCGTACCTTTTCCTTTGAATACCCCTCGCACTAAAATCTCTGTAACATATAAGAGTCCAGGAGATATCCTTGAAAACCTCTCGTACATTTGTAGCATGATAAAATTGTGTCATTCTAATCCATGTTTCGTACGAAAATTATACGGGTTTGAATATTTTAATGCCGGCCGCGGTGGCCGAGGGGACTGAGGCGCTCCAGTCACGGTCTGCACGGCCACTACGGTCGGGGGTTCGAATGTCCCCTCGGGCATGCATATTTGTGCCGTCCTTAGAATTAGTTAGTTCAAAAGTAGTTTATAAGTTTAGGGACTGATGAGCCCGTAGTTAAGTCCCATAAAGAAAAAAAAAAAAATATTTTAATGCATTTCTACATTAAAACGCTACTGTTAACAACTCGTCAGATGTTAAATACTGAGCCAGTATTCTGAAAGGGAAAAAATGAATATCTTTATTATAACATGATACGAATTTTAAACGCATGTATGACGAATTTCTTGTGCGAAGTGAGCGGAAATGCATTTAAAAACAGCGTCACAATGTTGTAATCCACGCGCGAACAGTTACGTGCACGAGAGCGTAAAATTAAACACTGGGATCCCCCGTTCGTCCATGTGTGAAAAGCTATGTTAAAAAATTTGTCCGTCGAGGGCCAACTCAGAGTATTATCGCTCTGTTTTCCAGGAACGGCGTGATATGTGCTGTGAGTGTGTATGTTTATGATGGACAAAACTCCCATGAGGCCATGAGGGAGCTGTGTCCACGTACTAACCCATCTACATTTAGATGACTGACACGAACGTCGCGCCGATGTCGTTGGTTTATATCACGTTGTTTCTTTTTCAGCGTACATATTTATTTATTGGGTTCGACTGGACCCTTTCAAATCTCTGTTTACTCCTGTTTATCTTTGCCTTCGTGGTTGTAATGCTGATTCTGATATTCATCCACCTAGATCGTCTTAGGTGCTACATCTGGGCCCATCCGGCACTGTTGTGTATGAAATTTATTTCGTTTATTAAAATTACTTTATAGTCCTCACATACTTCTTTCATTAGTTTCGTTACAAACCTTCTGGGGCAACATGTTACCTTTCGTCTTCATGATAAGCCTGGCAACCCAAAGTCGAAATCGGTTGCACACTCTCATAGAATTATTGCCTTTATCTGTGTACCCGGACTTTACTTTGTTTTGTAGCGCTTCATATGTCTCGCGCTACAGACACTATACTAAGGTCCGAGCATACGGATTTGATTCTTGGATACGTGAGTGTCTTGAAGAATTCTTAAGTAACAAAAACCAGAACGTTGTCTTGCACGTCAAGTGAACATCAAATGTTTGTAAATCTATCGGACCAACCTGCGTAATCATTAGTCCGTAGCTTACAAACTACTTAAACTAAAGTAAACTAACCTAAGGACAAACACACACACACGTCCCAGGGAGGACTCGAACCTCCGACGACGAGCAACCGAGCGCTCCGCAGCGAGGCGCCTTAGACCGCTCGGCTACTTCACGCGGTCAAGCGAACAAAAGAAGGAAGGCCTCGACTTCGAATTATTGGGATAATTCTAGGAAAGTGTTACTTATCTATAAAAGAAGAGTATAGAACTCCAGTGCGAACCATTCTTGAGTACAGTTCGAGTGTTTGGGATCTCCACCAAGTCGGATTAAAGAACGACGACGAAGAAATTCAGAGTCGTACTGCTAAATTTATTACCGGATTGTTCTGTTTCCATAGTCCATTCTTGGTGATTTTGGGCCCACCTGTATCAAGCAGCAGGGGTTCAACGTTTAAGGACCGGGCCTCTCCATAGCCTTCTAGAATACACAGAGTAGTTTTGAAATCTGTTTCGGATAGCGTGGTTTGACTCTTGCCTCTCTGTGGTCCTTACGAAGTCACTGTTTATCATGGTGGCAGTCTGGTCAGAGTTCCTTCAGGAGAGAAGTCGCAGGCTGCGCGGAATGGTCGCGTGGTCTAGGCCGTCATGCTACGGCCTGGCCTCTCGTTACCGCCGGAGGTTCGAATCCTCCCACGCGAATGCGCGCGCGTGTGTGCGTGTGTGTGGAGGGGGGGAGGGGGGTGTTAGCATGTGTAGTCCTTAGCGTGGCTGTTGTGACAGTAGGTGGGCCATTAGGTGTCTTTTGAAGTTAGGGAGGGATCTGATTTTTCTGATATTTTGAGGAAGATTGTTCCAAAATCTGGTTCCTGATATAGAAAAAGATTTAGAAAATAAGTCAGTACTGTGCGATTGTACAGAAAGGATTTTACTTCGTAGTAACGGGTAGTTCTGTTGTGCTGCTCAGATAGCTGATTTAGAGTTGACGATGAGTAAGAGGAAGTGTAAAGAATAAGGAAACGATAGACTAGGCATAGCGTATGATAATTTCTACGCTTATCAGCACGAAGCCATGACAACTGATTGTAGGCTGGTACACCAGTTTATTTTCCTCTTCGGTATACTTCCGGAAGAGTCTATCTTGCCTATGTTCGGGCTAATGTTTATTAGACTACTCTGTAAAATTTGCAGTAAACTTATAGAGACTTTTTCGTAACAATTAAACAGGGATTTGTTGAAACTTCCTGGCAGATTAAAATTGTGTGCCGGAACCGGGACTCGAACCCGGGACCTTTGCCTTTCGCGGGAAAGCACTCTTACGACCTTTTTTTTTTTTCTTTTTTTTTTTTTCCTTCGGGTACATCTATCTTTGCGGTCGTTGTTTCATTTCGTTCTTGTTTGTTCGTAGAATATTTGGCTCAACTTTTTTATTACAGAGGGCGTTACCCCCCTGACCGGGCGCGCAGAGCCATGGCGCCCGGCACCGACTGTGCTATCCCGACACGACTCACGATGCCGCCTCACAACTTTACTTCCGCCAGTACCTCGCCTCCTACTTTCCAAACTTCACAGAGTTCTTCTTCGAAACATGCAAGACTAGCACTCCTGGAAGAAAGGATGTGTTGGAGACACTCCGCTGCAGAGTGAATGTTTCATTCTGGAAACATCCCTTATGCTGTGGCTAAGCCATGTCTCCACCATATCCTTTCTTCCAGGAGTGCTAATCTTGCAAGGTACGCAGGAGAGCTTCTGTGAAGTTTGGAAAGTAGGAGGAGAGGTACTGGCGGAAGTAAAGATGTGAGGCGGCATCGTGAGTCGTTTCAGGATTGCTCATTCCGTAGAGTGCTTGCCCGCGAAAGGCAAAGGTCCCAGGTTCGAGTCCCGGTCTTTCAATTGGACGCCACTTCGGCGACTTGCATGTTCCTAACCTACCCCAGTTATCCAACCGGGAAAAGGGGACCTACAGCTTAACGTGGAATCAGAACCACGTGTCGTTCCTGTCGACTCCTCACATCGTTGAGAGGTGAAGGATGGGTTAAAGTACAGACTGAAAAAAAAAAAAAAAAAAAAAAAAAAAAATCCGTGGTCCGGCCGGTTTTCGAACCCGCGACCCTTCGGTTTTCAGTCGAGCGGTTTATCCCAAAACCACCGGGCCCGCCGGATTTTTTTTTTTTATACGGTAGTGTCTGAAAATTTCAAAACATCACACAGCTGAGAGTGAAAACCTCCTTGCCGATGTTCAAATGTTTAAATGTTTGTTAAGCTTATGGGACTTAACTACGGGGTCATCAGTCCCTAAACTTACAAACTATTTATCAACTACCTTATACTAAAGACGGCACAAATATCGATGCCCGAGGGAGGATTCGAACCCCCGATCGTAGTGGCCGTGCAGACCGTGACTGGAGCGCCTCAGTCTCCTCGGCTACCGCGGCCGGCCTCCGTGCGGAAAGAAAACTTCTCAAGACGACGAGAAAATTTCACTTCGCCCTTTACAGCCGAAGTGCTTACTTCGTCCACTCATCTTTTTTTCAATTACTCATTTACTTGGTTACGCTAACACCACTCGGTTATATTCCCACTTGCCCCATTAACAAACAGCAGCGGCTCCACTTGACACTCCCCCCTCGGCAGAAGCCGCGCTCGCGCGTTCCCTGCAGAAACCGTGACTTGTCGGCTCTGGGCTGAGAGCGGAGCGCCCACAAATGGAACAGTGGGCGTTAAATGAGAGCAGCCCCTCCAGCGTGGCTTAAGAGGGCGCCGGCCGACACAAGAATCAGGTCAGCGGCGGTCGATAGCGCTGCCTACCGCCAGTAATTGCGAGTCAAGGGCCCGGGAAGCGAGATTGCCAATCCCCATTACGTCGCCGCCGCCGCCGAGAAAAGGCGCCGCGCGCTCACTGAATGGATGAATCGCCCAAAGGGACGATTTTCCTTCCGCTGCATTATGCACTAGTCAATAGCTGCGAGTGAAGTTGCTGAAAAACGGCAACGGCAACGGCAACGGCCTTGAAGTTTTCTTTCGTTTCTTCTTCTTCTTTGTTATCTCCCCCACCCCTCTAGCCTCGTATGCGCAGGGGGTGGGTTGGCAGCGATACAATCATCCCCACCCGCCACCCAACAATGATGATAAATGCTCAAGCAAGAGGGAACATTCTTCAAATTTTAATAAAATAAGCAGTTTCCGCTTGGTGGGCGATATGAAATATTTTATTTTTCTAAATTCACTTATCGATTTCGTTCTATGATAGAACATCATCAGTGTTGTAAATTCAAGTCTGTCAGACATTGAAACAACATAAAAATACAGGGTGTCTCATGAAAGACGCCTGCCAGGCGTCCGCGGATCGCGCGGTACGGCTCCCGGCCGCCGCCACCGCATCCGCCGGTCACGGCAGCGCCCGATTCTCGGACTTTATTGTGGCGCGGGCACATACACTAAGTCTAAAAAACATTCCCATCTGAGTAATCTTAGCTTACTTTTATGTACAGTAGATGTTCAAAATGATGTCCCTCTACGGAAAGAGTGGCTGACATCTCTTGAACACATTTGCGAACACTCGACGAATTTCGGCTGCCGAAATCTGGGAAATGACTAGTCGAATCTTTTTTCACGAAACAATAAATTCTGACAGGTATGTCAACAATATCCTGCATCCTTTTTTTCAAAAAAATTTCAACGAAAAGCTGTACGGTTATTTCATGCAGGACAATGAAAGACCACACATTGCCAATGCTTCTATGGCAGCAATACGAAGTGTTTTTGATGATAGGATAGTTGACTGGACTCCTCGTTCTCCAGATCTAAATCCCTGTTACCTTTATCTTTGGGGAATGTTCATACACTCCAAGAGTTGGAAGACAAGATTCGACTATTCATTTCCAAGATTTCGGCAACCGAAATTCGTCGAGTGTTCGTAAATGTGTTCAATGAGATGTCAGGCCGCTCTTTCCATAGAGGGACATCATTTTGAACGTTTACTGTAAATAAAGGTAAGCTTAGGTTACTCAAATGGCAATGTTTTTTAGACTCTAACTCAGTGTATGCTCCCGCAGCACAATAGAGTCCGAGAATCGTGCGCTGCCGTGGCAGGCGGATGCGGTGGCGGCGGCCGGGAGCCGTACCCCGCGTTCCTCGGACGCCTGGCAGGCGTCTTTCGTGAGACACCCGTTATATATACGCCAAGAATATTACAACTGTATATTCTGGTATGGGACCTGTTATACAATTGTAATATTCTTGGCGTGTATATATTTTTATCCTGTTTTAACGTCTGACAAACTTGAATTTACAGCACTGTTGATGTTCTATCATAGAACAAAATCGATATGTGAATTTTGAAAAATAAATGATATCGCCCACCAAGCGGAAACTGCTTATTTTATTGAAATAGTGTGGTGGGATGGCACAATTTCCGTTATGGAATCACGTTACAACATTCTTTAAATTCTCCCAGTGTACTTCATATCGAAATAACTCTTGGGTAAACTGCCGGCTTTCTGTGTCCAATGGGCACAATATTCCGGTAAACGATCACGTTGCCACCATCAGGTGTGCTGATGAACTGACTAATGAAGTGAAGACAGAATTCCACCCGCCAGCTAAAACTCGATCACTGCTTGAAAGAGTGAAAAATGACCTGGAACATTTTTTTTTTTTCGCGTCCTTATCTATATGTATATAATGAATTGCTGTTCGTTAGTCTCGTTAAAACTCGAGAACGGTTGAAGCGATTTGGCTAATTTGAAATATTCGTGTGAGTCCAGGAAAGGTTTAAACGGTGACAATATATTTCACTGTAAGGTTTATAAGAGGAAAATCGGAAAAAAACTGAAACAGCTTTTTCCAGTCAGCTATCAATACCGTTCGTCCAATTGCGATAAAGTTCTGTACACTTCATGTGGAAAGCAATAGGAAGGTTAGCATGAAATAAAAATTTGGAGCCGGCCGCGGTGGCCGAGGGGATTGAGGCGCTCCAGTCACGGTCCGCACGGCCACTACGGTCGGGGGTTCGAATCCCCCCTCGGGCATGGATATTTGTGCCGTCCTTAGTTGTAAGTAGTTCATAAGTAGTTTGTAAGTTTAGGGACTGATGACCCCGTAGTTAAGTCCCATAGACTCTACAAACATTTGAACTTTTTTTTTTTTTTTTTTTTTTTTTTTTTTTTTTTTTTTAATTTGGAGAAACTGCGAAGCGAAGTTGACGTTTGAAACACATGAGGCACGCTGATAGCCGGTGTCCGAGGCTCAAGCGAGACTCACGGTTGAAAAATGTTTGTTAAGCTTATGGGACTTAACTACGGGGTCATCAGTCCCTAAACTTACAAACTACTTATGAAATAGCTAATCCTAAGGACGGCACAAATATCCATGCCCTAGGAGGGATTCGAACCCCCGACCGTAGTGGCCGTGCAGACCGTGACTGGAGCGCCTCAGTCCCCTCGGCCACCGCGGCAGGCGACTCACGGTTGAGCCCCGGACACGCGCTAACACCGCGCCTCGCAGTTTCTCCGGATTTAATTAACTCATCGCGATGCAACCATCGCCATTCTTTTTGTGCTTTTTCATCCTATCAACTCCTTAAGAAATAGTATGGGGTATCCATTTAAAAACAACATAAGTTTGTGTTGAAAATGATATTTCTTCACGTTTTAGAGTGTCTCGTAGTACCTACTTTCATAAGCCCCTGCCGTACGTTCAATACTGTGGAAGTCGTTTTGCAATACATCTCGTAGTTTCAGAGATATCTGGGGACAAACAGTAAAGTGGGAAACCCTGTATAATTATATAGTGTGTATGTGTGTAATTGCAGCCTTTCTCTCTCTCTCTCTCTCTCTCTCTCTCTCTCTCTCTCGCTCTCTCTCTCTCTCTCTCTGTGTGTGTGTGTGCGTGTCGGTGGTGTAGAATACTATGGCACATTTGCTAAATTTTACAGGAGAGCAGATTGAAGATGTTTTACTGTGTTCTCTCTTAAATATCTTGCCTATTAATAGCATCACCGTAACGAAATTTGGTCTTTTTACACTTTGAACATAAACTATCACGTTGCTTCATCTACAATAGCCTTTTTTTAAATTTGTAATGGATATATTATAGAGATGGTATATAACTCTCATAAACATGTTGTGTACGGAATAGAGTTCTTGGCATTTAACGGATAATATTACACAATCACATTAATTTCATTGTTAGAATATATGACATGAACAGAACATTATTCACATTGTGGTACAACTTGCTGAGCGAATATAAATGTCACATTTGGTACTAAATCATACATATGTCTTCTTCTGGATGCTCTCCTATGTTTGTATTACGTGTACTACGTTCTTATAAAATGTACGACAAACTGAAGGGATATATATGTCAACAGTGCCATTAAATCATATTTCTGAGAGTTTGTTGAAATCTGCTGTAAATGTAAGTCTATGTTGCGTAACCTAATGAAGTCGGCCTGTTTGTTGTCATCGTAACAAAAGATGTTTTGAAATACAGAATTCCCATTCCTGCCTGCTTACCACAAATGGCCGTTTCTCCCTATCCATTTTCCTCTGAGTAAGGGGAGGTCTTTCAGAGTCTTTTCTGGTATACAGTCACTTAAAAAGTTTGAAATCTTGAAGTTCCGTATTATGAAAAATGTACTTGCTGAAAGTGTGTCTTACCGATTGTTGCTAGTGCCTGTGGTGTTAAAATGCTCATTCTTCCGTTTCCGTTCTATCAACGCATTAACACTGTCAGTCTCCATACGCCGCGGTGGAGTAGCCGAGCGGTCGCCGGGCGCCGTGGCTCAGCGCGCCTGGTCAGAGGGCTGAACGCTCTCTGTAATAAAAAAGCTGAGCCAAGAACTCTTCGAACAAAAACGAACAAACATGATCAGCGTCCGCAAGGACAAGAACTACCCATAGAGCAAAAAAAAAAAAAAAAAAAAAAAAAAAAAAAAAAAAAAAAAAAAAAAAAAAAAAAAAAAAGCGAAGTGTGATTTCTTCCACCTCACTGTCGGGTATGACATCATCTGCCCACTACAAAATTGCTGATGCAATTTAGTTTCCGACTCGCCCTTCCTTGTGACTCATCGCACACCGCACAGTAAACTGAGGAATCTGATGTATCATACAACATAAAATTTAAGTCGCAAAGTTTCCTTTTGTAGAAACTATGTCCAGATGGTGTTCTATACTTCTAAGGTAAAGTGGACTTGGTGTTATTTCATTGCACCGAAACTACACAAATATTCGATGTACGACATATTGTGGTATACCTCTGAGTAGATGATAAGAAACTCACATGATTGTGTCAATAATCTCATTTCGGCCAAAAATAGACATAGTGACCTATACCTCCGACCCACAGATATATATCCAGGGCGGAGAAAAATTATGGCAAGAAATTATAACCCTGGAAGGAACCAAAATTGCTAATCTTGTGTAGGTCATTTTCAAACTACGGAAACTTGGCGCCAAACGCTCCGATTGACCGCGAGATCGCTCTGTTGTCGTTCGTGGGTTGACCGGCAACGCTATCACAGTAACATTTTAGACAGTGGCGCTCCGGTTCTCGATTCACACAAACAAACACCTCTCGCCCCTTCTCATGCCTCTACGTGATACGCACATGTGTCGAACAGGTCTTGCTGTTAGTATCCACCTCCGGAATCAGGGCAAGGCGGCAATCTTGAGGCCAATCGTAGCGCGGGACGGCAAGTTTCCGCAGTTTGAAAACTGTACTTTTCCGTCCTGCAGGACATCAGTAATCCTGGTTTCTAGTGTCATCAGCTAGGTTCGTGTTTTATTTGTATATATATATATATATATGGCCGCGGTGGAGTAGCCGAGCAGGCCAAAGTGGCCGAGCGGGCTGCGGCGCGCCAGTTACAGTCTTCACGGCCGCTACGGTCGGGGGTTCGAATCCCCCCTTGGGCTTGGATGTTTGTGTCGTCTTTAGTATAAGGTAGTTTGTAAGTTAGGGACTGATGACCCCGCAGTTAAGTCCCTTAAGCTTGACAAAAATTTGAAATTTTTGGTGTAGCCGAGCGGTCTAAGGCGCCTCGTTGCGGAGCGCGCGGTTGCCTGCCGTCGGAGGTTCGAGTCCTCCCTGGGCATGGGTGTTTGTGTTGTCCTTAGGTTAAAGTAGTGTGTAAGCCTAGGAACTATTATCCAAGACAGTTGAGTCCCATAGATGTACAAACATTTGATTTGATTTGTATACATGAGAGATTTTCACCCAGTTATCTTTGTAACAACACTAACAGATATTGAAAAACGATTTTCACGGCCTGGTACTATGGCAGCGGAATATGAAAGTAAGTACTACGAGAGAGTCTAAATGTAAACAAATATTGTTTTCAACATTAGCTTATGCTCTTTTAAACGAACTCCACTTATTATTTTGATGCAATAAAAATTCATAAAAAATTACAAAAAGGAATGGCGTTGGTTGCATCGCAATACGTCAGTTACATCCCGAGAAATTGCAAAAGCGTATTGGACGGTTGAAATAAATGAAGCTCGCAGATAGCGCACGATTTCTGGCACCGTGAGGTTTAAATGTTCAAATGTTTGTAAACCTATTGCACCAAACTGCTATGGGCATCAGTCCGTAGACTTACAAATTACTTTAACTTACACTAACCTAAGGACAAATAACACACACACACACACACACACACACACACACACACACACACACACACACCAATGCCCGAGGGAGGACTCGAACCTCCGAGATGAGGGTCCGCGCGCTCCGCAGCAAGGCGCCTTAGAGCACTCGGCCACTTCGCCGCGGCAGCGTGAGACCCACGCTTGAGTTTCCGGACGTGCGTTAAATGCGCGTTGCGTCTATTTCAAGCGCCAACTTCGCTTCGCTATTTCTCGGGATAAGTAAAGTAAAGCAGTCTACAATCCGAAGATTGGTTTGAACACCACAGTGCTTTACTAGGCATGGTCCTGTTTGGAGGTGGTATGCCGTTGCCTTCCTCTGACCTTCGAATTGACTTACCCAGCCAGTTATAGGGGAACCTACAGTTTAACGTGGTTTCCGAACCACGGTTCTACTCGATATTTTCCACATTAGAAACACTGCCAGAGGTGAAAGAAGTGGAAAGTCACAGATAAAAATCCTAGGACCTGGCGAGGATCGAACCCGCGACCTTTTGATATACGCATTTATTAGATCACGGGATATAATTGGCGTATTGCGATGAACCAAAGCCATTCTGTTTGTGATTTTTCATGATAGCGATTGCATAAAAATAACAGTGAGTGTCAATTTAAATCATGTTTCTGTTGTAAATAATATCCGTTTACGTTTTGGAATGTTTCATAATACATAATTTGAGAATCTCGCTAGTAAAAAGTAGTAAGGGACAAATCAGTAGTAGTGGGAAAACGCGCCACAAATATTTAATAAAATGCCATAAACCGCAAATACATACAAAATCATATTTTTCCAGTTACAGCACATGATTTAGTATGTGTTTGCGGTTTATGGAATTTTATTTAATATTTGCGGCGCGTTTTCCACAACTACTGATTTGTCCCTTACCATTTTTTACAGCCGAGCTCCGCGTTTCATAAGCCCCTGCCGCTCGTACATGCCCTCTAAAGTTGTTTTTCAATATATATTTTTGTTCCAGAGAGATTTGGGCCGAAAAGTTTAAGCAGAACAGAATATATACCTATCTGCGTTTCTTGTTCTTCTCCTTTTTGTTTTTATTTTATTTTTTTCTTATTTATTTTTCCCCACCGTGGACAGTCTCTAGGAATTGATCGAGGAGCGGATAAGGAAGAGAGAATGTTTATTAAACTTACGTCATAAATGCGTGGTTTCCATGCTATATCCCACTAATTTAATCATACTTTGTTACAGGCGCTGAGGTCTAATACATGCTGTACCATGCACCGTTTCTTCAAGCCTGTGAACTAGTAACACTGAAATAGTGAGTGAGAAAATGATGAAAGAAATACCCAAATTGTGGCGAAACTGTGTGTATTCAGGCAGTGACCAAGTGGGACAAACACTTTGAAAATTGCGAGATCATAAAACATGTAAAATCCACTATTGACGCCCTAAAATGAAGACCTAATGCGTATGGAGAAAATAAAAAGATTGCAAGCAAGAAAATGGTTGTTTCATTTCCGAAAACAAAGTACAGGGTTAATCCTCACAGAAGAACAGAATGGTATTTCCCTTCCCGAGCAATAAAGGCATTTAAAATTCTCTACACTCAATGCGCCCTTGACGGGAAACATTATTGGTACGCACTGACGGTAGGTAAGTAACGCTTATATGGAACAAAGACAATTATACCGTCTAATACGCGGATCGAATGCAGCAACAGCTGTGCGCTAAGTGACGCAGGGTTACGCTGACGCCGGCCGCGGTGGCCGAGGTGACTGAGGCGCTCCAGTCACGGTCTGCACGGCCACTACGGTCGGGGGTTCGAATCCCCCCCTCGGGCATGGATATTTGTGCCGTCTTTAGTATAAAGTAGTTCATAAGTAGTTTGTAAGTTTAGGGACTGATGACCCCGTAGTTAAGTCCCATAAGCTATACAAACATTTGAACATTTTTTTGTTACGCTGACGACCACTGAATTCATCTACAAGGGGACACCGAATAGAGCCAGACCCCAAACACGTCGTAAACATGGAAACGTGAGAAAGGCGAAGTCGTTATGTTGTCAATGAAACTTATGGTTTGACGAGTAATTGCTATTCTATGCACATTATCCTTTTCTTCCTGCAACATCCATGAAGTATTTCCTAGGCGTACTGAATGTGCTGCAACTTGGGTATTTCTTGAAAACCTACAGTTCTGCAGACGTAACACTGCACGGCTATATTACGTCCTAAGTAAACAGTGAACACAAGGGGTGATCGATATTCATCGATGTTAGATAAACATCTATCTTCAGCGGGGAACATGGTTGTTTAGTCCTCTGAAAATTCACACATCTATGGTATGAGAATAAAACAGGTGGTAAATAATTATAACTAAAGATATATATTTAGTTCAGAGGTTTCTAAATATGTCACCAAAGGGTGAATACTGGCAATATTTCGCAAAAATAAGTAATCCTAACTCAAATGTCGTTCTTGTAGAAAAAAATTAAAAACTTATGGTAACATTACAAAATATGAAATACCATACTGTCTAGGCGTGTCCAGTCTACTAAAGACTGCTTCACCATCAGCACGAACTTATAGATAACCTAGTGGTGTTCTTCCAGTTAGTACCGCTAATGTAACATCTGGAATATCTGAATAAGGGAATGACAATTATTCGGAAATAATTGACACACGCAATGCCAGAAAAGCATTCTTTTAACCAGCCTAAGCTATAGTTTTCGAAACACATCCGAATATCTTGATATTGGTTAAAATGTATTAGGTAAACAAATATTACGAGGCACGTCCAGAAAGTAAGTTCCGTTTGGTCATAAAATGAAACTGTACACACATTCAGAAGAAATTTTTATTGCACAAAATTCTACAACTCTTAAACTACTTTTCCACAAAACTGCCGAAATTTTGCAGGCATTTGTCTTAGCGTGGCACCAGGTTTTGTATACCTTCTTCATAGAAATCTGCCGCCTGTGTCTTCAACCAGTTGGAAACAGTTTCTTTCAGCTCGTCGTCATTGGTTAAGTGATGACCGCCAAGGAAAGACTTGAGATGTAAGAACAGATGAAAGTCGCTAGGAGCGAGTTCAGGGCTGTACGCAGGATGGTCAAACACGTTCCAGCCAAATCCCTGTAGGAGATTTTTCGTCACATTTGCAGTGTGTGGTCGTGCGTTGTCGCGCAGCAAAACAACACCTTTAGACAGCAGTCCTTGGCGCTTATTCTGAATTACACGGTGCAATTTCCGAAGTGTCTCGCAATAAGCATCTGCTTTGATTGTTTGACCATGCGGTAAGAAGTCAATGAGTAGGTGCCTTTCCAGTCTCAGAACACTGCGCACATCATTTTCCGAGGTGTCATGATTTACTTCGGCTTTACCTTTGGTGGGGATGAAGTGTGCCTCCATTCCATTCATTGCCGCTTACTCTCAGGGGTGTCGTAAGAAACCCACGTTTCATCTCCTGTGACTATTCGTCTCAGAAATTCTTCGCCGCTTTCAGCATAACGGATCAAAAACTCAAGTGCACTACCCATCCGTTGTATTTTGTGTTGCTCAGTGGGAATCTTTGGTACCCAAGGTGAGCAAAGTTTACGGAATCTCATGCATCAGAGATCGTGAAATTTGGGGGAAGTCCATAGCGAGAGCACTAATTGTAAACCTACGGTTTTCCTGGATCTTGTCATCAATCGCGTGAACCAGTTCTTCTGTAACCAAAGGTGGACGCCCACTTCGTTCTTCATCGTGCACACCACTACGCCCGCCATTGAACTGTCGGACACATCTTCTCACCATCGAATCACTCATCGCATTTGGTCCGTAAAAATCGCAAATTTACCGATAAATTTCAATTGGTTTCACTTTCCTCGCATTCAGAAATCGAATCACCGACCTGATTTCACAGGTGGCGGGATTTTCAATCAACGCCGACATTTCAAACAAGCACAACAAAGCGTACGTATCTGACAGCGATCTCCAAATGGCGCACGTTCTTCTCCTTGATACACATCGTCTACAGCGCATGTGCGGAACAGCAATCGCAGCGCTGCAGCGGAGATAAATTGAAACGGAACTTACTTTCTAGACGCGCCTCGTATATTGCACATGGTTTCTAACGACTTCCAACCTTTATGAACTGTAGAGAACGAATGTGTCTGAATATGATGAAAGTCGCTTCTTCATTAACAAGTGTTGCTAACCCATGTATACTATTATTAGAGAACACTATAAAGAAAAATTTCAGAAAGCGAGTAGTTTCACTTTAATAACAGACATCTGGAAGGAAACGATGCAAACAAGAAGTTTTTGGGAGTCAGTGTGCTGTTTTTAATGAGGCACAGCAGCAATCAGGATCTATAATGTTCGGAGTTTATGATGTAACCCATTCCCATATTGCGAAATACATATTATATATTATATTATATACGTAATTGAAGAATGGATTATTGAAATTAAAAAAATTATGACAGTTGTCACAGATAATGGCGCCATAATAGCAAGCGGAGTAGATCAGATTTTTGGTTTTCGTAGAAATCATCATATAAACTGCTATGCCCACAGGCCACGTGTTAAATTTTGTGCAAAAGAAATCAGGTAGAAAAAGGACTACTTTGACTGACATAATGTAGTTAAAAATTGTAACCTAGTGGCTTGTTGAGGGAACAATCCTACTTAACATTAATTCAAGATGTTTCCGTAAGTTGAATTCAACATTTCATATGGTTGAAATATTCGTAAAAGTACGCCCTGCCACTCCAGTGCACCATAAATGTTGAATTCAAAACAAGTACCTGACTTACACTTGAAACAAACAATTGCAGAAAGATTAAAATACATCGTAATTGTAGAAAATGAAAATCGATTACTAAATATTGAAAATCTTAATATCCTTGCTGTCGCCATTCTCATGAATCTTCGATTAAAGAATGAATATTTTCAAACACCTAATTACGCTTTTTTGTTTAATATTTATCTTGTAACACTAGAACCAGCTTGTCGTCTATTTGTAAAATGGCTCATTCGATTACTGATTATACTTTTTTCCTTCAATTCATAATACTAATCATTAATTGTATATGTAAAAAAAATATATTTTTTGCACTAGGTAAAGCTACAGAGAAAAAATTACTTCATCCGATTAAGAAGACGAAACGAATGTGAAACGTAATGTACGGTTTATTTGAAGTTTTCTGATGGTGTCGCAAAGTTTCTGCTTTCTCCGACAGATAACAACAGGACAGTTTCAATAAGGTGTGTGTGAGTAATGTACGTTACAAGCTACGTGTCGTCATTGCATTTCTCACTGCAGAGAAAAAAACTATGGGAAATATTCGCAAAGATTTGTGTCACGTCTATGGAACATCTGGAGTCAACAGGAGTACAGCTCGTCGCTGGGCACGGCGAGGCCAACGAGACAGACAGGCCGCAGCGCGCACAACACGTCACGTGATCAAGTGGGGACTGAGCAGACGCGATCGCTAGCTGAGTAGCTGGCCGCTGTGAGACGTGGGATGTGCCCCAGCCACCAGCCAATCAACTAGCAATCGCGCCTCACTTGATCACGTGACGAGACGTGCGCGTCGCTGCCTGTCTTTCTCGTTGGCCTTGTGGGCACGGAGGGTGACGTCATCTTAAGGCTTAAGGCTCCTATAAGTTTTTAGGAGCTCTAATAAGGCGGTTCGGCGGAACTGCAAGTGTAGCAGTGGTCTGGGACACCATCCACGGCTATTGCGGCGCGCTGACGTTGTCATTAATACAGTATTTGGACCATAAAGAATGCCATTGGTGGAAGACGTTTCGAAGAGGACGTGGCGTGATTCACTAAGCGAAGAAATGACTCCACGACCAGAACAAGGATTGCTATCGACAGGATAAACACGACTTCGGCCTTACCTTTTAAAGTCTCATGGCCTCGTAAGCTATGACTCTCGGTAGTGAGCTGAAATTACGCGTTCAACTATCCTCTGACTCTGACGTCGACGACACTTTGTTTAAATTAAAGTCACTTTTATTGTACTATGTATAGATGAAATATATGTTTTGGCCAGTATGGGTCTATTCCGAGGTACGAGCAGAAAAACCACATACTAACACCAATTCGTAGAATTTCCCTGATGGTTCGAGTGCAGTAACTCGTCGATCACTAGTTCATAAACGGTTATATGTGGCAACAAGAGCAGTAGAAACAGTCACCGAAAAACCACGTTCAGTATTGTTAACTACAGCGAATAATGTAAAAAGATTTCGCCAGTACACAATAAGTCGTAGTTCGTAGTTAACACTGCTGATACTAAACGTTGTTAAAAATTATTACAGTCGTTGATCACATTTCATTTACTCCTCTGCCTCTCTCTGCGCATTTATTTTTGCCCTCGTTTATGAAAATTTAAATTACCTTCTCAATGTCTTCCGTCAGTCCCACCTGGTGAGGGTCCCACAAGGGGCAACAGTACTCCAGGAGAGGACGCACAAGTGTGATGTAGCCAGTCTCTTTGGTGGAGCTGGTGCATCTTCGAAGTGTTCTGCCGATAAAACGTAACCTTTGGTTCGCCTTCCCCACAATGTTTTCTATGTGTTCTCTCAAGTCAAAGTTGTTCGTAATTGTAACTCCTAGGTAGAATCCTACGACCTTAAGGTTTGACTGATTTATCGCGTAATTGAAGTTCAGCGAATTTCTTTTAGTGGCCATGTGTATTACTTCACACTTTTCTTTATTTAGTGTCAATTGGCAATTTTCGCACCATGCAGAAATTTTGTCTAAATCGCTTTGCAGTTGCTTTTGATCCTCTGTTGACTTCACTAACCGATAAACCACAGCATCATCCGCGAACAATCTAAGGGAGCTATTCAGATTGTCTCCTAAATCGTTTATAAACACGAGGAAGAGTAGGGGACCTATAACGGTACCCTGTGGAACGTCATATATCACTTCTGTTGTACTCGAAGACTTACCGTCAATTACAACGAACTGTGTTCTTTCTGTTAGGAAATCGTGAACCCAACCGCACAATTGGGAATCCTCTTGTTATGCCCCATACGATTGCTTGCTTCATACATCTCAGTAGGAGTTCAGCACAGCCGCTTTTAAAACGCCATTAGTAACTGAACCAATGAATATTTTTGACGGTTTTCGAGTAAGACCCATCATCAGAAATTCAGATGCTCTTTGCTGCTGATCTGAACTGCAGTATGTTACACACAGGTAGACTGTTAAAGCTATAGCTACCATGGGTCTACCATTAATTTGCAAGATGTTCTGTAAGGTACTCTCTGTCATGCACCATACCGAATTTTTGTAGATAGTGACATTTCTGTTATTTTGAAGGTAAACTGTGCAATGACCCTCATTTTCTTATATTTTTACTTGTGTATTTGCTAGCTCTTACCGACGACTTTTCACATTGATGTCCTTGTATATTATCGAAAATAGAATAATTTCGCAATTTGTTCTTAAGTTACGACCAGTATCATCAGCATAAAAGAAACATTTCCAATATTCCGTTTTAAATATAAGCCGTGCGTAGAAAATCTTCAAATGTTTGTAAACCTATTGGACCAAACTGTTATGGTCATCAGTTCCTACACTTACAATCAACTTAAACTAAAGGACAACACACACACACACAAACACACACACATGGCCCAGGAAGGACTCGAATCTCCAACGGAAAGCAACTGCGCGCTCCGTAGCGAAGCCACTCCACCGCGCCAAACCGTGCTTAGAATTATGGTAAATACTGTCCTTCTTTATCGAGATGAAAATAAAGATATTATTAAATACGAAAAGAAACTTTTACATTGTGACTACACCGTTGACTTAAAAAGGTACTGTATACCTTATACAACGTGTAAATTATGCAGTATTCAAATGTCATAGAAATCTGTTCGGCGGTTTGAAGACGTTAACGTCTTGCGTAAATATTGTATTCATTATGTCGAATCATATCTCTTACAACAAATTAATCTTTAAAAGTATTTTAAATAATATGATAAATTTCAAACGTCAAATAATAAATGGCTTTCCCAAAGAGACTTCAAGCATTGCAGAAGCTGTAAGTGAAACGTTGATGCTCAGTTGTTCCATATTTCGAGTTATATACTTAAAATCAACAAATATCTTGAATTACACACTCTCTAGAGTACTAAGTTCTTCTTTAGCGTTCAAGATATCTTCATACCCAATTTCATAAAAATCTGTTAACCCTTTCATTTCCAAACTATGCATTCAGCTTTGGAAAAATTAAAATTCAGTGTTTCTGTATAATAAAATGCACTAAACATCAAAATATGTGTTTTAAACACTTTGATTGAACTATTGTTTTTTTATGTCACGTATTTCATGCGCAACACAGACGTTCGTGTCGAGGTATTTTATTACTTGGTACGTAACTTTTGTTTATAGATAACACTGCCAGATCAATAATGCTAGCATAATCTTCGCCAAAGCACCAATGACAAGACAATCACTGCTGACACAAAATAACATGAACACACTCACAGCCACGTACAGACAGCAATGTAAAATCTCCAAGACGGATAAATTAATGCCTCAGAAGTGGCTACACGCCGTACCAAGTGGCAAAATGTCATACTAGAAGCATGTTGTTCACCAAGAACCATGCGACTGATACACACTGATTCGCGTTAAGAGTTAGAGGGTTCGAATGATAATGACGGAAAAAGGCGTCTTAAGCAGTTTTCTGGTGAGTAAAGAAAAAATGTATCAGAGAAAATTCCCTATCTGAGTTTGTATCAATGTCTTGGACTAATTCCCAAATTTTCACCCTTCATATTCTGTTTCTCATCACCCCCATGAACCACAGACATTGCCGAGGTGGGGTGGCTTGCGTGCCTCAACGATGCAGATAGCCGTACCGTAGGTGCAACTACAGCGGAGGGGTATCTGTGGAGAGGCCAGACAAACGTGTGGTTCCTGAAGAGGGGCAGCAGCCTTTTCAGTAGTTACAGGGGCAACAGTCTGAATGATTGACTGAGCTGGCCTTGTAACATCAGCTAATGTGGCTTTGCCACACAGTTACTGCGAACGGCTGAAAGCAACGGGAAACTACAGCCGTTACTTTTACCGAGGACATGCAGCTCTACTTTATGAAAATATGATGATGGCATCCTCTCGGGTAAAATATTCCGGAGGTAAAATAGTCCCCCATTCGGATCTCCGGGCGGGGACTACTCAGGAGGATGTTGTCATCAGGAAAGACAATACTGGCATTCTACGGATCGGAGCGTGGAATGTTAGATCCCTTAATCGGGTAGGAAAATTAGAAAATTTAAAAAGGGAAATGGATAAGTTGAAGTTAGATATAGTGGGGATTAGTGAAGTTCGGTGGCAGGATGAACAGGATTTCTGGTCAGGTGAGTACAGGATTATAAATACAAAATCAGTTGGGGGTATCACAGGAGTAGGACTGGTAATGAATAAGAAAATAGGAATGCGGGTAAACTACTAAAAAAAATGTTCAAATGTTTGTAAAGCTTATGGGACTTAACTACGGGGTCATCAGTCCCTAACCTTACAAACTACTTATGAACTACTTACGAACTAGGACGGCACAAATATCCATGCCCAAGGGGGGATTCGAACCCCCGACCTTAGTGGCCGTGCCGACCGTGACTGGAGCGCCTCAGTCACCTCGACCACCGCGGCCGGCGGTAAACTACTATGAGCAGCACAGTGATCGCATTATCATTGTCAAGATAGATACGAAGCCAACACCGACAACAGTATTACAGGTTTATATGCCAACTAGCTCTGCCGATGATGAGGAGATCGAAGAAATATATGAGGAGCTAAAGGAAATTATTCAGACAGTTAAGGGAGAGGAAAACTTAATTGTGATGGGAGACTGGAATTCGGTAGTAGGAAAAGGAAGAGAAGGAAAAATAGTAGGTGAATATGGACTGGGCAGAAGGAATGAAAGAGGAAGTCGCCTGGTAGAATTTTGCACGGAACATGATTTAATCGTAACAAACACGTGGTTTAGGAATCACAAAAGAAGGTTGTATACGTGGAAAAGACCAGGAGACACCGGAAGGTATCAGATAGATTTTATAATGGTAAAACATAGATTCCAGAACCAGGTTATAAACTGTAAAACATACCCAGGGGCAGATATAGACTCTGACCATAACTTGTTAGTCATGAACTGTAGACTGAAACTGAAAAAAACTGCAGAAAGGTAGGAAAATAAGGAGATGGGACTTGGATAAATTGAAGGAACGTGACGTACTGGAGAATATCAGAGGTAGATTTAGGCAACAATTGACAGAAAGAGGGGGAAATAAAACAGTAGAAGAGGAATGGGTAGCATTGAGGGATGAAATAGTGAAGGCAGCAGAGGACAATATAGGCAGAAAGGCAAGACCTACAAAGAATCCTTGGATATCACAGGAGACACTAAATTTAATTGATGAAAGGAGAAAATACAAAAATGCAGTAAATGAAACAGGCGAAAGGGAGTACAGACGACTAAGAAATGAGATTGACAGGAAGTGCAAAATAGCTAAGCAGGAGTGGCTAGAAGCCAAATGCAAATCTGTAGAAGAATGTATAAGAAGGGGAAGAGTAGATACCGCCTACAGGAAAATAAAAGAGACATTTGGGGACAAGAAAAGCAACTCTATGAATATCAAGAACTCAGACGGAAAACCAGTTCTCAGCAAAGAAGGGAAAGCTGTAAGGTGGAAAGAGTACATAGAGCAGCTCTACAAAGGAAATGAACTTAGAGACAATGCTGTAGGAAGGGAAGAGGAAGTAGATCAAGATGAAATAGGAGATACTATACTGAGAGATGAATTTGACAGAGCCCTGAAAGACCTAGGTCGGAACAAGGCCCCAGGAGTAGATGACATACCCTCAGAGCTACTAAAGTCTCTGGGAGAGCCAGCCACGACAAAACTATTTGAACTGGTGTGTAGGATATATGAGACTGACGAAATACCCTCAGACTTTAAGAAAAATGTTATAATCCCCATTCCAAAGAAATCAGGCGCAGACAGGTGTGAAAATTACAGAACCATCAGTTTGATAAGTCATGGTTGCAAAATTTTAACACGAATTATTTGCAGGAGAATGGAAAAGTTGGTAGAAGCTGATCTCGGGGAGGATCAGTTTGGGCAATACTCAGTTTACGTCTTATCTTAGAAGATAGATTAAGGAAAGGCAAACCTACATTTTTAGCTTTTGTAGATTTGGAGAAAGCGTTTGACAATGTTGACTGGAATACACTCTTTCAAATTCTGAAGTCAGCAGGGGTGAAATACAGGGAAAGCAGAGTTATTTACAACTTGTACAAAAGCCAGACCGCAATTATTAGACTCGAAGGGCATGAAAGGGAAGCATCAGTTGGGAAGGGAGTAAGACAGGGTTGTAGCCTTTCACCGATGTTATTCAATTTGTACATCGAGCAGGCGGTGAAGGAAAGCAAGGAAAAATTTGGAATAGGGATTAAAGTTCAGGGGGAAGAAATAAAAACATTGCGTTTTGCTGATGACATTGTGGTTCTGTCAGAGACAGCAAAGGACCTGGAAGAGCAGTTGAATGGAATGGACAGTGTGTTGAAGAGAGCGTATAAAATGAACATTAACAAGAGCAAAACAAAAATAATGGATGCGGTCTTAGAAAATCAGGCGATGCTGAAGGAATTAGATTGGGTAACGAAACAATGAGGGTGGTAGATGAGTTTTGTTACTTGGGTAGTAAAATAACATGTGATTGTCGCAGTACAGAGGATATAAAATGCAGAATGGCAATGGGAAGAAAAGCATTTTTGAAAAAGAGAAATTTGCTGACATCGAATATTAATTTAAGTGTAAGGAAGTCTTTTCTAAAGGCATTTGTGTGGAGTGTTGCCTTGTACGGGAGTGAAACATGGACGATAAGCAGTGCGGACAGGAAGAGAATAGAAGTTTTTGAAATGTGGTGCTACAGAAGAATGCTGAATATTAGGTGGGTAGATCGCATAACTAATGAAGAGGTACTGAAGAGAATTGGTGAGAAAAGGAATTTTTGGCATACCCTGACTAAAAGAAGGGATAAATTGGTAGGACACATTCTTAGACATCGAGAAATCGTAAATTTAGCATTGGAGGGAAGTGTCTGGGTTAAAAATCGCAGAGGGAGACCAAGAGACGCGTATAGTAGGCAGATTCAAGTGGATGTGGGTTGCCGTTCTTATGAGGAGATGAAGAGGCTTGCTCAGGATAGAGTAGGGTGGAGAGCTGCATCAAACCAGTCTCCGGACTGAAGACCATAGCAACAACACATCACGTTCAATGACACAAAACCGATATTATACTATCATCTTCTATGCTCAAGTTCTCCAATACGAGGTAGTTAACACACGACAGGAAGGTACTAATATATACAAAGAAATAAAACAAATACGATACAGACGGCTGACATTAAGACTTCGTTTACTGTTGTAGTTAGCAATGTAATAAGTTGCTTGGCCGATATGTTATCTGTAACTAGTTACAAAAATTTCCTCCTCTTTTTTCTTCGTTTGTATTTCTTCAAATAAGCTAAAGCTCATTTCTTGCTGAGTCAATAATGCATTCTTTTATCAGTAAAGATAGCTGTTTTATTGCTGCCAACGTGCGAATTTTGAAGGTGTTTAACTGTTACACGATAGCTTGTAAAAACGTAAAAGGGCAAAATTATTATAGTCCACTATGCAAAAATTACAAAGTCACAATTATTTCGAAGATATATGTATTTTTTTTGTTTAATAATGTAGTATATTATACAGGGTGAATCACCTAGCACTTGCACCGCAAATATTGCGGAAACGGAAAGTGCGAATGATGTGCGGTTTTCACAGAATGGTTTGGCAGTCAAGGACTCGTATTGTTATCCAATAAACTTATGCAAACTTTTAATACGTTGTTGTCCAGGAATGAAGGTCTAAGCGGTTTAATCGTGAAAGCGTAACAGTCAGAGCTTCTTTCGCATTCATAGTAGTAGTATGGATTTATTTATTTATTTTAAGGCACTGAGAAAAATTTCTTCAAGATGGGAATGAAACTGTACATTTGTATTAAATACAGACACACGCACACTCTGCATTATGCATAAACACTTCAAATACGTTCAAAACGGACAACAATTATTAATCAACGTAAATATGAGAAAGAATAGATAAACAAAATTTTCCAAATCAGAGAGGAAATTCCAGTCAAGCCAATTAGGAATATCGAAATGGTGTGGTCCTTCTCTGATTCGCTTCCATGAGACGTTTGGTCAGAAATTTCTGAGCTCTGTCAAGCAGAGAATTCGCATTTAGTTGGGCAATGTTCGCGCACAAGTTTGAGTTTCTCTGAGTTAGGTGATTACACGTAAGGCTGAGGCGTCAGCGGCAGATTGCAGACTTGATGAGAACTTTCCGTTTATTGCGAGTAGTTGCTAATACGCCATTAGTTCAAAAGCGTGATATTTGTACCTGACTTGATGAGAACTTTCCGTTTATTGCGAGTAGTTGCTAATACGCCATCAGTTCAAAAGCGTGATATTTGTACCTGCATAACTATTTTACATTAATTTGGTATGATGAACTTGTGATGGTTTGCGAAGACGAGCTGTGTTACAAAATTTAAGAATCTTAGTGTTTCTCGTGAACTAGAATTTGTTTACAAGATCGTGCTCTGGCCATTCAGTCTGAACCGATGTGTCTTCAATTTCGTCATCGGCGCCTACAATTTAGGTTAATCTATATCTATAATTTAGGTTAATATATTTTATATACAAAAAATTGTATACATATATTTGAATCTAAACGATTATTGAGACTCTTGACTTGTTGGTGTCTTTTGGACGTAAAGTAGCTCATGCAGTTTCTTTTTTTTTTTTTTTATTTTTTTTTTTTTTTTTATTTATTTATTTATTTATTTTTTTTTATTTAAAGTCAATATCGATAATTTTACTTGGGTTTTCTACTTTTCGAAGTTATTTATTAAATACTAGCTTTCACCCACGGCTTAGTTCGCGTTGCCGACCTTGCATACGTGTCAAAGACCATCGAAAGTACTATAATTTTGTAACTTTGTTCTAAGTTACGACCAGGATCATCAGGATGACAGACAAGTTTCCAATTTTCTGTTTAAATACAATCCTTGCATAGAGGGACGGTAAATACTGTCATTCTTTATCGAGAAGGAAATAAAGATATTATTAAAAACGAAAAGAAACTCTGCATCGTGACTAAACCGCTGACTCAAGAAGCTATAGGTTATGCAATGAGTAAATTAAGCATGATTCAAATGTCATCGAAATCGGATCGGCGGTTTGAAGAGGTTAACGTCTTGTATAAGCACTGTATTTATTATGTTGAATCGCATTGCGTTCACTATATCTACAGTTAAAAGTATTTTAATGAATGCGATAAATTTCAAGTCATTGAATAAATAACTTTTCCGAGGAGTCTTCAAGCGTCTTAGAAGCTATAAGAGAAACGTTAATGCTCAACTTCAGCACATTTCGAGTTATATACTTCAAATTTTAAAAAAATCTCACTGTATAAAGTTGCCTATGTTGTTTTTAGGCGTTCACGATATCTCTATACCCACTTTCATCAAAATCGGTTAATCGCTTTAGAGCGGTTTAGAGCTTCTTTTACATTTATATTATTGGTATGGATTGATGTGTATTTATGCTTCAGCTTTTGTCTGACGCCATCCTATGCACGCGTTTTACAATGCGCCTTTTGTCTAGTGAAGGTTATAAACAGAACAGTAATTCGAATTTAACATTGTTTTCCACATTAACAGTGAGAAATACACGTACTCTGAGTGCAGATTTACAGGAGAGAACGTCTGTTTTGAGGTTGACTGCTGAATTAAAAATTACTGTAGCAAATGAGGCAACTTTGGAAGACTTGTACATCGTATTGCTCGACATGCAAATTTACAGGTGTGAAGGTAAATTTATTCGTCGATGGCTGAAGCAAGAATTACCGTGGGAAGTTTTTTTTACGGTGTCTGTTAATGTTCCCAGAAATAACTGGTACTTGACGTGTTCAGCATTCAGTAATTTTCGAACCACGTCATTATTCAAACAACTTTCGAAAGTACTAGCAGCATTTATTGCCATAACTTAGTGATTATAAATGGGACCACACAATCCCATTGCGCAGTATTCAACTATAATATAGTCACTATGTTTGTAATTCTATGGGACTTAACTGCTTGGTCATTAGTTCCTAGATTACAGACTACTTAAACTAAGACACCAGCTTTCCCTCATCCAGCAGTAAATGTAACACCAGAAAATGGCCGCTTGCAATAGTGGCCGAAACGTCGGTAAAACATTTGATATACTGACGATGCGGTCCAATACCCAGAAGAGTTTTATCAACTACTTAAACTAAGTTACACTAACCTAAGAACTACACACACACCCATGCCCGAGGGAGGATTCGAACCTCCGAGGCGGGAGGCTTCGCGATCCGCAACGTGGCGCTCCAGACCGCTCGGCTACTCCCGCGCGGCTATGGTCAGTATTACCCTGATAATTTTTGTACTAGATCACGAGTAATTTTTCTCAGTGGCTGATGTTTAGTAACACGTTTATACATACCTTTTATTAGTTGCACAATAATATGCGAACTTAGTTCAACAGGCGATTTTGGCTTTATCGAATATCAAACATCTCCCATGGTGGAAATCTGAGAGAAAAAAATTACACCACCGAAGATGTTTTATTTTCAATAAAATGGTCAAGAAGGATAGCATCTTAATGCATTTGCATAGATTGACAAATAATGCCCTTCATAATCATGGCCTCACAAATGAAGGATTTTCTGTAAATATGAGCTACTGACTTAACATTTATTTTTATTTTCAAAGTGAGATTGCATTCCCATTTTCTTATGGGTCAAATATTCAAGTATAATAACCCTTTCGTGGTTGTTGGGACATATACGTCCCACTAACTTCGGACCTCATTTGTACCACAAGGTGGCGAGTTAAGTAATTCTGCATAGTGCTGCCATCTGTTGGTCGCCCTTCAGAACGCAGAAAAATGTCGAGGCACTGAAATTCTTACAGTGTAGAAAGCTGTGACTGTTTATATGGGCTGCCGCGTGAATTTTCGCGCCGTAACCATTGTTTATTGTGCCTTGAATCGGTTTTCGTCGTTTTCTCGCTACCGAAAATGTCCGAAGTAAGTATATTTGCTATTTTATGTTTCTTAGAAGTTTACAAACAACAATTACGCTTTCTAAAACTCATTTTACTTCAAAAGTTTTTTTTTCAGTGAATTTACAATTAGTGGGACGCATTTGTCCCTGTGACCATTGTGTAGCCCTATAGTGCCTTTATGTTGCGATATTATAGTACTCATACTTCAAAGAAAAACCCTTTTTCTGTAAATTTTTGCGCTAATAAAACACGGTATGTGGTTTACTATTATCTGAATTTTCTATTATAGAAGCTGCGAGACATCTCTCTCTCTCCTTTTTTTTAATATATATATAAAGAAAAAGAATTCCGGTGTGCATTACAAATTTTTGAATCATCTACTTGTTTAGACCCTATGACACTTAGGATAACTTAAGAAATTATTTTAAAAAGTCTTAGGTAAATCAGTGCCAGAAATGATCAGTGGGACGTATGTGTCCCACCTTTTTTTTTTTTTTTTTTTTTTTTTTTACGAAAAATGGAATGTGCTACATATTTTTGAGTGTCATATTTGTAATCCTGACCCAAATCAGACTCTGTAACAGCTGAGATAACTTAAGATATTCTAAAAAATGAGTAAAAACCACGAAAAGGATAAGACATAATTTTTCTAAATCTGTATTTAGAGATATAACTTGCATTGGTAGTCAAAGCTCTTAAAACCGTAGTTTACGAGTATTTGGACTGGCAGGAGGAAACAACTACGAACGAACAAAGATGAAGCGCTTTCCTGATCGTTATGAACATAAATGACGTACGAATCAGACTCAAAAGAAAATGATTTTTTCATTGTGTAACTAAAACTGTGTGTGCGTATTATTATTTTTTTCGGAATCTGTTCAAAATTTACAGTAAAAACGTATAATTAGTTTGGTTACGTGAAAATATGGCCACTAACCTAATTCTCCATCCCGATTTTCGACAGCCAGAACAACCTGTCGTCCCACACAGTCCTGTAAAATGAGGTCCCACTGTGGTGAAACACTCAAACCGAATGGCGCCGTTTTGAATGCTCCGGCTCTAGTTCTTTAAGCCGCGTACTGCGTGGAACAGCGAGTCGAGGTATAAGCATGTAAAAGAAAGACCAGCCGAGGCGTTTCTGTGAAAGCTTAAGGCGAGCTGGTCCGCGAGCCGTTTTTGCGAAGGGGGAAAAAGACAAAGGAAAGACGCTTACACCAGGCAGGCCATTCTCTGTGTTCTGCTCGCCTTGTTACTCGATACGCTCCAGTAACAATTCGCCCTATCTTACAAAGATCTCGCTGGGTTTGTTCTGAAGACTGTCGCTGGAGCGCGTACTTGTCGCCTCAGTCCCGCGATGCTGCTGACAGCCGTTTTTGTTCTGAGCATCAGCAGTAGTCTCTGGAAAGGCGAATAAATACAATACTGCCCATTAAAATTACTACACCAAGAAAAAAAATGCAGTTGATAAACGGGTATTCATTGGACAAATATGTTCAAATGTTCAAATGTTTGTAAATCTATCGGACCAAACTGCGTGGTCATCAGTCCGTAGCTTACAAACTACTTAAACCTATGTAAACTAACCTAAGGACAAACACGCACACCCATGCCCCAGAGAGGACTCGAACCTCCACCGCGAACAACCGCGCGCTCCGCAGCGAGACGCTTCAGACCGCTCGGCTACTCCACCGCGGCAGGTCGGTTACCGTTATGTTATCTGTGCACGTCTTCCGGCCCGACTCCAACTTCTATAGAGGCCATGCCATTTCAAATCGGACATCGGGAAACGTGCATTATTCTCTTTGAATAATACCACACTTGAACATACGAACAAACCAACTACCGGGCGTGGTTCTTGATAGATCTCTGACATATAGCTACCTGTGCGAAAAGACGCGCCAAAAGGTCACTGCCAGAAATAATATTCTGCGGAAACTAACAGCGAATGGGATGCTAAACCTTCCATATTAAGAACCACCGCACTGGCCTTATGCATCTCTACAGCTGAATACGCTTGCCCAGTGTGGTCCAGATCAACCCATGAAAATAAGGTCGGCATAAGTGTCAATAACACATGACGATTAACAACAGGTTGCATGAAATCTCTACCAAAACTATATAGAACTGCAGGGTTTGTGAAATCCAACTCTCGGAGAACATCACATGAATTCACAGAGAGGCTCAGACAAAACATCGGCGATCGGCATCCCCTATTTGGCAGTGAGTGTAAACCCGGGCGACTGAAATTCCGGAAAACTTTCTTAGTTACGAGACTAGAAGAACCACCAGATGATTACCGACCTGTACGGGAGATGCTCAGTGGATTCACCACGAACTGGAAGACATGGTGGGCACTGAACCGAATAAGGACGGGGGTGGCCCCAGAGAAGACAAACATGATTATACTGTGTTCATACTGTAAACACACTGAGGCGTGTGACGAGGGATGGACAAAACAGGGACGAAATGTTCAAATGTTTGTTAAGCTTATGGGACTTAACTACGGGGTCATCAGTCCCTAAACTTACAAACTACTTATGAACTAGCTACAACTAAGGACGGCACAAATATCCATGCCCGAGGGGGGATTCGAACCCCCGACCCTAGTGGCCGTGCAGACCGTGACTGGAGCGGCTCAGTCCCCTCGGCCACCGCGGCCGGCAAAACAGGGACGCTCGCTGAATTTCGCTGCATCCATTTCAGGTGTAAGGTCGTTATGTGTGTTGTTATAGATCAGTGATAATTTTGACTATCCACTTCAAGGATCAGTAGCTGAATAGTAACGTTAGTGTTTACAATAACATTTAGCACTCATAGTCTATGTGTATCTTTCCTTTCTCATTGGTATCACTTAAGAGTAACCTCACGATGCCATCCTGCAATTTGAGTCCCTCCAAGAAGAGTTCAAAGTAGAAGTAATAAAGTTCTTTAGAGATACACATGTTCCTAGTGTGTATAAAACGCAGCTGTTGTGTCCAGAACAGTCAATGACTGATATTGTTATGAAAACACTCAATAGAAAGCCACACACTATTTGAAGACTTCAAGGGAGAAAAACTAATGGAAGTACGACAGAAGGTTTCAGAAGGTCTTGATGGCTTTCAAATGCGTTACGTAGAAAAGTTGTTCGTAAGAAATTTTCAACACTTGACAACTTGCTTCCTGTGGTAAGCGATGATGCAGATTTGCGAAATTTTCTGAGAAAATAACTTTTTGTAAAGTATTAAAAGAAATGAATTTTAAATGTTTGGCTTCTAATAGCACGGCTATATAACAAAACACACAACGACCTTATACCTGAAACGGATGCAGAGAAATTGAGCGAGCGACTCTGTTTTGTCTACCCCTGGCCACGCGGCTCGGTTTGTTTACAGTACATCTCTCGTCTCGGTGAAAGAAGTATAGGTGGGGTCTTGGAACCACGGGTGAAAAGTGTGCCTGCAGTGCTGTACAGGACATGGAGCACCTGCTCGCCTGCTCCAACTGCCCGTATAGGTGCAACACTGGCGATTTTGGACGTGGCCCTATACTGGGCTGAAAAATTGTGACCTGGTTTACGGGCACGAAAAAGTAAATAAAGTTCGTGCGGTTTTAGTTTTTATGTCATAGAAATTAGATGTTAATATCGTTGACAATCTTGCAGCCGAGATACGCCAACGCTTCCGTTTGTTTTTTGGGAGCGAAAGTAACGTAACATCATGAAAGCACTCGATTATGAGACTCACAGGTCGGAAACTATTCAAAGTACAATTTTCAAATAAATTAGAAAATTAAGGCACTTTGGTATTGAGTAATGAGGTATTTATGCGTTTTTTTTTTCTCATTACAAGTATTTTTCATCTTTTGTCTATAAAATGCATTTTTAAACGTAGTAAAATGTTTGCTATAGTGTTCAACATTTAATTTAAAAACAGTGTCTTGAATAGAGAGCCGCAGAAAGAAATAACATGTACAGTAAAGTCTCAATTATCCGATCTTCGGTTATCTGACGCCGGCCGCGGTGGCCGAGGGGAGTGAGGCGCTCCAGTCACGTTCTACACGACCACTACGGTCGGGGGGTCGAATCCCCCCTCGGGCATGGATATTTGTGCCGTCTTTAGTATAAGGTAGTTGATAAGTAGTTTGTAAGTTTAGGGACTGATGACCCCGTAGTTAAGTCCCATAAGCTTAACAAACATTTGAACATTTTGGTTATCTGGCCTTCCGTGTTATCCGACCCTTTCACCGCGCCGTGACTGTACACAGTAGCCGTGCGCCAGCCTACAGGTCAGTGACTGTACGTTCTGTTTGTTTTGGTGCCGTCTGCTACTCCTCACTCATCAGTGCTAACGTAGATCTGTAGCAGGAGTGGACGTGTTGCGCTTTGTTTATAAAAATATGTGGTGATGGCTTCAAAACGGAAAAGTAAAGAAATCTTAAAGCTTTAAAAAGAATAGACAATTGTGAAGCTTTATTAAAATTGGCGCAAGATTATAACGTTGGGAAAACAATAGTTGGAGACTGGAAAAGGAACCGCGATTGAATTGTTCTCAGAAAATAACCTCGACTGTTTAGGAAGATCGGAAAACCATGAAAAAATGTGATTATGAAAAAGTAAGTGAAGCTTTGTTCCTTTGGTTTACTGAACATAGAGATAGAGGGGTACCCATGTCGGGACCTATTTTGCAGCAAAAGCCTTAAAATTTGGTAACGAAGTAAACGAAGGTGAAACAGATATCTTATCACTTTTCTTTGAGTGCCTTCTAATGTATTTGAACGTTATATTCAGTTCTTGTTCACGTATACTATGTTCAAATAAATTTTGTAATTCTTTTATGGATTTACATTTTTTTATTTTCCGTGTTATCCGACTTTCCCGCTTATCCGATCTTGCCGCAGCCGGCTTAGGTCGGATAATCGAGACTCTACTGTATTTAGAAACCGCACCAAATTTGCCGGCTCCGCTACACCGTATTACACCGACTGTGCTACACCGCATTGTATGCAAGTAATCCGTCCTTAAGCACCCTGTTGACCGTGTCCAGCTGCGTGGCCCCATTCTCTACTCAGTGGCGGACGGCAGCCCGTCGCAGTCTAACTTCTCATGTAGCTCGAGCTTACGTATTTATTAATTATTTTTTCCACGTTGAATATAAGGGACTCCATACTTAAAGCGGAAATCAACGTGTAAAAAAGCAGTTCAGGCCTATGTAAGTTTAATACTTATGAAAATGCATTTATTTTAATAAAAGAAAAAAGGAAGATTGCACCACAGTGAGTAATTATTTTCATTTTATTGTTATGTACCCACGTCAACATTAGCTATTCAGCTTCATAATGAAGCGTAAGTGACTGAAATCTGGTATGTGATTCTTGAGTTAGACAGCACAAAAAGTGTCGCGTTCGTAAAATAATTAACTCAACCAAATTTAATACCGAAAAATAGTAATCCTTTTTTAAGGTATAAATTCATGACCGTTGTTTTCTTTTACATTAATTGGGACATGCAGAAATTAGTAATTATTTTAAAAAATATGAGGTCAATTTTATTTTTCGAAAGATTTCAAATGGAATAGCCCATATGCCACACACATTGCCTACTGCCAAGAGGGCACGTACATTCCACTACGTAAAGCCCACACAAAAAATTTAAAGCTTTGGGACCAAACTGCAGTGGCCATCAGTCCCTAGACTTACAAGCAATTTAAACTAACTTACGCTGAGTGCAACATACACATCCATACCCGAAAGAGGACTCGTACCTCCGGCGGGGGCAGCCCCACAGTCCATGACAATGCGCTTGGAAGCGGTCGGGTGTCCTCACACGGGGCTAAAAACACGGGCACTAATGCTCATAAATTAAGGATAATTTAATATTGTAGTGCCACAGAACGTGGTACCACACAAAACTGGTGCTAATAGTATAGGCACATAGGAAACACACACGACACAGATCTGTAAGTCCACGGTATTGGTGATAAGTTGAGAAAACTGTCCCGAAACACATGTGCTACAAAACGCTCCTGTTTCCTGCGCATGTACCCCGACATCAATATGGTATATGACCACCATTCTCACGTACAACGGGTTGGCATACTCTGGATCAGGTGGTCGAGCAGCTGCTGAAATACAGAATCCCATTCTTCCACCAGTGCATGTCAGAGCTCCTGAAGTGTCCTAGAGGTTTGAAGACGTGCAGCGATACGTCGACCGAAAGCATCTCAGATGTGCTCGATGGGGTTTAGATCTGGAGAACAGACAGGCCACTTCATTTGCCTGATATATCATTTTTCAAGGTATTCCTCTACGATGGCAGCCCTGTGGGTTGGGCATTATCATCCGTCAGGAGGAAGGTGGGACCCACTGCACCCCTGAAAAGGCGGACATACTGGTGCAAAACGACGTCCCGATACACCTGACCTGTTACAGTTCCTCTGTCAAACACATGCAACGGTGTATGTGAACCAATCATAATCCCACCTCACACCATCAAACCACTACCTCCATACAGGTCCCTTTCAAGGACATTACAGGGTTGGTATCAGGTTCCTGATTAACGCCAGATGAAAACCAGGCGAGAACCACTGTTCAGACTATACTTGGACTCGTCTGTGAACATATCCTGAGACCATGTTCCAATGACCATGTACTGTGTTCTTGACACCAGGCTTTATGGGCTCTCCTGTGATCAGGATCAGTGGAATGCACCTTGCAGGTCTGTGGGTGAATAAACCGTCTGTTCAGTCGTCTGTAGACTGTGTGTCTGGAGACAACTTTTCCACTGGCTGAGCAAGATTCCGAGCAAGGCCACCTGCAGAACTCCGTGGCCGTCTGCGGGCACTGATGGTGAGATATCGGTCTTCTTGCGGTCGTTGCCATAATTTGAGATCACACTTTGTGGAAAACGGAGGGCCCGTGCTACGACCTGCTGTGTTTGGCCAGCCTCCAGTCGCCATAGTATTCTATCCCTCATAAAGTCATCAATATGTGTTCTTTGAGCCATTATCAACAGACTGAAACCATTACGACGTCTGAAAACGTCTGCACACTTACTCCCTGCACAGTACTCTGACTTGCACTGCACCAACACATCTCTGCGTAAGTGGACTGCTGCCAGCGCCACCGTGCGACGACCGCAGGTCAGATGCATCGCAACGCAGTGTTGCCAACTCGTTTCCAACCGTGTCCCTACAGGACGTGTCAAAAATCCCTACAATCGCCATGAAAGTCCCTACGCACCAAACTGACTTCTTTAAGAAAAAAAAAAAAAAAAAAAAAAAAAAAAAATTGAAAGAGAGAGGAAAAGAAAGAAAACCTTACATGTAGGATGACTTCCCATTCATTAATATTATTGTACAATAAATTGTTACTGTTTTGAATTAAAAAAAAAGGTACTCTCAAGTCCCTACGTTTTGAAAATCCGTGCCTATAGTCTGGAAAAAAGAGTCAAAAGTACCTACGCGTAGGGACATGTCTCTACGGTTGGCAACACTGCCCCGAGGTGATTTATGCCCGTAAATCGCCCACCAGAGCATTGTTACACCATGTATCAGCATTGTCCTTAATTTATGAGCATGAGTGTAATTTCTCGACTAATCTGGCAGCTTCATAAATCTGAAAATATATATTTAAAAAATCTTGACATATTCGCGCTGTCTCAAGAGTTAACATATTTCCTCAGCGCAGTGAGATCTCGAGGGGTTGCATCTGTAATACAAGGTGCGTCTGAAAAGTTCGGTGAACGGTCTCAGGATATGTAGGAAACGAGATTTAGTAACAAAATACCTTTTCTGGCCTTCAAAGTAACCGGCATTAGCTACAATACACTACTTACGTCGGTTCTACCGCTGTTGGAAATTGTTAGCAAAAGCTTCTTGTGGAATCGCTGGACGCACTGAGGTTTCGCGTTGTTGGATCTCTGCAACCACTGAAACACATGCTTTTTGCGCACTTCTTCAACACCATACACTTGCACAAACATCCGATGGGTCTCCGTCGCCGTTTTGCTTAATTTGAAAGAAAGCTTGATGTTAACGCTTTGCTCCATTTTGCGCTCCTTGGTTGTATGACACGAGTTCCAGAACTGACCCTGTCAGCTGGGTCGCAGTGAGTACCACCGCTTCACTGCAGTGCTTTGCACGATAGGGGGCGTTTGTTGACATGTCTGTCAATGTGTATGCGCGGGCACCTCATCCTCGCCAGCGTAGTTTGTAAAATATGGGACCATTCACCGAACTTTTTAGACGCACATTGTACTAAGCATCCCCGAGTGGCGATGCATGCATCCTAAACTACAGTGGCATGTGCGTAGTGTTATATTGCAAGACGTCAGAAATGCCGTGTCGATGTCGAGATCTTTTGATGTAAATACCATCGAAGCTGCCGAATAAGTCGAGCCGAGCCGCTAGTTGTCCTGTTTTATATATTTGACTCTGGCCAGGACATGTTCGCCTTGTGCTGCCCTACGATAGCAACAATTTTTCATTCTGGTGCGTAAGATGGACGGCTTCCACTTTAGAGCTGGCTCTTGACAATGAGTCATCGTTCAAAAGGAGAAGAGGCAAATGTGTAACGACCTCTTGCACCGAGATGGGAGGCAACGAACTTGGCACTCCCACACCGGCGCAGGACCATTTGCCAATTGAAGGAGCAAGTGGCTCAACTACCAACATGAGCGCCGGGAATAAACACGGGGACCCTGCAACCACCCAACGACTACTAACATGCATACGGGTCTCTCTGGTACGACAAACGACAAAGTACGAACGTGTTCTTCTATCTAAATTACTCTTGAACAGATTGCAATCCTTTCCCGGACAAAGAAATTTGTTGTCAATGAAAGACGCCGATATATATATATATATATATATATATATATATATATATATATATATATATATATATATATATATATATATAAAGCTGTCAATAAAAACAATGTTTCTTACTGATGTTAATGAAAGTGGTTTAATGTTGTTAACCCGAAAAATCCTGAAATAATTATATTTTAAACTTCTTGTTTATTTTCTAATATGTTATTATTATTATTATTACAACCATTGCTCTAATAATCCAGTCGCAACAGGTCTTCCTTCCAGAAGCTTGGCAGGATAATATGACTACACTTTCAAAACTATTACAATACCCTAGAACAGAGGTCAAGTAATTTTAGATGGGGTCCGGATACTTTTGAAAATTTGTATGAAGGTCCAGATGTAAGACGTCATGTTCCTTATTATTTTTAACGTTAATTATCACTCACAAAGTAATATGAAATACAAAACACCGGCAAATTTGTAATAAAAAGTCTGGAAAAAGACTTATTCTTCAATATTTTTTTTTAATTTTCACTCTCAAACTAATATGAAGTGTAACAGATGTAAAATAAGAATGTATAAAAAATCCAGAAAAACTTATTTATTATTTGCTATTTATATATCTCTAATTTCACTCAGAAAAAAGTATGAAATAAAATGGATAGCCAATCTTTTATTGAAAAGTCCTAAATCAAGAAAGAAAGTATGAAGTACAATGAAATGTGCGTATAAATCTTTAAAAAAATCCGCCGGAAATATTATATTTGCGGTCTTGAGCGGATTCTCAAAGTTAGGTTCACGTGCAGAACAGCTGATGCGAGTACTGTCTTCAAAGTGGGTGGCCGTTAGTCGTAAGCGATAATTATTCTCCGAGAAATTCATTTTTCAAGATGAAATTTTACAAATTTACGTAGAGCCAAACATAGCAACCGGGTAGATCGCTAATGTTTTGCAATTTTCATATTTTTTCGGAACATGTTGACTCCAAAATTCTTCAGTGGACACAGTTTTATACGTTTGAAAGGGACTGTCTTCCTGTAAGTCTATTATCTCCATTTGGAGTAAAGGCTTTGAAAGTTGGAATAACTTCGCCCCCATATCCGTCCATTCCGCTGCAGGAGGAACCTCAAAAGATGATTTTAAAAATCGTGATAACTTGTCTATTTCTGAAAAGTCTTTGAACATTCTGCAAATTCCTTCTTAAGCTCTGCCAAGAAATTTCTTCTTAATTTATCACTACTTGGTATTCTTATGCCTCATTAGGCTGGCGACCGTTATAATTTTTTTTAATGAAACATTTTGTTAATAATTTTTAACAAGCACAACAATAGTATTGCAAGATTACCTAAGTTAAATTTTTGTTTCATAGTAATCAGATTTCTTTTACTCCTATAGCTACACCTATTTCAAACATAGTTATCGCTTTCAATGATTTATTTCGTGTTCGGATAAGTCTTTGGGGAGTTTCGGTCCAAGTCTTGTCCTTAGGCTAGCACGGGTGCCACATTTAGTGGCCCATGACTGTTCAATTAGTCGCGGTTGTGTCACAAGTCTCCTGTTATTTGTAGTTGCATAGACGGACAAACATCCCGTCATAATTAATTTAATTCAGTTAAGCCTAGGTACTGATGACCAATGTAGTTAACCCTTAGATTTACAAACATTTGAACATTTTATCTTAAGGGAATCGGCGAAATGCCATGAGTAATGAGTAATAATAGGCAGTGGCACTACGCCAGTAGTGTGTGGACAAGCTGAGAGTTTGGGATTTGGCGACCGCTGTTATCGCCGTGTCCCCCAGTTATTGGAGTTCAGTTACGTCCGGAAAAGGATACCAGAAAAAGAAATAATGGTGGCAAAGCAAATCTACAATTCGTTAATTGCCACAAAGCCTCAAAATAACATAGAAAAAAAGTACAAGAATAACAATTGGCGCGTGATTTGGGAAAATGTCAACTCACGAAATTTGCCGTCTGCCGTGCGATCTGCTTGGTACACCGCTGTGAATAGGAAAATAGCGACCAATTCGAAGTTATACTCCATTAATTTAGTCGACTCCTCTCTTTGTAACACTTGCACGGTGGAAGACAGTGAAGAACACAGATTTGTATGCTTAAGAGTGAGAGATGTTTGGAACATAGTTCGGCAGCTATTGGCAAGTATAACGAGAACGTCTGCCACGGCGATAACACCAGCAGATTTCCTTACACCCGACACTGTGCCCTACCCACAGACAAAGAGAAATTCTGTCAACTGGATAAAAGCACACACAGTTTTTTATATTTTTAACTGTGAAAATCCAAGTAAAGAAGACTTCGCCATGTATCTACACACACAACACTACAAACTACGGGAAACCGCAGGCTATACCAAGAACTACGCAAAATTTTTAAACAACACTATCAACGAACGCTTACTGTACTAAGGTATAATAAATAATTCTGATTGGACGAATGGATGTTTTACATTTTTCGAATTGATTGCGTCTCGAGAGAACTACCAGTATATATGGATACACATCTACGACTCATTGCTCATGAGGGAAAATCGTGACAGACTACTTTTTTTTCTTAATTTATTATAGCCAAAAAGCTTATGGCTCGTGGGAAGTTCTGCGGAGATAAGAGAAGACGACTTGGTTGTACGACTGGTAACAAACGAAATGAAAGAACAGAACGGTTCAGGATTGATAGAAAAACGGAAGCTTACCACTACACTTTCGAGAAGACGATCTCCGTCAGGGCAACCGCTGAACCGAAGTGAAATGGAACTAACAGCAAGTTGCTTTTTATTTTATATTCTCAGTATGTTTTTATTTTGAAGACAGAAAAAGTCCATTACAATACTTTTTTATTTTCTTTCTACAAGCAGCAATCGCAAAGAAAACTACTTTTCACCACATCAACATGTAAAAGAAGAAGATAGTTTAATTTTCACAGAAGGCCGAGAGAAGCCGACGCCCATGAAGGCGATTTTGGTGAGCGGAAGGACGGGTTGAAGGGGAGGAAGGAGACCCAAAAAAAAAAAAAAAAAGTGGGACGGGGGCTCCGGGGTAAAATCCGGGCTGCGCACAAATTTTAAACTTCCTCCATAGATTTATTTCGACTGTCACAGGAAGCCGGCGTTATTAAATCTTTTGTGTGTTCAAAAATGTCTGTGTTCGGCAACTGCCATCATCAAACCCTAAAACCTCCGAACATGCGAAGAAAACTTCATTCAGTGACAGTGATAAAATTTGTACCTAGTAGGAGCGTCAACTTTTGAGTCTCACTTTTCTGCATTCAAATGACGCTGCCATTCTTTATACCAAACAGATATTTCATTATATATCTTTTTACGGTGTTACAGCGTTCAATGAATGAAATAAACCGCAATTTTCGATCAGTAATGTCTTCACTGTACTAGGTTTAGATGGAATACCAAAGTGCGGCGAATGAAAATTTGATTCCGGCCGGGATTCGAACCCGGGATCTCATGCTTACTAGGCAGAAGAAATGACAGAACAAATAGGCTGTGGAAATAGGTAAGAGATAGCGCGGCGAATGGAGATTTGAGTCTGGCGGAAAACGTGCAGGGAAGAGTCCTCTGCAGTGGGGCTGGTCACTCTGTCCTCGGTGGCGGAGTGGTCAGCGCGTCTGCCTAGTAAGCAGGAGACCCGGGTTCGAATCCCGGCCGGACACAAATTTTCATTCGCCGCACTTTGGTATTCCATCTAAACCTAGTACAGTGAAGCAATAACTGATCACAAATTGCGATTTATTTCATTCGCTGAATGCTGTAACGTCGTCAAAAAATATATAATTGTATACAAGCCGAGGCTGGGCTCCTGACGACAATTAATTGTGTTTTGATACCTCATGATCTGTTCTCCCTGATACGGGAATACAGTATTCAGGCTGCGAGCATTACAGAAGAAGTAGACTGTGGTAATAGGAAAGAGACAGAGCGGCTAAAGAAGATAATTTGGCTGTGGCGGGAGACGTGCAGAGTCTTCTGCAGTCGGGCTGGTCACTGTGTCCTCGGTGGCGGAGGGTCAACGCGTCTGCCTAGTAAGCAGGAGATCCTGGGTTCGAATCCCGGCCGGACACAAATTTTCATTCGCCGCACTTTGGTATTCCATCTACACCTAGTACAGTGAAGCCAAAGCAATTGCGATTTATTTCAAACAGACATTTTGTCGAAGTCGTCTTGTACGCTCCTACAGTCACTCGACGACACTTTCCGTATCCCATAGTGTCTTCCGTAAACGTTTACTCATTGGTGTCCACCCTAACTACTAGACCTTTTACGTATACATGAAAAAAGGCCGATTCAGTTGCAAATACCTGGTGTGCTCTTCTGACTCTAGTCTCTGAGGAGCACTCGCCATCCTTGTCCCGCGATGGAGTGGACGAGCGCTCTAATTCACCTCGCTGCGGAGGCGGCGGTAGCTCGCCGTCGGAGGTTCTAGTCCTCCCTGGGTTATATATATATATATATATATATATATATATATATATATATGTGTGTGTGTGTGTGTGTGTGTGTGTGTGTGTGTTGTACTTGGGTTGCTTTAAGTAGTCTGTAAGTCTAGGGACGACCGTAGCACTTTGCTCCAATAGGGTTACAAACATTTGAAAATTTGAGCCAACCTAGATACGTCCTGTTCGGGAGTAATTTTTAAGTGTTTGGTATCTGAAACATGCAGGATGAAATAAAGAAATCGTTGAAGCATTCGAGACACGAGCTACTACATCTGACATGCGAGTGTCATAGATATTCTTCGCGGTGGCCGAGGGGACTGAGGCGCTTCAGTCACGGTCTGCACGGCCACTACGGTCGGGGGTTCGAATCCCCCCTCGGGCAGGGATATTTGTGCCGTCCTTAGTCTTAGTTTCGTTCATAAGTAGTTTGTAAGTTTAGGGACTGATGACCCCGTAGTTAAGTCCCATAGACTATACAAACATTTGAACATTTGATATTCTCGAAAACTTTATGGGAATCCTTGAACTCAAAACACGATCTTTTCGACGAAAACCGTTGAAAAATTCAGTAAACAGATATTTCTAGCTGCCAGCAGAACGTTTGCACTGCCGCCAATATACGTTCCGGTAAGGACCACTAAGATTAGATAAGAGTAATTAGGACCCATGCGGAGCCGTGTGTGCAGTTGTTTAGGCCGATATTACACTAGCACAGTTTCTTTCCCAAAGCATCTGTCAAACTGCATTGAAAATAGCGGATGAACATTATTAACCTCAGCTGTTGCACACATAGAGTATAAAAATCTATATCTACTCTATGATTGCATGATGTCTGGACGTTTGGAAGACTGTCAAGATTGGCGACGCTTGCGTCTGCAGTGGCACTCTGCTCTAAAAACTTCAAGAGGTGGAGCACCAGTACACTTGTGGCTGCTAATGAGCCTATGCACTGATTCCACTTCCGCTAGTATTCTTTCACGTCTGCAATAAACAAAAACACTCAAAAATTGGTATTTTTGTAACTATAAGCAAACATACAGGGTGTCCAGAAAACGACTCCATGATTTCAAAATTAAGTATCTCCAAAACAAAGATCGATAGAGGAACGCAGTAAACGGTATGTTTATTGTGAAAGCTGTAAGAAGTTTATACAGCAGTTTGAAATAATAGTTACAAAAGCTGCTAACAGATGGCGCTGTAATCGCCATACGTAATCCCTAGTATAAATAGTAATCCGAAGCCCAGAGCGATCAGTTCTACTATTGAAACGTGAAAGGAGGTTAGCGTACCGAAGGAAGAGATTAACACCATGTACTCCATTGAACAACGCGTGCCGGCCGCGGTGGCCGAGGGGACTGAGGCGCTACAGTCACGGTCTGCACGGCCACTACGGTCGGGGGTTCGAATCCCCCCTTGGGCATGGATATTTGTGCAGTCCTTAGGATTAGCTAGTTCATAAGTAGTTTGTAAGTTTAGGAACTGATGACCCCGTAGTTAAGTCCCATAAGCTATACAAACAATAGAACATTTTTGAACAACGCGTTTTTCAGGTGCTAGAGTACCACAGGTAAGAAGAGAGTCCTACGGCAACAAGACGAAATTTTCAAGCACGATTTAATGTTCCAAAAGCACCCGGTGCGAAAACCATTCGTACGCTCTTCGCAAAATTGCAACGAACAGGCAGCGTAACTGATGATCTAGTGGGGCATGTTGGTCGCAAGCAGTTACGCCTGAAAATATCGCCACAGTTTCTGGAATTATTCAGCGACATCCAATGTCATCCGTCCGTAGAATTGCATCTGAGACTGGTTTGAAGCGTTCCAGCACGCAGAAAATACTGAGAAAGAGCCTACACATGTTTCCATTCAAAATTCAAACGCACCAAGCCATACCCGTACTAGCTGTGCAACAAAGGGTTGCCTTTGCTAATCAGATACTCACAATGATTGATAGTCAAGGATTTGATGCTGGCTGCATCTGGTTTACAGATGAAGCACACTTCCAACTGAATGGATACGTGAATAAGCAGAACTGGTGATTTTGGGGTTCCGAAAAGCCATATTGGTGTGAAGCGAAACCCCTGCATTCTCCTAAAGCTACTGTGTGGGCTGCAGTATGCAGCAGAGGCATTATTGGCCCTTTTTTATTCGAGAAACGGTCACTGGCGCACGTTACGTTGCAATTTTGGAACAATTTGTCGCCACACAGCAAGCATTAGAGGATCGACCAGATACTGAATGATTTATTCAGATGGAGCCCTACCACATCGGACCGGACAAGTGTTTCGCTTTCTTGAGGAATACTTCGGGATTCGAGTCATTGCTTTGGAATATCCCAAATTTACTGGTGCAGGCATGGATTGCCTCCATATTCGCCGGATTTGACTCCCTGTGACTTTTTTGGGGGGGGGGGGGGGGGCACATTGAAAGACATGGTCTACTCGAAGCATCCCGACACGCTGGACGAGCTTGAATCGGCAATCTCTGTGGCATGTGAATCCATTTCGGTTTAGACACTACGAAATGTGATGGCGAATTTCATTCTTCGTTTGCGCCACCTCTGTAGTGCCAATGATGATCATTTTGAAAACATTGCGATGTGATTGTTTGCAAAATTATCTTCATACGATTATTTCACTTATGTATGCTGATATGAGCTGTACAGCGTACAGCGCCACCTGTTAGCAGCTTTTGTAACTATTATTTCAAACTACTGTATAAACTTCTTACAGCTTTCACAATAAACATACCATTTACTGCATTCCTCTATCGATCTTTGTTTTCGAGATATTTAATTTTGAAATCAGGGAGTCCTTTTCTGGGCACTCTGTATTTCGTGTAAATATTATTAGTCTGAACAGATATATTTAATAAATTGAACACAGTGTTGAAAATCAGTTTTAATTCAGTATGATGATGTTCTACCAAGAACCGACGAAAGAATTTCTGTTTGCTGATGAATGATGATGCTGTGGTGTATGGGAGGGCGTCGTCTTTAATTGACTGTAATAGCATACAGGATGACTTAGACAAAATTTCTAGTTGATGGGAAGAATGGCACCTAGCTCTCAATGTAGAAAAATGTAAGGTGATGCGTAGGAAAAACAGTCCCATAATGTTCGAATACAGATTTAGTAATGAGCTTCTTGATGCCGTCGCGTCGTTCAAATATCTAGGTGTAACATTGCAGAGCGATATGAAATGGAATGAACATGTAAAGACAGTTGTGAGTAAGACAGACAGTCGGCTTCGGTTTATTGGGAGAATTTTGGGAAAATGTACTTCATCTGTAAAGGAGACCACGTATAAAACGCTTGTACTACCAGTCTTGAGTATTGCTCAAGTGTTTGGGACCCGCAGCAAATCAGTTTAAAGGAAGAATTAGAAGCAGTTAAGAGGCGAGAAGCTAGGTTTGTTACTGGTAGGTTCGACCAACGTGCGAATTACACGGAAATGCTCCGGAAACTCACTTGGGGATTGCTGGAGGAAAGACGATGTTCTTTTCGTGAATTTCTGTTGAGGTAATTTAGAGGACCGGAATATGAAGCTGAGTGTAGTAAGATCTTCCTGCCGTCTACTTATATTTCGTGTAGTGAGCATAAAGACAAGATAAGAGAAATTATGTACATTTTGCCTTCTCCGCTACAAAACTGCTGCGGATGCCATGAATTTATGTTTTTCGTCATCTGCCGTGCAACCAATCACTTCATTGATAATGACCTCCGCATCTGTCTTCTAGCTTTCGGCTCTATAATCAGCTTCATATAACTGTATAAATATTGTTGTTGCAGCGACACACCATACGAATTTCTTAGCAATATTTTCAAGAAGTACGTCAAAAACTGCTACTCCGATCCTCGTGCTTCAAGCGGTCATATTTCTCACCGCAGTTAACATGAGACGAAACCTTTCTTTGATCAAATGCAAGATGAGCAGCTAGATTTGATCACAGATTTTTACGAATGGTAACTTTGACAAAAGTTCCACATTCCACTCTCCAAATTTCTTTCACAAAGATGTCGCTCTATTTGTGAATGGGACGGAAAACCGAATCAAAACAAATGTTCAAATGTCTGTAAATCAATGGGACTTCTCTGGTCATCAGTCCCTAGGCTTACAAACTACTGAAACTAACTAATGCTAAGGGCAACAAATAAAACCACGCTCATGTGAAGACTCGAACCTCCGACAGCCGGTAGCTCAGCGTCGAAGGTTCGAGTCCTCCCTGGTGTGTGTGTCTGTCTGTCTGTCTGTCTCTCTCTCTCTCTCTCTCTCTCTCTCTCTCTGTGTGTGTGTGTGTGTGTGTGTGTGTGTGTGTGTGTGTGTGTTGTACTTGACTACTTAAAGTAACCCAAGTAGTCTGTAAGTCTAGGGACGACCATAGCACTTTGCTCCAATATGGTTACAAACATATGAACATTTGAGGCAACCTAGATACGTACTTTTTGGGAGTACTTTTTAAGTCGTTGGGATCTCAAACACGCAGGATGAAATAAAGAAGTCGTTGAAGTAATCAAGATGTGAGCTACTAGATCTGACATACGAGTGCCATGGATAAGCTTCGAAAACCTTTACGGGAATCCTTCGACTGAAAACACGATCTTTTCGACGAAAACGATTGAAAAATTTAAAAACCGGATCAAAACAAATGTTCAAATGTCTGTAAATCAATGGGACTTTTCTGGTCATCAGTCGCTAGGCTTACAAACTACTGAAACTAACTTACTCTAAGGACATAAAATAAAACCATGCTCAAGGGAGGACTCGTACCTCCGAAAGGGAGCAGCGACGTGCTCCGCAGGTAGGGGCCTTTGAAAGTCTGTCCACTCCGCTGCGGCATAAAGCGACTTATTACTCATTTCAAGAAAGGAGACGTATTGCGAAAACTGTAGGAACGTCTCTCTACTAAACACGGGGTATAAAATATTCCTGAAGTGGGGCCGCGGCGGATTAGCCGAGCGTGTCAAAGCGCCTAACTGCGGAGCACGCCGCTGCCGCCGTGGGAGGTTCGAGATATTTTTTAAAAGAGCTGACCGTCATTTGACTGAAAGTTTTATTTATTGTCACTACCTGGTTTCGGCCTTAGGCCATTTTCAAGTGCTGTGAAAAAGTTGTCAGATAGGTTTCCTTAGGTCATGGTCATAATAATAAAAATATTCGGAGTTAAGTCCATGTTGGAATTATAAAATAGATGACACTTTGTCCCCGCATCTTAATTTAAAATAATAAAATAGGTATGTGTTCACCATAAGATGACAAAGGCAACTCACACAAGGCAAACCTATCTGACAACTTTTTCACAGCACTTGAAAATGTCCTAAGGCCGAAACCAGGTAGTGACAATAAACAAAACTATCAGTCAAATTGCGATCAGCTCTTTTAAAATCATCATCATCATCATCATTAGAGACTGATTATGCCTTTCAGCGTTGAGTCTGGAGCATAGTACCTCTAATAAAATTCTTCCATGATCCCCTATTCAATGCTAACATTGATGCCTCGTCTGATGTTATGCCTTTTACTTCAAAATCATTCTGCACCGAATCTAAGTACTTTCTTCTTGGTCTACCTCGACTCCTCTTACCCTCCACTGACGAGCTCATGAGTCTCTTAGGTAACCTAGCTTCTCCCGTGCGTGTAACATGACCCCACCATCTCAGTCTGTTCGCTCTAACTGCTTCATCTATGGTGTTCATTCCCAGCTTTTCTTTGATTTCCTCATTATGGACACCCTCCTGCCATTGTTCCCATCTATTGGTACCTGCAATCATTCTTGCTGCTTTCATATCTGTCACCTCTATCTTATGAATAAGGTAACCTATATCCACCCAACTTTCACTCCCATACAACAAAGTTGGTCGAAAGATAGCGCGGTGCACTGATAACTTAGTCTTGGTACTTATTTCCTTCTTGCAGAAGAGAATAGATCTTAGCTGAGCACTCACTGCATTAGCTTTGCTGCACCTCGATTCCAGTTCTTTAACTATGTTTCCATCCTGTGAGAAAATACATCCCAGGTACTTGAAACTGTCTACCTGTTCTAACTTTGTTCCTCCTATTTGACACTCAATCTGTTTGAGTCTCTTTCCCACAGACATTACTTTCTTTTTGGAGAAAAAAAAAGTTATATGGCTGAGGCTACGCCGGCCGCGGTGGCCGAGGGGACTGAGGCGGTCCAGTCACGGTCTGCACGGCCACTACGGTCGGGGGTTCGAATCGCCCCTCGGGCATGGATATTTGTGCCGTCCTTAGTATGAGCTAGTTGTTAAGTAGTTTGTAATTTTAGGGACTGATGACCCTTAGTTAAGTCCCATAAGCTTAACAAACATTTGAACATTTGAAGTTCATAAGTAGTTTGTAAGTTTAGGGACTGATGACCCCGTAGTTAAGTCCCATAAACTATACAAACATTTAAACATTTTTAAACTGAGGCTACTAACGCCTACAAAATCATAACATGTCTATTTGTTGTCAGTGTAGAACTCTCCCGCAATATTTGATCAAAATCAGTGACCCACATGTCAGACCCTCTTCTTATGAAATAGGGATTCCAAACCCGGAGATTTCCTACAAACAGTATCGGCAGTGGGAAGTGGATTTTTCGGAACGGGCGGATGGGTGGCAATGTAATTTTCAGTGATCTCGAACGTTGCGGAATGGAGCCCGCCTTGTGTACTGGCAAGCGACTTCATAGCGGTGATATGACGTCAGAGAGCGGAAACCGCAGGCGGGCAGGAATGGGAGCGATGGCTGAGTGTGACGGCGCGGCCGCAATCGATTCATCCTCGGCAGGCAGCTGGCAGCTAATACACGCGCGTCTCCCACAGGAGCGCCGCCGACAAGTACTGCCGCTTACCGGACCACCACCATAGGGACCCCCGGCTGCTGCTAGCAGAGGCCAGGAGTCGGAGTAAAACGCACTGTCAGTCGCAGCAATCGCGTCATATTATCGGAAAAGAATGAGCGTGTACTAAGGTGAACAGACGTCCCGTATTTTACGGGATCGTCTCTTCTCTAGCCAAAGTGTCCAATTGTCAAGACAAAATAAATACAGGACGTACAGGGTGTCCAGAAAAGGGCTCCCTGATTTCAAAATTAAATATCTCGGAAACAAAGATCGATAGAGGAATGTAGTAAACGGTATGTTTATTGTGAAAGCTGTAAGAAGTTTATACAGCAGTTTGAAATAATAGCCGGCCGAGGTGGCCGAGGGGACTGAGGCGCTTCAGTCACGGTCTGTACGGCCACTACGGTCGGGCGTTCGAATCCCCCCTCGGGCATGGATATTTGTGCCGTCCTTAGTCTTAGCTAGTTCATAAGTAGTTTGTAAGCTTAGGGACTGATGACCCCGTAGTTAAGTCCCATAAGTTCTACAAACATTTGAACATTTCAATTTTGAATTTGAAATAATAGTTACAAAAGCTGCTAACAGATGGCGCTGTAATTGCCATACGTAATGCCTAGTATAAATAGTAATCCGAAGCCCAGAGCGATCAGTTCCACTATTGAAACGTGAAAGGAGGTCAGCGTAGCGAAGGAAGAGATTAAAACCATGTACTCCATTGAACAACGCGTTTTTCTGGTGCTAGAGTACCACAGGTTAGAAGAGAGTCCTACGGCAACAAGGCGAAGTTTTCAAGCATGTTCCAAGATTTAATGTTCCAAAAGGACCCGATGCGAAAACCATTCGTACGCTCTTCGCAAAATTTCAACGGACAGGTAGCGTAACTGATGATCTAGTGGGGCATGCTGGCCGCAAGCAAACCGCAGTTACGCCTGAAAATATCGCCATAGTTTCTGGAATTATTCAGCGAAATCCAATGTCATCCGTCCGTAGAATTGCATCTGAGACTGCTTTGAAGCGTTTCAGCACGCAGAAAATACTGAGAATGAGCCTACACATGTTTCCATTCAAAAATCAAACGCACCAAGCCATACCCGTACGAACTGTGCAACAAAGGGTTGCCTTTACTAATCAGATGCTCACAATGATTGATAGTGAAGGATTTGATGTTGGCTGCACATGGTTTACAGATGTAGCACACTTCCACCTGAATGGATACGTGAATAAGCAGAACTGGCAATTTTGGGGTTCCGAAAAGCCTTATTGGTGTGAAGCCAAACCCTGTATTCTCCTAAAGTTACTGTGTGGGCTGCAGTATGCAGCAGAGGCATTTCGGTTGAGACACTACGAAATGTGAAGGCGAATTTCATTCTTCGTTTGCGCCACCTCTGTAGTGCCAATGGTGAACATTTTGAAAACATTGTGATGTGATTGTTTGCAAAGAGTGTTTTCATACGATTATTTCACTTATGTATGCTGATATGAGCTGTACAGCGTACAGCGCCATCTGTTAGCAGCTTTTGTAACTATTATTTCAAACTGCTGTATAAACTTCTTACAGCTTTCACAATAAACATACCGTTTACTGCATTCCTCTATCGATCTTTGTTTTCGAGATATTTAATTTTGAAATCAGGGAGCCCTTTTCTGGACACCCTGTATATTGCCTTACATTCCTTAGAAACATGTTATTTCAAGTACGGCCATAATCAATCAATACAGAAAATAGGCTTCAACTCAAATGAGTCACAATTTCTGTCTTTTCTTAGTTGGCGCTACATAACGCTTCGACATGACTTTAGCACGTTTTGAAACTATAAAAATTTAGTCATTAATTAGTTCACTAGAAGATGGTGTGCCGAAATGGTCTGATTTCTTGGACATTTCAAGTTCATTTTATGAGACGTTACCACCTTATGTGCTTGAGCCATGTTCAGCTCAAATATTGTCTTCTTTCTATTCCGATCAGAAGGGCTTAAAACTATACCAGAATTGTATGAAAATATTTCGAAAGAAAAATGTCCAGATCAGCTTTTTGAGGGTACCTGGTTCACAAATTTGTTGCTACTTGCTGATGCTGTCGTTTATCGGTTAGTTAAGTCAACGGAGGATCAAAAGCAACTGCAAAGCGATTTAGACAAAGTTTCTATATGGTGCGAAAATTGGCAATTAACACTAAATAATGAAAAGTGTGAAGTAATACACATGACCACTACAAGAAATCCGCTGAACTTCAATTACACGGTAATCAGTCAAACCTTAAGGTCGTAAATTCTACCAAATACCTAGGAGTCATTTTGAAAGTCATGGTTGCAAAATTTTAACACGAATTATCTATAGCAGAATGGAAAAGCTGGTAGAAGCTGACCTCGGGGAAGATCGGTTTGGATTCAGGAGGAACGTAGGAACCCGGGAGGCAATACTCACTTTACGTCTTATCTTAGAAGATAGATTAAGGAAAGGCAAACCTACATTTTTAGCTTTTGTAGATTTGGAGAAGGCTTTTGACAATGTTGACTGGAATACACTGTTTCAAATTCTAAAGTCAGCAGGGGTAAAATACAGGGAAAGGAGAGTTATTTACAACTTATACAAAAGCCAAACCGCAGTTATTAGACTCGAAGGGCACGAAAGGGAAGCATCAGTTGGGAAGGGAGTAAGACAGGGTTGTAGCCTTTCTCCGATGCTATTCAATTTGTACATTGAGCAAGCTATAAAGGAAAGCAAGGAGAAATTTGGAGAGGGAATTAAAGTTCAGGGTGAAGAAATAAAAACATTGCGTTTTGCTGATGACGTAATTCTGTCAGAGACAACAAAGGACCTGGAAGAGCATTTGAATGGAATGTACAGTGTGTTGAAGAGAGCTTATAAAATGAACATTAACAAGAGCAAAACAAAAATAATGGAATGCGGTCTTAGAAAATCAAGTGATGCTGAAGGAATTAGATTAGGTAACGAAACAATGAAGGTGGTAGATGAATTTTGTTACTTGGGTAGTAAAATAACATGCGATGGTCGCAGTACAGAGGATATAAAATTCACAATGGCAATGGGAAGAAAAGCATTTTTAAAAAAGAGAAATTTGCTAACATCGAATATTAATTTAAGTGTAAGGAAGTCTTTTCTGAAGGTATTTGTGTGGAGTGTTGCCTTGTATGGGAGTGAAACATGGACGATAAGCAGTGCGGACAGGAAGAGGATAGAGGCTTTTGAAATGTGGTGCTACAGAAGAATGCTGAAGATTAGGTGGGTAGATCGCATAACTAATGAAGAGATACTTAACAGACTTTTTGAGAAAAGGAATTTTTGGCATACCCTGACTAAAAGAAGGGTTCGCTTGGTAGGACACATTCTTAGACATAGAGGAATCGTAAATTTAGCATTGGAGGAAAGTGTGTGGGGTAAAAATCGCAGAGGGAGACCAAGAGACGCGTATAGTAAACAGATTCAAGTGGATGTGCGTTGCCGTTCTTATGAGGAGATGAAAAGGCTTGCTCAGGATAGAGTAGGGTGGAGAGCTGCATCAAACCAGTCGCCGGACTGAAGACCACAACAACAACCTAGGAGTTACAATTACGAACAACTTAAACTGGAGAGAACACATAGAAAATATCGTGGGGTAGGGCGAAGCAGAAGTTACGTTTCATTGGCAGAAAGCTTCGACGATGCAACAGCTCCACCACTGAGACTGCCTACATCGCAATTGTGCGTCCTCTCCTGGAGTACTGTTGCCCAGTGTTGGATCTTCACCTGGTGGGACTGACGGAGGACATTGAGAAGGTTGAGAGAAGGTCAGCTCGTTTTGTTTTATCACGTTACAGGGGGGAAAGCGGTACGAAAATGTTGCACGATGTGAGGTGGATATCATTCAAAGAACGACGTTATTCGTTGCGGCGAGATCTGTTTGCGAAAATTCAGTCACCGACTTTTACTTCTGAATATGAAAATATTTTGCTAGCACCCATCTACATTAGAGAGACATGACCATCCCAATAAAATAAGAGAAATCAGATCGAAAACGGGACGATTTAGGTGTTCTTTCTTCCCGCGCGCAATTAGAGAATAGAACGGTAGAGAAAATTTATGAAAGTGATTTCCAGTCCATGGTGTACAGCAATCAGTGAGGATAAATATTCCTTCAGTAAAAAACCTTCTTGATTGCAAATTTTTATTCCTTATTTAATGACGCGTTTCGCCCTTTAGCAGGACATCTTCAGATTATCTGCGTGACATAATATACACAAAATTACAAGGCGGAATTACAAAACGGGGATAATGGGACATCAGCTTATTTTGTGTTAAGAAGACAGTATATTGCTTGCTCTTACGTATATCTCGCGAAGAGATCATGAAGATAAAATCAGAGAGATTAGAGCCCATACAGAGGCATACCGGCAATCTTTCTTTCCGCAAACAATACGTGACTGGAATAGAAGGGAGAACCGATAGTGGTACTCAAAGTACCCTCCGCCACACACCGTCGGGTGGCTTGCGGAGTATGGATGTAGATGTAGATAAATGGTAAACAAAGCTTACAATGCGCATTGTAAGCTTTGTTTACCATTTATACTGTCTTCTCTACACAAAATAAGCCCAAGTCCCATAATCCCCGTTTTGTAATTCCGCCTTTATTTTTGTGTAAATTCTGTCACACAGATAATCTGAAGATGCCCCGCTAAAGGGCGAAACGCGTCATTAACTAAGGAATAAAAAAATTCCAATCAAGACGGTTTTTTACTGAAAGAAATTATGAAAGTGGTTACTTAACCCTCTGCCAGGCACTTAAATGTGATTTGCAGAGTATCTATGTAGATGTGTAGAGTTTGGAACAACCGGCCACACATCATGTCAGAATAACTCTAACGAAGACAGATGAAGACCAGTACTGAATTTCAGGAGACGGCTTCTGTTGAATGGGTGTATTCCAGATGACGTGAACTGTGGACAGACTTTTTCCTGAAGTGGGCATGCGATCGTCCATGTTGTTTCATTCATTCCGCAGGAAGCGGGACGGGATGCAAGGTACCGCAGCTATCCGCCGGATACCGGCAGGCGTCCGCTTCTGGGTAGCCAGAGGCGCCGGCCACGACTCACAGCCACCAGAGCACACCAGCGGTCAGCACTGGGCCCTAACACTTCCCACTGACAACACCACAACGAACGTGGCATGCATACAAGAGGTGTCCATCTTTATGTTTTAAAATGAATAGTTGTGCATTAGTCTCGTGAAAACACAGTGATGGCTTGGCCGAATTGAATAATACGAGGTATGTCCACAAAGTAAGTTCCGTTTGGTTATATAAAACAAACGTGTGCAGATACATAAAAAATATCTATTGTAAAAAAATATACATCTATTAAACTACTTTCTACATAGCTTCCGAAATTTTGTAGGCATTTGTCACAGCGTGGCAGAAGTCTTTTTTATGCCTTGTTCGTAGAAGGTTGCCACCTGTTTATTCAACCATGTGGTAACATGTTCTTTCAGCTCGTCATTATCGCTGAAGTGTTGACCGCCGTGGACAGGTTTTAGGTGTGAGAAGAAAGTCGCTAGGAGCGAGACTGTACGGAGGATGATCAAACACGTCCCAGTGAAATTCCCGTAAGAGTTGTTTGGTCACATTTGCCTCGTGAGGTCGGGCGGCAACGTGAAGGGAAGAAGAAGACTCCTTTCATCTCTTCTTAAACCTAAAATCTGTCCTTGGTGGTCAACACTTCAACGATGATGAGCCGAAAGAATATGTTACCACATAGTTGAATACAGAGGCGGCAACATTCTATGAAAAAGGCACACAAAACCTTGTGCCATGCTATGACAATTGCCCAAAAAATTTCGGAAGCAATGTAGAAAAGTAGTTTAACAGTTGTAGATTTTTCTACAATCAATATTTTTTCTGTATCTGTACCCGTTCCCCGCTTTATATAACCAAACGGAACTTACTTTCTGGTCGCGCCTCGTATTTTTTCCTCTTTTTCAGTTTGATACAGGGGTGGTTAGTAGACTTTAAAAAAGCGTGTGATTCAGTAGACAGGCAAACACCTTTTCAAATTCTAGAGGAGATGAAACTGGATAGAAAACAGACCCGAAACAACACAACATCCAAGGTCAATTTCAAAGGAATGCTGTCGGAGTCCTTCAAGATTAATACCGAAGTGAGATGCGGAGATGGAATGTCCCCTGTGCTCTTCAACTGTGTCTTGAAACTCTCTAGGAAAAAATTGCAACTTAAGCGATACTAGCGCTCCAAGCGACCAGTAGGGAGTAACAGAGGAATGGCGTGATATAAACTGAGAAGCAAGCAAGCAGGAGCAAAATATAGGGAGCGTAAGGTTATTTACAACTTGTACAAAAACCAGACAGCGGTTGTCAAGAGTTGAAGGGCATGAAAGGTATGCAGTGGTTGGAAAGGGGATAAGAAAGGGTTGTAGCCTTTCTCCAATATTATTCAATTTGTACATTGAGCAAGCTATAAAGAAAAGCAAGGAGAAATTTTGAGAAGGAATTAAAGTTCAGGGAGAAGAATTAAAAACACTGCGTTTTGCCGGCGAAATAGTAATTCTGTCAGAGACAGCGAAGGACCTAGAAGAGCAATTGAACGGAATGGACAGTGTGCTGAAAGGTGCATATTGCATATAAGATGAACATTAACAAGAGCAAAACTAGGGTAATGGAGTGCAGTCTTAGAAAATCAGGTGATGCTTAAGGAATTAGATTAGGTAACGAATCAATAAAGGTGGTAGATAAGTTCTGTTACTTGGGCATTAAAATAACAAATTATAGTCGCAGTACAGAGGGTATAAAATGCAGGATGGCGATGGGTAGTAAAGCGTTCTTGAAAAAGAGAAATTTGTTAACATCGAATATTGATTTAAGCCTAAGAAAGTCCTTTCTGAAGGCTTTTGTGTGGAGTGTTGCCTTGTATGGGAGTGAAACATGGACGATAAACAGTGCGGACAGGAAGAGGATAGAGACTTTTGAAATATGGTGCTACAGAAGAATGCTGAAGATTAGGTAGGTGGATCGCGTAACTAATGAGGAGGTACTGAACAGAATTGGGGAGAAAAGAAATTTCTGGCATACCTTGACTAAAAGAAGGGATAGATTGGTAGGACACATTCTTAGACATCAAGGGATTGCGAATTTAGCATTGGAGGGAAGTGTGTGGGGTAAAAACCGCAGAGGAAGACCAAGAGATGGATACAGTAAGCAGATTCAGACAAATGTAGGTTGCCGTTCTTATGTGGAGTTGAAGAGGCTTGCTCAGGATAGGGTACTGTGGAGAGCATCAAATCAGTCTCCGGACTGAAGATCACAACAACAACAAACTGAGAAGTTGCTGTTTTTAATGCTGTTGCTTTCATGTTTCCTAGTCACTGAACGTTGCTGTCAACTTTCTAATACAAATACGAAAACATCATTAAAGTAATATCACTGCTTCTGTTAATGGCAGTCTATAATAACAAATTGTCAGTGCAGTGTAATTCAAACAGTTCACAATGCCTGAGTCATATTCATATCGTCCAAAAGGTTTTCAAAGCAGAAATAAATTGCAACTTGATGTGCTGAAATCTATATCTAAAAATGTGAATTTCTGTTCGGTGTACGTTTATTACGTCTGAACCACAAGCCATAAAGAGCTAAAAATTTGTACAGTTACTAATGTCTACCGGGGAAGGCTTTAGGCACGGTTTTATGGCGATCGGATAGCTTTTCATCCATATATATTATTTTGGGAATGTCTGATCGGTGTACGCTTATCACGTCCGAACGACAAGACGCAGAGACTTATTAAATATTTCTACAGTTACTAATTTATACCTGAGTAAGGTTTTAGGCACGGTTTTATAGCGATCTGATAAATATTTATTTAATATAACGCGAAATGAGGAACAATAATTACTCTTTGAAAATTATATTTACTCTTTGAAAATAGTTGTATTGGTTGCATTGTTGCTTGAGGGTTGATAATGATAAAAGGGGGAGTATATTGGGATGGAAAGTTATGGGTGTATATAAAATTCTACGTGTGTGTGTGTTAATATTTCGCTCTGCAGCGAAAACTACAGAACGTAAACGAATGGTCTGTATGTAATTGCTGACCGAAGTCTCCCGTTGTACACCACAGCAGTTACATGCCGATAGCTATAATGGGGTGGAAGGTATGGTGGTTGAAAGTTGTCAACTTAAAAAAAAATCGGAATGAAGGCCAGCGATGACGTTTGCGACTCTATAGCAAGGAGGTTCCATACAGCGAAACGTGATGCCATAGACCATATCTTTGGTCTACGCGTGCTACATTGTATTCAGCTCTTTCTCTGTAAAGATAAGCATTCGAATAAGAAATATAAGAATAAATAAATAAAGCAGTAAAAGAGAAATTTATTTTAATACATCTCTTTAAAAAATCAATTTGACGTTTCACGCATTACATCAAGTGATAGATCTGTGATATTATTACAATCATTATTGTTGAATTTCGTGATTGGATTCTTCGAAACGAGTGCATTTTTACCTGTGATTTCTTATATATTCTCTGATAAATGTAACGTGTTTTTAGAAAAAAGGAGATGGACAGAGAAAGAGTGGATAGGTACTAACTCAAGGTTCGAATAAATAAATAAATAAATACCCGGGCAACGCCGGGTTTTCAGCTAGTATTTTATGAAAGGAACTGATTATGATTATGTTCGCTTGCTCGCTACCTACTGACATGATGCACGAGTTTTGCTTTAGCGGATGTCGGACATTGTAATATTTTAAAAAATACACACGATTTTTACAATGTAGGGAACAGATTCTACATCGTCGTATAAACCCTCTTTTTACCTTGTCCTTACTATGCCTTTCGTGTACCTATTATAATTGTTTAGCTACTTGGCAGGTATCAAACTGAATATCTTCAAGAACGTGACGTGTTAACATTAACAGTTTATAGATGGACATATTATTTATTTGTAGCTACGTATTCACTTTATCAAACTAGTAGGTAACCGCCAAAATTTGTTAGTATACAGACTTATCATTTTTCTGAAACTGAGGTATGAAATTAAGCAGTCTCTACTGAAATAGTTGATCAACTGCTACTGAAAACATCCAGACATTACTTTTATACAGCAGTAATATTATGAAATAGTGGTCAACTATTTGCGATTCTGATCAAGAGCAGAAGTTTGGACGTGAATGAATTGTTAAAGATTAACTTCGATGCCTAAAAGTATAACTAACCTCAGTAAAGGAACACTTGTTATTCAAACATTATTCTGTTACTTCTGAGCATACTTTGCAAATGAGAGATTTCCGAATTACATTTTTGATAGTTGCTACAATTTGTGGCGTCGCAAAAGCTCCTAAATACGAAGTATTTTGATTGTGCTGCTTCACTGCAAATACACATTCACTACTCAACCGTTTCACGGTATGTTTTTATGACCCAGTCGCTTGGCAGCACTGCAGTCGCCAGGTTGCAAAAATTCACTGGGAGTTTCGTGACTCTTATGTTAGACTCTGCCGTAGCGGAGAAGCGAGGCAACTGTCCCCGAATTGAAGCGGATGATCGCCGCCATTTTCAGGAAAGAATCCTGGTACTGGGGTTGTGATTTCAAGTGTATGGCACGCAACAGGAGCAAAATCAAGCACAAAATAAACGCATGTTTGTTTAAAAAAAATTACTCAGAATTGCAGTCTGTTTAAAAAGTATTCTTTAATGAATGAAGTTTCCAAATTTCCGAAATACGTCTGCTTAGAGACACGGAATTTAAGAATGTAAGGCTCTTTTCTGAGAAGGTGGAGCGATTTTGCATCGAGATATTTGCATAAGATGATTCCATGGAACTTGGAAAGTAGCAGAGAGTGAGATTATTATTTAAACCACGTAATTTTCTGTCAGAACCTGTTTACTTTTTGCCGTCTTCTCTGTACGTTTTTGCACGCTTATTTTTGCATAGCATAGTTTTGTCTACATTTCTTACCATATTACATAAAACTTCTCTTTCAACTTCCTCGAATTTTGGTATGAATAATTGTAATAACCCATACAACTTTAAATAGGTATTTCCTTTGCACATTACTTTTTAACAGAGATAGTACCTCTCAAAGTGGCTGACTATGCAACATTCGATCAAATATTTAGCCATTTACTAAGTACAAGCACCATCTGTTAAGTATCTAAAAGCAATTATTCAACCTACTTCTGCATCATACTCATATATATGATTAAAATGTAAATACCTCTTAACGTCTAGTTCTTCATTCAGCTCAACTTAATACAAAAATCGTGTTAGTATTTTTAGTAATCAATATGCAAATAAAATGTAAGTACTTGACATGCAACAAAGTACTTTTATCAGATCTAGAGAATCATTTGTAAGAGGAAACCTAAACAAAACCAAACGCTCGTGATTTATTATTTCTCCACGAAAATACTATACGGTATGATCTGCGAAATGTAACATTGTTTCCGACGGTGACTTCGCTACCATTCTTACTGTTACAATTAAAAGCAGCATACGAACGCACAATGTTTACGCACTGTTTCCCTGGAAACGGCGGCTTCCGTCACGTTCAGTGTGGGGACGCGACACTAGCGCCATCGAGAGTTATAATTTTTATTTGGTAAATCTATGATTGGGCCCCAACACCTCCCACTGACAACATACAACGAACGTGTCTAGCAGGAAGCATGCATACAAGAGGTGTCCATCTTTATGTTTAAAAATGAATAGTTGTGCATTAGTCTCGCGAAAACACAGTGATGGCTTGGCCGAATTGAATAATATTTTTTTTTCCTTTTTTTTAAGTTTGATACAGGGGTGGTTTGTAGACTTTAAAAAAGCGTGTGATTCAGTAGACAGGCAAGACAGGCAAACACCTTTACAAATTCTAGATGAGATGAAATTGGATAGAAAATCCAGTGAACTATTAAAACAGGCCCTAAACAACAAAACATCGCCGGCCGCGGTAGCCGAGGAGACTAAGGCGCTCCAGTCACGGTCTGCACGGCCACTACGGTCGGGGGTTCGAATCCCCCCTCGGGCATGGATATTTGTGCCATCCTAGTTCGTAAGTAGTTCATAAGTAGTGTGTAAGCTTAGGGACTGATGACCCCGTAGTTGAGTCCCATAGACTTTACAAACATTTGAACATTTTTGAACAAAACATCCAAGGTCAACTTCAAAGGAAAGCTGTCGGAGGCATTCAAGATTAATACCGAAGTGAGACGGGGAAATGGAATGTCCCCTGTACTCTTCAACTGTGTACTCGATAAGCCGGCCGCGGTGGCCGAGCTCTCTGCGGCGCGCCAGTCACGGTCCGCACGGCCACTACGGTCGGGGGTTCGAATCCCCCCTCGGACATGGATATATGTGCCGTCCTTAGTGTTAGCTAGTTCATAAGTAGTTTGTAAGTTTAGGGACTGATGACCCCGTAGTTAACTCCCATAAGCTATACAAACATTTGAACATTTGTACTCGATAAGGTAATCAGAGAGTGGCGACAAAGAATGAATGGGATAGGTGGGATACGATTGGCGTGCAAGAAAAAAGGAATACGAATAGACTGTCTTGCATTCGCAGATGATGTTGTCCTACTGTCCGAATCATTAGAAGGGGCAGTTAACCAAACACTGGACTACAGAGACAAGCAGCTAAAAATGTTCAAATGTTTGTGGAACTTATGGGACTTGACTACGGGGCCAACAGTCCCTAAACTTACAAACTACTTATGAACTAGATAATACTAAGGACGGCGCAAATATCCATGCCCGAGGGGAGATTCGAACCCCCGACCGTAGTAGCCGTGCACACTGTGACTGACGCGTCGCAGAACGCTCGGCCACCGCGGCCGGCCAAGCAGCTAAAGCTGGCCTACTGATCTGTATCGAAAAGACAAAATATATGACAAACATCACGGCAGCTCCCGGATGGATGGTAATAGGAGGGAAAATTCAGAAGGTGGATAGAGAATGGATACAGAGGAAAGGATGCGATGGAAGCACGAATAAACTAAATTAATTTCGCATATAAACTGACGAGGAACATCGATAATAAGAAGAGTATTTCTATTAATGCAAAACTGAAACATTACGAAACAGTAATCCACCCTGAGGCTTTATATGCAACAGAAATATTCAACCTAGTTAGGACTGATCAGGAAACTAGAACTGATTGAACGGAAGATTCTCAGGAAAATATTAGGACCTCGAATAACGGAAGATAGTCAGTTTAGAAAGCGATCCAACCACGAACTGTATTCCAAGATAGAAAAAATATCCAATGTCATCAGGAAAAGAGGGAGCATGAACTTTGGACACATTCGCAGAATAGACCAGGGACGGTTAACATAGTAAATTACATAATTCTTGTTGTACAAGAGAAGCAAAATACAGTGGATCCAAGAAGTACAAAGAGATCTGAAAGAAATGGGAATACTGGAACCAGAAAGACACCACAGGTTGATTTTTAAATAAAAAATTCTGACTTTTGCAGGTTTCGAGGATAGAACTAGACCAATAACGAAGTCGTCGAGAACAGAAGAGCGAAGAAAGATGCAAAGTATGGGAATAAAAAAATATTGGAAAAGGAGAAAGACCAGAAGAAACGAAGCTGATATGAATGAACGTAGTCCTAAGATGGCCGAAACGAAAGAAGAAGAAGAAAAAGACAGGGTGGTTAAAAAATAAATAAATAAAAGGAGAGAGAAAGAGAGAGAGAAAGAAAGAAACCTCAAAGGAACAGTTGAAAGTCGAAAAAATATTAACTCGGACCATATTAGCCCCTCGGAAGGCAACCTGCCGTACACAGCTGTATAGGAGCTGCAGTCGTAGGAAGAAAAAGGGGCTCACTGCTACTTCTTTCACACACATCTTAAAATTTATACGTGAACACGAAAATTAAAGTAGGCCTACCGAGTTTTGGTCTTATCTTTCACACATACAAAGAACAGTGTCCCTTTTTTATTTTTTGAACACAAACAAATCTATAGTTTTATTTTTATCTTGATGAAATTTTGCACACTTGACCTTGAAAAAGGTGCAAAGGGTTGTAAACCTATGGGTCCAAAGTCTAAAGTCATCAGTCGCTAGGCTTACAAACTAACCTAAGAACAACACACACACACACACACACACATACACACACATGCTCCAGGGAGGACTCGAACTTCCGAGCCGGCCGCGGTGGCCGAGAGGAGTGAGGCGCTCCAGTCACGGTCTGCACGGCCACTACGGTCGGGGGTTCGAATCTCCCCTCGGGCATGGATATTTGTGCCGTCCTTAGTCTTAGCTATTTCATAAGTAGTTTTAAATTTAGGGACTGATGACCCCATAGTTAAGTCCCATAAGTTCTACAAACATTTGAAGTTTGGAAAGTAGGAGGCGAGATACTGGCGGAAGTAAAGTTGTGAGGCGGCATCGTGAGTCGTGTCGGGGTAGCTCAGTCGGTAGAGCGCTTGCCCGCGAAAGGCAAAGGTCCCACGTTCGAGTCCCGGTTCCGGCACGCAATTTTAATCTGCCAGGAAGTTTCATTTGAACATTTTGATTTTGAACTTCCGACGGTGAACAACCGTGCGCTTCACCGTGGTTCAAAACAAGAGGAAGGTCACTGCCTACATAAAATTTCGTATAGTTAATGGCTGAGGATACTTTTCTTACAGACTTAGAAACATACCTATAATTTTATTCCAATTTTAAAATAATTTTATACACTTGAATATGAAAACAACAGAAACTTCACTATCTGCATCAATTTTCGTATGGTTCATGGCGAAGTGTACTTTACTTACAAGTTTCGAACCATACCTAGAGCTTTATTCCTGACTTGAGGGAATTTTACAAACTTGACCATCAAAACAAGACGGTACCGTACAACAGATTTTCACGCCGGTTTACTAGTTATTTGAAAGTGCGCTCATATACGTAGGCCTATGTTTTTATGGAGAGAGTTTTAAGAAAACACAAGTCATGCATGGTGCATGGCAAAGGGAACGTTTCAATAAACTCTGATAGTGTTCCACTGATCACCATGAAAGCTAACAGATATATGTGAGTTTTCATATATAGGGGGAAGAGAAGATGAATTGAAGAGGTGGAATGAACAGAGACAGGAAGAGAAGATGGAGGGGGCGGAAGACATGGGCTGAGATAGGGGAAGGAGGCGATAGCAGAGAGAGAGATTAAGAGAGAGAAAGGGGATAGAGGGGAGATGGACTGCGAGTGTATAGGATAAATAAATACCCAGGCAACGCTGTTTTCTGCTAGTCACTTTTTTTTACGGGAACTTACTGCAGTCCTAGTACTCACATGTCCCGTGGCACTGAACGTGTTACGCGATGACTACCTTTGCACCGTGTCAGTGAATGGTTCAGAAACTACCCGGCTTGTGCGTACGGTGTTTCATCCACAACGTGGTACCCGCCATCGCAGCTCGTTCCAACGTCAGCTGTAGGCAAATCACACTCACTAAGACGAACATGGGCGCAAAAATTCTACGTTAGCTCTATCAAAACTCATATTTCCTCTCTTGTCCATATGCTAGTCATGTTGTTCCGCCTGTAGTATTTACATATAATAACAAAAAAAGGGTTTACGTGTGTGTGTGTTTTCCACATCTTCTCGTATGCTAATTGACCGATTTAAGCCAAATTTGATACATTTCTTACCGTCAGGAAGTGTGGGTCAGAACCGCCTGCGGCACAAATTTAAGGAGATATGACGTTATAAACAATGACATGAGCGAAAAAGTACTGCATCACGTTACGTGCGTTCTTCTCGGTGACAAAATGATGAAAGGAAAAACGTTTATCGTTAATTACTTTTTCGATGTTCATGTAGTAAACCTTCGGCATTCGGTATGACGTTACAATATGTTATTTCTGAACTTCGAACTGTATTTGCGTCACAATTTACAGACAGTATGCATATATACCAATTAATGTACATTCGAAATTATAATGTGACCCACATTTCTGGAACGTCAAAAACAATGCGATGCACGAAAAACCGCCCCATCCCACATCTGTTTTAATTTATCGCAAGACATTTCAAACACAGTTACCTAATATTCCATTCTGCGTACCCGGTAAACATCATTACTAAGGCGCACATTGTCGAGGAGATATGACGTATTAGAGGTTGAAGGAAGGAGGAAGGAAGGAAGCTTAGGGTTTAACGTCCCGTCGATACCGTGGTCATTAGAGACGGAGCTAACGCTCGGAGTAATGGGTAAGGATGGGGCAGGAAATAGGCCGTGCCCTTTGAAAGGAACCATCCCGGCATTTGCCTGGAGTGATTAAGGGAAACCACGGAAAACCTAAATCTGGATGGCCGGAGATGGATTTGAACTACCAGCCTCCCAAATGCAAGTCCAGTGCGTTACCACTGCGCCATCTTGCTCAGTTTTATGGGTTGATCTACGTCAAAATGAAGGTACAAGAGAGAAATTCTGTACAAATACAGGCAAATTGTACAGAGAGTAAGACAGAAGGAGATTAACAGAAGGGAATAAGTGTATCTAAGAGCAAGTCTGGGTACTAACACCCAAAGCTCCAGAGAGACAGTCAGATCGGTACTAGTCTTGTGTAGTTCGCGAACTAGTTCGGAAGAGCGCTCCCACAGTCGAACTACGCGAACTAGTTCGCAGATCCCTGGCCTCTTAGTTCGTCCACTCCTTCTCCGAAGATTGACGAGGAGCAGCGAGAGGACGCGAGAGCGCGCAGAATCGCGTGATTCCCTTCTGCCAGTTACCGTCATTTCGAGCTGAGATGCAGCTCAGCAGTAGTTTCATAGTTCACTGACACAAGAAATCCATTTTACAATAAAGTACTACGAGTACTCTGCAAAGTAGTTGAATACCATTGTATCACCCATTCGTGTTAATAACTGGTTTATTTTCTTAAGTATTTGATGTCTAATTGCCCAAAAATACGGGTAATAGCACACGCTTTGGCAACACTGATTCATTATATAAAAAAGCTGTCATAACAAAAGAAAGAGCTCTTTTAGTAGCGGTAGCAAAAGCCGAAAAGAGCAGACGAACTAAAAAGAGCGGACGAACTAAAAGGAGTGGCTTACTTCGCGGCCGAGCTGTAAAAAAAAAAAAAAAAAAAAAAAAAAAAAAAAAAAAAAAGAAAGAAGGAGAGCTAAAATATGGGCGATCGGTCGCGAACTTTTATGCCAAACGTATCTCGCTTCTTAGTTCGTTGGATTCTTTTTCGAAGACCGACGGGCAATAGCGAGAGGGCGCGCAGCAGAATTAAAAATCACGTGTTTGCCTTTTGCTGATGAGTCATTTCGAGGTAAGCTTCCGCCTGCTAGATTACATATTTCAGTGCTACAAAATTTCTGCTTTGAAGTATTCTGCACTCTGCAATATCTGACTAATAAATTGCATAATGCTAAGATATAGAGATAACTCTAAAGATAAACGCGAGAAATTATCCACAAACTGTTTCTTTTGGTTTGCGTGATATCGTTAGCGGCTCAAGCAACAAGCGCATGAAGCAGCTAGGTGGGGGATCTTCTCTCTCCACTTGCATGCGCAGACCACGCCGCTCAGCCGTCACTAGGAGCGGACGAACTAAAAGAACGAACTAGTTCGCGGCAGATCCGCAAACTGAAGTGAGCGCTCCCGATCGCGAACTATTATGCGCAAGTCTAATCCGTACCAAACGTTGCGCCGTCGGGGGCCGAGTCCTACCTCGGACATGAGTGTATGTGTTGTCCTTAGCATAAGTTACTTTAAGTTAGTGTAAGTAGTTTGTAAGCCTAGGGACTAATGACCAACGTAGTTAAGTGCCTTAGATTTACAAACATTTGAACGTTTAAACCAATCGTTGTATATCGATTATCGACTAAAAATCTGATATAATTCGTACTATACGCTGTCGTCCAGGAGAACGTGCATAAACTATAATAGTAAGTAATACCTGACCTAGGGAGTAGAGGAAAAGCATCCCCGTGAGAGAATATGAAGTCTAGCTCCTGTGGCCAAGCTGTTAGAGCATTCGTTTGTTATATGCAGGGTCCTGGTTTAAAGCACTCCTCATAGTACATTTTCTTTTTACTGCAGTAGGTTGGCGTTATATAGAGCAACGTGTTCCTAACATGTAAAGGATTGTTCGGATTTTAGCCGGCCGCGGTGGCCGAGGGGACTGAGGTGCTTCAGTCACGGTCTACACGGCCACTACGGTCGGGAGTTCGAATCCCCCCATGGGCATGGATATTTGTGCCGTCCCTAAGTTTAGGGACTGATAACCCCGTAGTTAAGTCCCATAAGCTTAACAAATATTTGATTTGATTTTTGTTCGGCTTTTATAGCAGTGTCTTATCGGCAGTTTGCTTTTGCTTTGTTTATTTGAAATTAGCAAACCTGTAGAGTACATTCGAAGTTTCAGAAAATAAACAGAAGCAATATATGGAAATAATAATAATAATAACTGTAACATTACTAATAATAATGATAATAATAAATCAGTGCTACAACTGCAGTACATTTACATGTCAGGAACGTTTTGTCATGTATAAAACTCGGAGTATGTAGATGCAAAATAATTTCCAACGTAATACAGTAAATCGCATCATCGGGGCTTGAACCCAGGACGTCTGAATCGACAAAAATGCGTTCTATCGACTTCCCAACAGGAGCTCAACACGACACACGCTGACAGATATGCTTTTCCTATATTCCGTAAGTCAGATTTTACTTACTAGTTCCTGTTGAAGCACATTCTCCTGGACGGTAGCACAAAGCACGAATTAGATCGAAGTTCTGGTTGATTATTGGCATACAATGCTTGGTACTGATCTGAATGGCATATAAAGATTTGGGTGTAAGTCTAGTACACAAATAGAAAATTCAGTATCCATTAACATGTTAGAAGGCAAAAAGAAACGTTCATTGTCCAGACAGTAAGTTTGTTTAAGTAGTTTGTAACTCTAGGGACTGATGACCATAGATGTTTGCTCCAATAGGTTTCCAAACATTTGAACATTTTTGTCTTCCTTGTTATTGTTGTTTGGGTCTTCAGCCCAGAGAGTGGTCTGATGCAGCTCTTCAGCCTACTCTGTCCTGAAAAAGCCTCTTCATCTGCTCACAAGAACGGAAAGCCACAACTATTTTAATCTGCTTACAGTATTCGTCTCTTGGTCTGCCTCTGCGATTTTCCTCCACACACTTTCCTCGAATGCTAAAGTCAGACAAAAAAATTCATAATTATCACTTCTTAGTAAAACTGTAAGGTTATTCTTACTTGATCAATGTTTGCGTGAACTTTAGAACACGCGAAACGCACGACTTGAAATAAGAAATTGCAAAAATATTTTACTGCAAGTAGTAAACGAGCTCTCTTGTAGATAGGCCAATAAAGAAACCTCAAAAAATGTTCAAATGTTTGTAAATCTATCGGACCAAACTGCGTGGTCATCAGTCCGTAGCTTACAAACTACTTAAACTAATGTAAGCTAACCTAAGGATAATACACACAACGGCGAACAACCGCGCGCACCGCAGCGAGGCGCCTTAGACCACTCTTTTTTTTTTCCTCTTTGTTCAGGTAGATCTGTGGTTTGCGGTCGTTGGTACAGTTCGTTTTTGGTTGTTCGTTGTATATTTGGCTGAGCTTTTTTATTACAGAAGGCGTTTAGCCCTCTGACCGGGCGCGCTGAGCCACGGCGCCCGGCAACCGCTCGGCTACTCCACCGCGGCAACAAACGTCACCCCTAAGAGTCCGCCATCTGTAGGTCAGTGGAAAGTACAACTTACTGTTACGCAGGGAGCCGTCTTCGAATCCCGGCTGGGCACAAATATTGAACTTTTTCCACTGATTTAATTCACTGCGCCCAGGCAGCTAATATCGTATATTCCTTAGCGTCTTCTCACTATTACCTCACTTGCGTCGACGGTTTCTGTTTCTTAAGAATAAAGTAGTTCTGACATTATGGCGAGCTAATAGGGCAATAACTACGCATAACTACCGCCAGAAGACAAGAACATCACAAGGAAGAATGCACAAATCAAATTCACATAGATGAGTGGCTCCCAACCAGTTTTAGACCAGGGATCTAAACAGTGTGATCTAAGTTGTGAAATGCAAATGTTCGTAGAGCTTATGGGACTTAACTGCGGCCGGCCGCGGTGGCCGAGCGGTCTGCGGCACGTCAGTCACGGTCTGCACGGCCACTACGGTCGGGTGTTCGAATCCCCCTTCGGGCATGGATATTTGTGCCGTCCTTAGTATTAGCTAGTTCATAAGTAGTTTGTAAGTTTAGGGAATGATGACCCCATAGTTAAGTCCCATACACTATACAAACATTTGAACTTTACTAGCTAATACCACAGACAAATATGTTACTCTGTGCTAATACTAAGGACGGCACAAATATTCATGGCCGAGGGGGCATTCGAACCCCCGACGGTAGTGGCCTTGCAAACGAGTTGCGACACTTGCGGGGAGTGACACTTGCGGGGAAAGGGAATGTGTAGACACTTGCGGGGAGACCCGGACGCTGCAGGTAGTGAACAGGATGTTCCAGAAGTAGCGATACACCACCCCTACTCCACACCCTCCAGCAGCTACCTGTGCCGTATTCAGAGGATTTTAACATTTTATCAAAAAATGAATGTTACTACAAAAGACACAGCCATTCAAATTTACGGGCACCATAACTTTTTCCCTTCCTGAGTAAATGAGCTGCTTCTTGTAGTTTTAACACCACAGTAGCCTTTCTCTTGAATGTTCTGAATATAAATCTTCACACTGACTTCTTGAGGAGGAGAGTGATACGGATATCTGATTGTAAACCACTGCCTATTACCTTAGACCTTTTTGACTGTACTGAACAGGAGTTTCGCGTATTCCGTATTTTATATTTATACAGTTAACACGCAATGTAGTTTATGACCAACTATTGGCTGCCAATTTCGCTTCATTTTTCCTGGAAGTCTTGCAACTTGTTTCTCCCTGTTGGTTTATGCCAAGTTCGGAGTAAAAATGGTTCTATATGACGGTGATAGAAAATAGAATTTATCTTTAGCAGTTTTCAGTGTGTGACATTCCCTTACACATTCCGTATTTCATACATTTCTCAGATGTATTTGTAATTCGAATACAGCCAAATCGTTTTGGGTTCTACGAATAAACGCTTCAAGTATGTAAAATACTCATTGACTTATTATTAACGTTTTTTTAATTGAAGGTTTAAGGTTGCGTCTCCTATTAAAAAGCGTAGTAGCTATTTTTAAAGAGATGGAAGTTGCGTGATAGTGGGGTTAACTACATAGCGGTCAATTACATCAACATATCTGTGCAGGATGCCTAATATATTTATTGCTTGCGCAGGTGTCTTGATATGCTTAGTGTTCTGAATAATATGCTTTTAGGAGGTATGACTGTGGAAAGTCATCGTCTTGTAGTAGCAGAGACTGTCTTAATAACTCTCCAAACATTATCACTATTAAAATACCTTTTTGTTTACAGGAGGAACACTCAATGGATTAAGATGTAGTTAGAACAAGTTACTATATTGCTCTTCAGCTTTGAAAGGGTTGTGCAATTTCACTGATTTTCGTGTTATGTTGACAGCGTGGAAACTTGACAACAGCAGTGCTAGACTTCTTGGTGTGCCTGTACCCAGGAAAAGCCATTAGCCGCACCAAGGGCCCCTGGTTCCGCGCAAGTGTCACTCCGCGCAAGTGTCACTCCCCGCAAGTGTTCCAACCCCTTGCAAACCGTGACTGGCGCGTCGCAGACCGCTTCGCCACCGCGGGCGGCGATCTAAGTTGTGAGCAGAGACCACAAGAAAAATAAAAGATGTTATTCTAAGTGTAAACTTTATTCAAAATTTTTAAAGTTTATATTATAATACTACTGTTCATACACATTACTTTTGTGTTTAATGATCACCATTAAACACAAAAATAATGTGTTTAACAGTAGTATTACATATTTTAGCAGAAAAGTAAATGATTGACTGCCCACAAACAAGGAATCAATAACTAAAATGAAAATGTATGTTAATTTATAACTTTAGCGGACCATGGGGACCACAGGTAGGTAACCACTGCAATTGATGTTTCAAAAAATGTTCAAATGTTTGTATGGCTTATGGGACTTAACTACGGGGTCATCAGTCCCTAAAATTACAAACGACGTATGAACTAGCTAATCCTAAGGACGGCACAAATATCCATGCCCGAGGGGGCATTCGAACCCCCGACCGTAGTGGCCATGCAGTCCGTGACTGGAGGGCCTCAGTGCCCTCGGTCACCGCGGCCGGCAATTGATGTTTGGGGTGAAGAAGTCGAAGTCGCAACAGTATGGAGAGCGTCAGCAATTGCGGGAGTGACATCATTAGCTAGTGGCTCCTTGTATCGGTAACAAATCTGAATACGCAACTGGTTGTGATCGTTGAACTGGCGGGCCATTGGCTCATAATCGATAACACAATTTAGACCAGACTTCTTAATAGCCAAAGATTACAAAAATGAGTATTTTATACATTATTTATTGACAACGAGTTTCGGGCTAGAGAAAGTCCATTTTCAAGTAATCCATTTGGAGAAAAACATATACATCTTCATCTACATAAATACTCTACAAATCATATTGAAGAGCATGGCAGAGGGTTCATCGAACCACTTTTATGATATTTTTCTACCGTTCTATTCTCTAATAGCGCGCGGGAAAACGGAACACCAAAATCTTTCCGTTTTCGATCTGATTACTCTTATTTTATTATGACGATCACATCTCGCTATGTAGTGGGATGCTAACAAAATATGTCCGTATTCGGAAGAGATAGTTGGTGAAAGTCGACGCAACAAATAACGCCTTTCTTTTGATAATCTCAATCCCAACTAGTCCATAATTTCTGTGACACTCCCCTCCCACCCCCAAACCGCGACAATACAAAATGAACTATCCTTCTCTGAACTTTCTCTATATCCTCCGTCAGTCCCACATGATGGGGTTCCCACAGTGGACAGCAATTCTTCAAAATAGAACGCACAAGTTTCTTTAGTAGAACTGTTGCATCTTCTAAGTGTTCTGCCAATGCATAGTAGCCTTTCGTTCGCCTTCCCTACATTATTTTCTACGTGTTCATAATGTGTTCGGAAACAATAAAACATTATCATTTTCTACTTCCATCGACTATACATTAAGTACTTGTCTGTTCGAGTACTATCAGTAGAAAGATTCATTAGCTGCAGTGGGTCACTTGATGCGCCACTTGCTCATCAGCAGCTACATATGGAAGCGTTAGTCACCACATGTGGCTGCAGCAGATACCCATCTCCAATACATGCTCCAAACAGAAACCCTAGCGATATAGCCTTGGGCCTTCGATTTAAACCTTTTCATTAGTTTCTCAGATAACTTCGTGTCTATTTCGTTGTGGTTACTTAAACAGAAATCCTACTCGGTTAACCACGCGGTTCAAAGCGCCGCCTTTCGCGTCGGGGAGTTGTGCCAAATCGCGGTTCGAAACCACCCGGTGTAGTCCAACCTAGTTGTGGTTTTTAGGCGGTTTCACACATTCCACTAAGTGAATGCCGGACTGATACGCAAATCCCTCCTCAGTTACACGACTCGCAAATAGCAGCCGAACAGAATGGCTACGACGTTACAAGTCGTCAGAAACGACACGTGATTCGCATTACACGTTAAGCTATAGGTCCCCTTTCCCAGGTTGGATAATTGGGTTAGGCTAGGGACACGCAAGTCGCCCAAGTGGCGTAAAGTTGAAAGACTGCATCAGGCCAATGAGTTACTCTAAATTATTATATCATTACTACACTATTTTCACAAAAAAGGCTTTTTATGTTGCCCACCGTTATCCGTGATTAGCACAATGACTCGATTTCTGGAGAACGGTGGTTCAAACAAGTTTCCGACTATGCATCTATAGGTTTACCATGCGTCTATAGGTTTTGCCTGATTTCCTTAAATCGCTTCAAAGCCCGGCGTGATTATATTGAAAGGGCACACCCTATATCCTTTCCTAACCATGAAGAGTTCTAAGTTTGACGTCAAAGCAACGTAAAGTCCTCAGCCTCGTTCCTTCCTGCTATGGACCAAACTACACTACTGGCCATTAAAATTGCTACACCACGAAGATGACTTGCTACAGACGCGAAATTTAACCGACAGGAAGAATATGCTGTGATATGCAAATGATTAGCTTTTCAGAGCATTCACACAAGGCTGGCGCCGGTGGCGACACCTATGACGTGCTGACAGGAGGAACGTTTCCAACCGATTTCTCATACACAAACAGCAGTTGACCGACGTTGCCTGGTCAAACGATGTTGTGAAGCCTGTTGTAAGGAGGAGAAATGCGTACCATAACGTTTCCGGCTTTGATAAAGGTCGGATGGTAGCCTATCGCTATCGCGGTTTATCGTACCGCAACATTGGTGCTCACGTTGGTCGCGATCCAATGACTGTTAGCAGAATATGGAATCGATGGGTTCCGGAGGGCAATACGGAACGTCGTGCTGGATCCCAACGGCCTCGTATCATTAGAAGTCGAGATGACAGGCATCTTATCCGCGTGGCTGTAATGGATCGTGCAGCCACGTCTCGATCCCTGAGTCAACAGATGAGGACGTTTGCAAGACAACAACCATCTGCATGAACAGTTCTATGACGTTTGCAGCAGCATGGACTATCTGCTCGGATGAATCCAGGTTCTGTTTATAGCTTCATGATGGTCGCATCGGCGCTTGGCGACATCGCGGTGAACGCACATTGGAAGCGTGTATTCGTCATCGCCCTAATTACTGGCGTATCACCCGGCGTGATGGTATGAGGTGCCATTGGTTACTCGCCTCGGTCACCTCTCGTTTGCATCGACGGCAGTTTGAACAGTGGGCGTTACATTTCAGATGTGGTACGACCCGTGGCTCTGTCCTTGATTCGATCCCTCTAAAACCCTACATTTCAGCAGGATAATGCACTATCGCATATTGCAGGTCCTTTACGGGCCTTTCTGGATACGGAAAATGTTTGACTGCTGCCCTGGCCAGTAGATCTCTAAATTTCTCACCAATTGAAAACGTCTGGTCAATGGTGGCAGAGTAACTGACTAGTCACAATACACCAGTCACTACTCTTTGATGAACTGCGGTATCATGTTGAAGCTGCATGGGCATTTGGACCTGTACACGCCATCCAAGCTCTGTTTGACTCAATGCCCAGGCGTATCAAGGCCGTTATTACGGCCAGAGGTAGTTGTTCTGGGTACTGATTTCTCAGGATCTATGCTCCCAAATTGCGTGAAAATGTAATCACATGTCAGTTCTAGTATAATGTATTTGTCCAATGAATATCCGTTTATCATGTGCATTTCTTCTTGATGTAGCAATTTTAATGGCTAGGATTGTAATTATGTGGCTACTGTACACCAGTGCCAACACCGCTTCAGTCAAGTGAAACAAACTGAACACGGTGTCATTAAGATCAAAAATAGGTAATAAGGCGGATGGTCCTACATTTCACTGCTCAAACTCCGCAGTTTTCTTCATTTAAAATCACGTTGCAAGACTAATTCGCAAACATTTAGAGAACGTCGACGTAATTTCACAGGTTTAACACTTTACTCAGATAGTTGCGAAAACATACTGCCGGCCGCGGTGGCCGAGGGGACTGAGGCGCTCCAGTCACGGTCTGCACGGCCACTACGGTCGGGGGTTCGAATCCCCTCTCGGGCATGGATATTAGTGCCGTCCTTAGTATAAGTAGTTTGTAAGTTTAGGGACTGACGACCCCGTAGTTAAGTCGCATAAGGTATACAAACATTTTGAAAACATACTACCTCCCGGGAGAAATGGGCGGGTGACAGGAAGGTCACACGCCCACATATCTAATCTAGCCATGCCAAAACAAGAGTAACCATAACGCCGACACCACGTGCTGTCAAGAAGAACTGCTGGACAGTAGTGCAAGTAACGCTGCATGGCGTTCCAGATCGTGCGTCAGCGACCGACATCCGTCCTTCCTTGAATTGCTGCCTCGCCTTGACTCTTGCGGCTGAGATGCAATCCTCTTAAAATACTTGCGCCATTCTTCGATAACTTTCGTTCGTTGCACTCCCACCGCTCTTAGCAAACACACTCCACTCCCTTGGCCTGTCGCCAAGGAATGGCCGTGCGGTCTGGGGCGCCATGACGCGGATTACGCGGCCGCTATCACCAGAGGTTCGAGTCCTCCCTCGGGCATCGGTGTGTGTGTGTGTGTGTGTGTGTGTGTGTGTGTGTTGTCCTTAGCATAAGTTAGTGTAAAGCTCTTTCTACACGGGAAGTGAGAGCTTACGAGATTACCCGTGATGCACCGATCACGCCGGCGGGGTACAGTGTACACGCGGCCACTTGCACAAGATGCACGCATACGGTCGCTAGTGGAAGGAATAGGATAGATCCTATTCCCACGCGTATGTCAGTGTTTCGCGCATGTGCAGACGATCGAATGGGGAACCCAGCTGACAAACGAAGCCAAGTCGGTAATTTGTTTCAGAATGTTTACAGGAACGAAGTTTTTCGTCTCAGTCGTAAGTATTTTAGGAGGTGATACTACAGAGGAATTGCATTAAAAATTTCATATAACATGTGTACAATTTTTATTGAATACAGAGATAATTTGTTTCAGAATGTTCATAGGAACGTAGTTTTTCGACTCAGTCGTAAGTATTTTAGGAGGTGATACTATAGAGGAATTGCATAAAAAATTTCTTATAAGCTGTGTACAATTTTTATTGAATATAGAGATAAAAGTGTTAATATGAAATCCAAACAAATGTAGAGCAAATGTAAATCAAGAAATTTTAACTGATTTATCCGTCGGTTCTTGGTAGTACAACATCACACTTACTTAAAAGTAGAATTTTGTGTATGTTCTACGCGTTCATTTCCACGTAGTTACCTAGTTGTCTGCTTACTAGGACATATTCAGACTTTGACCTACGTTTAAAATTGGTTACTTAAATAAAAGCCAATATGGTGACCTACAAAGAACCGACGAAAGAATCAGTCAAAATATCCAAATCAGTTTGTTGTACATACCAAGACCTGTATCTCTGTACCCAATAAAAATTGGACACACGTTGTATGTAATTTTAACTGCAAATCGTCTTTATTACCATCTTCTAAAATATTTGCTATTTTTCCTGAAACATGCTGTAGTTAACAGATGAAATACTTGTTTTTGGTGAGCATTATTTGAAGCTTAATCAAAGTGAAAGGTCTATGTATAGACACCTGAGCTTGTCCATCGTTTACATAGGCGCCTCAAACCGCAGGGGCTGGAATTATGTAATCGCATTTTATATTGAGGACGTTAACACATGTGAGCGACGTAGTTACGCCTGAACTGCACGAAAACAATTAAATACAGTTTAATCATCACAATATATCATACAGTTTCGAAATGAAGCGGTGAGTTATTTGCTGTAAGTTGACAACAAATGAAGTAGACGCCTGAAGCAGACGACTCAACAAATGCGTACCGTTTGAACGCTTCTTTGTAGTTCGGCAGTCTATCGCAAAGGGCGCTGAAGCTGACGACTTCCTTGTGCGTGTTACACGTCTCGTATAGAAAGGCCTTAAGTAGTTTTAAGTCTACGGACCGATGGCGTCAGCAGTTCGATCCTGGCGTGTACAAACATTTGAACATTTTTCAACCCTTTGATCTTTTGATCTCTCGATTTCCGTGCCTCCAGCCGTAGACGATCGCCGCGATCACGATCTTGATGTATCGCCACGTTTGATATGTGTCCACGTTCAGCATTGTTCTCACGGCCTGTGGACTGACGAGCCTCATCTGAAGTTTGTAATACACCATTGAAGAGCAACGACTCGTCACTGCTCCGGATGGATACAGAAAATAAAGAAGGAAGGAATATTAGGTTTCAACCTCCCGTCGACATCTAAATATTCATGCATACTTCAGCAGTCCACCGCAATGTGCGTGGTGGAGGATATCTCGTACCGTTACTAGACATTTCCTTTCCAGTTGAACAGAAGAGGGGAAGAAACTAATGCCTGTGAGCCTCTGCACGAGCCCTCATTTCTCTTATCTTTGTGGTTTTTACGCGAAATGTAAGTTGGCGGTAGTAGACTCGTTCTGCACTCAGTTTCAGATTCCGGCCATCTAAATTTCCTCAACGCTGTTTCCCGAAAATGACGTCGCCTTGCCTCCAACGATTCCCATTTGAGTTGCCGAAGTATCTCATCAACACTCGATTGTTTTTTGGTAAGATGGGCCGGCATCAGTGGCCAAGCGGTTTGCGGCGCGCCAGTCACAGTCTGCACGGCCGCTTCGGTTCGAATCCCCCCCTCGGGCATGGATATTTGTATCGTTTTTAGTGTAAGGTAGTTCATAAGTATTTTGTAAGTTTAGGGACTGATGACCCCGCAGTTAAGTCCCTTAAGCTTAACAAACATTTGGACATTTCATTTTGGTAAGATGGGGAAGGATATCGACCGTGACCATTCCAAGGTACCATCCCGGCATTTGTCTGGAGTAATTTAGGGAAAATCAATGAAAAACCTAAACCTGGATTTGAACCGCCGTCCTCCCGAATAAAGGACAGTGGGCTAACCAATGCGACGTGACTCGATAAGTCTCCACCTCTACCGTGGATTTAATTCGAAATAACTGATGTATCCATCAACAGCCGTAAAGTTTAATGAGTGGTCATTGTAGTAAAAATTGGCAGGATATACGTCAGTGGCTGATGAACGTTAATAATACAACTAATCAAACAACGGAAAACATTCGTAAGAACTTGTGGAATGTCAGCAAGGAAAGTAATCAGTATTAAAGTAAAGTAAAATGTGAAAACCTCAAATACTACTGCAGCAGTGGGCGTGTAACAATCGGCGACACTGCATGGGTCGTCTGATAACAATGAATTTGGAATAATCACCATGATTTTTACTACTCATTAATTTAATGCTGTATACTGTCATAAATGATGTCTTTTATCGTTAGTTTCAACTAGTCATTATACCAGTGATAATCCTCTACACCACTATTTCGTATATTACACCCTCTTATATCATTTTCAATATTTTATACATATCTTGTAATGCCTAAGATATCTTAGGCACAAACAGTCTGTAGAAATGTTATTTACTGCATACAATCAACGCCATTGCTTCTAGAAGTAATATCTTTCAGATAATTTGATTCTTGTATTATTTATAAATGTCATTTATTGATCTTGTTAATCTTCATCATATAATCTCTTTTCAAGACACTGTCCATCCCCTTCTATTGGTATTCCAGGTCCTTTCCAGTCCCTTAACATAATTATAATGTCGTCGGCAAACAGCAAAAGTTTTTATTTCTTTTCCCCGAACTTTAGTACCTTCTCCAAATTTCTCCTTGATTTCTTTCATAGATTGGTTAATATACTGATTGAATAACATTGGGGAAAGGCTATAACCCTGCTTTAATCCCTTCCCAACCAATTAACCCGTTTCATATGCTTCGAACCTTACAACTACTGTCTGTGCAAATTTATATAACTTTTCGGTCCCTATATTTTACACCGGCTACCTCCACAATCTGAAAGAGTGTATTACAGTGAATATTGTCAAAAGCTTTCTACAACTCTACAAAAGCTATAAACGTAAGTTAGCCTTTCCTTAACCTATCTTCTAAGACAAGTCGTAAGATTTGCCTCACGTGTTTCTACATTTCTCCTTAATCCAACTTGCCTGAAGCACGGAAAGTTTCTCTCACCATCTCGGTCCGGGACATAGTTTCATCTTTTAGAGTAATTTAGAAACAGAGCACGCGCAGCCAAGCCATTTTTTCCGCAGTATCATTTCCTCTGGGTGTGTCAGTCTCACAAGGAAGAACCCAGAGGAACTGCAAAATAAAAATTCAGTGTGTGGTAATGCTGCTTGGGATTTCGCAAAAATTTACCTAGGGGAAAAGGAGAAACTAAAATACGCCAATTTAAGACGCTTTTGTAGGTATGTTGCTTCACTATCTGATGGATATAAATTTTGCGGCAACACAGTGACTTTTTTATTTATTTATTTACTTTTTTATTATTTTATTTATTTGTTTATTTTACAATAGTAACACATTAACAGGGGTATTTATTATTTTATTTATTTGTTTATTTTACAATAGTAACACATTAACAGGGGTAATTGTGCTGGTGCGTTATCATAATGCAAGTTGAAGATGCCGTGTCAAGATTCCATATGTTCAAACTGAAATTTTACAGATTCGAAATATTGAAACATTTCGACCGTTTCGGCGCATAAAAATAAATTCAACGGCGAAGTTGAAAATTTGTGCTGGACCGGGACTCGAAGCCGGATTTCCCACTTGGGGCCAGCGGTCGCCTGAACCAATTAAGCTATCCAGGCACGCTTCCCTACCAACCCAAAGTGTCGAGTTGTAACCTCCTGCCCATTGACTCATCTTGCTCGCAGCCTACACTGGATTTCCGCAAGGGATCGAGCGTTTGAATGCGTCCGTATTGAAATAGTCATTGCCTGTTGGTGGCATATTTTACAATTGTCGATATGGTGTATGTTCTTTGGGACATCATGTTGTGTGTGTGTGTGAGTGTTTGTGTGTGTGCCCGGCCGCGGTGGCCGTGAGGACTGAGGCTCACCAGTCACGGTCTGCACGGCCACTCCGGTCGGGGGTTCGAATCCCCCCTTCGGGCATGGATATTTGTGCCGTCCTCAGGATTAGTTCATAAGTAGTTTGTAAGTTTAGGGAGTGATGACCCCGTAGTTAAGTTCCATAAACTCTACAAACATTTGTGTATGTGTGTGTGTGTGTGTGTGTGTGTGTGTGTGTCTGAAGGTTTTCTTGAGCACAATTAAATGAAAACGCATTGCTCCCGTAATGCAGCCATCTCTAAAAGCACACGTACAATAATGAAACTTCCGGCAGTTACACGTTTAACACAAACTATACTGAACTAATAATACTTACACATTAACCTGGCTACGATTGACTGAAGCTCAGTCGAACAAGAAATTAATGAAAAAAAAGGTCTTCTGAAAATGGACTTACCGAGATCGATACCCTGATTTGGATTGTCGTGCCTATGTGGAATAAAACAAAAGTCGTATTCAAAATCATTTATTGTAAAGCCAGTGCTCTGATTAAATTTTCTTTGTTTGTTTCTCGATAAACAGCTTTGGAGGATGTGGTGTATTTACTACCCATCCCCAGTCCCCATCCATCTCCTCCTCCACCTATATCCACCCTCATCCTCCTCCCTTTTACTATCTGGAAAAAAAAAAAAAAATCACTTGCTATCCTGTTCCATTCCCAGATAGAACGAGGCAAAAACGAATACTTGTATGCATCCGTACGAGCCCTAATCTCTCTAATGTTATCCTTGTGGTCTTTACGCGAAATGTACGTTGGCGACAGTAGAATCGTTCTGCAGTCCGACTCAAATTCCGGCCCGCTAAATTTCTTCAACAGTGCTTCTCGAAAAGAACGTCGCCTTCCCTCCAGCGATTGATACACCTAATGGAAACCATGGTACTGATAGAGTCTGGTAAATAAAACTGAATTGAATCATAAATTTACCACATATGTCTGTTGTAGTTTCATCAAAATATTTCAAATAGTTTTCAAAGTTATACGCGTGCAAGAGTAAACAGCAGATAATAATTTTTTAAGCAAAATTCATTTTACATTGCTCGCTTTAAAGAGTCATGAGAATTATCACATACGTTCTCCTGCCACATACATATTCCTAACCTCAATCCGATATTCCTGAAAATTTTTGCTTGAGAATTGCTGTGACAATAGTTGTAAACTGAAAAAGATCAGCAACAGCTAAGTAGTAACGACTGTAGGGAGTAATATAGTAAAAAAAAAATCACACAACTCATGTCATTTGCAGTGCAATAAAATTGTTAGTGAGTTAGGAAAACTATTCATGTATCAATCATCTGTGGATGCGCCCTACGTCTTCTGTTATAAATTATACAACTTGTCACAGGTATTAAAGATTCAAGCAAAAATTTTCAGAAATATCTGTGCGGGTTAAAGACTAATTATTTTATACTTTTAGGACGTTTTAATAATGTGTTTCATTAAATATATATCAACAATTACTGATACGAATGAGTCAGTTTCGAGAAGTGTCATTCGACAAGAATTAAACGTTTCCCGAAGAACAGATGATTATTCACTCACTTCTAGTTATGTATGGGAGTTATGTAACGTAAAACATTCCTCTTCCTCCTATGGAGACGCATATACTGGAACCAGTCAATCTATGAGGCCGAGTAATGACTCAGTACGACCATACCCTACGGGAGACAGGCTTTAACAGACAATTTCCCTCTAGCACGAAGTTTCTGATCAGCACACACTCCTCAGTAGAATGAAAATTCTTCGTGGCACTACAGTTGATTATTTGGATGGAATAGCATCACATAGATAGTAGTTACTCCAGTTCAACATAAAGTTGCCAGATTGGAAGACTAAAATATCTGGTAAACATTTTAAAATGTCAGGATTTTGTAGTAGTCGTCTGGAGAAATAAATATTACAAATAAAAGTGTTATAGTCCGTTGCCTACAAGATAATTAATTTAAATTTAATTCCTACATTTCCTCTTTTATTTGGTAATGGATTTTACAGAGTCTAGCAGTTTATTCCTACGACAGTTGTTGCGAAACGATTTGACATTCGATCAATTTGCATCGAAGTACATCCTAAATATCAACTCTACCTGTATTAAATAATGTCCACGTCATCAACGCGACAGACCTTCATGCGGGGACAAAACAAATTACATATATTTATTAAATTTGGGTTCGTTTTGTCCGCATTAAATTTTCTTTTTAAGAAAATTAAAAATAAATTGTTATTTGACATGGTGTTGTGTTGTGGAAGATGTTCGTCAATCAACCGAATGAAAGTTCGCGGTAAATTCAAATAAATGTTGCGTTCGGAACTGTTTGTTGGGAGATTCTGTACCTTGTCTGGCGTCTGCAGGTGTTATCGAATGTCGGGAAGATCCAGACGAATTCCACCCGTCTGGCAACCCTACCTCAAGCGTCAGCGTACAGGTGATCATCTAGAAGTTACGTAGATAGTTTCTTCAGAAAAATGTGGAGATGCGTACTTACTAATGCGAATGCTTCCACATTTAAGCGACCGACATACTGGCCCTATACATTATGCAGTGCCCTGTTTCTGTTTACTTGAGAAAGAGAGTATGAGTAACAAATACAAGTTTCTGCCACGAACATCGTCGCATAAGGAAATCTTTAACTTCATAAGAAAATTAAACAACAAATTCACCAGAAAGTAAGTAAGACGACTAAATCAACTAACGACGAAAGTAAATGTGACGTAAGGCAACGACGGATATGTCATCGCGTAAGTTATAAGCCGATCTCAACCAAAGTAATTCGTCAGAAAAATAACAATACCAAGTAGTTTCTTATGTCTATTTCAAGAACGTACACGAGAAAGAAAAAGGTTCAACTAAGTTAACGGAATCATTCTCAATTATACGGCAGAAAAGTGTGGCAAAAATACACTTTGGGTCTCACACGTCGGCGACGCAGTTTCCACTAGTCTCTGCAACAAAATGACGTCAAAAACTCCAGTTTGTCTAGCGCGTCACTTGCGCCAATAAAGCGACACCAGAGAAGTAGTCTAGTTCCACTTTCTCTTAAGTTTGCTACTAGGAAATTCTCGTTTTGATGTTCATAAACGCAAAACAATGTTTTCAGTACTTCTGTGAACTGGTGGTTTCTCAAGTCCAACACAAACTACTGCCCTCTGTTTCACTGTGTTTACGTAAAATAATGTCTGTTATCATGCGTTGTTTCTTTCGAGATCAGTCAACGCAGTTTGGTCTGAATGAAATTTATAGAACTGACACGATGTTTTGAAGATACAGCACATATTCCGCTGAATGCACTTTGCGAATGAAGAAGCAAAAAAGGCCATTCGTATCCTGTACGGATCACGACAGCCGGCTTATTTTATATTTACGTTTTACGAAGGTATTGGTTAAGGTAAAATCATTCAGCTCGCTGGATTGAACGAAGCCTTTGGCAGATACTAACTGTCGAAAGAAAACGCTGACGTTCTGATAAAAGTGCCGCACTCGCTATCATTTCCCGGATGTTAGGCAATCTCTGATTATCTCTGCGACAGAAAGGCTTCTAGCAGCATTTCACACGCTTCGTTCTGAGAAACACGCCAATAAAAAATATGAGCAAGTAACAAACATTTTATAAACTATTTCGTTCGACAGTTGTGATTACCTCTTTACTGCATGCGTTTCCAAGAGATCTTCATCAGTGAGAATCAGGTACCAAATATCTTACATTTGCAGAGAATTTCCTGTACTTTCACGTCTGATTTGCTGAAACGAGCTCTCACATCGTCCCACAACAATCACTAATTCACAGAGTCACCGCAGTATCGGAAAATCACGAACATAGGCCCACTATCAGGATTAGTCTTACTATCATTGATTTCAGAACTACGTTCTCTATACTTAATGAAAATTATCAGCAAAATCCATAGGCGTAAATGAATGAATAATGATCAAAGATATTTTCAACCGCTATTGCTTACACTTTTTTTTCATAAAATTGAGGAACACCTAATGTATGACATTTTGATCATCGCACTGCTGGGCTACAGGAAATACCTGTAGCATTTGATACGTAACATCAATGACATTGCAGTTCGATGAGTAGAACCGGCACAGATATTGTTATTTTCTCAAGTCGCCACTCTCCAGTAGCAGGTAAAACACTACAGTCCTGAAGCTGAAGGTTTAATTAATTTTCCTAACTACTGCAATCATTCGAACTGACAAGTCACACAGTTTTCTCGCGAAAATGTGCGTCTGTGAGATAACGCCGCCGTCGATAAGACTTCGCCTGTAAGACAAGTAAGACTTACCTATTTGAAGACTTTGGTGTGGAGTCAGTTATCCAAAGGAAGATGTGAAATCACTGCTTCGACAAGAACAAGACTGACTAGAAATAACCACTCACACCGCCACTTCCAACGTTACCGCGCTAAAGCGAAGCTGCGACTGTCGCGCTAAGCCACGAACACGTGCGGCCGGCCGCGCAAGGCACCGCCCATCAGCAGGGCTGCCAACCGCTGCGCGACAAAGTAACTAGCAAAAGGTTTCGCTGTTACATTGTTACCGGCATAGGACTGTTTGCCGCGATTATAATTTCTCCACAACACTAATTTAAACCCACCATTCGTTCCATTTATGGATTGCGTTGATTATTTAAGGGAAACGTAGTTACGAAATCAGTAATACTAGCATAGGCGCCGACTTTTGAAAATCTTGGGTTATACTCAATGGCGCATCCAGGGATCCTTATGCAAAAATCTCTATTTTAACGTCTACATTTTTCCAATTCCAAATACAAAGATAAGTTTAAAGTAATAATTTTTATTTTTATTTTAGTAGTATTTCTTCTTTTTTACTTCATCTGGTGTTAATTTACGACCATTTTAATCTCTGAAAGGAGAAAAGTAATTTTGAATGCACAGTAAAGAAATTAACAGCCACTAAATCAAATGTTCGTAAATCTATCGGACAAAACTGCGTGGTCATCAGTCCGTAACTTACAAACTACTTAAACTAAGTTAAACTAACCTAAGGACAACACACACACCCAAGCCCCAGGGAGGATTCGAACATCCGACGGCGAGCAACCGCGTGCCTCGCAGCGAGGCGCCTTAGACAGCTCGGCTACTCCACCGTGCCAGGAGGAAATGTGTGCCCCAAATGTCTGCGTATAATCTTCGTCATCGTCATCATCATCATTTTCCATCTCCAGTTTCCCGGGTGTGGCTAACAAGCGCTCTCCATCTCATCCGATCTTGATATAACATTTGGTCTTGGACATCATCCCAGTTAAAACCGTTCTTCTCTATGTCTGATTTAACTGCCTCTATCCATCGTCTCCTTGGCCTTCCTCTTGGTCTTCTTCCTCCCACTTCCATTCTGAAGTATTTTTTAGCTGTTCTTGTGCTATCCATTCTCATTACATGGCCATACCACTGCAGTCTTCGTTTCCCCAAGATGTTCGCAATAGGGACCCTGATAACAGCTGTTTCCCTGTGTACCTCATTTCTGATCTTGTCTCTCCTGGTACTTTGATTCATAGTCCTGATACACCTCATTTCTGTTGCTTGGATTCCGCTGTAATCCTTTTTTAGCAATGTACATGTTTCCAGGCCATAAATAAGGATTGGAGTGAAGTAAGTGTTATACAAAGTTAACTTTGCTGCCTGGAGTACTTTTTTGTCCCAGAGTAGATTCCGAACTTGCATGTAGAAATTTGATGCTTTTTGTGTCCTGTTGAGGATTTCTTGCCGGATGGTGTTGTCCTTGGAGAAAATACTTCCAAGGTACTGAAAGTGGGAAACTGATTTAATTTTTGTTCCCTCCAAGTAGATGTTTGAACTTGTTCCCTCTCTGCTTATGGTCACCTCAACCGTCTTGGTCTTGCTGATTTTCCTCTTATATATGAGAAAGTGTAAAGCGTTAGAAATGTTTGCGAATCGTGTATCTGAGGCGGCACTTGGAAACCAGCGCGGTATTCACCTAGCAGGATGTGAAAAACCGACTAAAAAAGCACTTCCAGGCTGGCCGGCACTCCGAACCCCCTTCGTAAATCCGCTTGGCGGATTCGAACCAGGACCGGTACGCCTCCCCGTTACGGAAAGCGGTGCATTAGACCACACGGCTAACCCAGCGGGTCAGTTCAAACCAATCTTCAGAGTGCCGCTAATTAATTATTTATATAGATCCCCGTAAATTTCTAAACGTAGTTAAAATATTTATTCGTTTTTACAGGCTTGAATACAAGGAGTATAGTATTTCTACTAGGGCGTACCTTTCCTACTGCCTTGAGAAACTGAAAAGCGGGGAAAAGAAGTAATGAAAACGTCGATAAGAGGCAGTAAATCTATGCTGATTGAACATCGTATGCCTTAATAGTCGGAACAGAGTATAGGAGTTAGTATAAAGAATGTAAGCAGCAACTAGCGTGACGTATTAGTAATTTAAGCCCTTTCTGCACGGGAAGTTAGAGCTTACGAGATTACTCATGATGCACCGGTCACGCCGTCCGCGTACAGTGTAGACGCGTCCACTTGCACAAGATGCACGCATACGATCGCTAGTAGACGGAATAGGATGGATCCTATTCTCACGCGTATGGACGTGCTTCGCGCATGCGCAGACGACCGAATGGGGAACCCAGCAGACAAACGAAACAAAGTCGCGAATTTGTTTGAGAATGTATACTTGTCTCCTGCTCAGAGGAACGTAGTTTTTCGACTCAGTCGTAAGTATTTTAGGAGGTGATACTATAGAGGAATTGCATTAAAAATTTCAAATAACATATGTACAATTTTTGCTGAATGCAGAGATAAAGCTGTTAATATGAAACCAAACAAACGTAGAGCAAACGTAAATCAAGAAATTTTCATTGATTTATCCGTCGGTTCTTGGTAGTACATCACACTGACTTCAAAGTAGAATTTTTTGTATGTTCTATGCGTTCATTTCTACTTGGTTACCCGGTTTTCGGCTTACTAGGACATATTCAGACTTCAAAGTACGTCGAAAACCGGTTGTTTAAATAAAAATCCATATGGTGATCTAGCAAGAACCGACGAAGGAATCAGTCAAAATATCTAAATTTGCATGTGCTTTAAGTTTGTTATAAATACCAAGAGCTGTATCTCTGTACCCAATAAAAACTGGAGACACGTTATATGAAATTTTAACTGCAAATCGTCTTTATCACCATCTTCTAAAATCTTTGCTATTTTTCCTGAAACATGCTGCAGTTAACAATGAAATATTTGTGTTTTGTGAGTATTATTTGAAGTTTAATCACAGTTAAAGTCTATGTATAGACAACTGAGCTTGTTCATCATATACTTAGGTGCCTCAAACCGCAGGGGCTGGAAGTATGTAGTCGCATTTTATAATGAGAACTTAACAAATGTGAGCGACTTAGTTACGCATGAACTGCACGAAAACAAAGTTTCACAGTGGCGTCTACAACACAAATAAATGTTTTAATCGTCACAATAATCATAATATATCTTACAGTTACGAAAAGTGATCTGAACTCAGTGATTCATTTGCTGTAATTCGACAACAAACCAAGTAGACACGTGAAGCAGACGATTCGATAAATGCGTACCGTTTGAACGCTTCTTTGTAGTTCGACGGTCTATCGCAATGAGCGCTGCAGCTGACAACGATTTTCTTGTGCCTGTTGCACGTCTCGCATAGAAAGGGCTTTAGAAAGAAGGAAGGACGATTCGACTTTAATGTCCCTTCGGCAGCGCGGCCATTGCAAACTGAACACAGGATAAGAAGGAAATCGACCGTGCCCTTTAAAGAGAACTATCGTGACATTTGCCTGGATGTATTTACAGGTTCATTTAATAAGCTCGAAAGCAGCGTCACGGAGATGAGCAGTCGATTCCAGCTGCAGACGTAGTATAAGAGGCGTTCCTTATCACGGCATGGGCTAGTGTTAAACTTCGGAGAGTCAACCAATACCAGTGGCGGCTGGTGCTTCAGATGACTGGTAGTTCACGTCTTTGAGTGCCGCATCTTGATAGTGATAGTGGCGCCACCTCTTCTCCCCCCCCCCCCCCCCAATCCCGCTCAGCGCAGGTGGAAAGCACCCCGTCCCCCCTTTCTTTTTTAGATATACCGGGTGATCAAAAAGTCAGTATAAATTTGAAAACTTAATAAATCATGGAATAATGTAGATAGAGAGGTAAAAATTGACACACATGCTTTGAATGACATAGGGTTTTATTAGAAGCGAAAATAAATAAATAAATAGAATAAAATAAAATAAAAGAAAAAAACAGAGGTATTGCTAGGCGCTTCAGTCACAGTCTGCTCGGCCACTACGGTCGGGGGTTCGAATCCCCCCTCGGGCATGGATATTTGTGCCGTCCTTAGTTGTACGTAGTTCATAAGCAGTTTGTAAGTTTAGGGACTGATGACCCCGTAGTTAAGTCCCTTAAGCTTAACACACATTTATTGCTAGGCGCGTGAAAGATCTCTTGCTCACGTCGTTTGGTAATGATCGTCTGCTCAACCGCCACTTTCGTCATGCTTGGGCTTCCAGGTCCCCAGACCTCAGGCCGTGCGATTATTGCCTTTGGGGTAACCTGAAGTCGCAAGTGTATCGTGATCGACCGACATCTCTAGGGATGCTGAAAGACAACATCCGACGCCAATGCCTCACCATACATGCTTTACAGTGCTGTTCATAACATTATTTCTCGACTACAGCTATTTCTGAGGAATGATGGTGAACATATTGAGCATTTCCTGTAATTTGTTATGCTTATTATTGCTTTTCTGATCAGATGAAGCGCCATTTGTCGGACATTTTTTGAACTTTTCTTTTGCTTCAAACAAAACCCCATGTCATTCCCAGCATGGGTGTCAATTTTTTCCTCTCTATCTACATTATTCCGTGATTTATTAAGTTTTCAAATTTATACTGAGTTTTTGATCACCCGGTATTTTCGTTAAAAGATCTGCAGAATGTCTTACCTCGGCTTGTTTGCGCTTGCAAAGGCCTATTAATTTATTTCACACTTTTGTTCCAAGCTTAAAGCTGAATAATTTGTTTCTAAAAGATACTGAACGCTGCTCAATTTTCTTTTATAATAAATTTCAAGAACATATAAATATGCACATGAACACTGAAAGACAGTAAGTAACTGATTATGCTGTTAAGTGACTGTAACAAATGAAACTGTTACGATGAAGAGCCAAGCTTCCTTCGGGTCACGTGACACTGTAAGCAGCACTCCTTCCTAACTTTAAGCATGCGATAGGCCGCTCTTCCCAACATCTTTTCAAACAGTTAAATATCAGTTACAGCCTAGAGTATAAACGCCATTTTCCCCTCAAAATCGCTACACATCTGCTACAACATCCAAAGATATGAGGCAAGTAACAATACAAAAGTCATTGTTGTTCTCGTATCTGTTAAAAAGAAGCCTTTCTCAATTATGTGTTCGTATAGCATAATGTCACTGTTTTAGAAATACGTTTTGCTGCTTTCTTTAAGTTTGTATCCATTAAAAAAATCAATACTCGTTTATATTGTTTATATATTTTTGTATTTGACAAATCTGCTTAATAACAATGTATTCTGAACTGGTCCATAGAGGGGGGACGTTATTTATATGAACCAATTGTAACGCTACTGTTTATTACTGTAAACTTGTATCTCTTCAACGTAAACGGCATCTTGTGAAACATACCTACGTTACGTTTATAATGTTTACAATCGTATGTAAAAACCGATGTAATGTACCTGTATGTTTTGTACTGATTATGTGATCCTATATTCTTGTTTTGTAGATAAGACACTGGTGATGGTTAGTTACCTATCCGAAATCGATCTGTGATCAACAAAAAGATTTATTGCGACCGAACGCTGTGTTATTCCCAGTAATTATATCAACGGTCGCTGTGCACAACAATCCGATTGTGGATTCAAACATAGTGAACATGATATTTGACAAAAGATAACCAAATCCGGCAAGAGACAGCGAATCTGATAAAAAAAAGGCTAAATCTAACAAAAAAGATAATAGGTATAAAAAAGAACGTCTAATCTGACCGAAAACATCACTGACTTTGGTTTTAAAAAAATGAAAATTGCCAAAAAGGCAGCAAAACTAGTAATATGAACAGGATTTGAAAAAGAAATAATAAATTTCACACACACATATATACATATACCGAGAAGCGAAAATTATAGCACCAAGACTGCCAAAAAGAATAACAGTATAATTGGCAAAAAACGTTGAAATTAGCAAACAAATCACCAAATATCGAAAAAAGTGACTAAATTTGCCAAAAAGAGGAACGAAAGTGACAAAAATAGAAAACGGATTTTTCTAAAATATTACTCCGAATGTGGCAAAAAATAACATCGAAGTCGTTAAAGAAATAACAATCGATTTTGCAGAGAAATAACACAGAATTTAGCAAAGAAATAACATCAAATTTGGCAGAAAAATAATACAGAAATCGGAAAAATAGCAGTAATAGCGAAAAAATGAAAATGATATCAGTACAGAACAACACCTGAATTGCTAAAAGAAAGAGGTTGTGGTCATAAATAATTTCTTACGTGTCTACTTATGACGTTTTCAATGTTAGCGCAAGAAAAACAATGAACGACGAGTGCGACAGAATTTACAAAATAAAAAATTAAATAGAAGGAATGCACTATATAAACGAGTCACAAATATGGTAAACATGTTAAACAGAGCCTAATCTTTTCTATCTCCCGAAACGATCGCTAGCCACTGTTACAGCCAGTGGTCGCAACGCCCCAGCTGTATAACGCCTGCTTCGTATGCAACACGCCTGTTGCCTGAGTGAAGCGTACTGCATACCAATACGACGTCCATTTGCTCGATTCAGCAACAGCAAAAAATGTCGTCGTAGATGAGCGGCACTGATTCATGAAAATTATGAGGCTCTGCATAAGCATTCAGTGCATAACTGAAGATATCTGCCATTAGAGTCGTTGTATGTGTTTTTGCGGCTTCGGTGGATAACACGCAACATGTAAACCTCAACTAAGAATGAATGCAATACCAGTTGCACTGTTATTGTCAAAGACAGATTTGCAACGATAATGTACGCCAAAATACGATATGGGACCGTGCACATTTGGCAGAGGTCTTATGCTACTTCCATAATTGTGGTTTCATACAGAAGTAGTGAGTCTGTCCGTAGCAAATTACCTTCCAAAATATATTGTATTCTTGTACAGAAATTACTCCGCTTATAGAGAGTTTAGAATTAGTCCATTGCGTATTGCCCTCTAACAAATATTTCTTTTGTCTCCGAATCGTTGTCAAAATTTAAAATGGAGCTTGCTGAAACATTCAACGCTCTTGTGATTGCAGTCTGTATCCGTATTGCTTCTAGGACTACATATACCGTACCCTCCACGTTCTTTTTATACAGTTTGAATGATGCAGTTTTAAAAATTAATATTACATGTATTTATTAATTTAGATGGACAAACCTTACAGCATAAGCAGTGTCCAAGATTTTGATGCACTAATTATAATTATTTAATATGTGCACCCCTTCTCATACAAAACACTACATGTTAATCACATTCTTCCCATACGTGCGTAGCATCTCATCTACAATTATCAGCATTGCATACTTCAAATGATACGCTTTCTAAACGGACACGTGGCGTCTCGAGACACGTCTTCGGCAGTTAATTATATAATAGGCAGGCATCACTGAAGACAATTCAGTGAATGATATTCCAGGCTCATGTGTCGTACAAATCTGCAAACGGGCTTGTTTCTGTGACCCGCCTGTTAATCGTCCTTGTGGTCACTGGAGCACTAGCATGTAGGATCGATGATGTGGCTATGTGAGCTTTCCCGACGTATTATCTGTTCAAATTCATGTCGGGTCTCCAGTTGGATGATACTACAATATTTATACAATATTTCTGCGGTCCACCTGGCCGCCATAATCAGACGAGAAACACTATGAAGATCTCGCTGTGACTCATAGATTTACTTGTGGGTTTCGATGTGTTCTCTTTTTACTCAGGACCTCTTCAGGAGTCATTGATTTTAATTAATGAAAATCTAGAAATGAAATGACGAAGCTCTGCAGCCATGTTCTATCGTCTGCCTATTTTTATTCATTGACAGGTATTCTGAGCAGTCTGACGGTGTGGCTATGAAGAGTCCATAATCGCCCATATGCGTCAACTTCTTATGGACGACTTTGAGGAAATGGCCCGGAAAACATTTGGTTTGAAGCCGACTTGTTTTTTACGGTATGTTGACGATACGTTTCTTGTTTGGCCACAAGGAGCAGTTTCTCTGCGCCGGTTACTGGATAATTTTCATTGTCTCCGTCCTAATATCAAACTCACGATGGGGATCGAAAAGGAGCAGAAGTTACCCTTTTTGGATGTGTTGGTTTATGAAAAGAATGTCGGAACTCTTGGACACAGACTTTACATGAAACCTATGCACACTGATAGGTATTTACATGATACCATCAGCCATCCATCTTTTCAAGGTACAGAAGTCTTACGGACGTATGCAATCTCGGATGCTGACAACATCCTAACGTTGTGTTCAATCATAACGAGTAAAGAGACAGACATATTCGAGGTGCTGTTGAGTTTGGACCACTACCTAAGCCAGCTAGACACTTCCAGTTCTGTGGTTTTTCTACCATATGCTGAGAACGTGTCTGCCAAGATAGCTAGAATCTTCATGAACAATGGAATCAGATGTGTTTTTCGTCCGACAGTAAGAGTAGAGCACTTTTCGCTCTGTTACAGACTATTTAGGTCTGAGGAAGGCTGGAGTTTACAAAATACCACGTAAGTGAGGCAAAACAAACATTGGCTAAACTGAAACTTCCTGGCAGATTAAAATTGCGTGCCGGAACTGGGACTCGAACCTGGGACCTTTGCCTTTTGCGGGCAAGCGCTCTACCGACTGACTCACGATGCCGCCTCACAACTCTACTTCCGCCAGTACCTCGCCTCCTACTTTCCAAACTTCACAGAAGCTCTCCTGCGAAACATGCAAGACCAGCACTCCTGGAAGATAGGATATGGTGGAGACATGGCTTAGCCACAGCCTAAGGGATGTTTCCAGAATGAAACTTTCACTCTGCAGCGGAGTGTGCGCTGATATGGAACTTCCTGGCAGATTAAAATTTAATCTGCCAGGAAGTTTCATATCAGCGCACACTCCGCTGCAGAGTGAAAGTTTCATATTAGCTAAACTATTCGTACCCTTAATGACAGATGTGATGAACATCATCGCCATACGCAATTATTGCAGCCTCATGAATCCGCGGTGGCTGAACAGTGAGTCACGGTGGAGTGACTGAGCGCTCTAAGGCGCCTTGATGCGGAGCTTGCGGTTGCTCACCGTCGGAAGTTCGAGTCCTCCCTCAGGCATGGGTGTGTATGCGTTGTCGTTAGTTTAGTTTAAGTTAAAGTAGTTTGTAAGCATAGGGACTGATGATCAAAGAAGTTAAGTCCTATAGATGTACAGACATTTGAACTTATTGGCCCACTTTAGGTTATGGTAGTAACACTAAAAGTGGGCCTTTGCGATCGTCTTTTGACAGCTCGAAATTTAAATGAAAATAGCGTATTAACCGTTCATCTGACACGGAAACTGAATACATGAATCTGCAGATGAGAAATTTCTCTACAAATTTGCCGTCTTATCTCTGTCACATCTCGCATCGTTTCAGAGAAATTTGCAAAAATAACGGCGATTTTGGGATGTCTGTTTGTCTGCAACGTGTTCCCACTTTATAGGTCGAACCGTTCAACCGATCTCCACCAAATTATACAGCTCTAATCGTTGGCCGCCAGAGGCCAGAACCTGGCTTTTTCAAATATTTAGGATAACAACTACGTTATTAACACCAGAAAAGCCGTTTGTACTATAATTTTAATTGCAAATAAACCGCTTATCTAACACGAAAATTGAACAACTGAATTTGTAGAGGAGTAAATTCTCTACAACTTTGCTCTCTTATGTTTTTTTCACATCTCGTATCACTTGAGAGATATTTGCAAAAATAACGGCGATTTGACACCGTCCATTGATTTTACGAAAACCAGCCATTCGCAGATGTCACGTGACATTCCACGCCCATAACTCTCTCTGGCATTCGCCATCCTGCGTTGCGTTCAAATCAAATGTTTGTAAATCTATCGGACCAAACTGCGTGGTCATCAGTCCGTAGCTTACAAACTACTTAAACCTAGGTAAACTAATCTAAGGACAAACACACACACCCATGCCCCAGGGAGGACTCGAACCTCCACGGCGAGCAACCGCGCGCTCCACAGCGAGACGCTTTAGACTGCTCGGCTACTCCAACGAGGCTTGCGTTGCGTATTTGATGATTTTCTTAGTATAACATACACGTTGTTATTTCAAAGCAACGGCGCACTGAAGAATTAGCAAAAACACGTCGTTCTTCGTAAGATAAATGATAATCTAGTGTCTAAAAATGCCATATTAGCATCAGTTAACAACTGCCATCAATAATACGAAAATAAAGGGGGAATTTCGTAACTGTTCGCCGCAGTGTAGTGGGCAGCGCGTTGTGTTGTAAAGCACATGGTCAGTGGTTCGGAACCCGTCACAAACAAACATTTTTTCTCCTTTTTTCCTAAAAGGGTTACGTGTTGGGATCCCCGCCAGATCCTAGGTTTTTTTTTAGTGACACTTTCCACTTCTTTCGCCTCTGGAATTATCGCTCATGAGAAAAATACCGAGTAGCACCGTGCTTCACAACCCACGTTAAACTATAGGTCCCCCTATAACTGGCTGGGTAAGTCAGTTCGAAGGTCGGAGGAAGGCAACAGCATACCACCTCCAAACAGGACCATGCCTAGTAAAGCACTGTGGTGTTCAAACCAATCTTCAGATTGTTGACTGCTTTACCTTTTTTTTTTTTACCTTAAGCCTATGGTCCACTACATAAGGAGTAAATAGTCGTTATTAGGGGGAGGGTCAGATATGCTCCGAGGCCAGTACAAGTAGATGTAGGAGAATCCTCTAGCGTTTCCTATTTTTTATTTTCCTGGAACGGCTTTCTAGAGAATATCAGCTAGCTCAGAGGATTTCTCTGCTGCTCTGTTTTAGAAATTTGACAAGCCAGAACATGCTTAGGCACCTGTTACCTGAGAGTGCTAGGTCGTTGGGATCCCATCTAAGAGACGGCCAATATTCCTTGCAATCCGTTCATATTTTCCTGCTTTCAGTGATATATGACACTGGTTTCATGGCGTTCCACCGCTGTTGCAGACCATGTACCAAAAGCTTTCTCGTAAACAATCTTTTTGGGAGGTTTGCCTGTGGGTGCAGAGACCTGAAAGAGACAACGGTTACTGAAAAATATATTCAAGATGAAAGTAAAACCTATATATGTACGTTCATTCACTTTTCTCTCGTGTTAATAAACCTACCTTCATGACATAAAATACTAAATAAAACGAAAATTAGCGAGTTAAATTGGTGAAAGTAATTACCTGATATGTTACTGCCTGACCATTATTTTACAAAGTGAAAGAGACCACAAGTGTGGGAACAAATAGATATTGATTAACCGCTCTACACACAAATGTTAGAAGTGCTTAAATAAAAACCTGAATCTCAGTTTAAAAAATATGACTCTAATAGAAAAAACCGATGCACCTTCAAGGAGATAAGCAAATTCGTCACAAATTTATATTCATACAACTATCAAACAAAATACAACTTTGGCAACCGATCGATATTCGTGTGTCGCGCTGACTGACTTAATATACAAAGATTTCATCATTTGAGAGAAGATTGGGCTGAAAGAAGCCACTGCTCGGCGATGTTGGCATGAATGGGCGAATCACCGCCAAAAAAACGTGAGGCTCGAGCAGTCGTTAAAGAGACACTCATAGCCTCGGATTCATCATTAACATCGATCCTGTTCAAATTCTTGTCGGTTCTCCAGTCTAAGGCAACTTCAGTCTTCACACCTTGCCGTCATCAGCAGGTGCGAAATTCTGAACGACAGAACATTTGTATGTAGCAAATTTGCGAAAGAGCATGCGTCAATTAAAGTGAGCGAGCTTTTGCTCGTAGCTGCTGCCCCCTGGCGCAACAGAAGCTGCAGCGCCTCCATGTGGCGAATTCCGTCGAAAAATGATATATCGCGAGAGATCGTCGCTCGTGGCCGTCTGATTCAGATGCCGATCTTTCTGACAACAAAGGATTCATGTTTTACTCACTGGGTATCAACTATCACGATTAATGATTGTATCTGTTAGTCTTACTTTGACAGATTCTTTTGAAACGCAGTCACAGTGACGCGAAGAATTTGAAAATACTTGTGTCTCATCGTGTGGCATCCTGTGTCACTCTGCAAGGCAGTGTTCCGAAAAAAATCGCACTGACGTGTTTTACGGCTCACTTTAGATTTGTAGTTTTATAATTTTTTTGCAAACATTTCGGACAAATAGAATAATGTAAATAATAGCAAATTATAATGATATGATTACGACTCTACTATTGTGATGTCGTTGTTATAGGAGGACCTACAGTTTAACGTGGGTTCCGAACGGTGCTATTCGGTATTTTTCACATGAGCAATACTGCCAGAGTAGGAAAAAGTCTAAAGTGACAGATAAAAATCCTAGGACCTGGCGGAAATCGAAACCGCGACCTTTCGATTTTTAATCTGGCACTCTACCATTTTTTTTATGTATTTCTTTATGTGGTGGTCTTGGGCTGTAAGGGATATTTTGCAACTGTATTTTGTTTCTTCTTAATTTCTTTTATTATGATTTTATTTTATGTGTAGTATTAACAAAATAAAACCGTCTTTTCCATGACGAGCTACTGTTGAAATGAAATTAATTAGTCGTGGTAGGCAATAGCGTAGACTGGCGATAAAAATAATAAGAAAAGGAAGGGAAAAAAATTGGGAGACCGCATTTTCTGCATATTACTCCACTATGGACGCTGCCAAATCGTCATAGCATGTCTTGTCGTAGCACTGAACAGGTACCATTGATCTGTTCGGCCACTTTTTTTTTTTTTTTTTTAATGATGTAGAAACGAGAATGTTTGACATACAAAAGAAACAATAGTAATGATATTACGGGATGATAACAAAATAACTTTTCCATCACACGTGCAGATTTAATGAAAAAAAAAGAGAGGCAAAAAAAATCTTGAAAATTAAGCATCTTCCTCCACATAAGGGTGGTATGGGACTTTCCTCGATCGTTGCATGCCTCGTTCCTGCAGCACCGCCTTGTGTCTGCAATTTCGTACCGTTTGTGGTTTCATGGATTGGCACTTCCCATCAGCAGTATCTTCTGTTTTTCTTCGTAAGATGTCAAAGGAAGTTTGGCACTCCCCAACTTTGTGGTATCATTGTGCAACCGAGGCGTTACGTTTACTTTAGGCACATACTTAAATTATAAGCAACTATCAGAGGGAAAGAATCAGTTAACGCTAGGTGGACGTAGCGTGTGCTGCAGTCATGTGTGGAAATAGCTTATTCAACTACGAAACATATTCCGGGGAAGCGGTGTAAATAGTGGCGGGTTTGAAAGTGTTATCATCAGGTGTTGCAGCAGAACAACGGATGGATCCTGCCGGGCCGGTCGCGGTGGCCGAGGGGACTGAGGCGCTCCCGTCACGGTCTGCACGGCCACTACGGTCGGGGGTTCGAATCCCCCCTCGGGCATGGATATTTGTGCCGTCCTTAGTATAAGGTAGTTGATAAGTAGTTTGTAAGTTTAGGGACTGATGACCCTGTAGTTAAGTCCCATAAGCTATACAAACATTTGAACATTTGATCCTGCCGTTCGTCTGAATGCGCGCCATGCTGCGTTATGCGCCTGCGCTTTGAAGACGAGCGTCCCAGCGCCGGAGGCCGCACTTGCAACAGTCTGGAGTGTATAGCTGAAGTGGTATGGGGCAGCTATGGGGACTTCAGGAGTGCTTCCGTGGTAAGGCCTTCGATCCTCGTCCCCCCCGACTCACTGGATATTGCAGGGTACGAGACCGCTACCACGCATCGGAGGAATGCTGGTATGGCAGTGGCGGATTAAGATTGGGGGGAGGGGGGCGGATCGCCCCGGGGCTACGGTCTTGGGGGGCCTCCAAATACCTGGAAAGCTAGGTTTTTTTAAGCGCGCTTGGCATCTTCTTTTGTTGGAGCCTCCAAATCTATCTAGAAAACTATTTTTTTAGACTCTTCCGTGCCTCTCGTACTGGGGGAGGCTCCCAATTCTTTTTTATAGTAATACAAGTTTTTCCTAGTGGCAAGTGGACAGGGGAGGGCCTCATTTTGATTCACCGCCGCCCCGGGCCTCCAAAACCCTTAGACCGCCACTGCTATATGGAAGGAATTAATAAAAGCATTATTCGAAAACTAGTTTACTCACACCATGGGGTGTATACACTCATCCTGGTAACACTGCTTCTCGACGCCTTCTATACTCACAACAGCTGGGACTGAAAAGTTCGGACGTCCAAATTAATCACATCCCTCGGTGTTAGGGTTCGTCATTGTGGTGGCAGTATGGCAATTTTTCTCCACTGAACCATTAGGTCACGCAGTCGCCTACATCGCATACTACATACTAATAAAATTTCACAATCCTGTAACGATGAAATTTTATTGACGGTAGCGAATTTTAAACTCAGTATTTTAATCATCATCATTAGAGACTGATTATGCCTTTCAGCGTTCAGTCTAGAGCATAGTACCTCTAATAAAATTCCTCCATGATCCCCTATTCAATGCTAACATTGATGCCTCGTCTGGTGTTATGCCTTTCACTTCAAAATCATTCTGCACCGAATCTAAGTACTTTCTTCTTGGTCTACCTCGACTCCTCTTACCCTCCACTGACGAGCTCATGAGTCTCTTAGGTAACCTTGCTTCTCCCGTGCGTGTAACATGACCCCACCATCTCAGTCTGTTCGCTCTAACTGCTTTATCTATGGTGTTCATTCGCAGATTTTCTTTGATTTTCTCATTATGGACACCCTCCTGCCATTGTTCCCATCTATTGGTACCTGCTATCATTATTGATACTTTCATATCTGTAACCTCTATCTTATGAATAATGTAACCTGTATCCACCCAAGTTTCACTCCCATACAACAAAGTAGGTCGAAAGATAGAACGGTGCACTGCTAACTTAGTCTTGGTACTTACTTCCTTCTTGCAGAAGAGAATAGATCTTAGCTGAGCACTCACTGCATTAGCTTTGCTGCACCTCGATTCCAGTTCTTTCGCTATGTTGCCATGCTGTGAGAAAATACATCTCAGGTACTTGAAACTGTCTACCTGTACTAACTTTGTTCCTCCTATCTGGCACTCAATCTGTTTGAATCTCTTTCCCACAGACATTACTTTCGTTTTGGTGATGCTGATCTTCATATCATAACCCTTGCACCTCTGATCGAGCTCTGAAATATTAGTTTGCAACCTTTCAATCGAATCGGCCATTACAACTAAGTCATCCGCATATGCGAGACTGCTTATTTTGTTTTCACATACTTTAATTCCGCCCTGCCAGTCTACTATTTTCAACATATGATCCATGAATAGTATGAACAGCAGTGGTGACAGGTTACAGCCTTGTCTTAGCCCCGAAACTACCCTGAACCATGAGCTTAATTTGCCATCTACTCTAACTGCTGCCTGACAGTCTACGTAAAGCCCTTTAATTGCATGCAGAAGTTTGCCTCCTATACCATAATCTTGAAGAACTGACAGCAGCTTCCTCCTAGGAACACGGTCATAAGCCTTCTCCAGATCTATGAAACATAGATACAATTCCCTGTTTCACTCATAGCACTTTTCCATTACCTGCCGTAAGCTAAAGATCTGGTCCTGACAGTCTCTAAGAGGCCTAAGCCCACATTGATTTTCATCTAACTTGTCCTCAATTAATACTCGCACTCTCCTTCCAACAATACCTGAGAATATTTTGCCTACAACGCTAATTAAAGAGATACCTCTATAGTTGTTGCAATCTTTTCTGTTACCATGTTTGAAAATTGTCGTGATTACAGCTTTCGTCCAGTCAGACGGAACCTGTCCCGATTCCCACGCTTTTTCATTTATCCTGTGTAACCATTTGAGATCTGATATTCCACTGTATTTGACGAGTTCCGGCTTAATTTCATCCACCCCAGCCGTTTTATTGCACTGTAATCTACTGACCATTTTCTCCACTTCCTCAAATGAGATCCTGTTCCCATCGTCGTTCCTACCTGAAAATCTGACACATCATTGAACGTTTCACCTACATCATTGAATGTTTCACCTACATTGAGCAATTATTCAAAATATTCCTTCCATCTGCCCAAGGCATCCACAGGATTGACTAGCAGCTTTCCTGACCTGTCCAAAACACTTGTGAATTCCTTCTTCCCTCCCTTTCGAAGATTGCTAATTACGCTCCAAAATGGCTTTCCCGCGGCTTGGCCCAGAGATTCCAGCTTCTTTCCAAAGTCTTCCCATTATTTCTGCTTGGATTCTGCAATTATCCGTTTGGCGTTGTTTCTTTCTTCAACATAACTTTCTCTGTCTGCCTGATTTCTAGTATGGAGCCATTTTTGAAATGCCTTCTTTTTCTTTTTACAGACTGCCTTGACTGTGTCATTCCACCAGGCTGTCTGCTTCTTCCTACCTTTACACACTACTGTTCCAAGACATTCTCTAGCTGTTTCCAATAGTGTGTCCCTGCACCTTGACCATTCCTCTTCCAGTGACTGTAAATCATTACATTCAACTAACTGGTACCTTTCAGAGATCATTGTTATGTATTTGTTCCTAATTTCCTTGTCTTGAAGCTTCTCCACTCTTATCCTTCTACAAACGGACCTGACTTTCTGCTCTTTTGGTCTCACAAAACCAATTTCACTGCAGATTAAATAATGATCAGTATCATCAAAGAACCCCCTGAACACACGTGTGTCCTTGACTGTCTTCCTGAATTCCTGATCTGTTATTATATAGTCAATGATAGTTCTGGTTCCCCTTCCTTCCCACGTATAGCGGTGAATGTCCTTATACTTAAAGAAGGAGTTTGTGATAACTAAACCCATACTGGAACAGAAATCCAAGAGAAGCAGAAAAAATAAACAGAAAAAATATTTGTAATTCTAAGGGACCAAACTGGTGAAATCGTCAGTTCCTTTAAACTACTAAAAATAACTTATGCTAAGTTCAACACACACACCAATGCTCGAGGGAGGACTCGAAACTAAAATTGCGTGCTTATGGAATGTCCCCACAATTGTGCGATTGGATTCGTGATTTCCTGTCAGAAAGGACACATCTACATCTACTTGGGATACTCTGCAAATCACATTTAAGTGCCTGGCAGAGGCTTCATCGAACCTCATTTCTAGTGTTTATCTCCCATTCCACTCTCGAATAGCGCGCGGGAAGAAAGAACACCTGAATCTCTCCGTTCGAGCTTTGATTTCTCGTATTTTATTCTGATGATCATTTCTACCTATGTATGCGGGAGTTAACAATATATTTCGCATTCGGGGGAGAATGTTGGCGTTTGGAGTTTCGTAAGTAGCCCAGGCCGCAGCGACAAGCGCCTTTGTTGTAATGATTCCCATACCAGATCCTGTATCATTTCCGTAACTCTGTCTCCCCTGTATCGTGACAATACAAAACGTGCTGCCCTTCTTTCGTTTTTTTCGATGTCCTCCGTCAAACCTGATAGGGATCCCACACTGGGCAGCAATACTCCAAAAAAGGTCGTACAAGCGTAGTTGTAATTGACGGTAAGTCATCGAGTAGAACAAAAGTGATATCTGGCGCTCCACAAGGAAGTGTTATAGGGCCCCTACTGTTCCTTATTTTTATAAACGATTTGCGAGACAATCTGAGTAGCTCTCTTAGACTGTTTGGGGATGATTCTGTCATTTATAGGTTAGTAAAGTCACCAGAAGATTTAGAAATTGATATGGAACAAAAATCGACAATTGACCCTTAACAATGATGAGTGTGAGATCATCCATATGACTACTAAAATAAATCCGTTAAACTTCAGTTACACGATAAATCAGTCAAACCTAAATATCTAGGAGTAACAATTGCCATCAACTGAAATTGGTAAGAGCCCATAGTAAATATTGCAGGGAAGGCGAAGACTACGTTTCATTGGCAGAACACTTGGAAGATGAAACAGTTCTGCTAAAGAAACTGCCCACACTACACTTGTGCGTCCTATTTTGGAGTATTGATGCGCATTATGGAATTCACACCATGTGGCACTGACGGACGATTTAGAGAAAATTCAGAGAAGGGCAGCTCGTTTTGTATTATCGCTATATAGGAGAGAGAATGTCAGGGAAAGGATACACGAATTGGGGTGGAAAATATTAAAAGAAAGGCGTTATTTGTTGCGGCGAGATCCATTTGCAATATTTCTTTCAGCAACTTTGTCTTCCGAACGCGAACATATATTGTTAGAATCCACCTACACAGGGATACATGATCATCATAATAAAATAAGAGAAATCAGATATAAAACAGAAAATTAGGTGTTCTTTTCTCCCGTGAGCTACTGGGGAATGGAATTGTAGAGAAATATCATGAAAGTGGTTCGATGAACCCTCTGCCATGCATTTCAGTATGACTTGCAGAGTATCCATGTAGATGAAGATGTAGACCACCAGATCCGGAATGTAGCCCCTCAGACCGCAAGGCCATTCCCGCATGGAATAAATAAATATTTTAGATGCTACAATGCAGTGTCAAACTACACTGGTCAGAAGAATTAGGGCGTCAATTCAGATATCTATGTTATGAAGTACATGCACCGTCAGAATGAACTAAAACGGTTCGACGTCTTTCTGTCGGTTCTACGGAGTGGAGACAACAACATTACAGTAACCGAGACAGTAGCTATAACAGAAAGTTACTGCAATGGAAGTTGCTGTTTCCTAGTGCTTATTCTACCAAACAATTACACAGGCAGTTGGGTTCAGGTAGGGTAGTGAGCAGGGACTGGAATGCAGCAACTACGTGACTTACCCGAAGCTATGGCATGGAGAGCATAGGAAGGTTGGAAGCGGGACAGACACAGGTGGAGGTGGCTGCAGCTACTGAAGTGTCCCAAAGTGAAATATCTAGGTGTTGGACGCAGTTTCAGACGACAGGAACCGTTAAAACAAGGCTAGGCCAGGGTTCTCTATAGGTAACACCAGCAAGACATGACCGTTATCTTCGGTTAACAGCCCATATCAGCCTGTTCGCTCTAACTGCTTCATATATGGTTTTAATTACCAGGTTTTCTTTGATTTTCTCATGATGAGCATCCTCCTGTCATTGTTTCCCTCTATCAGTACCTCCAATCATCTTTTCTACTTTCATATTTGTAACCTCAGTCTTATTAATAAGGTATCCTGTATCCTTGCAGATTTCACTCCTATGCAAAAATGTTTATCGAAAGATAGAGCGGTGCACTACTAATTTAATCTTGGTACTGACTTCCTACTTGCACAAGAGAGTAAATCTTAGTTGAGCACTCACTGCATTTGCTTTGCTACACCTTTATTCAAGTTCTGTCACATGTTGCCATCCTCTGAGAAAATACATCCACCTGTTCTTTGTTCCTCCTATTTGGCGCTCAATCTATTTAAATCTCTTTCTCACAGACATTACTTTTGCTTTGAAGATGCTGACTTCATATCATAACCCTTATACTTCTGATCTAGCTCTGAAATATTAGTTTGCAACTTTCAATCGAATCTGCCATCACATCTCAATCGACTGTATACGCGAGACTGCTATTTTCTTTCATCTATTTTAAAGTCATCCTGCCAGTCTATTTTTTAACATATGATCCATAAATAGGATAAACAACAGTGGTGACAGGTTACAGCCTGGTCTTACCCCTGAAATTACCCTAAACTAAATTTACTTTCAACACTAACTGCTGCCTGACAGTCTACGTAAAGATTTTTAATTACCTGCATATCTGGTTCTGACAGACTATAAGAGCCTAAACCCACACTGATTTTCATCCAACTTGTCTTCAACTAATACTCGCACTCTCCTTTCAACAATACCTGAGACGATTTTCCTCGCAACGCTGCTTAAAGAAATATCTCTGGAGTTATGACAATCTTTTCTGTTCCCGTGCTTGAAAATTGGTGAGATTACTGCTTTCGTCCAGTCAGACGGAACCTGTCCCGACTCCCATGCCATTTCAGTTATTCCATGTAATCATTTGAGATCTGACATTCCACTATATTTGATGTGTTCCGAATTAATTTCATCTACCCCAGAAACTTGACTGTACTGCTATCTATTGACCATTCTCTCCACTTCCTCAAATGTGATCCTGTTTCCATCATCATTCCTGTCCTATTGTACCTCGAAGCCTGACAGCACTGAACGTTTCACCTACATTGAGCAATTCTTCAAAATATTCCCTCCATCTGCCCAAGGCATCCGCAAGATTCACTAGAAGGTTTCCTGACCTGTCCAAAACACGTGTTAATTCCTTCTTCCCTCCGTTTCGACGACTACTAATTACGCCCCAGAACAGTTTTCCTGTGGCTTGACCCAAAGTTTCTAACTTATTTCCAAAGGCTTCCCATGATTTCTGCTTGGATTCTGGAATTATATGTTGGCTCTGTTTCTTTATTCAACATAACTGTCTCTGTCTGCCTGAGTTCCAGTACGTAGCAATTTTTTAAATTCCATCTTTTCTTTTTACAGGCTGCCTTGACTGTGTCATTCAACCAATTTGTCTGCTTCTTCCTGCCTTTACACACTACTGTTCGAAGACACTCCCTGGCCACTTCTAGTAGTGTGTCCCTGTACCTCATCCATTCCACTTCCAATGACTGTGACTACTTTCAACTAACGGATACCTTTCTAAGATCACTGTTATGTGTTTGTGCTTGATTTCCTTGTTCTGAAGCTTCTCCACTCTTATCCTCCAACATTTGGACCTGAATTTCTACACTTTTGACCTCACATAACCAGTTTCATTGCACATTAAATAATGATCAGTATGATCAAAGAACCTTCAGAGCCGGCCGCAGTGGCCAAGCGGTCTGCGGTGCGCCAGTCACGGTCTGCACAGTCACTACAGTCGCGGGGTTAGAATCCCTCCTCGGGCATGGATATTTGTGCCGTTCTTAGTAATAGCTAGTTCATAAGTAGTTTGTAAGTTTAGGGACTGATGACCCCATACTTAAGTCCCATAAGCTCTACAAACATTTGAACCTTCTGAAAATACGTGCGCCATTGACGGCCTTTCTAAATTCGTGATCTGTTATTATATAATCGATGACAGATCTGGTTCCCCTAGCTTCACAAGTTTACCGGTGAATGTTATTATGCTTAAAAAGGGGTTTGTGATAACTAAGGTCATACTAACACACAAATCCGAGAGCTGTTTTCCATCCCTGTTGGTCTCCATAGTCTCTCGAAACTTACCCATTACCTTTTCATAAACCTTCTGTTCAATTTCCTATCCTGGTATTGAAGTCACCCACGAGAAAGACACTATCCTTGTCCTTTACTTCAACAACTACATCACTGAGGGCATCGTAAAATCTGTCCATCTCATCTTCATCTGTTCTTTCACAGGGCGAATACACTGAAACAATCCTAATTTTCTTGCTGGAGATTGCCAAATATTTCCACATCAGTCGTTCATTTACATACCTTACTGCAATTACGCTGGGTTCGATTGCTTTCCTGATGTAAAATCCTACACCCTAATGTGCTCTTCCTACTTTAACTCCTGACAGGTAGTCTTTTTCTCCCCTTACTCTAACGTCACTAACAGCCAAAACATCTAACCCCATCTTACTTGCAATCTCTGCCAGATCTACTTTTTTCCCAGTGTAGCCCCCATTGATATTAATAGCTTCCCATCTCATTCCAGACCGTTTACCAAGTCGTATCTGAGGAATCCACGGTCTGTTAATTACATATGGGACTCTATAACACACAAATTAGTTTATTCAGTTTTCGTGTCACATGTATGATTAAGCCGTTATTCTCATTTAAATTTAGAGCTGCCCAAAGGTGATTGCAAAATTGCAAAGGCCACTTTTTGTCTAAAGTGGACCAAAAAAAAAATGAGAAAAATTCTAAATGAACAACCCAGAACGAACATGAACATACGAGCGCAAAACATCGATCCACTTAAAGTAAAAAAAATTCAAATAAATAAAATAAAATAAAAACCTACCACCGGTATCTGTATGTTGTTTAGAATATTTATTATCACACTATCCTCCTCATTGTTGTGCAAATGCTTCAGAAGACCAGAACTCAATTCTTTGTTACTTATTTCACGACATATAACGAATACACACATTAGAGGGAGCACTCTTACATCTGCACAAATCTAAAAATTGCATAAGATAGCTCTATTTAATTAATAGAGTGCTGGAAACCCTTTTAAGAGGCAAGTCGATAAAAGAATTGGTGTCAGCGGGTTTCGAACTACCGACCACATGCATCACTACCCACTACACCATGGCGAACCGGCCGCGGTGGCCGAGGGAACTGAGGCGCGTCAGTCACGGTCTGCATGGCCACTACGTTCGGTGGTTCGAATCCCCCCTCGGGCATGAATATTTGTGCTGTCCTTAGTATTAGCTAGTTTATAAGTAGTTTATAAGTTTATGGACTGATGACCCCATAGTTAAGTCCCATAAGCTATACACACACACACACCATGGCAAACAACTACATTGTTGGCTATTAATTCTCATAGGGCTGCTAATGCTGGCAGTTGCTAAAAGCTAAAATGACGTATCATGTGACTGGCATGCAGACAATCGAGGGAAACATAATCACTTGTAAGCAAGCGATCTAACATAACAATGTCAATATATTTTCGAAACTGGAACAACGGAGTTGGATCAAGGTTGAATGTGCCAGAGGTTGTACAACACAACAGTGTCTTCAAGAGACGTATGGGGAATCGGCATTTTGGGTCATTATTGGTTGCCGCGAAAGTTGAAAGTGCGTCAGAGCCCCAGCATTGTGAAAGTTATGGTGCTTCTCGTGTACAGCTGTGAGAGTGTTATCCTAACACATTCCCCCATGGCAGGCTGTCGTTGTACAGTATTACCGCTCATTTTTGGAGCATTACCTGCGACCAGTTTGTGAAAGAAGCGGCAACACTTTCTGCGTAACTCACCCATCATTTTGTACAACAGTGCATAGGCGCATACAGCGCAAACCGTGGCTGCTCTGTTCGATAGTTGGGACTGGGAAGTTCTGTACCATCCACCATACTGCTTGGACGTAAGTCTTTGTGACTTTGATTGGATTCCGAAGAAAAAAGGAACCACTTTACGGCATTCTCTTTGGAGCTGTTCCAGAGGGACGTGTGGCCAAGTAGTCTAGTCCCGTCTAAACAAAAACAACTGTTCCTGAGATTCGATGGGCATTAGACTATTCCATTCACACGATCAATAGAACAAACTCTGATAATAGTAAACTATGCTTCCCACATCGCAACATGCAACGCTTTTGTATCGGTTGTGAATGAAAAAAAGTTCCAGCTCTCGTATTATTGTGTTAATATTCTCCTTGGTCTGAGAGATCACCTGCAGGTATTGCCGGGTTTATATGAGTGTCAGCCAGACTGTTGCCACTATTCGATTTACTATGCTCGATTGGACTGGGAAGTTGGCTACTGTACCATCCACCATGCTCCTTCCATTCCTTTCATAGCATTTGTTGACAGCAAATTAAAATAAATTGTAGTAAGGACGACTTGTTTTGACAATAATTCAGTTTGCCAATGTTTATCAATGGCAACACTTGTGTTATAGCACGAAAATCGTCAATGTCACAAATACCTTATGCACGATGGCGGCTCCTTGGGAGAAAGGATCATTGTAGAGTGGTGGTTATGACATTTCTCGGCAATACGCCCTACCACTTGGGGGGGGGGGGGGGGGGTTGTCTCACGGCAGTACGCACTTGGCTTGTTTAGCTGCCGGAAATTTACGTCACGTGACTACTCCATTTGTAAACACAAGGCTGCAGTCACGGTGGTTAGAATATTTGGCTGCAATCCTGCTCCTAACAGAATTTGTTGTTGACACTGGTGAAGAATTCAGATTAACGTGAGCTGTGTAATTCCCACCTCATATTGTAGTCGTTCATCTATAATAAACAAAACGGGGTAAAGTTAAGCAATAAGGCGTCATTGCAATTTTCTTAGTTTATATTACATGTGCAGAGGATGCCCAAAGTACTCAACGGAAACGTATTTGTTTTCTTTTTCCTTGTGATTACCTCGAACTTTTAATTCTTATATTGAAATGTGATTAACATTTAAAATTAAATGTGGCGAAAATGTTGACGCTGCATTTCGTATGCACATTTGTTGGCTTCGCCAACTCAAAATAGCTGCCACTGCTCCACATAACCTGCACTATGGATGACTGGCTATACATTCACGATTTTAGGTGTAAGCTGTGCACTGTCACATTTGGCCAAAACAGGCAATATCCTTAAATGATTAAGAAGTACTCAATTAACTGAAGTTACGCCTAAAATGGGTAAATTTGTACATGTAATTATTTAACTTAATGATGTATAGTAATTTATCTTCTGAATACACAATGGGGCATAACTGAAGATTGGGATACCATCCGTCAGCTTAGACCCATGATGTCATCAACGTGTCGGAAAACCGATATACAGGATATCTTAAAACTTGTGTATTGCAGGCTAGATAATAAACAATCTGTAGAAATCCTCGTAAATTACAGACGTTCGTAAACAGTTATGCTGGTGTGTGTGTGTGCATGTGTGTGTGTGTGTGTGTGTGCGTTAAGTATTTTGACATAACAAACTTGACAGTTAAACACTGGAAATATCAGACTACTTCGTTTGTACACAGAAATTCCGTAGCATGACAATCGTCCAATTTTTCGTATTTGGTTCTCAATGCACTGCTGTAAAAACATAACAAATTCCATTACTTTATCATTTTTTATTCATTCATATATTATATAAAAGCTATCTACAATAATGGCAGTATTTCGTTGACCAGTACAGTTTCATGTCCAGTAAATAGATGTCACAGAATTACAGGGTAGGACGTTACTCGAATGGAGCATGGTGGGTTTTAACAATTTATTTGATGGCGATTTAAGGAACTGCATCTTGATAATGCAATTCCTTTTCTATTTTTCGACACACAAATGTTCTCAGATAAATGAACTTTGTAGTGAGTGTAGAGGTTCTAACGCATATTGAACTCTGAACTGCGTTACTCACACTTTCGAAACGTTTTGTGCGAATCACTCACGTTCACCAACATAGAGCAACAACGAAATAATAGAAAACACCAACAACGAAATAAATAAGCAGTAACGAAGTGGCAGAAAAGAGCAGAATGAAATAGGAAGACATCCTGAAACAAATTTACCTGTCCCGTGACGTAAACTTCCGATAGCTAAACGTCCGAACATCCAAGTGCGTACTGTCGCGAGACAGAACCTACACTTGGTGCTGTCGCTAGCCAGACGCATGAAAACAAATAGAAGGTCTTTGGCCGTCTGCTAGTAATACAAATATCTTTGCTGCGAAGTTGGGTTACATCAGCTGTGAATTGGGTTGGGGAAGGCAGAGCCGGTGCGTGTTTATGTTCAGTAGAAATTATTTTTTTATGTGAATGTAATGACAGGCTTGTTAAATTTTGTGAAATGTTTAGTGAATGAAATGTTCTTCACAAATAAGGTTTACTAGTGAAGAGTTTCGTCACAGACAAGTAAACACTAAGTTATTACATATTTTCCAGTGCGTAGTTATGGAAAATAAACAGGAGCCGAAGGAATTCATTTCAAAGGCTATGAAAGATTATATGAAACTAATAGAAAAGCAGAATCTAGAAAGAGTTCAGAAGCTGCGCAAAACAAGAAGAAACAATCTCATTACAGCTGGAATACTTGGTGCTGCAGTAACCGGAATTTACTTCTATTCCATGTTATCTGTAAAGCAAGAGACTTTTTTGGATGATTTTGAGGAGCCAAAGAAAATCAGTCAGTAGTATTTTGTAAATCCTAGTAGTGGTTTTTCTGAATGTGATGTATTTATAGAACAATTCAGAAACTGAAAGATGACTGCAGTGATTTCAAACTCACTTCCTAAAACTGCTACGGAAATGTACCGTCTACCTCCACTACCTACCATCAGGGATTTATTAAGGCTTTATCGTCTAAGAGCTATAAAACAGCTGTCACAGAATTTTTTAATGGACCAGCGAATCACTGATAAAATTGTGCGTGCCGCAGGGAGAATAAGAAATGGTCATGTGTGTGAGATTGGACCAGGTCCTGGAGGAATAACGCGATCTATTATAAACAGGGGTCCAGAAAGAGTCGTCGTGATTGAAAAAGATAGAAGATTCGGTCCAACATTAGAGGTGAGTGAAAGTTCACTGTCTCTGTTCACTATTCTCCGTTTTCGACATCATTTTCATTATTTGTTCTCATGTGGAGCAGGAAAGTTCCTCTCCTAATAGATTGACGTATCTAATTGGTTATACTGAATCTCATGTCAAAAGTCAACTAGGCCTATAATTCATTAGCATTACAGCACTAAGCTCTGATCTGTCATATGGATATCTAGGGGGAGGGGGGGGGCGACAAAATTGCCTTCACATTCTTTTCACTTTTTAACATTTCGTTTGTTTGTTTGAATTAATGAACTAGGAACTTTTTTATTATCTGTAGGTTGCAACACACTTTGCATAGTTATCGGGTACATTATTTATTGTATAACTTTTATCTGTTATAAACTTAATGCAATGAATATGAGAAATGTTGTTTTACTGATTATCATGAAACTAACACTTATAAGTCAGACTTTAAGAGACCGGACTCACATTCGGAAGGATGGTGGTTCAAATCCACCTCTGGCCATCCTGGTTTAGGTTTTCCGTGATTTCCTTAAATCACTCCAGGCAAATGCTGTGATGGCTCCTTTCAAAAAGGGCACGGCCGATTTCCTTCCACATGCTTGCCCAAAACTCTGAGCATTAGCTCCGTCTCTAATGACCAAGCTGTTGGTGGGGCGTTAAACCCTAAGCTTCCTTCCTTCCATAAATCAGACTTGTATTAAGAAATCATAAAAATGTGCAACATCAAACAACAAATCATAAAATGAAAGTCAGAAGTTACAGTAGAGTTATTCCTTCATATTAATTTTCAATTTCACTATTTTTGCATTTGATTGTTTTTGTAGAATGAATGGAATACCTGCAACAAATATAGGCTTCTTTGTCATCTTGTCCTTTTCATTTTTAGAGTTTTTAGTCCTCCCATGGGGCTCACGGTTCTTTGCTGTGTATGTGCATGGCAAGCACAGCGCCCAGAGCTAATGCAGTCTTCTTTCCTTCTTTGCTTCCTGGACTGCATTTCCTTTTCCTTTCTCCTCCTTTCCTATCCTCACTCCTTCCCCTTTGATTTGGCGGATTTTGTATTTATACTTCAATGTTACGAAAGTTGGCAGCTTAAATGTAACTGCACTTGATAGACATTTGCAAAACACATATTTTAAGGTATCGTATGTCATAATTAAGTACGGAGAATTTTGCCTACACATATAAAACCTTGGGTAAACTCTTAGTTAGTCTCCGATACTGCTTTGACCAGTGACGTCACAAAGACATCATACATAATCAAGAGATACTATGAACACCTGTTTACCACAACATGGTATCGGTAGTTAGATTTCACCTAAATAGGTCAAATCTACTTAATGATATCACGTCTTCAAAATACATTTAATAATTAGGTAATTTTAAAGAAAGCTTGCACTTGAAGTTGCATGGCCTGAAATGATATATTTATGTTGAACATACAACTGTAAATTGATTGAGTGTTTCTGAACCGGAGATTCGGGCGCTACATGCCCTCACATACTAAAAAAAGAAAAAAAGTTCTTGTTTAACCTATACCTAACCTTCTTAGGGCTACACTACAGGTAACTTTTTTTTTAAAGTGAAAGTTAGGGTGTCTTCAAAAATATCAGACATGCAAACAGTGAGTACCGGCATTGAAACTATGCGCGGGACGGAATGACGTAAAACATGACGTCATTGGTCAAAGCGGTATTGGAGACTAGATTTGACCCAAAACCTTTACCCCTTGTTTTACTGAATGTTGTCGTGTCATTTGATCAGATGGTCTATGCCCCCTTTGGTTTCATTATAGTACGGTATAGACTGATGTTTGTAATTTTTTTTTTTTCCCTCTCAACTTGTCCACCTTGCTATCATTATGTTGTGTGGAAAGTAGGGAATTCTTAGTAGGTTTCAGTTTGGAGATGTATGAAACCAACGTAACTAGTGTGTTGCCTGTTTCTGGATCTGTGACTAAGAATCTAGAGGAATATAGCTATCAACCCTGCATCTTCTTTAGCTGTTCTGACCTGTGTTTTCTGTTGCTCTTCAATGTTCCCACTATGGTTAACTTGTCATTATTGTAAAGCTTCTCAGCTAGATCTATGGATTATAATAACAATCTGTTGTTATATTTCTTTCACTTCCTGCCAGCGTCTTCAATAGACATCTAACAACTGCATTTGCACTCCGTTCTTCAACAGGTCGTTCATGTTTCCCATCATAGACCTCCATATTCCGAACATACCGGGTGTGCATGTGATAACATCCTAATTTATATGACATACTTTCCAGGCTTGTTTTTCTTAAAGACCATAAAGGGACATCTTGCTCGAAATGGGGAGAGCGTTTCATTGATCGTTAGATCTGCACTTGGTATAGCCCTATATTGTTTTATCAATTTTGTCGAAAACTTCATGAATGGGGGCAAAATTTATCTTGCTTTCTGTTTTTGCTTATTTATCATCTGGAACAGAAGTTCTCCACATCAAATTATGACTGATAGTAGCTATGTAGATATTCTTTCCCAGTGCTTTCTCCCATAAGTCTTTCAAGAGGCAGTGTAGCATCATTATTTGTGCCCATATGTATCAAAATACCAATGAAGTCATACATTTCTTCTTTGGATTTAAGTTCTTATTACGAGCTTCTTACGTTCTATAGCCCACAATAAACTTCATTCTATGGTCGGGGGGTTTGAATCCCCCCTCGTGCATGGATATTTGTGCCATCCTTAGTGTTAAGTAGTTTGTAAGTTTAGGGACTGATGACCCCGTAGTAAGTCCCATAAGCTATACAAACATTTGAACATTTGAAACTTCATTCTTTCAGTAGTTGTAAACATTTTGAAAGATTCTGATGCACTAGAGATCAAACCTTAGCAAAAATTCCCTATATTTTATACTGACCTGCATACTTGACTTGTAAGTGCAGTAATATATTCCCTACTGCTTTTTGCTGTAACAGTGATGTGGGAAACAGCTGCATGCTGTTTATCAGGGGATAAACTCTGTTAACTTGACTCTTTTCACCTTTTGTGTTACTAACGTAAGTCACAACTGTATCATCTTCTTCTGGATCACCTTCCCTTACTTCATTTATTATAACTGACACCTCTTCATCTGTGAGAAACCTTTGATACTGAAGAGACATTTTATTAGAACTGCAAGTAATGCGCAGCTGTTCAAACAGCAAAGGACATTTATTTCAAAACAAAAATTGCAATATAATACAGTGGTACAACAGAATCTGCCTTTCTTTTTGTCATATTGAGAAATATTTTAATGAGAAAAATTGTCTTGCTGATGTGTAGGGGGGGGGGGGGGGGCGGAACAAAAGCTGTCCACTCTTAAATAGTAGAAAGATATAAATAATTCAAAAAATTGTAAAACCATGACAGCATTGTCATCAGGGGTAAGACTCACTGTCGTGAACCGCGAGACTCTGCCTTTTATTAGCAGAGGACGGCTGGATGACTTCACTGGTGACCACATTGAGCAGGTGTGGATGAAGGTAGTGCCCTCCTCGCCCGCAGACCACCGGCGTGCTCTATCCAGCATTGCTTGCAGCGCCTTCTGTCATGTCAGACGGTAAAATGCGAGGAGGTTAGGGAGGTCTTCCTTTGCACCTTTTCTTTTTCAAGCTCAGGCTTACATGTGTTGCTGAGTGAGTAACCAGTGTCTCTATCAAAGTGGTTTTCACACAGTCTAATTTCAACTGCTTCTTTGATCACAGAGTCCCAATAGTTTGAAGTGTGAGCAAGTATTCTCATTTCATCAAATAGAATCTTGTGTTTGTTTAACAAGCTGTGTTCAGCGACTGCAGATTTTTCCATGTATCTGTATTTAAGATGATGCTGGTGCTCTACACATGGGTCGCCCACGGTTCGTATTGACTGGCCCACAACTTTTGCCACACTTGCAAGGAATATTATAAATTCCTCGCACCCTTAATCCGAGATTGTCTTTAACTGGTCGTAACAGTTCTTTGATTTTCCTGGGTGGCCAGAAGACTGGTTTTATTCCTCGCCTGTTTAGGACTCTGCCAATCCTACTAGTTGTAGCACCGCAGAATGGCGGCTTTGATATGTGTTGATCGCCTTGGCTTGTTTCATACATGTTCCTTCTTGGTTTCCTCGACAGCGTTGATTTAATTTCGCGTCCAGTGTATCCGTTCTTTCTGAACACCGTCTTCAGATGGTTGCTCTTGGAGCTAAGATGGCCCTTGTCTGACATAGTTCTTGCTCTGTGTACTAAGGTGTTCAGCATAACCCCCTTCTTAGCAGAATGATGAAAGCTATGTCTGTTGTGCTACATATCTGTATGCATTAGAATGCACAGAATGGCCGAATTGTCCGTCAGGTATCCTCTCCACCAACACATCTAAGGAGGGTAATCTGCCATCCTTTTCCATCTCCACTAGGTAAATTTTATGTTGGGGTGTACACCATTCAAATGATCAATGAACTGCTGCAGTATTTCACTGTGATGAAGTCTACTTACCAGGTGAAGGAGCACAGGTGGTGATAGTAACAAATACACACACACACACACACACACACACACACACACACACACACACACACACAAACATTAGCTTTCACAGCCTAGTTGCTTCGTCAGGCAGAAGGGAAGGAGAGGGAAAAGAAAATGAGGGTTTTAAGGGAGTGGGTAAGGAGTCATTCCAATCCCGGGACAGGAAAGACTTACCTTGGGGGGGGGGGGAGGGGGGAAAGGAGGATAAACAACTTGCACCTGTGTAAATGTGTGGGTGGGTGTGTATTTTTTTACTCTCCTTTTTTTCCCCCAAGGTAAGTCTTTCCTGTTCTGGGATTGGAATGACTCCTTACCCACTCCCTTAAAACCCTCATCATTTCCTTTTCCCTCTCCTTCCCTTCTGCCTGACGAAGCAGCTGGGCTGCGAAAGCTAGCATTTGTGTGTGTGTGTGTGTGTGTGTGTGTGTGTGTGTGTGTGTGTGTGTTTATTTGTTACTATCACTGCCTGTGTTCCTTCGCCTGGTAAGTAGACTTCATCTATTTTTTTACATATATTTTTCCTTTTAGGAATTTTTTCCTCTATAATATTTGTAATTTTTTTTGTCAGATTAAAAAAGTGTCATCAAGATATCTAAAAAAGCCGGATGGGTGGAGGGGGGGGGGGGCACCAAGCAACATTTGTTCTTCAAAATCTTCCTTTAAGATGTCCGCAATGGCTGGTGACAATGCCACCCCAAGGCCTTCCCATCTGCCATCTCATAATACTTTGCACTGTACAAGAAATAAGTTGTAGTTAATGTGCGGTGAAATAATTTCAACATTTCAGATGAGAAATGATTAGCCAACAGTTTTAAGGTGTTGATAAATCTGAAGCATTGAATTAAAATTTGTATTTTAAGGTGTCTTCCACTGGTACCATAGTAAACAGAGAGACCATATCGAAGCTGACTATGATGTCCACAGTGGCTGACTATAGGTGCCAACAATTTTGTCAGATACTTTGCCAGCATATAAATAGGTGAGCCAATAGCACTAACAATTGGTCTCAGTGGAACATCATTCTTATGTATTTTGGGAAGACGATATAACCTTGGTGGCCTAGGTTTTTTTGCCTTAAATTCTTGACAGTTTCTCCAGTATCCATCAGTAGTTGTCCTGTCTTCCAGCTCAGTTCCGATGTGGGATTCCTTTTGAGAATTCTGTATGGGCTGGCTTCCAGTAATATCATCACTTTCTTTATGGTTGTCTATGCTGTTGAGGATAAACGTGGAATTTCCTTTGTCAGCTGGTAAGACTACTATCTCTTCATCCTTCTCAAAAGATTTCAGTGCCACTTTCTCTGTTGTGCTAATATTTCATTTAGGAGGCTTGGCCATCGCTACCATTTGGCTGGTGGCAAGCCTTACCTCATCTGTAGCTTCCTCAGGCAGGTACTGAACAGCTTGTTCTACTCCACTGATGATTTCAGCCACCAGTAGCTTCTGTGGGCCTGGAGCGTTCAGTTTCTTGCTAAGAACCAAGATGGTTGCTTTGTCAATATCCTTGTCAGACAAGTTGCTAACAGTAAGATAAATGTTGTTCGTCACAGCAGTTCCTTGGTTACCTTTAATTTATCAGCCTGTTTTGATGCTGTCTTGTTTAAATTGGCTTGTTGATGAGCAGCCAGGGTCATATCTACAAATTCCCAGTCCCATGGTGACAGAACTGCAGACAGAATGAGATGGCAGTTACGTAAGGATCCTTGACAATGGCCAAACCTGTCTTCCGTGAAATTCTGTTCACTACAACAGTTCGGATATGGCATTTAACCACAGTATTATTTTCATTTTTCGGTAAGTAAATTGTATCAGTATTTTTGTATCATTTTTATTTAAACTGATAGCTTGATAATATTTTTGAGAATAATAGATTTCTACTCACCACAGTGACATCTCTATAAGCTGCTCAAAGGCACACATAACAGATTGCCACTTACTAATAAAAAGCTTTCAGCTGTTAAGGATAGCCTGGGGAATAGCAACCTATCATCCTCAAAAATATTGTTGAATCCCTGTAATTTCCATTATTTTATAGCTTGGTAATGTTCATACCTGTCTGCACCTGCTTTCTTTGGAATTCAGTTACTACGCTCTTAATGAGGGATGGGAATATTTTCTCTTTCTCATATATCTTGCCAACTATTGCCAGTTGGAATAGTTTAGTTGTGCCTATTGCCCCCAAATATAAAAGTGACTCATATTGTTGACATAATTAAAAGTTGAGTTGAAAAGGCTTGCTCAGAATAGGGTATTGTGGAGAGCTGCATCAAACCAGTCTCCAGACTGAAGACGACAACAACAAACAACAATTAAAAGTATAGAAAAAATAGTCTGTCATTCAGAAATCTTAGTTTCTTTTTTTGGGGAGGAGGGCAAAAGGGGGGGGGGGGGTAGACTATGGAAGGTAGGATAGCAGGGGAAGACAGCTAAATGCTCAGATAAGATGGGCTCACCTGTGGTGTTGATGAGAGGGGAGACAAAGTTATAGTGCCTATTTAGTTGTTTCATGTGGAAACTAACTAGTAAGTTTGTTAACAGATTTTTTGAAGTCACATTTTGGATGGTTGCATACAGAAAATTTTGTGTGTTTTTTTGCACTTTTTCCTGTTATCCCTCCTTTTTTTGTTACAGCTGTTAGCTGAAGCAACTGGTGGAAAAGTGGAGATAATTTATGGTGACATTATGAGCTTCAGAATGGAAAAATTGTTTCCAGAAGCATCCAAGGTGATGTGGGAAGATTCACCACCCAATATCCATTTAATTGGAAACCTTCCTTTTAATGTTTCAACACCTCTTATTATTAGATGGTTACATGATATTTCTGTTAGGTGAGCTGTACTTAAAAGTATTCAGTTTTTTATGTACTTTGTTCTAGTTTAAAAATTTAATGTATGCAAATTCCATGAAAGTCATGAACTATAATTTCAGTGACAGAATGTATCAACCAGGTCTATTGATTATTTTCACAATAGACAGCAGTAGATCATCCAGAATTAGTACATACTACATTCTCACAAACTGCCCCCTCAAACACACACACACACACACACACACACACACACACACACACACACACACAAATCAAGACAGAATTTCGATTAATGGCTGCTTACACAATTAATTCAATATTAGCACCATAGATCTTGACAATAACAATGTACAGTGCCAGATTTATGGCTGTTAGTCAATATTGTAATTACTTTTGTTTAGAGTAAATCAGATCAACATTAGCATTTCTATAAAGTTTCAGTGCCATGCAATAAAGTCCACACAGTTCTCTGTTATAATCTGCGCTGATATTACAACTAGGGTTGTGTCCGAGTGGTTCGGCCGAATCATTATTCGCCGAATCTAGCACAGTGGCTTCGGATTCAAGATTCGGCGCATAATGGCCGAATACTACCGAATCCCGAATCCAAAGTGTTATATGGAAACCTTCAGTTACGAATGTTGGAGTTTACTTTGCATAACAGTGCGCTTTCGTCTGCGTTATATACTTTATTTTCCATAGACCCTCTGAAAGACACGATGTCACAAAATGAAACAATCTAACTTTGAATAGTTCTGATAAATGGCACTAGGAGCTGCCACAAGTAATGTTTCCTGTCTACACAGGCTTGCTTAGCAGGCGAAAATATCAATACTGCCTAAAACTTTTTCTCATGGAAAAAAAAGAAAAAGAAAAAAAAATCACGTATTGTTTCGTCGAATTTCGTGAAGTGCTGGCATATGTGAACTGTAATGAAGAACTAGGATTTCAAGAAGAAAATTATTATGTGAAAAAAAAAGTTCTAATGGTGCACCCTCGAGGCGGGATAACGTCAATTCAGCAACCACTTGACGTTTGTTTCAATAAATCATTTAAGGTCGAGCTTAAAAACATGCACACCGACTGCCTTTCGAAAAAAGTCAACTGACACCAATGAGTCGTGTAAAACGCGCAAGTGTGTCAATGGAATGATGATACGTGGAAGTGGGTTTCAAATCTGCCTGCGTAACAGGCATTTAAAAATGTTTGAGATTGAATGCTCTAGATGGTACAAGGGATGATGCTCTATAGTACGAAGGAATTGTGTAACAAGGAATCATATGATAGCGATTTCGAATTATCGTACCGGTATCTAATTGTATAAAGATTTCATATAATTTATAAGACTAATAAAATTGTTTTATATTTCCGCATTTAGATTCATACAATAGCTGTACATTTGAAGTCTTATCTAAAAGCTACTACGTAAAGCCGACTGGCAAGCATGTGTTGCGTCAATATGCCTGACACTACAACCACTGCCTTCGTGCTATAACTTACATGTTTTTCTATTAGAGGCAAGGGATTGTTCCTATGAATCGTGATTCGTGAATTCCACACTTTTTCCCATAAGAATAGTACAAATATAAACATTACGCCATGTAATCTTCTGTGTTAGCTGTTACCACATTTAAATTCCCTCCGCCTAACAAACCCGAAAGACAACGGCAAACACGGAAGAATACGTTTCACGTTTATGTTTACATTTGTATTATTCTTATGCTGAATGGAAATAGTTAGAAATGATGCACGGCAACTGACTTCTAGTACTGATTTTTAAATATTTGAAAGAATAAATGAATCTAAAAAATACCGTTGCTTAACCCTCCAGAATTCTCAATCTGTGCATTACTTTTCACAGTTCTGAAATGTCTTTGTGGCAATAACAAGTACACACACGTCGAATAAACGCGGATTTCTCTCTGTCTGAATGTCCTGTCCGTCACTTATGGAATGCCTGAAATGTCATTATATAATTATTTTGCATTTACACATCCTATATTTTAACTTACAAAATATCTACTTATCTTCTCAGATTTTATTTTTGAGTCTTCGCCTTTGTAAAAAAAGAAAAACGAATTCATTTCCTTTCATTGTTTTTTATTTCACAATATGAAATATTTTTTAACAGAGTGAAGAAAGTTTCTTGCTATACTTTAAATATTTATATCAAAATGTTTCATTCAAATTTCTTTTAAGTGTAGGGGGTATTAAAAAATCCTTAAGTTTGAAAAAAATGTAAGTGAAATTTTAATTTCTTAAATTGTACTGTTAATATTGTCATTTGGGATTCACCCCAGAAGGCTTTATCTTCATCACTGGCTGTGTTAGAATTGTAATTCTTTTTAAATACATGTACTTAAGTTGACAGATTATTTGGGTTCGAGATTCGGAAGATTCGAGTCGGGTTCGGTATTCGGCAAATCTTTTATTTAAGATTCGGTATTCGGATTCGATTCGGTAAAATTGGGGTTTGACCCATCCCTAATTACAACCACTCGGTACAAGGCATAGAGTGCACTGACAGTCCAATTATGTCTTAACCTACAGTGTTTGGCGGGTGTAGTTAAAGTTTGAGGTATTTTTGTGAAATCTTTTCTAAGTCCCATGACCTGGGGCCACTTACTCATGTTACTTACTTTGAGCATGAATAATCAGAATAATAATTCCAACATTATTGATGCCCTCTCTTTTACATCATCATCATGAGTGTTACAGGGACACTCCTGTCTTCCAAAATGACAACAGCTTTGTGTGCTGGGCTATATGAGCATATAGTGTGACAGACAATTAAGCATTCTAACATACGTTCACTCATCAGCTAAATCATCCAATCATAATCCATGTTTTAAAATTGAATAACAACAAAGTCACTGACATAATAAATGACAACAAAGAAGAATTGCAACTCCTGACATATCTTAAGGTGATATTTCATTACCATGCAATTTCACTAATAGCCCTTCGTGAGCTACAGTGAGGAAAGCCTCTGGGAATTATTTGAGATTCCTTTTCAGTAGTACACATCTGTTCATGAGAGTAAAGAGCTAGTTGTGTTTGACAAAAGTGATCGTTTTTAAATCCATGTTGACCATAGGTTAATAAATTGTTCCCTTTGAAGTAATTCGTAATGTATGAACATAGTATATGTCCCATAATCCTGCTGCAAATTGACTTCAATGATGTAGGCCTGTAATTTAATGCATTACTCTATTGCCTTATTTGAATATTGGTGTGAACTGTATAACTTTCCAGTGTTTGAATACAGCTCCTTTATTGGATAAGCATGTGAGGGTGTGAATAGTATAGAGCTATTGCATCAGAATACTGTGATAGGAAACTAATCTGTATGCAATCTAGATCATAAGACTTACTTTTACTAAGATGAATTTGCTTCACTATTCTGAGGATATCTACTTCTATGTTACTCATGATGGTAGCTGTTCTTACAAATCTGTTATAGTTACTTCATCTTCTTGTTAAAAGCATTTTTGAAAGTTGTGTTAATCACTTTACTTTAGCAGGGCTGCATTGATAGAATCACCAGTACTTTCTCGTAATGAATCTAGTGTTTGTCAATAATGGAGGATAGGTAACAACTCACTGTAAAGAGGCTTGGCGAGCTGCCGACAGGCACAAAAATAGATAATCAAATACACACAATTTAAATTTACGGCCATGGCCTTCGTCGGAAAAACACATACATGCATGCAATCACTCTGATAAGTATACACACACACAACCACCAGGTCCAGCCACTCCAGCAGGATGCCGGTTAATGATGGGGATGGGAAGTTCCATGGTGCATGACGGATTGTAAAAACTCTGATAGGTGAGAATTTGAATTGCGGAAATGAATACAGTGAAGGGAAGGGGTGGGAAATAAGAGGAAAGTGCAGATGAGATTAGGGAGAGAGGGGGGGGGGTTGAAACGATGAAATAGGAAAAACAGGAAGGGGACAGGGAAAAAAGTAATTACTTGATGGGATATTGTAAGGGGCAACACACACTTGAAAAGAAGACATGAATTGGAGAGGTGCAGGATAATGAGTGGGGAAGGAAGAGGAAGGGAGGGAGGAGGAGATGTTAATCATAGGGTGTAGGGATGGGAAGTTATCTTAGGTTATGGCCAGGATGGTTGTCAGACCGTAGATTGTGTTGTTTGTGTCTTGTCTCTGGTATACTTTAAATATGACCAGAATCTCGCTTGATATTCTGTACAATCTCGAGTAACAGTTTTGTTGTGGAAATTATTTCAAATTGACATTTATGCCAAATTTTGAGATTCTATGTCGGATCACCAACTTGGGGATTTTGTGTTCATATAAATATTGCTTGCATACTTAATTGCTGCTACAACAGTATTCTCACCTGATTGATGTATTAGGAGGGGGGTGGAGATAAGTTCTGCCTTTTGTTAATTAATTTGATATAAATCTATCAGTTGTTGCCAATATTATTTCTTTGAACTGAAGTCACATCTGATTCACACTTAAATCTCTAATTTGAAAGGAGGGGAGAGTGTCTTTCAGGAAGGCATTGGACTTTTGACCGTGTCTGACTATGATTAATCCCAAGATTATTTGTTGATAAAGAGGTCAAGTGTGTTTTGGCAAACATTTATTATTCACATATGCTCTAGAACTAATTGCTTGATATAATGTTCAGAGTATGTCTTTAGTACAATTTCAGATGATGTTTTGTACGCGCCTCGAGATTTAAACTTTTGTTTTCACCAACAGATTGAGGGCAAATTTAAATTACTGCCTGCTATAATTGTAAGATTCAGTGTCATGTTTAAAATTAGATGCAAGGTTTCTTTAAGAGTTTCTGCAATTTTATCATTTCAGTTGGTAGGCCGATAAAAAGAATCAGTTATTAACTTAACACAGTTCTCAGGTCTGACCTCTACTCACACAAGCTCTCTGAAACTACCATCTTCAATTTCACTACATGATAAACTACTTATGATGACAAAAAACATACCACCACTTATTTTATTTGATCTGTCTTCTCTTAAAACCATTAAATCTGTCACATCAGGGAGTCGAAATACATCCCCATCCCCACAAGCCATATCCTTTTTATATTAGTTGCTCATAGTACAACTTCTGTTCCAATTTTTGAACATTGAAATGGCTTGCCAGCTATTCGGCTCATTTTGGATACTGTCTGTGTGACCTTTTTGTACCTCAAAACTAATCCCTGCGTCTGCTCTGCAAAATTTTTGATTGGGCCAGCTTTCACAATCTATAACAATTTGTGCTTCATTGAATCCTGTTAGTGCTTGGAGTTCTGGTACTTATCCAACACATATTCCATAATTTACAATTTTTATACTGATGGTGACTAGGCCTAAGTTTGTTCTGTATTTGAACTACATCTTTTGAGACAGAAAGCCTTTTTTTTTTTTTTTTTTTTTGTCGAGACACTCTATCCTAAAAAAAAACTGCCTGCTCTATGTCGCAAGGCCTCAGCTGTTATTGCTGAGAGCATTAGCAATGCTAGAGGCTGTTTTGTTTGGTATTAGCATGGTGCCTCCTGGTAATTATAAGTTTATTCAACGGGATTTTTAATTTTGTTAAAAGTACCACCCAAACAAACATTAAGTCATACAAATTATATACTTTGTTGTAAACTGTATAAAATTAACCAAGATGTAAGAACTTGGAATACTTAAAGTTTCCATTCCTACCTGTAAATCATAACATGAAAGGGGGGGGGGGGGGAGAATTAGAGAAATATAACTGGAACGAAACTTTCATTCTGCAGTGGAGTGTGCACCGATACGAAACTTCCTGGCAGATTAAAATTGTGTGCCGGAACTGGGACTTAAACCCGGGATCTTTGCCTTGTACGGGCAAGTGCTCTACCACTGAGTTATCCAGACACGACTCACAGTCCATCCTCACAACTTTTCTTCTGCCTGTACCTCGTCTCCTACTTTCCAAACTTCAAAGGTCCCAGGTTTGAGCCCTGGTTCTGGCACAAAATTTTAATTTGCTATGAAGTTTCAGAGAAATAACTGTTTGATCAATTCTTGTACTTGTGATACTCATCTAAACAAGCCTGCAAAGCTGAACTGCATGTTTTAACCCTCTTCTCCATTCCTTTGCTACTCTTCAGTGTTTTTAGAAGCCTTGGGTGAATCATTCTTAAAACTATACTTCATCCTTTAATGTTGTTCCATTCCCCCCCTCCCCCCCCACCCCGAATGTACCTGTTAGTCCAAAAGAATCAGATACAGCAGCTGACCCTTGACAACAATTATTCAACTAGTCCAACAAAAAGCCTCTTACTATGATTATTAACAACCCTAAAACTACCTGTGTACTCTCATCTCCCAAATCCCCCCAGGGGGCCCACAGTTCTTTTGTGGGTACGTGTGTGGCGCGCACGGGGCCTCGAGCCGGAGCAGCCTTTCTTCTGCCCCAGGCTGCTTCACTTTCCCTCCCGGTTTATGCCTTCGCCCGGAGACGGGCGTATTTCACGAGTTCAGGTGTTTTCTTGTTGTCGTTTCTCTTATTCCTTGGTTCCTTCCTTTCTTACCCTTTGTTTCTGTCTCTCTCTCCTTGTCCTCTCCTCGCCTTCTTCTCCTCATTAGTCTCCGCCTCGGCGTTTGAGACACCTTTCCTTCTTTCTCTTCACTTCCTCTATTCTTCTTCTTTCCTCCCTGTGCGTATCTGAAGGCCGACCCACGCATTATCATGCGTAGCAGGTGACGGGGTAATGCGTAATTCCCCGCCCCGGGTAGACAAGTAGGGCACGTACGTACCCCCTGGTAAAGGCCAGGCCCAGGGAGGGGTGATTACCCGAGCTGGTACCTTCCGAACATGCCGATTGGTCCCTCCGTCAGTTCTCGGGAGGTGTGACCTGAGGTGTGAACAATCACCTAAGGCGGGTAAGCCCTCGGAGAGGGCCCCCACTAGGAAGGAGCGCGCCATCGGAGATGCCGGTAATCACGGGGGACACTTCCGCAATGACTTCCTTCTCTTCTTCACTGACATTGACCCAGAAACGTAAGATAGATTCGCCTCAGCAAAAGAAGACTCTGCCTAATTTGCCGAAATTTCTTGTTGTGTCGCGCACCGACGGAAAGGATTTCACTTCTGTCAATCCTTTCGTTATACAGAAAGGTGTTGATGCAATTGCTGGCCCTGTTAAAACCTGTTCGCGTCAGCGCAATGGCTCATTGTTGCTGGAAGTGGACAGTGCTTTCCAAGCCCATAAACTTATCCGGACTACGTTATTACACACGTTTCCAGTCAAAGTAGAAGCGCACCGCACACTCAACTCGTCACGTGGGGTAGTTTTTACGAGATCCCTTGACGGGTTGTCTGATGACGACATCCGGTCCTATATGTCCGATCAGGGTGTGACAGCCGTCCACATGGTGATGAAAAAGGTAGATAACCAGCTGACACCGACTCGTACTGTGTTTTTGACATTCGACAGAGTTGACCTCCCGTCGAAGGTCAAAGCAGGGTATGAAGTCATCTCCGTCCGCCCTTATGTACCTAACCCAACACGCTGTTTTCAGTGCCACAGGTACAACCATACCCGTGAACATTGCCCAAATGCAGCAAAGTGCGTCACTTGTGGTAGGGACGCCCATGAGGGGGATTGCCCACCTCCGTCCCCTCACTGCCTAAACTGCAACGGTGACCATGCGGCTTCTTCTCGCGACTGCCCTGTATACAAGGATGAGAAGGTAATCCAGCAAATTTGGGTTACGGAGAAGGTATCGACATCTGCCGCTCGTAAGTTGTTGGCGAGTCGAAAGCCCACTGTCCTCCCAGCGGGTACATACAGTAAGGTACTCACCTCAACTCGACCTACCAAGGATTCCAGTACCCAGACATGTGACTTCACTTTCGCTGACACAGTTGTGCGATTCGCCAGCCCGAAGATTGCCCGTTCCACGTCCCCGCTCCCTCTTGCTGCTTCTAGGGTACAGTCTTCGTCAAACTCTAGTAAACCGCGGGCACCTAAACAAGATGCCCGGACCTTGAAAAAGGACCCCGTCCGTGAGGATTTTCTGCGTTCTCAGGCTTCCCAACCGTCAACTGCCTCTTCCCGCCGTCACTCTTCCAGAAGAGCTGACAAGAAAAAGAGTTCCTCTCCTTTCCTGCCGAGGCGTGACCCATCCGTCACGCCGTCCAACAGTTGCCGGCCTCGGCCGTCTTCTGTTTCACCGGGTCGCTCCGTTTGCCGGGCGCCCGGCCCTTTACCGGCGGTGGAAACTGCCCCTCCTGATCAACTCAGGGAGGTGGCAGGCGCGTCGATCGAACCAATGGAACATGACCCTTTGCCCCCAGACAGCGATAGCAGTGCTCCCTCGAAATCCGGTCCTCAGCGGCCGTCGAGGTGACCCCGCTCGCTACTTGGTTTTTATCCTTATTTCTTCTCTCATTTTTATCATGGCGCTCCTTCAATGGAACATTCGCGGCATTCGTTCTAATCGGGAGGAGTTAAAACTACTCCTTCGATTGCACTGCCCGCTTCTAGTCTGCCTCCAGGAAACTAAGTTGCGTCCACGTGATCGTGCAGACTTTCCACACTACACCTCTGTGCGGTTCGACCTGCCACCCGTGGAAGGTGTCCCAGCCCATGGAGGGGTTCTGATGCTCCTTCGAGACGACGTCTATTTCCATCCCATTTCCTTGCACACTCACCTACAGGCAGTTGCCGTCCGCATCACCTTATCCACATTTACCTTCTCCCTCTGTAATATATATTCGCCATCGTCATCTGCCCTTACTAGGGCAGATGTGCTAAACCTTGTTGACCAGCTCCCTTCACCTTTCGTTTGGTAGGCGACTTTAATGCCCACCACCCCCTATGGGGCTCTCCGGCACCTTGTCCGAGAGGCTCCCTTTTGGTGGACATTCTCCACCACCTCGATCTTGTCTGCCTCAACACCAGTGCACCGACCTTCCTTTCTGACACAACACACACTTATTCCCATATAGACCTTGCAATATGCACTCCTCAGCTTGCCGGTCGGTTTGAGTGGTATGCACTTTCTGACACGTACTCGAGTGACCATTTCCCTTGTATCATCCACTTCCTACATCATTCCCCATCTCCACATCCCACCAGTTGGAACATTTCTAAAGCCGACTGGGGGCTTTATTCTTCCATGGCTGTTTTTCACAATCAGAATTTTCCCAACTGTGACAGTCATGTCGAATACCTCACAGAGGTTATTCTCACTGCTGCTGAACGTTCCATACCTCGTACATCCTCTTCTCCACATTGTGTCCAGGTCCCTTGGTGGACTGCAGCCTGCCGCGACGCGCTTCGAGCCCGGCGCCGTGCTTTACGCACCTTCCGCCGCCACCCAACTTCGGAGAATTGCATCAATTACAAACGTATGAGAGCGCAGTGCCGTCGTATCATAAACGACAGCAAGAAAGCTTGCTGGACTGCTTTTACTAGTTCTTTTAACCGTTTTACTCCCTCCATGGTTGTCTGGGGTGGCCTACGCCGTTTGTCCGGCATCAAGGTCCACTCCCCAATTCCTGGCCTGACCGTGGAGAATGCAGTCCTCGTGGACCCAGCTGATGTTTCAAACGCATTGGGTCGTTTCTTTGCGGAGGTTTCGAGCTCTGCCCATTACCACACTGCCTTTCTCCCTCGCAAACAGGTAGAGGAGGCACGGCCGCCTTCTTTCCGCTCTTTTAATCGTGAAAATTATAACGTCACCTTCACCATGCAGGAGCTAGATCGTGCTCTCGCCCTGTCCCGGTCTTCTGCTCCCGGGCCCGATTCCATTCATATTGAGATGCTGAAGAACCTCTCCCCTGCGGGCAAGTGCTTTCTTCTTAGAACCTACAATCGCATATGGACTGAAGGTCATGTTCCCACAAGTTGGCGTGAAGCCATTGTTGTCCCCATCCCCAAACCAGGGAAGGACAAATACCTTCCTTCCAGTTATCGCCCTATTTCTCTGACGAGCTGCGTCTGTAAGGTGATGGAACGCATGGTTAACGCTCGGTTGGTCTGGCTCCTCGAATCTCGCCGCCTCCTGACTAATATCCAATGCGGTTTTCGTCGACACCGCTCTGCTGCTGACCACCTCGTTACATTGTCGACCTTCATTACGAACAACTTTCTAAAGAAGCGTCAAACAGTAGCAGTGTTCTTCGACTTGGAGAAGGCATACGAAGCCTGTTGGAGAGCGGGCATTCTCCGCACATTGCACACATGGGGCCTTCGGGGCCGCCTTCCTCTTTTCATTCAAGCGTTTTTGGCGGATCGCAAGTTCCGGGTACGGGTGGGCTCTGTTTTGTCAGATACCTTTTGCCAGGAGAATGGGGTACCACAGGGCTCCGTCTTGAGTGTGGCGCTCTTTGCCATTGCAATCAATCTGATCGTAGATTGCCTTTCAGCCGACGTCTCCGGATCTCTTTTTGTTGACGATTTCGCAATTTATTGTAGCGCCCAGCGGACGTGTCTCTTGGAGCGTTCTCTCCAACGCTGTCTTGACCGTCTATATTCCTGGAGCATCGCAAATGGCTTCCAATTCTCCACTGAGAAAACTGTGTGTATCAATTTCTGGAGATACAAGGAATTTCTTCCACCTTCTCTACGTCTCGGCCCTGTTGCTCTCCCTTTCGTGGAGACTACAAAATTCTTGGGACTCATGTTGGATCGGAAACTTTGCTGGTCCACACATGTGTCCTACCTGGCTGCCCGTTGTGCCCGATCCCTTAACGTTCTTCGTGTCCTCAGTGGCACGTCATGGGGAGCGGATCGTACCGTCCTGCTTCACCTTTACCAGGCCATTGTTCAGTCGAAGCTCGACTATGGAAGCCTTGTATACTCTTCAGCACGGCCGTCGATTCTCCGCCGTCTCAACTCTATCCATCATCGTGGATTACGTCTGGCGACCGGTGCATTTTATACCAGCCCTGTTGAAAGTCTGTATGCCGAGGCTTCTGTATTACCCTTGACCACTCGACGTGACATACTCTTGTGTCGGTACGCATGCCGCCTACGGTCGATGCCCAACCATCCATCTTACAGATTATTTTTTGACGACTCACTCGATCGCCAATATCAGTTGTCTGCGATTGCCTTGCTTCCACCGGGAGTTCGGTTTCGCCGCCTGCTACAGCGGCTCGATTTTGCCCTTCCTTCCACCCTTCGGTTGAGCAAAAGCCCATTGCCACCGTGGCATCAGGCCCAGGTTCACACACACCTCGAACTTAGTTCGCTCCCCAAGGAGAGCACTCCGGATTTGGTATTCCGCTCGAGGCTTGTCGAACTCCGTTCGCGGTTCGATAATGCCGTATTTATTTACACTGATAGTTCCAAGAGCACTGCCGGTGTCGGATCTGCCTTCGTCGTTGGGGACAACCGTTTCCAATACAAGCTCCCTGACCGGTGCTCAAACTTCACGGCTGAGCTTTTCGCCCTCCACCAGGCCGTTTTGTATACCTGCCGCCACCGCCACCCTTTCTATGCCATATGTTCTGACTCCCTTAGTGCCCTGCAGAGTCTTAAGGACCCTTTCTCAAACCATCCTCTCGTGTATCGGATCCAACGCTCCCTCCAGTTGCTGGCGGATGACAGCTGTCACGTTTCTTTCCTGTGGGTCCCTGGCCATGTGGGTGTGCCCGGGAATGAGGCCGCCGAAACAGCAGCCAAGGCAGCAGCTCTTTTGCCTCGCATGGCTACCTTTTGCGTCCCATCGGACGATGTTCAACGGGCTCTTCGCCGGAGTATCGTGTCGCAATGGCACAGTGTGTGGCTTTCACTGTACAACAATAAATTGCGAACTGTCAAACCGATCCCGACCGCTTGGAGGACATCCTCACGCCCCTCTCGGCGGGAGGAGGTCATCCTGGCTCGGTTGCGGATCGGTCATTGCCGTTTCAGCCACCGTCACTTGCTATCCGCCGAACCTGCACCGCTATGCTCCTGCGGTGAACTGCTGACAGTGCGACATGTTTTACTGACTTGTGTTAATTTTAATCATCTCCGTGTAGCCCTTCACTTTCCGTCTACTCTGGAGGAAATTTTAGCTGATGACACACGAGCAGCTGCTCGAGTTTTGCGTTTTATCAACTTGGCCAACTTATCCAAGGATATTTAACTCTTTTAATTGTCTTTTATCTTTCGTTTTTAGCCTCTTGTTGATGTTCTGACAGTCTACATTTTTTTAGATCATAGCGAATCTACGTTCTTGGCTGGGCGCTAATGACCATAGAAGTTGTGCGCCCTAAAACCACAAAAAAAAAAAAAAAAAAAAAAAAAAATCTCCCAAATACAACAGGTCTCAATGACTAGTTACTGGAGTTGGGAAATATTGTTTTATTTTTTAGGTCTGAATGTGGTTTTATTTCTTTATTTTTTGCTATATTTGGTGTTATTATTTGCATAATGCTGTGTTATTTCTTGCGTGATTCATTGTTAATTTTGGCAAAATAGTTTATATTTTTCCCAAATTGGTTGTTCACTTTACCATATATATTTATTTGCTAAAAATATCCTTTTTTCAAATTTTGTGTTTGTCTGCCAATTTTGGTGTTCTTTTTTGTAACATGGTCTGTTTTTTTTCCCTGATTGTTGTTCAACAAATTTAGTTTGTTGGTAATTATACCAAATTCAGTAGGTTTTTCTTCAAAATCTTGCAAATTTGATGTTATTTCTACCAAATCCAATGTTTCTTATTGATTTTTATTCTTCCAGTTTCCATGGTCTATTGTCATCTCCTTTCTCTTTTTTGCCTTAATGAGGATGGTTTCCTTCCTCCTTTTAGGGTACCTATGTCTGGCTCACACAGTATAGGAGTCACACTTTAGTTTCGCCTCCTCCTTTCTGCTATTTGGTTGGTGCAGCAGGCTAGTCTTCATTGGACAGGCTGTGTGAAGTCCTATGATATATTTTTCATGGTTCTCCCTCCCCCCCCCCCCCTCCAGAATATTGTTTCCTCTCTGTTTCGTCACTCCTGTCCTCATTGTGGTTCGCCTTTGTTGAGCCTTCCATATATATCCAATACACTACTCTTTGTTTTTATCCCTCATACCTGGAAAGTGTTCTTTTCATTTTTGTTGTAATTGTCTTGAGAGTCTCTTCCCATTGTTTTTGCATTGAGGCACTTTCTTTCAAGAATGTTCAGTTATGTGCAATTATTGTGGGGCATGGCAAGCTGCATGGCTACAGGAAGAAAGAAAAAAAAAAAAGCGCCCGTTTTGACCTGGTGTCGAACCCAGGGCCACCCAATGTGCGTTCTGCTCCATAACGGCCCTTGGCGCGCGCCTTTAGTAGCAGCAGAAACTGTGAGACAGCACCAACAAAAAAGAAGAAGAAAGAAAGCACGAATGATCCCATATGTACTGTTCGCCTGGGGGACAATCGGTATTGTGGCACAGCATGCCCTCCAACATGGCTCCAGGAACCTTTGCGTTTGTTACACCACATGTGCCATCTGGATACTCCCACCTAGCAACAGTCCCTCTGAGCTACGGAGATGGGAACTTCCTGTCTGTCTGTCTGTCTGTGTGTGTGTCTGTGTCTGTGTGTGTGTGTGTGTGTGTCTGTGTGTGTGTGTGTGTGTGTGTGTGTGTGTGTGTGTGTGTGGGTGGGGGTGTGGGTGGGGGTGGGGGTGTGGGGGTGTGGGTGGGGGTGGGGGTGTGGGTGGGGGTGGGGTGTGTGTGGGTGGGGGTGTGGGGTGTGTGTGGGTGGGGGGTGTGGGGTGTGTGTGGGTGGGGGGGTGTGTGGGGGGGGTGTGTGTGTGTGGGGGTGTGTGTGTGTGTGGGGGGGGGGGTGTGTGGGTGGGTGTGGGTGTGGGTGGGTGTGGGTGTGGGTGGGTGTGGGTGTGGGTGTGGGTGGGTGTGGGTGTGGGTGGGTGTGGGTGTGGGTGTGGGTGGGTGTGGGTGGGGGGTTTAATCTTCCCTTAATTAATTTAAACTTTTTATCTACCTCCCACCAACTCAGCCTAATAAAATGTATGAGAGTTAATGATTTGGTGCTTTTTTCTCGTCTAAAAGTAAGAATGTAGTGAGCAGCAGAGGGTACATAATAAAGTTGTAAGTGAAATGTTAAAGTTTGACACTTAGTTCATAGATCTTGTTGTTTCAACTTGATGGTCTTGTGTGTAAGAGTTTGAATTTACACACACACACACACACACACACACACACACACACACGCTTTCGCAACTGTTGGTCACTTCTTCAGGAAAAGAGGAAGGAAGGAGAGGAGAAAGGGAAGGATACGTGTTTTAAGGAAGTGAAAAAGGAGTCATTCCAATCCCAGGAGTGGAAGGACTTACCTTAGGGGGAAAAAAGGAAGGTAAACAAATACACACACACACACACACACACACACACACACACACACACACACACACACACACACATATATCCAAATGCAAACACACCTAGACCTTGGTGTATTTAAATTGTTCCTATAAATTGGTTTTGATGTTTCTGCATGTTTTCCCTACATAGTTGGCAGAACAACTGGGGCATGATATTTTATATACACCACTGCTGTGGAACTTTGGTAAGTCTGCATTTATGCTGTAGATTAATAAGTATTCTAATGCCTTATTATCAGAAAATGCTATTTTAAGATTGGTTTTCTTGATAAGGCATTTTTTATTTATTAATTATTATTATTATTATTATTATTATTATTATTATTATTATTATTATTTTAGTTAGTCTAGCTATAGGATGTTTGCAGTGTGACAATTTGCTGTTTTATTTATTTTTTTATTTTTTTTTTCAAGCTATTTAATGCATCTATTGTTTTGGCTGTGTAGCTATTCTTTATGACAATGTGTTTTAGTTCGTCTAATCTTGTCTTAAGATTATAATCTACTAAGTTAAATGAGTGTGTTCGGTATGGTATGGATCTGAATGCAGAATGATTCTGTGGTGGGATGGCATGAAATAATTTGTGACTGAAGGAGTTTTCATTTATACCTCCTGTGTAATGTTAAATATGTTCTCATGTGGAATATCTCTTGGGAAGCTACACCTCCACCAGCAACAAGTAGTAAGTTCTTTGACCGCCATTTGACTGAACATTATCAGTCAAATGGCAGTCAATTCTTTATAAAATGTTATATGATTGGCACTCCAAACACATACAAAATCATAAGTAGTAAGTTGGTTGGGTAGATCTTAAGCATCCTGGAATTCTTACACATAATTCCCAGTACATATGCACGTAGCAAAGTTTTTAGTTTTTTTCTTCAATTATAATTATTTTTAGCTGAACAGTCAGAATGCAAGTTGGCATTTTCACATATACTTGTAAAGGGTTCAGTGTAGAGGTATTTCCATTGGTGTTGAGGAAAGTAGCAGTGTCTCCTGTGACGTAAGGGAAGCTATTAAGAATTCCATTCAATTAAAAGGAATTTATAACATTCCTGATGAGCTTTTCTTTCTGTAAATTATGTGAACATTAAAATGTAGAATTTATTAGTTTCATTTATGGAACAATATTTGTTATAAAATTGCACAACAAGTAGTTATTAATTGTAAACAGGTTTCTGTATAAATTTTGAACCTTGCATTCCTATAATGATGAATTTTATCAAGAGCTTATTTTGCATATGCAGTTCCAGGAATTTATAGATCTGTAATTATGTATTCTATCCCAGCATAACAACTATATTTTTCTCAGGTGTGCAGCTGGGCAGTGCAGTCATCATGGCACAATATTTCAATGGAAAATCTGGTCACCACCTTCAGGTGAGTATGCTGGTACACAATTACACCGAAGCTGAGTTCCAGCAGAATTGATGGCTCTTTCATACACACACACACACACACACGTGAGAAGCAGTTCTTTTACTTCTAAGCACAAGTGAACTGGTGCTGCATGAGCAGCAGAAGTAGGCTACTGGAGATTGCATGCTAGCTAATGCACAGCTCAAAACAGTTAGGGGATCAGCTGAGATATCATATACAATATACATACAGTAACAGGCTGACCAGTCCTTTTGTTCAGTTGCCTCAATTCAAGCATATTGTCCTCCAATGTAGCTCTTTGGGGACAATAATGCTTGTCTACCAGAAGGCACACTTCTCATGTGGCACCAGAGTAGGCCACAACAAAAGGTTGAAGAGTGTCTGAGCAGTCAAAGTGACACTCTGAATGACAAAGAGATCAATACTGATTCCTGCCCTCACCATTCATTCATGCGTCCTGCATATAAGGAGAGTTGTTCTGAGTTCCACACTCTCTCCAGATGAGGGAACGGCTATTGGCTATTGTCAGGCTAAACACAAAATCTTGACTCATCTGTAAACAGGGCCCGACGCCATTTCTTAAGACTCCAATCCTGATGTTCCTCCACCCAGTTTCTGCAGGTTAAGCGGTGTGGTGGGTTAATTGGACACACACCACAGGCCTTTGTGTGTAGAGGTCACTGTCCTGAAAGCGATTTCTGACTGTTTGTGTTGATATTGCGCGTCCTGTTACCTGGAGGATGTATTGAAGCTGAATTTCTTTCAGCCTCCTGACTCAAGGGCTGTAACGAGAGATAACGGTCATCTTTTGCTGATGTTAACTGTGGATGACCTCAGTCTTGCTACCTTTTAATGGTTCCTGTTGTCTGAAATGGTGTCCAGGTCGTGGAAATTTCACTTTGGGACACTCCAATTGCAGCAGCCACCTCCCTCTGTGTCTGTCCCACCTACAACCTGCTTACGGTTCTCCATGCCGTTTGAATAAGTCGTATTGTTGTTGCAATGTACTACCTGCTCACTACACTATTTGAACTGAACAGCTTATGTAATTCATATGGTAAACATGGGAAGTTCCCATCTCTGGAGTTCTGAAAGGTTGGTCTCAGTGGGAATTATCCATACAACGCGGACGGTGTAACACTGTGCCAAGATGTGGTGGCCGTGCACCAAGGCGTGCTTAGCCACACTGTCTATGTCTGTTCATGCAAATGGACAGTTTGTTGCTGGTCATTCCCACATAGAACAGTTTACAGTGCAGGCATGTCAGCTAGTAAATCATGTGGGTGCTGTCGCAATTGGCTCTGCTCTTAATTGTGTACACCTTCCGGGTTACAGGTCTGGAATAAGTGGTGGTGGGAGGATGCATATGGCAGGTTTTACATTGGGGGCGGTTACATGGATAGTTGCTGGAGGGTAGGGAAGGTGGTTTTGGGATTTCATAGGGATGAACTAGGAGGTTACGGAGGTTAGGTGTCTTTCCGCCAGCCACCTAACCTCCGTAACTCGTCGGTACATTCGTTCCAGGCTATAGTCATTCATAACCAGTACAGGCAAAGAAATTAAACTTTGAACAAACTATCAAGGCAAGACAGGTGATAATATTTTAACAGAAAAATGTAATGAAAATGTGGGAGAGATATTAAAATGATAGTTTAAAGAGGTAAAAGTTCAAAAAAGAATATGTTTGTCAAAGCTAAACTCAAATGTCATATAAATATGATCAGAAAGAATATTACATCTTGGGTGCATAGATATTATCACAATAGTAGAGTCATAATCGTATCACTATAATTTTTTATTATTTTTGTCCAAAATATTTGTAAAAAAATATGAAACTACAAATCTAAAGTAGGCCGTAAAACATGTCAGTGTGATTTTTCTTTGTGGGTGACTATCTGCGGTACAGGTCTGAGGTAAGTACTGGCCAGCCATTCTGTTTTGTTTTAATTAAATTATTTTCTTGAACTAAGGTGTGGGATACTATTTTATCTGATATTAAACAGCAACATCTTTTATTTCAACCTGTGGATTCTTTGAACTAGTGTATTGTTTGGGAGCTTATGTTTCTTCCTCCAGTGCGCTTCCAGTTGTTCATTACCACTATGGGGCAGCAGCATTGGTTCTTTTGTATGCACTGTGGGGCATTAACTGTGTATAAAGGAGCCACCATGTCTGCTGGAAACTCTGTTCCGATGAGATTGTGCACCAACATACTTACATATCTGAAATTTACTACCATTTTGTCCTTTGAAATATTTACATGGTGACTGAATTATCTGGATGCATACCTGAGAAAAGTATCATATCATATGTGAAGATATGTTTAGTTCTATAATCTTCCTAATCCTTTCCACAATATCTCTCTTTGACCATTTTCGATGTAACCATCTGCTAGTTCTAATCAAATCTTTTCTTTATTTGGTTTGTATTTTTGTCTTAAATATATTAAGATATTTCTGACTATAGTTTTTCTGTTTGCACATAAATCATTGCATTTTTGCTTTAATCTGTGGTCCAATATTTCAGCAACTGTTTGAATTTTTCATCTGTGAAATTGATTACCGCAGTTTGATAAAATATTTAAGTCTGCAGTTTGTAAAATACTTAGAGTTCTGAGGATATTGATACATGTGCATTGCAATGTTTCTACCATATTTTCATGCATATTTTAAACTTATATCATGTAGTTAAAATTAGATGTATGTAACTGAAGAATAGATGTGACCAAAACCAGATATGTATAATTGTCTCCAATTTCAGGGAGAACGCCTGGTCATATGGTCGCACAAAAATGTTGTTGACATTTCAAAAGGAAGTAGCAGAACGCATAGTAGCACCAATTATGTCTGAACAGAGATGTAGACTCTCTGTAATGTGTCAAAATTGGTGTGAAGTTCATCACAAGTTCACTATTCCTGGTGAGTATAGTTTTTGTAGTAACTTTCGTAATTTGTTACTGACTTTCACAGAACATAATAAATTTTGTGTAATTCTGAAATAGTTACATGCTGCTATAACACTGTTTGGTTCAAGCCCTGGTGGAAGATACTTGGGGTGTTCAAATGAAAAGGTACAAAATGACACTCTGTGTATAATTAAGTCTTTATTAAAAAATAATCACTAAAGGCTGAGCACAACTATCCTACGGTTTAAAGAGCCAAAGAAGTACTTGTTCCCAGAATTCCAGTGGCTGTGACAACACACTCCTCTACTGTGTCCTTCAGTTAAGCATATGAGTTGAAGTGCTTGCCTTTGAGATTTTTTAGTGGACCAAACAGATGGAAGTCACAAAATGACATGCCAGGGCTGTAGGGTGGATGCCTAAACTGCTCCCACTTGAACACTCTGTGTGACTCTGGGGACATGTTGACACACATTATCATGGAGCAGAATTATCCCCCCTGCCTGCCCCCCCCCCCCTCCCCGTCCCCGCTCCCCCCCGTGAACAGCTCAGGCCATTTGTTATGGATGGATTTGTGTAAGCTGTAGTGTGTCTCACAGTACACATCACTGTTAATGGTTTTTCCTTGCTCAAGGAATTTAAGTATCGGGCCTTGTATGTTGAAAAAGACTGTGAGCATTGCCTTGGCTGCTGAGCGCACAGTTTTGATTTTTTTAGGGGGAAGTGACCGCACATGTTTAGCATCCCTAGATGTCGCACTATGTTACCACAAAGTGGTATATTCAAATTTCTACCATGTGGTTGGTTAGACATTTCATTCCTTTTCATATTAACACCTCTCAAATATTATGCCCACTTTTCTAAACCTAGATTGTAAAATAACTTTTTTCTACTTGTTTACATTAAATCCACGAAATATGAATAATTGAGGTGTGGTTGGGTAGTTGATGCAGATGTGTTGACCACTGTGTCCAAGTGGTGTAGTGGACAGCACAACTGCCTAGTAAGCAGAAGATCTAGGTTTGAAACACTGCGTAGCACAAATTTTCAGCTTTTTGTATTCATTTGATGTCCACTGGCAGCTAATGTTGTAAATTCCTTTGTGTCTTAAATATAAATATGTACTATTGTAACAATATTTAAGATTTACACAAACAACCTAATGGTTGTGGCCAGAAATAAATCCTTAGTAGTGTGAGTCAAACTGGTTAATAAGCTCACCAAACAATAACAGAAAAAATGCACTTAATACATCATATTAAAATTGTGTAATACTGACTTGATGGCCTTTATTTCATTCTCCAGGTATGCTGTATCAACTAAAGGCCTTTATTGTTGATTAGATTTTGTAGTTGCCAAAATGCAAATGTATTTGGCTCATTGCTTCTAATGGTTACATCTATAATGAGCAAATATTATTAGGGACCGCGTCTGTCTTTTAAAACTGTAGTGAGGTACTGTGTGAGTGAGTTTACAAGTCTCTGGTACTTTGGATGGTGTTGGATGCCCAAAACATGGGTGGATGCGGTCTCAGAACAGCTATTACAATTCACAATTGTTCCAATGTCCATCTACATCTGTATTCCTCAAGCCACCTCACGACGTGTGGCGGAGGGTACTTTGTATACTATGGTTTTCATGAAAAATGAATGCTCGTATGCCTCTTTGTGGGGCCCTAATCTTTCTGATCTTATCTTTGTGGTCGTTTCACAAGATATACACAGGAGTAAGTAATATTTTTGTTGGTTCTTCATAAAATGTGTGGTCTCGAACTTTGGCAGAAGCCTGTACTGTGATGCAAATTGTCTCTCCCCCAGAGTTTGCCACTGAAGTTTCCTAATCACTCCTTCATGCTTACTAAATGAGCTCATAACAAAGTGTGCTTATCTCTGTTGGATCTTTTCAATGTCCACGTGAGTATGAAAAGAAATCTGTTAAACTTTGTGTACAAGATAAATCAATCAAATGTGAAGGCTGAAAACTCCACTAAATACCTAGGAATTGTAGGTACTTCAGACTTAAACTGGAAAGAACATGAAGATAATGTCATAAGAAAGGCAAACCAGAGGCTATGTTTTATTGGCAGAACACTTGAAAGGTGCAACAGAACTACTAAAGAGACTACATACACCATGCTTGTCCATCCTTATTTGGAGTATTGTTGCCTAGTGTAGGATCTTTATCAAGTGGGTTTGACAGAAGCCATCAAGAGAGTCCAAAGAAGGGCCACCCGTTTTGTATTGTCACAATACAGGGGAGACAGTGTCACGGAAATGATACAGGATCTGGGATGGGAATCATTACAACATTTATCGCTGCGGTGTGGTCTACTTACAAAACTCCAATCGCCGAAATTCTCTTCCGAATGCGAGAATATATTGTTGACTGCTGTTTACCTAGGTAGAAATGATCATCAGAATAAAATAAGAGTAATTAGAGCTTGAATGGAGAGATTCAGATGTTCTTTCTTCCTGCGCGTTGTTAGAGAATGGAATGGTAGATGAATAGTATGAAGGTGATTCAATGAACCCTCTGCCAGGCACTTAAATGTGATTTGCAGAGTATCCCGTGTAGATGTAGATTAACCCTACATGATATAGATCTCATAATCATGAGCAGTAATGAGGCACTGGGTGAAAGAGAGTTTTGTAACCTCTTCTTTTGTTTATGGACTATACTTCTCAAGGATTCTTCCAATGTATTTGTCTGGGATCTGCTTTACCCACAGTTGATTTTATATGGTTGTTCCATATCAGATTTCCCCCTTTTGTCATGTTTTATGGAAGTAACCGATTCTGGTGTTTGTCCTATTATTGAATAGTTACATAATAAAGGATCTTTTTTATATAACTGCAGCATTTTACCCTTGTTTATGTTGGGCTCAATTGCTATTTCCTACACCATGCATCAATATGTTGCAGATCATCCTGTATTTCACTACCTTTTCCAGTGTTTAGACTTCTCGATAAGCTACAGCGTCATCCACAAAAAGCCTCGCTGAACTTCTGATGTTATCTATGAAGTCATTTAAATATAATTGAAAAACAGTGGTCCTATAAAACTCCCCTGGGGCGTGCCAGAGATCACTTTGTCGGAAGACTTCTCTCCATTGAGAATGACATTCTGTGTTCTGTTAGGTAGGAACACCTCAGTTAAATCACATAGTTGGTCTGATATTCCATTGCTTGCACTTTGTTCATCCGGTGAAGGTGCAGAATGCCATTGAACACCTTATAGTAGTCAAGATACATGGCATCTACCTGTGATCCTGTATCTACCACTCTCTGCATCTCGTGAATGAATAGTGAGAGTTGTGTTTCATATTATTTTTGTTTTTGGAAACCATTTTAATTCCTACAAAGGAGATTTCCGATTCTCAGAAATGACATAAAATTCGTACTAAAGTGTTTCAAAATTCTGCAACCGACCAAAGTCAGGGATATAGGCCTATAGTTCTGCGCATCCTATCAACGATCCCTCTTGTAAACAGGAATGACCTGCACCCTCTTTCAATCTTTAGGAACACTTCATTCCTCTAGAGACCTTTGGTATACTGCTGCTGGAAAGGGGGTGAATTCCTCCATACGCTCCATTTAAAATCAAATAGGTATCCCATCAGCCTTTCCTCTGCTGAGCAATGTCAGTTGATTTTGTACCCTGTGATACTTATTTCAATATGTGCTATTTTATCATTAGTGCAATGTCCTAGAGTAGCTGTGTGAAACAGCTTTGGTAAAAGACATTTAATATTATGGCCTTTTGTGTGTCATTCTCCATTTCAACACCGTTATGATCACATAATGTCTGGGTATCTGGTTTTCACCTTCTCACTAATTTGACATAGGACCAAAATTTCTTAGAGTTTACCTGCCAAGTTGATACTCAAAATATTGCTCTCAAAAGTTGTTGAACACCTCTCGCATGGCAGCCCGTACGCTAATTTTGGCATCATTTAACTTTTGCTTGTCAGCAAGACTTTGGCTCCGTTTATAGTGAGGTGTCACTCTCTTTGCTTTTGTAACATTTTCCTTACCTGGTTGTTGAACCATGGTGGATCTTTCCCATCTCTCATAATTTTACTTGGCACATACTTATTGAATGCGTATTTCACAGTACACTTGAATGTCATCCCCAGTTTCTCAACACTTTTAGTACTAGAGATGAAACTATCATGTTGAAAGTCAAGTTCTCTGAAATCTGACCCTTTTCACTTTTGCTAAATCAGAAGATCTTCCTCCCTTTCTTGATATTTCTATTTACAGCTTTATTCATTGATGCTGTAATGGCCTTATGATCGCTGATTCCCTGATCTATGCTAACTGAATCAAAATGTTTGAGTCTATTTGTTATCAGCAGGTCTAACATGTTATCTCCACAAGTGGGCTTTCTATTTAACTGCTTGAGTTAATTGTTGGTTTTAGCTCTTAGAACAATGTTGCTCCATTCTCTGTCCCTGCCACCTGTCTTAAACATGTTTGTCTCCCAGTGTATATCCTGTTTTAAGTTAAAATCTCTACCTAAAACTATACCACGATTAGGAAACCTGTGGGAAATAAGTTTTCCCGCAGATGTTCTGCCACTACTGCTGCTGAGCCAGGTGGTATATAACAACTTTCAGTGACCTATGTTTAGTCACTTTTCACACTGACTTCCATCCAAATTATTTTACATTTTGAATCTGTACTAATTTTACTCAATACAATAATATTGTTTATCACTATAAACACATCTCTCCCTTCAGTGTTCATCGGCAGTATATGTTTGTCAGAGTTTAGGACAATGACAATGTGTTAACACTGGAATCCATTGCTGTGCTGGTACCCATACTCCATGGAACCAATGATCATATGGATTGTCTACTGGGAGAAGTGTCGTGCCCATCCTGCGCTGACTTTAGCTATGATTTGTTGGACTATTACCCTTCTGTCATTATTGACAATCTGTCACAGATGTCAACAGTCATTTTATCTAGGGTGGCAGGATGGTTTGTAGTTCATCTCATGTGGACTGTGGCACCATCATACTGCCATTCAAAATACACTCTGGGCACAGTTGAACATGGGAATTTGAATTCCTGCATCAATGCCAAAATCAAAATTCTCTTCTGCCGGGCTTTGATCACTATACCACGTCAGTGGCATAAGGTTACGACACATTGCATATTACACCAATCAATTGCACAACTGCAACTGAGGACTCCTATACATCTGCAGCTGGCAAATGGAGTGTGTGGTGCCTAAATATCTCCCCTTCCCTGCCCATACTCCATCCTTATGTATATCTCCCATCTCAAATCCCGTCCCTTCCTTCTGCCCTGTCAGTCAGACAGCACTGGCATATTCCCCCCCCCCCCCCCTATCCTTGCTGTGCATTTCTCCCTCCCCTCCTGCTTCCCTTTCCTTGTCACTACATCAACACCACCACTGGTTGCTATTGCCTCAGCAGTGCTGAGTTGTTCTCTCTCTCTCTCTCTCTCTCTCTCTCTCTCTCTCTCTCTCTCTCTCTCTCTCTCTGATGGCCAAAAGCTATTAAGTTGTATTCTATTATTTGCCTTTCTGTGGCTCATCAGACGTGTCTGTAGTGAATAAGTAACCTATCCTTCTCAAAACTGTTGTGTATAAAATTACTTTGAGACAGCTACAAGGAAATTAGTGAGGAAAGTTTTATAAATGAGAAAATTGTGGGCATTCAGTAAATCTTACAAAGCCTTAACACTTTTGTGCGCACATGTGCATTTCATTCTTGTAATTTTAAAGGTTAGTTCTTAATCTGAGAAATACAAATTAAATGCCATGGGACCTATTAATAAATAATCTCCAAATCTGCCATACTGATTAATATGATTACATGTACACTGTGCCCTGTTAAATAACTGACAGTTTCTGTTGTTAATTTTATTTTAAGCAAATCATTTAATTTCATTGTGTTTCAGGAAAAGCATTTATTCCAAAACCTGATGTTGATGTGGGTGTAGTTCATTTTACACCTCTAGTGAAACCTGTAATTCCACTTCCATTCTCACTGGTGGAAAAAGTTTTAAGAAACATATTCAGTCATAGACAGAAGTACAGTATTAAAGGTGCAGAGTAAGTATCTGATTCCTAACTTTTGTAGAATTCTGTGTAACATTATAAATAGTGAAAAATAGCAGGTCTTTTAATTTTTTCAGTGTATCATTTGTAAATAAATTTTGTTAGGTGGTCAGTGAATATCATAAAGAGAAGTAGAGAACAGGAAATTTTGTTAGTGCCTCTGTTTTAAAGGGCTTTATTATGTCATTTTAAGAAAGTAACTTGACAGAGATAGGGAAAGACCGTCTGTTGTGTACTGATCCAGGAGGAGTTGGCCGCTTTCATAGGCAGCTGGAGACTACTATGGGCTCAGCCCAGACTTCAGGCTGCTGCCCTGGGCTGCACTGTCACCTGGACACTTAAGGCGATTGCTGGGATACCTCTGGTGCCTGTTGTGATGCCTGGGGTCCCAGATGCCCATGTCTCCTCCTGTTCTGATGGCCCCGAGAGTCGACTGTTGTCTGTCAGTGATTGGTAAAATGTGCTGGGGTTACATGGACCCCGGGCCACGTTGGCACACCAGGGAATGAACATGTTGATTGATTGGCCAAGCAGGCCACTGTGACATCACCTCTCATTATTGGCGTCACTGAACCAGATCTAAAGTTGGTGTTGCACCGGAAGGTGCAAAAGGTTTGGAGCACTGAGTGGGCTACGGCGAATGCACTGAGTAACCTTTGGGCAGTGAAGCTGTCCACAGCTCTGTGGAAATCTTCACTGCAGCCAATATGCTGAGAGTCGGTTGTCCTCTGCTGCCTCTGTATTGGGCACACGTTGTTAGCCCACGGCTATCTCCTTCTCTGTGAGGCACCACCCATGTGTCGATGTGGTGTGTTGACAGTGGCCCATCTTTTGATGGACTGTCCACTTTTAGCCAACTTATGGCTAAGACATACTACCATTGGTTTTAGGTGACAATGCCCCCACGGCTAACTCAGTTTTAAGTTTTATTTGTGCAGCTGGTTTTTACAACTCCATCTAGTGGTGGGTGCTGTAGCCTGAAATCTCAGGCCCCCACCTATCCAGCACTTTTAAAGACTTTTTAAGACCATTAGTTAAAATGCCTAGGGGTTTTTCAGTGTGTGCAGTAAGGCTGGCTCATCCTGTTTTCACCAGCCATGGTACTCTGTTGTCCAGTTGTAGTTGAGTTCCTGGCTTTGTTTTATCTATTGTGTCTCTTCGGTCTGTGTTGTCAGCGGCTTGTCCATTGTCAGCCTGTCCCTTTTGAGTGTTTTTGTTTCCGGTGCTTTAATTTTTACGTTCTTGACAGTGGACTTATTAGCTGGGAACAGGGGACTGATGACCTAGCTGTTTAATCCCCCACTACTTAGCACACAGCTTCTGGAAAATTTCTTTTTCTACACCGAGGGTTTCAAGATTGACCATAGTGTTTGGTGTGCCTTCGTAATTGGCAACAATTCTTTCCTGTATAGTCCTCCTGAGCCATGCAGAACTCTTTGCCCTCTCAGGCCATACAGTACATCAGTCGACACAAGTGCTCTAATAGTGTTACCTGCTCAGATTCTCTGAATGCTCTCCAGAGCCTTTGCCTCCTGTATGTGGTACAGCCCTTGGTACAAAGAATCCAGGAGTGCTTTCACTCCCTCATTGACAGTGGAACCAAGGTGGAGTTCCTGTGGATTCCTGGCCACATTGGTGTGTCGGGAAGTGAGAAGGCGGATTCTGCTGCAAAGGATGCAGCCGTCCTCCCTCGGTTTGCTACCTATTCCGTCTCCTCAGATGATCTTCGCGTCAGCATCTCTGGGCAAGTGATATCGCTCCGGCGCTTCCATTGGTCTTCTCTTGAAGGGAACAAACTTCAGACATTAAACCCCTTCCAACTATTTGGCTGACCTCCTCTCGGCCCCTTCGTCATGAAGAGGTCATTCTCACCCAGTTAAGTATAGGACACTGTAGTTTCAGCCACCACCACTTAGTAAGTGCTGACCCTGCTCCTATTTGTGGTCACTGTTTAAACAATAGACTGTACGCCATCTTCTGGTTGAATGCCCATTTTTTTAATCGTCTGTGTTTACCATCCGAGTTGCCTGATACCTTAGCAGATGACATGCGGTCTGCAAATTACTTCTTTCTTTTTATCCACTGTAGCAATATGGCGAAGGAAATTTAACATTTTCCAGCTGGGGAATCCAGCCATTTCTGCAGTAAATAGAAATCTACTTAGGGATTGCCTGGTTTTTACGTATTCCTTTTAGAAAGTTGACTGACTGCAAAGGGCCTTCTCCTTATATGTGCCTTTGCCGTTGCATCGACATGCATTTTAACTATGTTGTTACTTGACCTCAGTAATTTTACGCCCTAAAACCATTAAAAAACAAAATAGAGAGATTAGGCTTCACACGGAGGTATACTGGTAATCATTTTTCCTGTGAACTATGTGCAACTGGAATTGGAGGAAGTGACAATGGTACACAAGGTATTCTCTTCCAAACACTGTAAGGTGGCTTGTGGAGTATGTAGGAACTAGGTGTTCAGTTGTTGCTTGATCACTGTTTAATATAGGCTAGACAGCTTCTCAGATACCGTCCCCACATAAAAAGCTGTACAGTGTTGCAGCTTAGTTTGTGTATTACATGGCTGTTGTGATAAGCAGTTCTGCATTTGATACAATAGAGATGCCTGTAGCATGATTGTAAGAGGCTGCATTTGGAGGAAGTATGAAACAGGCCTTGAATCTAAGTCTGCCATAGGGATATGAACCATGGCCTATGACGCAAGGCTTCGGGAGAATGTATGGAGATTTTTGTTGAATGAGGATATTTTATAGGTTGAAATGGTGGCAGAATACCACTGTTGAAGGGTGAGCTGACTATTTCTTATTTCAAGATGGGATGAGAAATAACTGAATTCTAGTGGACAATTCTTTTGTGGCTGAACTGTCGACATGCGTGGCTTGGTAGGTGATTAGTGAGTCAAGGACAGTTTCAGAGGGTGTGGTGGCCTCGGTGAAGATTGTGGCATGTTTAGAGAGCAATTGCTCCTCACTTCAGATGTAACAACTGTGGATGGTTAGGTTGGGAATGGGTGCCGTTTGTCATAGTACATGTATTGTTGCTGGTAGATCAGAGGTGGATGAAGGTACTGATGTTTCATTTTCTGGGGTGATATTGACCTCTTTTTGTTGTTGTTGTTGTTGTTTTTGTGTAATGTTTATTGCCTGTATCTATTTTTATTGTTGTACAATTTTTTTCTATACAAACATTCGAAGTGCACTGTAAGTGTTATGTTTTTCTTAGGTTAGTAGAAGAAATAAAGATATTTAGTATTAACCTATGATGTGTGGCTACATTGACTCCTGATATTTGATTTGGTATGGTCCTGGGATAAATATAATAGTAGTGCAGTAATAGTATGACCACTGTAAAGGGATCTCAATGATCCCCATTTAAAACTGGATAATCTGTAAAAAATATTTCAGGAATTAAAAAACGTTTCTTTAAAAAGAGGGTAACATTGATTCCCAATATTTTTTCCTTGGGGCAATGTCGACTTACATAAGTACTGTCACTGAATTTCCATTAGTCTATTTACTGTCACTGTGTAGAAAATTAAAGCTTGTCGTGAGTATAAATAACAGGGATCTAATAGAAATAAAATTAAGAGAGAGACCAAGAAAAGGTTGCATAGAGCATATTGTATATGCAGTTAAAACATGGGAAATGACGAAAATAGATAGGAAAAGAGTGGAAGATATATTAATTGCCTTTTTGAAAAGGAGCTATAGTGTCTCAAGAATGAACAGGATCTCAAACATTGAAATCAGAAAACAAATACAGATGGAAAAGTATTAGTAAAAAATAAATAAAATAAATGTGTTTCAAGTGGTATGAGCATGTGATGAGGCTAGATGATGATCATTGGCCAAAAAAATTCCTTGTTGGCAGTCTCCTTATCATAGGAAAATAGGAAGCCCCTGCGCAGTGTGGGAAGAACATGAAATGAAGGGACCTGAAAGATCCATATGAAGATAAAGGTTTCAAAGAGAGGTTGCAAGAAATTGCATAACAAGCTGCAGATCAACTTGCTTCTATATATTTTAGTTTATAAACAGTGATTATAAATTGTAGTTTTGCTTTACACCATATTTAAACAATATCCTGTATTAGTTGTTCTGTGTCGTCAGTCTGGGGGCTGGTTTGATGCAACACTCCATCCTACTCTATCCTGAGCAAGCCTTTTAATCTCCTCATAAGAATGGCAACCCACATCCATTTGAATCTGCGTACTATATTCGCCTCTTGGTCTCCCTCTGCAATTCCCTCCCTCCCCCTCCCCTCCCTCCTCCACACAGATACACTTCCCTCCAATGCTAAATTTACGATGCTTGATGTCTAATAATGTGTTCTACAAATTGATCTCCAATCAATCTCTTCTTTTAGTCAAGGTATGTGAAAAATTCCTTTTCTCCCCAATTCTGTTCAGTACCTCTTCATTGGTTACGTGATCTACGCACCTGTTCTTAAGCATTCTTCTGTAGCACCACATTTCAAAAGCCTCTATCCTCTTCCTGTCCGCACTATTTATCATCCATGTTTCACTCCCTTACAAGGCAACACTCCACACAAATGCCTTCAGAAAGGACTTCCTTAGGCTTAAATCAATATTCGATGTTAACAAATTTCTCCTTCTCAAGGACGGTTTTCTACCCATTGCCATCCTGCATTTTATACCCTCTGTACTGTGACCATCATATGTTATTTTACTGTCCAAGTAATGAAACTCATCTACCACCTTTATTCTTTTGTTACCTAATCTAATTCCATCAGCATCACCTGATTTTCAAACACTGCATTCCATTACCCTTGTTTTGCTCTTGTTAATGTTCATCTTATACACTCGTTTCAACACAATCTCCATTCCGTTCAATTGCTCTTCCAAGTCCTTTCCTGTCTCTGACAGAATTACAATGTCATCAGCAAAACACAATGTTTTTATTTCTTCACACTGGACTTTAATTCCTTCTCCAAATTTCTCTGTTTTTCTTCACAGCTTGCTCAATGTACAAATTGAATAACACTGGAGAAAGACAACAACCCTGTCTCACTTCGCTGAGGTCAAGGTCTATCAGCCTTTCCATCCTTCTGTAAATAATTCATGCTACTCTATGCCAAATGCAGCAGAGTAACTGATAAATTTATTTAAATGTGTTTATCAAATTTATGTAATGAAATGAAAAGTATGTGCATTTTATTAACATACCTCAGCGGACATCGGTAATGATCTAGTTTTTATAGTTGATAGTTTCCAAGTAGTCTTTGAAGTTTATGAAGACAAAGTCTTTCCCAATTTGTTGAATGCTACTGGAATACTGTATAAAAATTCAGATATATGTAATAGAGGGAAATTTTCCAGGTGGGATAAATATATATATGAAAAATAGAAATCGGATGACTTATCCAAAGCACAGGCTCGTCAACAGATACAAATAAAAACACACACATAAAAGCTTTTGGTAGCTTCTTCAGGAAAAGAGGAAGGAAGGAGGGGAGAAAGGGAGGGATATGGCCTTTAACTAAGTTGAAAAGGAGTCATTCCAATCCCAGGAGTGGAAGGACATACCTTAAGGGGGGAAAAAAGGAAAGGTTAACAAGCGCACACCCACCCATACACATACACACGCAAACACAACAAGGTAGACATTTGTAGAAAGCAAAGAGGTTGGTCAGAGATAACAGTTGAGCCAGAGGCTCTGTCCAGAGGACCAAGGCAAAGATGTTAAAGCTGGTGGGCGGGAATTTGAATTTAGCGGAGGTTGAGATCAGGTGGGCAATGGGAAGAGAGAATATGCTGAAGGGCAGGTTCCCATCTCCAGAGTTCTTAAAGATTGGTGTCGGTGGGAAGTATCCAGATAACCTGGATGGTGTAACACTGTGCCAAGATGTGCTGCCTGTGACGGTTCATGCGAATGGACAATTTGTTGCTGGTCATTCCCACTTAGAGCGCTTCACAGTGCAGGCATGTCAGTTGGTAAATCACATGTGTGCTATTGCAAGTGGCTCTGCCCTTGATCATGTACACCTTCTGGGTTATAGGACTGTAGTAAGTGGTGGTGGAAGGGTGAATAGTGCAGGTTTTACAATGGGGGGTGGTTACATGGATAGGTGCTGGAGGGTAGGGAAGGTGGTTTGGCGATTTCACCGGGATGGACTAGGAGGTTACAAAGGTTAGGTGGGTGGCGGAAAGACACTCTCGGTGAAGTGGGAAGGATGTCATGAAGGATGGATCGCATTTCGGGGCAGGATTTAAGGAAGTTGTATCCTTGCTGGAGAGCCACATTCAGAGTCTGCTCCAGTCCCGGAAAGTATCAGGTGACAAGAGGGGCACTTATGTGGTTCTTCTATGGAAGGTTCTGGATTTGGGGGGATGAGGAAGTGGCTCTGGCAATTTGCTTCTGTACCAGATCAGGAGGATAGCTGCGGGATATGAAAGCTGTTATTAGGTTATTGTTGTACTGGTTCAGGGATTCGGGACTGGAGCAGACTCATTTGCCACGAAGACCTAGGCTGTAGGAAAGGGAATGTTTGATGTGGAAAGGATGGCAGCTGTCATAATGGAGGTACTGTTGTTTATTGGTTGGTTTGATGTGGACGGATGTGTGAAGTTGGCCGTTGGACAGATGGAGGTTGACTTCGAGGAAAGTGGCATGGGATTTGGAATAGGACCAGGTGAATTTGATGGGACCAAAGGAGTTGAGGTTGGAGCGGAAATTCTGGTGTTTTTCTGTACCAAATTTTGAGTTGACAGGCTTGGGTATCCAGGAAGGCTTCCTCTAAGCATCCCATAAATAAGTTTGTGTACGAGGGGGCCACCATGGTTCCCATGGCTATTGCTTTTAGTTGTTGGTATGTCTGGCCCTCAGTCGGTGCTTTAATCCATCCTTCACCTCTCAACGATTTGAGGAGTCGCCAAGAATGACATGTGGTTCCGATTCCACGTTAAGCCTTAGGTTCCCTTTCCCCAAGTCAGAGATATGGATACAGTTATCTCTGACTTCCACACTCCTAAAACATCATCCTCATGACCTTCCCGTTCCATTCATATCCTTTTTTCTTTCCTTTACTCCCACCTGAAGAAGGAACTGTGTTCCAAAAGCTAGTCCTGTTTCCACCATTTTCTCTCCCCCAGGGGGCCCACAGTTCTTATGTGGGTGCGTGTGTGGCGCGCACGGGGCCCCGAGCCGGAGCAGCCTTTCTTCTGCCCCGGGTTGCTTCACTTTCCCTCCCGGTTTATGCCTTCGCCCGGAGACGGGCATATTTCACGAGTTCAGGTGTTTCCTTGTTGTCGTTACTCTTATTCCTTGGTTCCTTCCTTTCTTACCCTTTGTTTCTGTCTCTCTCTCCTTGTCCTCTCCTCGCCTTCTTCTCCTCATTAGTCTCCGCCTCGGCGTTTGAGACACCTATCCTTCTTTCTCTTCACTTCCTCTATTCTTCTTCTTTCCTCCCTGTGCGTGTCTGAAGGCCGACCCACGCATTATCATGCATAGCAGGTGACGGGGTAACGCGTAATTCCCCGCCCCGGGTAGACAAGTAGGGCACGTACGTACCCCCTGGTAAAGGACAGGCCCAGGGAGGGGTGATTACCCGAGCTGGTACCTTCCGAACGTGCCGATTGGTCCCTCCGTCAGTTCTCGGGAGGTGTGACCTGAGGTGTGAACAATCACCTAAGGCGGGTAAGCCCAAGGAGAGGGCCCCCACTAGGAAGGAGCGCGCCATCGGAGACGCCGGTAATCACAGGGGACACTTCCGCAATGACTTCCTTCTCTTCTTCACTGACATTGACCCAGAAACGTAAGATAGATTCGCCTCAGCAAAAGAAGACTCTGCCTAATTTGCCGAAATTTCTTGTTGTGTCGCGCACCGACGGAAAAGATTTCACTTCTGTCAATCCTTTCGTTATACAGAAAGGTGTTGACGCAATTGCTGGCCCTGTTAAAACCTGTTCGCGTCAGCGCACTGGCTCATTGTTGCTGGAAGTGGACAGTGCTTTCCAAGCCCAGAAACTTATCCGGACTACGTTATTACACACGTTTCCAGTCAAAGTAGAAGCGCACCGCACACTCAACTCGTCACGTGGGGTAGTTTTTACGAGATCCCTTGACGGGTTGTCTGATGACGACATCCGGTCCTATATGTCCGATCAGGGTGTGACAGCCGTCCACAGGGTGATGAAAAAGGTAGATAACCAGCTGACACCGACTCGTACTGTGTTTTTGACATTCGACAGAGTTGACCTCCCGTCGAAGGTCAAAGCAGGGTACGAAGTCATCTCCGTCCGCCCTTATGTACCTAACCCAACGCGCTGTTTTCAGTGCCACAGGTACAACCATACCCGTGAACATTGCCCAAATGCAGCAAAGTGCGTCACTTGTGGTAGGGACGCCCATGAGGGGGATTGCCCACCTCCGTCCCCTCACTGCCTCAACTGCAACGGCGACCATGCGGCTTCCTCTCGCGACTGCCCTGTATATAAGGATGAAAAAATCATTCAGCAAATTCGGGTCACGGAGAAGGTATCAACATCTGCCGCTCGAAAGTTGTTGGCGAGTCGAAAGCCCACTGTCCTCCCAGCGGGTACATACAGTAAGGTCCTCACCTCAACTCGACCTACTAAGGATTCCAGTACCCAGATTTGTGATTTCACTTTCGCTGACACAGTTGTTCGATCCGCCAGCCCGAAGATTGCCCGTTCCACGTCCCCGCTTCATCCTGCTGCTTCTAAGGTACAGTCTTCAACAACCTCTAGTAAACCGCGGGCACCTAAACAAGATGCCCGGACCTTGAAAAAGGAACCCGTCCGTGAGGATTTTCTGCGTTCTCAGGCTTCCCAACCGTCAACTGCCTCTTCCCGCCGTCACTCTTCCAGAAGAGCTGACAAGAAAGAGTTCCTCTCCTTTCCCGCCGAGGCGTGACCCATCCGTCACGCCGTCCAACAGTTGCCGGCCTCGGCCGTCTTCTGTTTCACCGGGTCGCTCCGTTTGCCGGGCGCCCGGCCCTTTACCGGCGGTGGAAACTGCCCCTCCTGATCAACTCAGGGAGGTGGCAGGCGCGTCGATCGAACCAATGGAACATGACCCTTTGCCCCCAGACAGCGATAGCAGTGCTCCCTCGAAATCCGGTCCTCAGCGGCCGTCGAGGTGACCCCGCTCGCTACTTGGTTTTTATCCTTATTTCTTCTCTCATTTTTATCATGGCGCTCCTTCAATGGAACATTCGCGGCTTTCGTTCTAATCGGGAGGAGTTAAAACTACTCCTTCGATTGCACTGCCCGCTTCTAGTCTGCCTCCAGGAAACAAAGTTGCGTCCACGTGATCGTGCAGACTTTCCACACTACACCTCTGTGCGGTTCGACCTGCCACCCGTGGAAGGTGTCCCAGCCCATGGAGGGGTTCTGATGCTCCTTCGAGACGACGTCTATTACCATCCCATTTCATTGCATACTCACCTACAGGCAGTTGCCATCCGCATCACCCTATCCACATTTACCTTCTCCCTCTGTAATATATATTCGCCATCGTCATCTGCCCTTACTAGGGCAGATGTGCTAAACCTTGTTGACCAGCTCCCTTCACCTTTCGTGTTGGTAGGCGACTTTAATGCCCACCACCCCCTATGGGGCTCTCCGGCACCTTGTCCGAGAGGCTCCCTTTTGGTGGACCTTCTCCACCACCTCGATCTTGTCTGCCTCAACACCGGTGCACCGACCTTCCTTTCTGACACAACACACACTTATTCCCATATAGACCTTGCAATATGCACTCCTCAGCTTGCCGGTCGGTTTGAGTGGTATGCACTTTCTGACACGTACTCGAGTGACCATTTCCCTTGTATCATCCCCATCTCCACGTCCCACCAGTTGGAACATTTCTAAAGCCGACTGGGGGCTTTATTCTTCCATGGCTGTTTTTCACGATCAGCATTTTCCCAACTATGACAGTCAGGTCGAATACCTCACAGAGGTTATTCTCACTGCTGCTGAACGTTCCATACCTCGTACATCCTCTTCTCCACGCCGTGTCCAGGTCCCTTGGTGGACTGCAGCCTGCCGCGACGCGCTTCGAGCCCGACGCCGTGCCTTACGCACCCTCCGCCGCCACCCAACTTTGGAGAATTGCATCAATTACAAACGTATGAGAGCGCAGTGCCGTCGTATCATAAACGACAGCAAGAAAGCTTGCTGGACAGCTTTTACTAGTTCTTTTAACCGTTTTACTCCTTCCACGGTTGTCTGGGGTGGCCTACGCCGTTTGTCCGGCATCAAGGTCCACTCCCCGATTCCTGGCCTGACCGTGGAGAACGCGGTCCTCGTGGACCCAGCTGATGTTTCAAACGCATTGGGTCGTTTCTTTGCGGAGGTTTCGAGCTCTGCCCATTACCACCCTGCCTTTCTCCCTCGCAAACAGATAGGGGAGGCACGGCCGCCTTCTTTCCGCTCTTTTAATCGTGAAAATTATAACGTCACCTTCACCATGCAGGAGCTAGATCGTGCTCTCGCCCTGTCCCGGTCTTCTGCTCCCGGGCCCGATTCCATTCATATTGAGATGCTGAAGAACCTCTCTCCTGCGGGCAAGTGCTTTCCTCTTAGTACCTACAATCGCATATGGACTGAAGGTCATGTTCCCACAAGTTGGCGTGAAGCCATTGTTGTCCCCATCCCCAAACCAGGGAAGGACAAACACCTTCCTTCCAGTTATCGTCCCATTTCTCTGACGAGCTGCGTCTGTAAGGTGATGGAACGCATGGTTAACGCTCGGTTGGTCTGGCTCCTCGAATCTCGCCGCCTCCTGACTAATATCCAATGCGGTTTTCGTCGACACCGCTCTACTGCTGACCACCTCGTTACGTTGTCGACCTTCATTATGAACAACTTTCTAAAGAAGCGTCAAACAGTAGCAGTGTTCTTCGACTTGGAGAAGGCATACGATACCTGTTGGAGAGCGGGCATTCTCCGCACATTGCACACATGGGGCCTTCGGGGCCGCCTTCCTCTTTTCATTCAAGCGTTTTTGGCGGATCGCAAGTTCCGGGTACGGGTGGGCTCTGTTTTGTCAGATACCTTTTGCCAGGAGAATGGGGTACCGCAGGGCTCCGTCTTGAGTGTGGCACTCTTTGCCATTGCAATCAATCCGATCGTGGACTGCCTTTCAGCCGACGTCTCCGGATCTCTTTTTGTTGACGATTTCGCAATTTATTGTAGCGCCCAGCGGACATGTCTCTTGGAGCGTTCTCTCCAATGCTGTCTTGACCATCTATATTCCTGGAGCATCGCAAACGGCTTCCGATTCTCCACTGAGAAAACTATGTGTATCAATTTTTGGAGATACAAGGAATTTCTTCCACCTTCTCTACGTCTCGGCCCTGTTGCTCTCCCTTTCGTGGAGACTACGAAATTCTTGGGACTCATGTTGGATCGGAAACTTTGCTGGTCCACACACGTGTCCTACCTGGCTGCCTGTTGTGCCCGATCCCTTAACGTTCTTCGTGTCCTCAGTGGCACGTCATGGGGAGCGGATCGTACCGTCCTGCTTCACCTTTACCAGGCCATTGTTCAGTCGAAGCTCGACTATGGAAGCCTTGTGTACTCTTCAGCACGGCCGTCGATTCTCCGCCGTCTCAACTCTATCCATCATCGTGGATTACGTCTGGCGACCGGTGCATTTTATACCAGCCCTGTTGAAAGTCTGTATGCCGAGGCTGCTGTATTACCCTTGACCACTCGACGTGACATACTCTTGTGTCGGTATGCATGCCGCCTACGGTCGATGCCCAACCATCCCTCTTACAGTTTATTTTTTGACGACTCACTCGATCGCCAATATCAGTTGTCTGCGATTGCCTTGCTTCCACCGGGAGTTCGGTTTCGCCGCCTGCTACAACGGCTCGATTTTACCCTTCCTTCCACCCTTCGGTTGAGCGAAAGCCCATTGCCACCGTGGCATCAGGCCCAGGTTCACACACACCTCGAACTTAGTTCGCTCCCCAAGGAGAGCACTCCGGATTTGGTATTCCGCTCGAGGCTTGTCGAACTCCGTTCGCGGTTCGATAATGCCGTATTTATTTACACTGATGGTTCCAAGAGCACTGCCGGTGTCAGATCTGCCTTCGTCGTTGGGGACAACCGGTTCCAATACAAGCTCCCTGACCGGTGCTCAACCTTCACGGCTGAGCTTTTCGCCCTCCACCAGGCCGTTTTGTATACCTGCCGCCACCGCCAACCTTTCTATGCCATATGTTCTGACTCCCTTAGTGCCCTGCAGAGTCTTAAGGACCTTTTCTCGAACCATCCTCTCGTGTATCGGATCCAACGCTCCCTCCAGTTGCTGGCGGATGACAGCTGTCACGTTTCTTTCCTGTGGGTCCCTGGCCATGTGGGTGTGCCCGGGAATGAGGCCGCCGACACAGCAGCCAAGGCAGCAGCTCTTTTGCCTCGCATGGCTACCTATTGCGTCCCATCGGACTATGTTCAACGTGCTCTTCGCCGGAGTATCGTGTCGCAATGGCACAGTGTGTGGCTTTCACTGTACAACAATAAATTGCGAACTGTCAAACCGATCCCGACCGCTTGGAGGACATCCTCACGCCCCTCTCGGCGGGAGGAGGTCATTCTGGCTCGGTTGCGGATCGGTCATTGCCGTTTCAGCCACCGTCACTTGCTATCCGCCGTACCTGCACCGCTATGCTCCTGCGGTGAACTGCTGACAGTGCGACGTGTTTTACTGACTTGTGTTAATTTTAATCATCTCCGTGTAGCCCTTCACTTTCCGTCTACTCTGGAGGAAATTTTAGCTGATGACACACGAGCAGCTGCTCGGGTTTTGCATTTTATGAACTTGGCCAACCTATCCAAGGATATTTAACCCTTTTAATTGTCTTTTATCTATCGTTTTTAGCTTCTTGTTGATGTTCTGACAGTCACCATTTTTTTTTATCATAGCGAATCAATGTTCTTGGCTGGGCGCTAATGACCATAGAAGTTGTGCGCCCTACAACCACAAAAAAAAAAAAAAAAAAAAAAAAAAAAAAAAATCCACCATTTTCTTTTTTTTCTTCATTTGTCACTATCGGCGGTACAGCACAAAGGTAAGTACTGGCTAGCCAATCTGTCACCTTTGAAAAATAATTTATCATATCTGAGGAGAATTTCCATCATTAATCAATTATTATGTAAAATGTTTGAAATAACAAGACGTTACAGGTAGTACATGTAATTACTGTAAAATGAACATAAAAACATTTAAGAGAATACAAAATGTCACTAACATTTTATATTTTTTGCTTAAGTTATATTCATCATAGTATTACTTGTATTGTATTTTCCTTCAATAAATGGAATTGGCATGGATGAGTAATTACCTTTTGTTTTAATCACCAGATTTTTGACTGCATGTTTTATTTATTGTATGCTTAATCAACTGCAAGCATTAGCATTATGTATGAATATTTACAATTTCTTTTTGCAGGCGCCTTTTTCCAGGCCCAGCACGTGAGAGGCTCGGAAAAGAGATGTATATGCATGCAGATGTAGATCCCACCACACGGCCATTTCAGCTTACTGTGGAAGAGTTTGGCAGACTGTGCACTGCTTACAAACATATTTGTGATAAAGATCCTCGACTTTACAGATATGAGTCGAGGGCACAGAAAAAGCTCCTTAATGAAATCGAAGAACTTTATAAGTCAGAGGAAATGGACTTAGAATTTTCTCAAGAGTCACAGTGACATTGTAGATATTTTTAGTAATAAAACTGAAGAAAGTGCTACTTAATTCTGCTTAAGAAACTGAATTTACCCACATTGTTGGTTTATAATAAACCTCATATCTGAAAAAAGAGTCAAAACTAATGTCTTACTAGGGAGAATTTTTAGTAAAGCAGCAAGAGGTAATAACCTCTCTAATATGTTTTCGGGTGGACGGGGGGGGGGGGGGGGGGATAAGAGTAAACCATACTGCTAGGTAACCATTTAAGAAAGTTTTATAAAGAATACCACAGAAAACTTTTCTGAGGTATGAGGTTTTCATTGTAATCTAATGACATATCATCAATATATTTGCTCACTTATGCCCCCTTACGCCCTGCCTGATTAGATCTCGAGTTAACCTTTGAGATGAAAGTTGTGTGTGCATCATTTGTCATGTAAGAGATGAAGTATAGAGACCTGCCGAATATTTGCCTAAATTACTATGTAAAAATCATCTAAAACCACACTAAAATCTGTGATGTATCAGCATACCTGCCAACTCTCCCGATTTACGCAGGAGTCTCCTGATTTTTCGCTTTTTCTCCCGCCTCCTGATTTTGCCATTATTTCTCCCGATTTTTTAGGTTTTCTCCGGAAACCCAGGGTTCAATTTTCCGCGAATGGTCAAAAGTCCTTTGTTCATTTATCAGTTAGAAATAAATACTTATCGAAATTCATAGAAATTAGGAGTTGCACTTGACTTATATAATGATTGTTTCTGCTCTTTGCACGTATATGCAAAATACACATGTAGTGTTTCGAAGTTGTGCTGTTTTCGAATGTGATGTTTCGTCACTGTACGTAAGTGAAATCACTTCAGTGGTTTTTTTTATCGCTGGTAACCTTTTGACTGGATAGTTAGGGGCCTCAGTTTCATACGCGAATTGCAGAAAACAGGCAACTTTCGTGTAAACAGTTGTTTTACGTGATTATGGGATTTCAATTCGGTGGTAGGTGGTGCAGTATGGCAAGAAATATAATCAATTTTTAAGCAGTTTTCGGAACATTTTTTCTATTTTGTACTCTTTGCCGATGTGATATTTCCACATCACGTGGTGGAAAAAGCAATGTACCGAAATAGTGCAGAGTAACAATAAAAGGCTGAAATTGCTGAAAAAAGTGAAAGTGATTATTCGATACAAGCAGAGAGCTTATTTACATTGTTTATTATAGAGTACGTTGTACCAATTAAACACGACTGTGGGTCATTTGTTCCATAACATGTTCCCAGGTAGCAGTGTAGCACAAATATACTGCTGTGTACTTTTTTGTTTTGATCTAAAAAATCAATCACTCTACCTTGACTGGCTACAAAATATAAGGATGTAATCAACAATTGGGTTAACGCAAGTTTTTTTGTAGCCATTATGTAGCGTTATATCATTGGGAAAGACTAAAATCTAAGGCTTGTAGTAAAGTGCACCGCAGTTTTTGATAGAACGTATCTCCTGATTATTTGAGGAATCTCCCGATTTTCTAAACTGGGTCTCCTGATTTTTACATTTTGAAGGTTGGCAGGTATGTATCAGGACTCAAAGTTAATTCTGCATACTAATTTAATGAATGTGTGTAAGTAAAGTAATAGATCATTGGTAATGTACAACTTCTCTCTCTCTCTCTCTCTCTCTCTCTCTCTCTCTCTCTCTCTCCCCCCCTTCCTCCACTGAAGTATGTAGGTGGATGTGGCCCTAGAACCACTTCAAACTAATTGGGTAGGAATGATTGTGCTGCCCACGATACAACAAAGTAGTCAATCTACTTATAAATCTTACTATGTGAATGTTGCTGCAAAACGACTTGGGACTTCAAACACAGTATGATGTACTAGAATTTTTAGTATTCTAACATACAATATAAATTGGATGGTTGTGATGTACTGTTGTACCATCAAAAGTTGCTTCCAGCTGTTACGTAATGCCCCCACTCTATATCATTATAACAGAAGTAACACTGCTGTGCTTCTCCAAAGCATCAGCAGAAAGCCACCATAGGGCCCACTCCGATGATGGTCATCCCAGGTAATGCAGATTGACAATTCATTGCTGAATGCAGCAGTGTGTGACGCCATTCATAAGCATTCCTCCAAACACAACTGTCAATGTCGCGATGTGAACCTATGCATGGCTTGGTAATTCAACTAGTCCAGCTTCTGCTGCCCCAACATTGGTACAGGCTAACATAGAATGTTAGGAGGAGTCCATTACTTGCTTTTTGATGTCACACACAGATATGAAATGGCTATGAACTACTTAGTGCATAATCGGTGATGTACCTTTCTGGTCTTCGGATGTGGTCAACTTGGTGAACTAGAACCTTGGCAAGCATTTTGACATATGTTCCATCATTGGGTTACTGTCACATCCAAATGCTGTACAATTCTGGATCTTGCATAATTTGGATCAGCCAGTCAAATGGGAGACCAAGCAAGACCCCTTTCAATCTGTCATCCTTTTTGTCAACAGTGTATTTTTTGGTCATTAATCTTATAACAACCACCTTATTTTTATGTTGCCATGTTCACCACATTTTCAACATACACACACAACACCAAATCTCACATGCTTAGATTATCTTCTTTTCCCAGAGTCCATCGTTCACTATCTTATAATGCTGTGCTCCAAACTTAGTCTCAGAAATTTCTTTCTATAATTAAGGCCAATGTTTGATACTACAGTCTCTTGGCCGGGAGTGCCCTCTTTGCTTGTGTTAGTCTGTTTATGTCCTCCTTGATTCTTCTGTCGTGTGTTGTTTTTTTAAGTTAGCTGAAATCCTTCTACATCTACATACATATTTCACAAGCCACCACACGATCCCTGGGGGAGGGTACCTTGTACTACTAATAGTCATTTCCTTTCCTTTTGCACTCCCACATAAAGCAAGAAAAAAATTACTGCTTTTATGCTTCTGTACAAACCCTAAATTCTATTTTATTTGTGGTCTTTATGTTGCATGAGAGTTGGTGGCAGTAGAATCGTTCTGCAGTCAGCATCAAATGTCTATCCTTGAAATTTCTTCAGTAGTTTCCCTTTGGGGATTCCCAGTTGAATTTTCAAGCCATCTCTTGGAGCACTTGATTAAACTTAAGCCGTAACAAATATATCTGCCTGCCTCTGAATTTCTTCTACAATATATCTTCCTTTAAATCAGTCTGTTCTGTTGGGGAGTCCAAACACGTATTAATACTCAAGCTCTGCTTTGGTACCCTGTAGGAAGTCTCATTTAGCACCATGATAATCAGCCATCACACACCATTATTTGGATCCAGAGATGGTTCCAAAGGAGAGATCAATTATTCAATGCCTACCATGGCCTCCCAAGTTGCCTGTTTTCAATCCTATAAAGAACATGTGTGCTAAACTCAAGAAGATTGTGTGGGATAATTGGCAATAACCTCTTCCAAGAACTGTGGTTCAATTGTGAGATTTAGTTTATTTTTCATGTGAGAGAATTGCCATGGATGAAACCTTTTCCTACAGACTTGTAGATTTTATGCCTCAAAGGATTCAGGCTGTTCTTGATGCCTATGGAATGTGGACACCACATTGAAGATATACATAGCCTACATTTTTATGAGAGGTCAGATGATAACGCCTTCCAAGGATGCTTACTCTTTGTTATGGATGGTCCATACCTGCTAAGTTTTTCAGTTTTCTGGGAAGATTTCAGGATTTTCGGATATCTTCCATTATTTTGGATGAACATCATTTATTCCGGATTTTCTGCTCCCAGGCTTGTTACTGCCGTCTGCATTCATATTGCGTTTCAGTTTTCACTTTCGATAAAGCTGCTATGCGAGTATTTGAAATTTGACTGAAAGTTGGCCTATTATATTATTGATAATCTCTTTTCGCAGATTAACTCTGCACTCTTGTCATGAACTTGTGTGTTTGAAACAACGTACTGTCGATAATCACATATTTGACCCTGTCAGTACAAAATCTTTGTTTATGCTTGCTTTTATGCGGTGATTGCTGTGATTCTGGTGTTCATGTAGTTTACAAATTTTTTCAGTCGCATTTCTCAGTGATGAGATGTCTAATTACAAAACTTAGCTTTTAAATCAAAAGCCACAGTCACTACCTGACAGACTAAGGTGACATTTTCAAATGTTTCAATTGTATTACAATGAGGTCGCACGGGAATGGCGGAGCTTGCCAAGGCACCTTGCTGGGGTGTGAGCGGCCGCTTACTGCTGGAGTTGAAAGCTGTCCCTTGGGTATGGGTGTGAGTTGTTCTAATCATAAGTTAGTTTAAGTAGTTTCCAAGTATAGGGACTGATGACCATAGCAGTTTGATCCAATAGATTTAGAAACATTTGAACATTTATTAGAATTAAAAACAGAGAACTGTGTACACCAAAATGGTTTAAATATTTTGTTGCTGAGGCTAAATTAAAAAAAATTTTATTATGAAAATGAACCACAGACATTGTCGAGGTGGGGCGGCTTGCTATGCCTCAAAGATACAGATAGCCGTACCGTAGGTGCAACCACAGTGGACGGGTATCTGAGGAGAGGCCAGACAAACGTGTGGTTCCTGAAGAGGGGCAACAGTCTTTTCAGTAGTTACAGGGGCAACAGTCTGGATGATTGACTGAGCTGGCCTTGTAACATCAGCTAACGTGGCTTTGCCATGCAGTTACTGCAAACGGCTGAAAGCAAGGGGAAACTACAGCCGTTACTTTTCCCGAGGACATGCAGCTGTACTGTATGACTGTATGATGATGGCATCTTCTTGGGTAAAATATTCCGAAGGTAAAACAGTCGCCCATTCGGATCTCCGGGTGGGGACTACTCGGGAGAATGTCATCATCAAGAAAAACAAAACAGGAATTCACCGGGTCAGTGTGTTGAATGTTCTAGCCCTTCATCGTCTAGGCAAGTTAGAAAATTTGAAAAGAGAAATGGATAGGTTGAAGTTAGATATGGTAAGGATTAGTGAAGTGGCAGGGTGAACAGGAAGTCTGGTCAGGTGAGTACAGGGTTATAAATGCAAAACCAGTTGGTGGTAACGCAGGAGTAGGTCTGATAATGAATAAGAAAATAGGAATGCAGGTAAGTTACTGTGAACAGCACAGTGAACGCATTATCGTAGCAAAGATAGACAAAAATGCATCACCGACCACAGTGGTGTAAGTTTGTGTGCCAACTAGCGTGGCCGATGATGAGGATAACGAAGAAATGTATGAGGGGATAAAAGAAATAATTCAGAAAGTAAAGGAAGATGAAAACTTGATTATGATGGAGGACTGGAACTCAGTAGTAGGAAAGGGAAGAAAAGGAAATGTAGTAGGTGAATATGGGCTGGGAGAAAGGAATGAAAGAGGAGATCGCTTGGTGGAATTTTGCACAGAGCACAATTTAATGATCACCAACAGTTGGTTCAAACATCATGAAAGAAGGCTGTATACGTGGAAGAGAGGAGACACTGGAAGGTACCAGATTGACTTTATAATGGTAAGGAATAGATTTAGGAACTAGGTTTTAAACTGTAAGACATATCCAGGGGCAGATATTGACTACGACCATAACTTATTGGTCATGAACTGCAGTTTAAAACTTAAGAGACTGCAGAAAGGTAGGAAAGTTAGGAGATGGAACCTGGACAAATTGAAGGAACCAGAAGTGGTTGAGTGTGTCAGAGGAAGCATTAGGCAAGGATTGGCTGTAACGGGGGAATGTAATACAGTAGAAGAAGAATGGGTAGCTCTGAGAGACAGGGTAGTGAAGGCAGCAGAGGATCATATAGGCAGAAGGACAAGGCCTAATAGAAATCCCTGGATAACACAGGATATACTGAACTTAATTGATGAAAGGAGAAAATATAAAAAATCAGCAAGTGAAGCAGGAAAAAGGTAGTAGAGGCATCTGAAAAATGAAATTGACAGGAATGGCAGACTGGCTAAGCAGGAGTGGCTACAGGACAAATGCAGAATGCGTTACTAGGGGAAAGATAGATACCGCCTACAGGAAGATAAAGGAGATATTTGGAGACAAGAAAAGCAGCTGTATGAATATCAAGAACTGGGACTAAAACAAGTACTAAGCAAAGAGGAGAAAGCTGAACTGTGGAAGGAATATATAGAGGTTCTTTACAAAGGAAATAAACTTGAAGGCAGTATTCTAGAAATGGAAGACCAATTGGAGGAAAATGAGATAGGTGATATGATACTGCGAGAAGGATTTGAGTCGAAACAAGGCCCCTGGACTAGATGATATTCCGTCTGAACTGCTGATTTCGTTATGAGAGCCAGTCATGAAAAAATTTTCCGCTTGGTATGCAAGATGTATGAGACAGGGGAAATACCCTCAGACTTCAAGAAGAATATCGTAATTCCAATTCCAAAGAAAGCAAGTGCAGATAAGTGTGAAAATTACAGAACTATCAGTTTAATAAGTTATGGTTGCAAAATACTAACAAGAATTATTTACAGATGAATAGAAAAACTTGTGGAATCTGACCTCGAGGAAGATCTGTTTGGATTTAGGAAAAGTGTAGGAACATGGGAGGCAATACTCACATTACGACTTATCTTAGGAGATAGGCTAAGGAAAGGGAAACCTACATTTTTAGCGTTTGTCGATTTGGAGAAAGCTTTTGACAATGTCAACTGGAAAACACTCTTCCAGATTCTGAAGGTAGCAGGGGTAAAATATAGGGAGCGAAGAGTTATATTCAACCTATACAAAAATAAATATAAACAATGCTTACGGAGAAAGAAATCAGTCACATTACATTCGTTGAAAACATCTCCAATCCTTGTGCAATGTTTGCGATTTGGGATCTTCTGGATTTCTCTTTTTGAAAGTTGGAACTAGGGTCATCAAATAAATATTACCGTCAAAGAAATATTATTTTTAGATATCAAATTGCAAACTGTAATTAGTTATTTGCTGAAGAGAACACTGAAAAAAGTAAAACCAATATAATTTAATAACAAAAAGTAACTAAAGCAAGAAAAATTTGCACTATGATAAAGAAAAATAAATAAAGGCTTTGGTGGCATATGATAAGATGCACACTACTTAACAAGGAAGGCTGGCACTCTGTCAATGAGTTACCTGTCTCTTCTTGTTAGCGTAATGCTTGAATAGTCCTACTGGAGTTGAAGAACGAATATTAAACTGGAAACAATAGATAATGGAAGGCAGAGTCACCCACTCGTGTAAATCATGCATAATGACTTTGAAAATTATGCCTATCTGCTGATACATTTATCTTAACACTACAGATTCACCATGTGGCAGTCGAACTAATTACAAGTAAATGCATCCATTTTCAACATTTTTACTATGGTTATCATTTGTCTCGTTGTAGAGTATTACAAAATGGAATGTGTTTAAGAAAGTGGAGTCTAAAATAGCCTATAACTGCACAATTTGTAGTGAATTAATGTTAAAAAGTATTATCTGCACATGTCTAAAAAAAATAAATGTTGACTCTATTGGTACTTGACCTCATGCCTCTTGTGTTCATAAACTGTGAGCCTATCCTCTCAGCCAACGAAACATATGTAAGAAGATGGTAATAAATCTACCCACGTGGCGTTCTTATACCTCAACTGCTTCTACGTGGTTGAATAATGTTTTTCAAAATAAATGGTAAGCGAGTTAAGCTGCTATGAATCTCGACATATACTGTATTCTAACTATTATATTGGTTCTATTTGATGTTGTGAACACCAAGCTGAAACTCTGTAGACTACGAGAGTTGGCAACACTCACACTTTAGAAGTAGGGCATGCACAATGGTCTGTCCTTGCCCTTTAAATCATTATTTGGACTGGTAATCTTTTTGTCCACCTTAGAAGGGAGGAACAAGATGCAGCTTAGGAATGTTGTAGGGAGGTGGGTGAGGGGAGGAAAGCAGAAAAACTCCCATTTGTGCAATACAGAAAAGCTGGTGGTGGGTGGGAGGATCCATATGGTCCAGGTTGTGAAGCAGCCATTGAAATCAAGCATGTTGTGCCACAGGGTGGTCTATCTTGTTTTTGGCCACAGTTTGACAGTGATTGGTAAATAACATGGCTGCTTTCACAGGTGGCCCAGCCTCTGATTGTGCAGGATAAGCCTGTGACGGGACTGGAATAGGAAGTTCTGGGTGGGTGGGTGGATTGGAAAGTTGGGCAGCAGGGCCTTCCACAAGGATATTATCCCTGTGGCAGTGGGCTGGGGGTGGCATATGAATGGACTAGGATCCTAGTCCATTGACATTATCTTTACATTATATCTATATCATCTCTTCAAATCTCAGACAATGTTACTAGGGCATAACTATCAACCATGTACCATTTTGGTTGGTGTATTAATTCATCTATTCTCAGAACAGCACATTCACTAGATGGTGAGGTTTATGATTGCTCACCTTTACTAAGCCTTCATTTGGTTAGCATAAACTATTTCATGTGGCATTGCATATTTCAAGACATTGTTGCATCCTGGATACATTAAAGGTAAGAATGACATTTTTTTTTACCTTCTAATTGTGTCATAAAATGGAAACTCATAAAATTGGCACTAGAAGATGATGTAAAACTTTTCGCGGTCTTGGTAAGCCCCATGCTTCCAGTTAGGAATGCTTCTTTAGGAAATAATTGTTAAATGTTGGGTTATAGTAACTGGAAGAGTTTCATACTGTGCTATGATTGCAATCCCCCCTCAATCTGTAAAACAGCAAAGAGGTTGACTGCCTCAGCCTTGCTCAATCCACAACAAATTAGGTCCCCTTTGGGCACCTAGTTCTACCTTCTCATATACCTTAGTTTCCTCTCTCCTTACATTATGACAATCACTGGCATTCAGACATTGCGAAAATTTTCGGATTAGCTGTGCTTAACTTATTATTACTTACTTACCAATAACTCTGCTGCCTCTTTGCTCTTTATACTTCCTTCGTATCCAGAACAAGCTTATACAAGGAAAAAAAAAGTGTATGTGTTAGAATGTTAAACCTCTGGCAAACTTCGCAGGGTAAATCACTAGGGGTTTGAAGTCGGTAAACAAAAGAAACCTGACACAGAAATAGGAAGAGTCTTAGCCATAAGACATATATGTTATGAAAAGTGAGAGGTTGGATTGGAACTTTTGTAGAGTTGTAAGAAAGGAAGAAAAGAGATTGGTGATTGAAACACAACAAAGAAAGAAAGAAGATAGCTCTGAAAGGCAGGAAACTGTTCCCTTCCCCTGGAATTTTCTGTCTCTTTAGTACTTCACTGTAATATCGAAGGGCAACTAGATTTCCATATAAGAACCGAACGTTTCAGATTCACATCCAGGATCCTCAAAGAAAAACCTCAATGTCAACTCTTGCATGCCAATGGCAAGTGAATGATGACACTTGTTTGTGCAGCGTGTGTGTGTGTGTGTGTGTGTGTGTGGGCGGGGGGGATGAGGGTTGACAGCAATTCCATTGTAAGTTTTTCTTGCATACTGGAAGTATTAGCTTTGTATTTAGGACAGCACACACATCCATGCCCGAAGGAGGATTCGAACCTCCGACGTGGGAGGCCTCGTATCCGCAACGTGGAGCTCCAGACCGTTCGGTTACTCCCGTGCAGCAATTTATACTCCGCTCTATCCCCACGTCCTCAAGAAGAGATCTGAATCGTCTATGATGGCGCGCCCTTGCTCTGGTTGTGTTCACAGGGCCCACGTTCCCTTTAGTAGCCATCGCGTCAAGCATGGTTCGTGCGAATAGTAGAATTCGCCGTGCCCGCGGTGGCTGATGGGAGTGCTCCCATAATCTAGTATGCCGAGGACAACTCTGTCTGCAGTGCACTGCATATGACATTCATCCTAGTTGAAATTTTTGCTCGCGTGGGAAAGGAAACCTCGTTTCTCCGAAGATTTTTGGCAACATCTATGCGGGCCGCATCCCTTGGATGGCCACATGCGGCCTGCGGGGCGCTATTTGCCCACCCCTGAGTTGTGATATGAAATACTGGTGTATCTTACCCACGCTTCGTGGAAGTGGGTTCCAACGTGCCATTGGATATTCAGCATGTTGTACTCTAAATTACGATTCATACCCATTTCGATTCATCAGATTACAGCGCCATCCGTGGCGAAACGAAACAAGTTCTTCATACAACACGAATTTAGTTTTTGCCGACGAATCGTAATCTATATCTATAAATGTGAATGTCCGTTCGGTGTACGTTTATCACGTCTGAACCACAAGACATAAAGAGTTAAAAATTTGTGCAGTTACTAATTTATACCTGAGGAAGGTTTTAGGCACGGTTTTATAGCGATCTAATTTGATATTTAGTAATTTGAACACTATAACGCGAAATGTGGAACAATAATTACTCTTTGAAAATAGTTTTATTGGTTGCATTGTTGCTTGAGAGTTGATAGAAGGGGGGAGTATATCGGGATGGAAAGTTATCGGTGTATATAAAATTCTACGCGCTCGTGTGTGTGTGTGTGTGTGTGTGTGTGTGTGTGTGTGTGTATTTCGCTCTGCAGTGAAAACTACAGAACGCAATCGAATGGTCTGTATGTAATTGTTGTCCGAAGTCTCCCGTTGTACACCATAGCATGCCGATAGCTATAATGGGGTGGAAGATACGGTGGTTGAAAGTAGTCAAATTATTAAAAAAAAAAAAAAAAAAAAAAATCTGACTGAAGGCCAGCGATGACGTTTGCGACTCTATAACAAGGAGGTTACATACAGCGAAACGTGATACCACAGACATATCTTTGGCCTATGCGTGTTACAATCTCTTCAGCTCTTTCTCTGTAAGGATAAGCATACGAATAAGGAAATATGAGAATAAACAAATAAAGCAGTAAGAAAGAAATTTCTTTTAATACATATCTTTAAAAAAAATCGATTTTACGTTTCGAGAATTATCTATCATAATCAACCAACACGCGAGCGGAGCCGCGGGTTTAAGCTAGTCTGCAAATTTTAAAAAAAAAAAATGGTTCTCGTTGAAGATTTCAAATTTGCCCCCTACCACCCAAGCACGGGTCGGGTGGTTGGGTTGAATGTGGTATGATTGGATGCTCCGTCGGAGCAACGATAGTTGTATCAAAAGTATTTTTCATCCGATTAGTAGTTTTCGTGGTACTCCGATATCTTACAAGAATAAAAGGTGGAGGGGGTGAAAAACGTATCGTATATGATTCAGACCTAAAAGTCCGTTGAGGTCCCCCACATCATTTAAAAAAAAAAAGTAAATTCAATCAACTGTTATATATTATTCTAAAGGTTCATTAGCATCCAAAGCTAGAATATTTAGTAATATATGTTGAAATTCCCGTTGTGGTTGGCAGTCGAGCCACACGATCAGTCAGATTTTTGGTCAATTAGTACATACGTCTTTCATATCAGCACAACTATCAGCCGTATGTGGAGCTGGTTAATGGACACAATATAGCTGGACATGAAACTGAACTCTGATGGGGGTCATGCGAGCGTCACAAATATGACTTATCGTCACGCATAATCTCGTTAGGTTTGCAGAGAGTTAAACAGGAATCAATGGTGCACATTGGAAACCAGGTACATAAGCCCTTCTGCGAGTAAAAGTCTGGAAAGACACCAATCATTGTCTCAGGAAACAGTATATAGACACTTTTAAAATATGTAACAAAGAATGAAGTTTAAGCGATTCGCAAGTATATAGTACTCCTCTCTCTCTTTAGCTTGACATACAACTATGACAACACGAAAAAAATCCGGACACGAAGTTGGTAAACAGCCGTCCATATACGACGGGATAAACGACACGATATAAAGAAAGACGTCAGCTTTGGACTGCACCATTTTGCTATAAAATATAGTTTATGGTGTAGAATAAGACGACTCGTTCTAGCATATGGTAACTACATAAATAATTTTTGTGACATGTTCAAATTTCTTGCCACTAAACTGTTGGTAAAAACAACAAACTTTTGTGAATGATATACGTACCGTACTCCCATGAACCACAGACATTGCCGAGGTGGGGTGGCTTGCGTGCCTCAACGATGCAGATAGCCGTACCGTAGGTGCAACCACAGCGGAGGGGTATCTGTGGAGAGGCCAGACAAACGTGTGGTTCCTGAAGAGGGGCAGCAGCCTTTTCAGTAGTTACAGGGGCAACAGTCTGGATGATTGACTGAGCTGGCCTTGTAACATCAGCTAATGTGGCTTTGCCACACAGCTACTGCGAACGGCTGAAAGCAAGGGGAAACTACAGCCGTTATTTTTCCCGAGGACATGCAGCTCTACTGTATGAACATATGATGATGGCATCCTCTCGGGTAAAATATTCCGGAGGTAAAATAGTCCCCCATTCGGATCTCCGGGCGGGGACTACTCAGGAGGATGTGATCATCAGGAAAGACAATACTGGCATTCTACGGGTCGGAGCGTGGAATGTTAGATCCCTTAATAGAGTAGGAAAATTAGAAAATTTAAAAAGGGAAATGGATAGGTTGAAGTTAGATATAGTGGGGATTAGTGAAGTTCGGTGGCAGGATGAACAGGATTTCTGGTCAGGTGAGTACAGAATTATAAATACAAAATCAATTGGGGGTATCACAGGAGTAGGATTGATAATGAATAAGAAAACAGGAATGCGGGTAAACTACTATGAGCAGCACAGTGATCGCATTATCATTGTCAAGATAGATACGAAGCCAACACCGACAACAGTAGTACAGGTTTATATGCCAACTAGCTCTGCCGATGATGAGGAAATCGAAGAAATATATGAGGAGCTAAAGGAAATTATTCAGACAATTAAGGGAGAGGAAAACTTAATTGTTATGGGAGACTGGAATTCGGTAGTAGGACAAGGAAGGGAAGGGAAGATAGTAGGAGAATATGGTCTGGGCAAAAGGAATGAAAGAGGGAGCCGCCTGGTAGAATTTTGCACGGAACATAATTTAGTTATAACAAACACCTGGTTCAAGAATCACAAAAGAAGGTTGTATACGTGGAAGAGACCAGGAGACACCGGGAGATACCAGATAGATTTTATAATGGTAAGACGTAGATTTCGGAACCAGGTTCTACAGTGTAAAACATACCCAGGGGCAGACATAGACTCTGACCATAACTTGTTGGTTATGAACTGTAGGCTGAAACTAAAGAAACTACAAAAAGGTAGGAAAATAAGGAGATGGGACCTGGATACATTGAAGGAACCTGAGGTTCTTAAGAATTTCAGAGGGAGCTTTAGGCAACAATTGACAGAAACAAGGGAAAATAAAACAGTAGAAGAGGAATGGGTAAAATTGAGAGATGAAATAGTGAAAGTAGCAGAGGACAAAATAGGTAGGAAGGCAAGACCTACAAAAAATCCTTGGATATCACAGGAGATACTAAATTTAATCGATGAAAGGAGAAAATATAAAAATGCAGTAAATGAAACAGGCAAAATGGAGTACAGGCGACTAAGAAACGAGATTGACAGGAAGTGCAAAATGGCTAAGGAGGAGTGGCTAGAAGGCAAATGCAAGGATGTAGAAGAATGTATAAATAGGGGAAAAATAGATACTGCTTACAGGAAAATAAAAGAAACATTTGGGGACAAGAAAAGCAACACTACTAATATCAAAAACTCAGATGGGAAACCAGTTCTCAGCAAAGAAGGGAAAGCTGAAAGGTGGAAAGAGTATATAGAGGGGCTCTACAAAGGAAATGAACTCAGAGACAATATTGTAGGAAGGGAGGAGGATGTAGATGAAGATGAAATAGGAGATACTGTACTGAGAGAAGAATTTGACAGAGCCCTGAAAGACCTAAGTCGAAACAAGGCCCCTGGAGTAGATGATATTCCCTCAGAGCTACTGAAGTCTCTGGGAGAACCAGCCATGACAAACCTGTTTCACCTGGTGTGTAAGATATATGAAACAGGTGAAGTACCCTCAGACTTTAAGAAAAATGTTATAATCCCCATTCCAAAGAAAGCAGGTGCAGACAGGTGTGAAAACTACAGAACCATCAGTTTAATAAGTCATGGTTGCAAAATATTAACACGAATTATATACAGAAGGATGGAAAAGCTGGTAGAAGCCGACCTCGGGGAAGATCAGTTCGGGTTCAGGAGAAATGTAGGAACACGGGAGGCAATACTTACTTTACGGCTTAGCCTAGAAGATAGATTAAGAAAAGGCAAACCTACATTTCTAGCTTTTGTAGATTTGGAGAAGGCTTTTGACAATGTTGATTGGAATAAACTCTTTAAAGTTCTGAAGCAAGCAGGAGTAAAATATAGGGAGCGTAAGGTTATTTACAACTTGTACAAAAACCAGAGAGCGGTTGTCAGAGTTGAAGGGCATGAAAGGGATGCAGTGGTTGGGAAGGGAGTGAGACAGGGTTGTAGCCTTTCTCCAATGTTATTCAATTTGTACATTGAACAAGCTATAAAGGAAAGCAAGGAGAAATTTGGTGAAGGAATAAAAGTTCAGGGGGAAGAATTAAAAACATTGCGTTTTGCCGACGACATAGTAATTCTGTCAGATACAGCAAAGGACCTGGAAGAGCAATTGAACGGAATGGACAGTGTGCTGAAAGGTGCATATAAGATGAACATTAACAAGAGCAAAACTAGGGTAATGGAGTGCAGTCTAAGAAAATCAGGTGATGCTAAAGGAATTAGATTGGGAAACGAAGCAATAAAGGAGGTAGATGAGTTTTGTTACTTGGGCAGTAAAATAACAAATGATGGTCGCAGTACAGAGGATATAAAATGCAGAATGGCAATGGGTAGAAAAGCGTTTTTGAAAAAGAGAAATTTGTTAACATTGAATATTGATTTAAGCCTAAGGAAGTCCTTTCTGAGGGCATTTGTATGGAGTGTTGCCTTGTATGGGAGTGAGACATGGACGATAAACAGTGCGGACAGGAAGAGGATTGAGGCTTTTGAAATATGGTGCTACAGAAGAATGCTGAAGATTAGGTGGGTGGATCGCGTAACTAATGAGGAGGTACTGAACAGAATTGGGGAGAAAAGAAATTTCTGGCATACCTTGACTAAAAGAAGGGATAGATTAGTGGGACACATTCTTAGACATCAAGGAATTGTTAACTTAGCATTAGAGGGAAGTGTGTGGGGTAAAAATCGCAGAGGAAGACCAAGATATGGATACAGTAAGCAGATTCAGACAGATGTAGGTTGCCGTTCTTATGTAGAGATGAAGAGGCTTGCTCAGGATAGGGTATTGTGGAGAGCTGCATCAAACCAGTCTCCGGACTGAAGACCACAACAACAACATACGTACCGTACCCATGAACAGTGAAGTTATTAAAATATTCCATTGTTGATACCAGGTGCATGAAAACGAAGACAGGCAGCCGATAGTAACAATCTACCAAGACTATTCTGAAGTGCAGAGATTTTACAACGGAGATCAGCAAAGAGAAACAATCACTAATTAGGTTCCAGCATGGATAGTTTATAATCCTACATAAAGGCAAGTCGTCGTAACAAAATAAATAAATAAATCTCTAAAAGTTACTAATAGATTCATTTTATATTTCACATGATGCTGTAATAATCATCCGGAGTGACATGGCTTTACGGTATAATACGTGTGTAATATATAAATGGGAAAAGTTACTGAAAATCTTGAAAATTTCGTGACCGATTTTACTCCAACTATGCTTTATACACTATGTTCTAATAAACGTGTATATCCAAAGGTCGCGGGGTCGATCCTCGCCAGGTCCTAGGATTTTTATCTGTCACTTTCCACGTCTTTTACCTCTGGCAGTGTTGCTAATGTGAAAATAGCGAGTAGCACCGTGGTACGGAACCCACGTTAAACTGTAGGTCCCCCTATAACTGACTGGGTAAGTCAGTTCGAAGGTCGGAGGAAGGCAACGGCATACTACCTCCATACAGGACCGTGTCTAGTAAAGCACTGCGGTGTTCAAACCAATCTCCGGATTGTTGACTGCTTTTTACCTTTACAAGGGTGAAGCGAAATACACGCAGTCGGCTTCGCAGTGCGGTATCTCACATGCCAGCAATTGAAAATAAAATAAAATTTCTCACAAATTTCCGACAGTAACAAAGTGAGCGTAGAAACACATATCTGGAAAGGTCATCCAATGACGTTACAGGGTGTCGAAGTTCCTGGGGAAGGAAGGGGGGGGGGGGTGATGGATGTCTAGCGGCAGAGCATCGGTGCCTGTTAACTTGCACCCTCTGTAGCATCGTTGAATGGCGTTTCTAAGCTCATTTTGTTCCTCAAAACACCTTCTATATCCAGTAGAAGTTGTAAGTGTAATTGCTTAATCCTCAAAAACACTGACTTGTGGAACACAAACACATGTCTTCAACGTCCATTTACTGCCGGCAGAGGTGTCCACCTCACCCCCCATTGGTCAATTACTCACCCCCCACCCCCCAACCAAATTGCAGCCAACTCCCCCCCCCCCCCCAAGAGATATTACGTCCTGTTTTGCCATTTAATATTGAAATTAAATAGCTTTTATTTCACGTTTTGTAAATTGTTTTATAAAGTCCTCCCCCAGGCTGGCCAAAAGTACTAATTTGTTACTCCCTTTCCCCCAGAAATTTCAATAGTGCAGTTTACGTCATCAGAGACATAAAAGGACCTGAAAGAGCAATTAATCAGAATGCACAATGTCCTGAAAGGAAGGTATAAGACTAACGTTAACAAGAGCAAAACGACGGTAATGGGATGTAATGTCAGGAAATCAGGCGATACTGTAGAAATGAGATTAGGTAACGAGATTTCGTTATTTGGATAGCAAGATAACTTCTGATGGACGAAGTAAAGGCTATATTAAATGCAGAATGGCTAAAGGAAGAAAAGTGTTTGTGAAGAAGCGAAATTTGTTGACATCAAATATTAGTTTAAATGTTAGGACGTCCTTTCTGAAAGCATTTGTCTGGAGTGTAGCATTTTATGGGAGTGAAACGTGGACGATAAGGAGTTCAGACAAAAAGATGATACAGGCTTTTGAAATGTGGTGCTACAGACGAATGATGAAAATTATATGGGTAGATCACGTAACTAATGAGGAGGTGCGCTATAGAATTGGGGAGAAAAGGAGTTTGTGGCATATCCTGACTAAGAGAAGGGATAGATTGGTGGGACACATTCTGAGACATGGAGGAATTGTCAACTTAGCATTAGAAGGAAGTGTGTCGGGTAAAAATTGTAGAGGGAGACCGAGGGACGAATACAGTAAGCAGATTCAAAAGGATGTAGGTTGCCGAACGTATTCTCAGATGAAGAGGCTTGCACAAGACATGGTAGCGTGGAGAGCTGTATCAAACCAGTCTGCGGACTGAAGACCATAACAACACACAAGTACTTGAAAACGGGGACAGAGTTGGTCCGAAACTAGTTGTACCTATTATAAACTGGATGTTTATGTAGACCATCTATGCAACTGAATTATAAAGGTTTTATGTTGCCATATGCATTTCGCTTTTATTTGGAAGGCATCATCAGTGGCAATATTTGGTGGATGGTGGTTTACTTTTAGTGCTGCTCGGTGACTTCATTTTGTTTTCTTTCAAATTGTATTCATGGCGATTTTTTGTTTTTACCTCTTCATCACTACCACCACTAGGCACATGAAGTGAAGTGATAGAAACAGAAAAACACGAAGAAAACAACCTGAAGTTACCAATCAGCAATAAATGTAAACCACCAGCCACCATATATTGCCACTTATGATGTCTTCCAAATAACGGCGAAATGCATATGACAATATAAAACGTTTATAATTCAGTTGCATAGACAGTCTACGTAAATATCCACTTTATAATTAAAAAAAAGCAACTGTGGAAAGACAGAACATAAAAGGAGCTAACAATGTTAATTATCTATAAATATAAAAAAGAATTGCTGTTCGTTAGTCTCGCTGAAACTCGAGAACGGCTTAACCGATTTGGCTAATTTTAGTCTTGAAATATTCATGTAAGTCCAGGGAAAAGTTATCCGGAAAAGAGGAAAATGTGGGAAAACTTAAACAGCTTTTTCCAGTGAGTTATCAATACCGTTCGTCCAATGGCAATAAAATTTTGTACATTTCATATTGAAAGGAAGAAGGTTCGCATCAAATAAAAATTTGGAAAAGACTCCCGGAAAGTAGGACAGATACTTCTGTTGTTCTGCCGTTCTATCCACTTTTTACAAAAGGGGCAACGTATTTTTAAAAGTTAATTAAAAATTCTGAAAAATAGTAAATAAGTCAAAGAGTAAATAGCTTTTCCAGAGAGTATTATTCGATATTTCGCTTTATATACTTCAACTCAAAAAAGTCTTGAATTACACACTTTATGAAGTATCTTATCCGGTACTTCAGCACACAAGCTATCTCCACACCAGATTTCATCACAATAGATACAGTAGTTTATGTAATGAAATATAGCCAAATCGGTTCAGCCGTTCTCGAGTTTTAGCGAGACTAACGAACAGCAATTCCTTTTTTTCTTTGACAGTTCATATACGGGTTCAAATCGTGTAAAACGAACTTTACTCTTTCAAAGTAAATTTCTGAAAGCACCCAACACAACAACCAAGTCATTATTTAACATGTTTCAAATCTAAAATTTCCTCGCATTTTTTCGTATTTTATCACTGTTTAAACCTTCCCTGAACTTTCACGAATATGGCATGAAAATTATCCTGGACATGTGTGCGTGATTTGCCCACTCTTTCCGCCCACTATCGATCCGATTGTTAGACTATCCTATGATGCATTTACAAAGCTACTGGGTCTAAAATACACATGATTCAAATTAATATGGTTTATATTGTTAAGTGATACGAAGTTCACTGGGTCATCTAGTACATAATAAAAGATAAAAGTAAAATAACGACTGTGGTATGTAAGTGCATTATTTTAAAGTCTCCGTAAGGAAAAGGAAAAATAAAATAAATATAAAAAATCGCCCTGACGTGTTTTACGACCCACTTTAGATTTGTAGTTTTATAAGTTTTTGCAAACATTTTGGACAAAAATAATAATCTAAATAATAAAAAATTAAGTAAAAAGAGTGTCTGAAACACTGTTAAGAAAAGAAATTAGGTAGTGGTGGGTTTCGAACCTCTGACCTTCAGCGTAACAGTCCAACGCATTGCGTACTACGCTACAGACAAGAGTTATAAGTTCCTTTCTTTTATTTCATACTATTGATGGCCGATGTTCACTGATGCTAATATGGCATTTGTAGACACTAGGTTATCATTTATCGTACGAAGAACGACGTGTTTTTGTTAATGCCTCTGTGCTCCATTGCTTTGAAATGACAACGTGTAAGTTACGATAAGAAAATCGTCAAATAGGCGTATGCCAGAGAGAGTTCTGGGCGAGGAATGTCACGTGACATCTCCAAACGGCTGGTTTTCGTTAATTCAATGGAGGGTGACAGAACTCCGTTATTTTTGCAAATATCTCTCAAAAGATATGGGAAAAAAACCATAAGAGAGCAAAGTTGTAGAGAATTTTCTCCTCTACAAATTTGATTAGTCAATATTCGAGTCAGATGAACAGTTTATTTGCAATTGAAATTACATTACAAACTGCTTTTATTTTGGTATTACTAACGTATTTCTTGTTCTGGTCTCTGGTAACCAACAATCATGTCCGTAAAATTTGGTGCCGATCGGCTGAACGGTTCGACCTAAAAAGTGGAAACACGTTACAGCCAGACAGACATCATCAAAACGCCGTTATTTTTGCAAATATCTCTGCAACGATGCAAGATATGAAATAAAAAACATAATAGAGCGAAGTTGTAGAGAATTTTCCCCTCTACAAATTAGGTTTTTCAATTTTCGTGTCAGATAAAAGGTTCTTTTGCAATTACAATTACATTACAAACGGCCTTTTGGGTGTAACTAACGTATTTTTTGTTCGAAAAATTTGAAAAAGGGAGGTTCTGGTCTCTGTCGGCCTACAATTATGTCTGTAAAATTTGGTGTCGATCGGTTGAACGGTTCAACTTAAAAAGTCGGAACACGTTACGGACAGACAGGCAGCCAGACATCCCAAAATCCCATATATTTTTGCAAATATCTATGAAACGATACGCGATGTGAAAAAAAAAAAAAAAAAAAAAAAAAAAAAAATAAGAGAGCAAAGTTTTAGAGAATTTTCTCCTCTACAAATTCGGTTATTCAATTTTCGTGTCAGGTGAATGGTTAAGCCGTTATTTTTATTTAAATTTCGAGCTGTCAAAAGACGACGCAAAGGCCTACTTTTAGTGTTACTACCGTAACCTAAAGTGGGCCAAAAATACTTAGAACTGTTTTGAATGTGATGAAGGTGTATAACCTCTGCTGGAGGGGACGGGAGGAAGCGGAAGTGCCCCGTTCGGAAGTTTTGCACAGGGGCCCTCGCAAGCTTTTGACGGGCCTGGTCCCAGGTGGGGAACCACTGTTTAACACGATGGGGGGCGCGTGCGCCCTGCAGCCTGTAGCACCGAAGTGCGCATGCGCAGACACTGTGGGCTTCCGGCCGCCGCCAGTAGTGAGTAGGGTTCTAGTGAGCGTGCAGCAGCGCCCGAGCCGGCAGCAGCGGCAGGCATGCGAGTGCAGCGGTGGGCGGGCGCCGCCAGGGCGTACGTCGTGCACCTGGGCCGCGAGACTAGCGTGCACGGCGTCAGCCACCTCGTCGCCGCCGACAGGCACCCGCTGGAAGTGTGAGTCACTCTGTGTCTACAGGTGGAACCAGCAACGACGGCGCACGTTGGAGTATTTACACTCTAAAACTGGTCAGAAATCAAAATCGCCGAGATACTGCACCACCCCTTAAATCTACATCTACATAGATACTCTGCAAATCACATTCAAGTGCCTGGCAGAGGGCTTATTAACCACTTTCATAACTTTTCTCTACCGTTGCATTCTCTAATAGCGCGCGGGAAGAAAGAACAGCTAAATCGTTCCGTTTTCGATCTGATATCTCTTATTTTATTGGGATGGTCATGTCTCCCTAAGTAGGTGGTTGCTAACAAGATATTTTCACATTCAGAACTAAAAGTCGGTGATTGAAATTTCGCAAACAGATCAAGCCGCAATGAATAACGTCTTTCTTTTAATGATATCCACCCCAACTCGCGCAATATTTCCGTGACGCTTCTCCCCCTCCAGTAACGTGATAAAACAAAACGAGCTGTTCTTTTCTGAACCTTCTCAATATCTTCCGTCAGTCCCACCTGGTGAGGGTCCCACAAGGGGCAACAGTACTCCAAGAGAGGAAGCACAAGTGTGATGTAGGCAGTCTCTTTGGTGGAGCTGGTGCATCGTCTAAGCGTTCTGCCAATGAAACGTAACCTTTGGTTCGCCTTCCCCACAATATTTTCTATGTGTTCTCTCCAGTCAAAGTTGTTCGTAATTGTAACTCCTAGGTATTTGGTAGAATTTACGACCTTAAGGTTTGACTGATTTATCGCGTAATTGAAGTTCAGCGGATTTCTTTTAGTGGTCATGTGTATTACTTCACACTTTTCCTTTTTAGTGTCAATTGCCAATTTTCGCACCAAGTAGAAATTTTGTCTAAATCGCTTTGCAGTTGCTTTTGATCCTCTGTTGACTTCACTAACCGATAAACGACAGCATCATCCGCGAACAGTCTAAGGGAGCTATTCAGATTATCTCCTAAATCGTTTATAAACACGAGGAAGATTAGGGGACCAATAACGCTTCCCTGTGGAACGCCAGATATCACTTCTGTTTTACTCGATGACTTACCGTCAATTACAACGAACTGTGTCCTTTCTGATAGGAAATCGTGAATCCAATCGCACAATTGGGGAGATATTTCATAAGCACGCAATTTCATTAGAAGCCGCTTGTGGGGTACAGTATCAAAAGCCTTCCGGAAATCCAGAAATATGGAATCGATTTGAGATCCCTTGTCGATGGCACTTAACACTTCATGTGAATAAAGGGCAAGCTGTGTTTCGCAAGAGCGATACTTTCTGAATCCGTGTTGACTATTGGTTAATAGGTCGTTCTCTTCGAGGTAGTACATAATATTCGAACAAAGTATATGTTCCAAAATCCTACTGCAAATCGACGTCAATGAGATAGGCCTGTAATTTTGGGGATCACTCCTATTGCCTTTCTTGAATATTGGAGTAATTTGGGCAACTTTCCAGTCTTTGGGTACGGATCTTTCGCTGAGTGATCGGTTGTAAATGATAGCGAAGTACAGAGTTATTGCATCAGCATACTCTGAGAGGAATCTCGTTGGTATACAATCAGGCCCGGAAGATTTATTTTTCTTCAGTAACTTAAGTTGTTTTACTACTCCAGGAACATCTACTTCTAAGTTCCGCATGCTGGCAGCTGTTTTTGGATTGAATACTGGAGCGTTCACTTCGTCTTCTTTGGTGAACGAATTACGGAAAGCTGTGTTTAGTAATTCTGCCTTAGCAGTACTGTCGTCGGTAGTATTACCATTGCTATCGCGTATATCAGAGCTTTCCAAACTGGGTGGATCAATTAGTATCAAGGGTGTCGCGAGACTAACAAATTTAGACTCTAAACAAAAACAACTTATCATAAAATAACACAAAATATCCTTCTCTTCATACTACCCTGAAGACTCGCCTGCAGCTAATCATCCTTCTCTTCATTCAGTGCACCACAGATCACATATTAAAGGAATGATCGGTGCACATTAATTAATTGCATGCTCAGCAGTTAGGCGGCAGCTCTGCTTCAGCCAGTGTCTCCAGATTGGGGTTTTTTCCCCCATTTTGGGGAAAATTTTTTTGTGGGGAACTTTTGGGGAAACAAAAAACGCGGGAAATTGTTGGGAGAACAAATGCTTATGAAATTTAAATCAGAGGATGTGTGTAAAAATCAAAACGATGTTGAAGTCATGTCGTTTCTGGCATAATAAATAGGTTATACTGAAGTTACTTATATTTCAATTCAATGTAAATGACAAGAAACAGTGTTGGATTTTGTACAGTAATTACAGCAGATGACACAATTTCATTCAAAAAAATGTTCAAATGTTTGTTAAGCTTATGGGACTTACCTACGGGGTCATCAGTCCCTAAACTTACAAACTACTTATGAACTACTTACGAACTAGGATCCATGCCCGAGGGGGGATTCGAACCCCCGACCTTAGTGGCCGCGAAGACCGTGACTGGAGCGCCTCAGTCCCCTCGGCCACCGCGTCCGGCAATGTCATTCATTATAGCGTGTAACTTAATACTTTTTTTATATCAATCTATTGTGATATGACAATTTATATTTTGTATTGTTAGAAACGTAAGTAATAAAAAAATTAAACCTGCTGCCGTAATTATACTTTTATCACTCACTAATAGCTCTCTTATTTACATCTAAAGTTGTTACAACATTTAATGGTAAATCAATAGAACAATGAAGAAAGGAAATGTGGCACCCTTGAAGCAGGTTTTCTATTTTTCTTGCCAGGCTGTATGTTTTTATCGATAAATTAATAATTTAGTTTTATGTACTATAATTTCTGATATATACGATAATCTTATGCCGGCCGCGGTGGCCGAGGTGACTGAGGCGCTCCAGTCACGGTCAGCACGGCCACTACGGTCGGGGGTTCGAATCCCCCCTCGGGCATGGATATTTGTGCCGTCCTAGTTCGTAAGTAGTTCATAAGTAGTTAGTAAGTTTAGGGACTGATGACCCCGTAGTTAAGTCCCATAAGCTTCACATAACTTTAAGAAGAACTTTAAGATAATCTTATGGCCCTGAACACGCAGTTGAACCCCTTCAAGTTGCCATTACTAACAGTAAATGTTAATTTGAAGAAAAATTTAATCTATTTGGGGAAAAGTTGCCAAAATAATGTCATTTTGGGGAATTTTTTTGTCTGATATGGGGAAAATGCGAAAACTCAATCTGGAGACACTGGCTTCAGCAGCAGTAGACACTCAGGGTTTGTTCAAGCAGTTGCCAGATTCCAGCAAACTGCGCATGCGCAGAGCTACTGCTGATACTCGATAACAGCTCTTTCCTCGCGCAGTTTGCTGGAACTGGCAGCTGCATGAACGAACCTTCACTGTAGTCTGCTTTCCTTTGTCAAAAAGCTGCACCTGAGCGGTTTTTAGTGGATTTATCAAAGCCACGTCGCCCTAGGTAGCGTTTCTTACAATTAATTGTCAATCAATGACAGTGGCTGTAAAAGCTGTCACAGATTATAAAAGCAGTCACAATTGTTCACTGACTGAAGCTATTCAGTAGCGATGTTTAGTATGGAGTATGGGCGGGTGATTAACGAAGAGCAGTATTCTAAATGCAGTGATCGTTGGTTCGAACCCTGATATGCGTTAATATTTTTTCTCTCAGTTTCCTGTATGTAACAGATTCTGGGACCAGAAATGACATTAATATTCTTAATTGTCACAAATATTTGTTCATTTTTTCCGTATATGTCGGGACTTCCGAGGTCGTGATAAAGCAAGAACCTAACAATAGAACTTAAATAATAATTCATCACTTGTCATAAATACATCCTCTTTATTTCTGAAAATAATGTGATAATATTGAACTGATAGGAAACAGCCACTGTGCTGTCTAAATCAGAAATCAGAGCAGCTAATTTCCAGATGCCGTTTTCAATCGATCCAGCAAAACCGTATCTGGCCCTGGAATGTACACACGACAGCGGAAAACGGTTTCCGAAATTCAGTTTTCGTGTTTCGGAAGTTGGGTCGCATGTAAAAGAAGCAAGTATTACTGTGTATGTTAAGCATTTTTGTCTGCGGTGTTACACTGTTGTACATCTCCGTAGTTCCCAATGTTTCCTTTTCTTGCGCTGAGTGTACGTAATTGCTGCAGTCAGGATCAACATTAAACATGTCAATGCGTGCGTACGAGGATTTCAGTTTCGTTTACAAACTACATTTAAGCGATACTTTATTTCCGCACCCTCCCTAGAACCATCTAAATTCTACCATATGTATTTATATTAGTGAAAGGGTGTCGCGCAAAACTTTAAGCTATAAAAGGGTGTCGCCATGAGGGAAAGTTTGGAAAGCACTGCCTTAAATCGTGTTCATCGTCAAGGTCGATAACCTGTCCCCCCTGCCGACAGTCAAAACCTCCCCCCCCCCACTCACCTCATCTGTTTAGAAAGTCTGTCTCAAGTCAAGGAAGTACATCTGCTTGTTCGTGTGCTCTTTTTTGTGACAGATAACTCTCCAGCCTTACATACACTATGTGATCAACAGTATCTGGACACCTAGCTGAAAATGACTTATACGTTCGTGGCGCCCTGCTTGGTAATGCTTGAATTCACCGAGCGAGGTGGCGCAGTGGTAAGACACTGGACTCGTATTGGGAAGGATGGTGGTTCAAATCCACCTCCGGCCATCCAGATTTAGGTTTTCCGTGATTTTCCTAAATCACACTGGGCAAATGGCGGGATGGTTCCTTTGAAAGGGCACGGCCGATTTCCTTTCCCATCCTTACCCGAACAACCCGAGTGTAAGCTCCGTCTCTAATGACCACGCTGTCGATGGGGCGTTAAAAAGTAATATTTCCTTCCTTCCTTAAATTCAATATGCTGTTGGCCCATCCTTAGCCTTGACGACAGCTTCCAGTCTCGCAGGCTTACGTTCAATCAAGTGCTAGAAGGTTTTTTGGGATATGTCAGCCCATCGTAGTAGGACACAGATGATACCGCGCTTCCGGGTGCGATCCTGCCAGGGAGATGCTTGTAATTTAGTCGAGCAGATCTCTGAGAGTTTACGAGAGTAACTCGGGCGTCCAAGTATTTGCTGTCGGGTTTGCACTCGTGCTCTCCTGATAATCTATTTTTCGTCTGGGACAATGTCCCAGAAATAAGTTAAATTGGTCCCAATTATTTTGTCAAGTAGGCTCAACCACAGATGTTGTTATTGTGGTCATCAGTCCGGAGACTGGTTTGATGCAGCTCTCCACAATACCCTATCCTGAGCAAGCCTCTTCATCTCCACATAAGAGCGACAACCTACATCTGTTTGAATCTGCTTACTGTATCCATCCCTTGGTCTTCCCCTGCGATTTTTTTCCCATACACTTCCCTCCAACGCTAAATTCACAATTCCTTGATGTCTAAGAATGTGTCCTACCAATCTATCCCTTCTTTTAGTCAAGGTATGCCGGAAATTCCTTTTCTCCCTAATTCTATTCAGTACCTCCTCATTAGTTACGCGATCCACCCACCTAATCTTCAGCATTCTTCTGTAGCACCATATTTCAAAAGCCTCAGTCCTCTTCCTGTCCGCACTGTTTATTGTCCATGTCTCACTCCCATACAAGCCAACACTCCATACAAATGCCTTCAGAAAGTACTTCCTTAGGTTTAAATCAATATTCGATGTTAACAAATTTCTCTTTTTCAAGAACGCTTTTCTACCCATTGCCATTCTGCATTTTATATCCTCTGTACTGCGACCATCATTTGTTATTTTACTGCCCAAGTAACAAAACTCATCTACCTCCTTTTTTGCTTCGTTTCCCAATCTAATTCCTTCAGCATCACCTGATTTTCTTACACTGCACTCCATTACCCTAGTTTTGCTCTTGTTAATGTTCATCTTATATGCATCTTTCAGCACACAGTCCATTCCGTTCAATTGCTCTATCGTGTAAAAACACTAAAATATGACGCGTTTCAAGGGTCAAGCCCTCATCATCAGATAATCTGTACAAGAATCTTAAAACATGAGAGAATAAAAATATAAAACAATAAAAGAAAACGTGGTTACTTCCATTGTAACCGTGTCTATGAAGAAAGGTCCTCAGCATACTGTGCTTCGTCAGAATTCAAACCAGACCTCAGCACTGGCGGCGCATAACACAACCGAGATGCACTCCAGTTAACAACACGACTGGGGAGCACGTATGCACATGAAAACAAAGACCTCTAAATTCCAAAGATAATCCACAAGCTAGTGGGTACATTCAGGTGTCACGAAATCATTTATTTGCACAGTATGACAGAGATTGAAATTTAAAATAAACGACTTTTGTTATAATAGGTCCACAAAGTTTTTAGAAAAGCTGTATGTATTAGCTTGAACTTGATCATTTAATGAAACGTCCCTATTCGCGTTATGTATTATAATCTTCATCTGTTCTAGCATATCTAACTTTCTTCCCATATCCTGTGTATGCAAAATCTTAAGGTCTTCTTCAATCCGCTTTAATGGGTGGCCAGTTTCGCGGATATGCGTAGCTACAGCGGACATGTCAAAATTATTAAGTCGGAAGGCGTCCATATGTTCCTTGTACCTAACTCTAACCGATCAGTGGTAAAGCACTGGACTCGTATTCGAAAGGATGGTGGTTCAAATCCACATACAGTCATCCAGATTTAGGTTTTCCGTGATTTCCCTAAATTACTCAGGCAAATGCCGGGATGGTTCCTTTCAAAGGGCACGGCCGATTTCCTTCCCTCATCCTTACCCAAAAATCCGAGCGTTAGCTCAGTCTCTAATGACCACGCTGTCGACGGGACGTTAAACCCTAAGATTCCTTCCTTCCTTCTAAACGATCTACCGGTCTGACCAATGTAGTTGGCATTGCAATTATTACACTGATTCTCATAAACCCCTGCTTTGTCATATTTATCAGTCTCTTGGTTTAAGTTATTCGGTAATTTATGATGTAACGTATTATTAGTTTTAAAAGCAGCTTCTACTTTAAAAGGTTTTAGTAGGTTGGCCACTTTCTGAGATAGATTACCAAAATACGGAACCATTACTCTCTTGATATTTTCCGTGCAATTTTATTTTTGATTTCGCACGATGTTTCTTTCGTATTAAGTTATTCACTACGTTTTCCTGGTAACCATTCACCTTAGCAAGCTGTCTTGTAATGTTAAATCCAGTGGTTCAGTCATTTTCGTTCATTGGCACTTAGAAGGCTCTATCGACTAAACAGCGTAGGGCAAAATGTTTTTGGCCATTAGGGTGACAAGAGCTGTTATGTATTAGAATGTCTGTTGTTGTAGGTTTCCTATACACTTTACATCCTGCTTCGTAATGTTAAGGTCAAGAAATTGAAGTGTGCCATCCTTCTCTTGTTCACAATTCAGTTCCTACAACAATAGACATTCTAATACGTAACAGCTCTTGTCACCCTAATGGCCAAAATCTTTCTGCCGTACACTCTACAGTCGATAGAGCCTCAAAGTGCCAGTGAAAGAAAACCACAAAACCACTGAATTTAACATTATAAGACAGCTTGCTAAGGTGAATGGTTACCAGGAAAAAGTAGTAAATAACTTAATACGAAAGAAACAGCGTGCGAAATCAAATAAAAATAGCACGGAAAATATCAAGAGAGTAATGATTCCGTATTTTGGTAATCTATCTCAGAAAGTGGTCAACAGACTAAAACCTTTTAAAGTAGAAGCTGCTTTTAAAACTAATAATACGTTACACGTGAATGTACCCACTAGCTTGTGGATGATCTTTGGAATTTAGAGGTCTTTGTTTTCATGTGCATACGTGCGGCCCAGTCGTGTTGTTGACTCCGTGCACTTCGGTTGTGTTATACGCCGCCAGTGCTGGGGTCTGGTTTGAATTCTGACGATGCACAGTATGCTGAGAACCTCTCTTCCTAGACACGGTTACAAGGGAAGTATACACGTTTTCTTTTATTACGTTTTATATTTTTATTGTCTCATGTTTTAAGATTCTTGTACAGATTATCTGATGATGAAGGCTTGACCCTTGAAACGCGTCATATTTTAGTGTTTTTACACGATATCTGTGGTTGAACCTACTTGACAAAATAATTAAGTAATACAACCACGACCTCACATCCATTATGGATATAATTAAATTGGTCCCAATCCCCTGGTTCCGACCAAGGTTTTCGGGAGGTTTTCCATGGCTGCAAGGTGTGTGCCGGAACTGGTCGACCCCTTCTACTTATTCCCAGTTGGAATCCCCCTTTTGCCCCACTATCAGCTTGTCTGATAATTGGCTGAATAGAACCGCGACTCTTTATGGGCCGGATCTCAAACAGCCCGCTCCACTCTTCGGAGTGGAGAATGAAAAGAATAAAGTCATTCAGCCAATTCTTCACAGATGACTTCACTGAGGAGAGGTATCGATGTAGGTATCGATGGATGTTGGTGACACCATGCACGAAGTCTCCGTTTCAGAACATTCCAAAGGTCTACTATAGTGCTTAAGTCAAGGTTCTGTGCAGGGCAGTCCACAAGGCTCTGTGCAGGGCAGTCCATTATAGGAGTGTTACTGACGTGTAACCACTCCGCCACAGGCCGTACATTATGAACAGGTGCTCGATCGTGTTGAAAGATGCAATCGCCATCCCAGAATTGTTCAACAATGGGAAGCGAGATGCTTAAAACATTAATGTAGGTCTGTGCTGTGATAGTGCCACGGAAAACAACAAGGGGTGCATGTCCCCTTCATGAGAAACGCGACTACAGCATAAAACCACCACCAACAAATTTTACTGTTGGCACTACACATGCTGGCGCAGACGCAGACTGTGTCGGCTTCCGCATTCGCCATACCCTCAACCTGCCATCGGATCGCCACATTGTGTACCGTGATTCTTCACTCTGATCAACATTTTTTCATTGTTCGATCGTCCATTGTTTAAGCTCCTTACACCAAGCGAGGAGTCTGGCGCTGGTCTACGTGATGTGTGGTCTATGGGCAGCCGCTCGACCATGAAATCCAAGTTTTCTCACCTCCCGCCTAACTATCACAGTACTTGAGGTGGATCCTGATGCCGTTTGGAATTCCTGTGTGATGGTCTGGATAGATGCCTGCCTATTACACTGTACGACCATCTTCAACTGGATATCTGCATGTCAGAGAACGCTTAAAAAACAAGTGGTACAAGTGATTCACCTGTTCGTGTGTGGTCTGTAAGATGGACAACAAAGGAGGAAAGCAACTATGTTTTTATGGAATGAATCAATCACCTCCTGTAGCTAGCAAGAAGTCGCTTTCTGTTTGAATATGTTTCTGAAATAGCATCAAATGCTTAATATCTCATAGTATATAGTGAATGCTGTGGAGGGCAGAAAAGGAACAAGAACATAGCGAAAATTTGGATGTACGTTATTAAGGTAAAGCAGTCAACAATCCGAAGATTGGTTTTGAACACCACAGTGCTTTACTACGCATGGTGCTGTTTGAAGGTGATATGCCGTTGTCTTCCTCCGACCTTCGAACGGACTTACCCAGCCAGTTATAGGGGGACCTACTGTTTAACGCGGGCTTCGAACCACGGTGTATGTTATTAAGGGAGGAATTCTGGAGACGATAGATCACAAATTTTTGCGGCTAGGCAATACTTATATGGATTGCGACAGAGACTTCGGCGGAATTGAGAAACGCAAACAGAAAACTGAATATGTTTTTGTACCTGACGAATGAGCAGATGCAATTTCTAATGCTAGCAAAAGCTTCACCGTGGTCAAAATGCAGCAGAGTGATTTTGTTTCTACTGACTCAATGAACGCCATTGTTGATATCAATGCATGTAAGGATACATCAGGACACCTACTCAAGTGCTCATCTATTCGCAGGTAGCACTTTGACAAACGTAGACAATTAGTTATGTTAGTGAAGCCAACATTCAAACACGATTATGAATTTCTTGAGATAGAATTTCAGGAAATTCTAAAAGGAAGGCCACCTACCAACAAATTAGTAGAATTTCTAAGAACCCCTCAAAGTAAAAAGGAAGAAAAGTGGGAAAATCTTCAGAAAGTGTTATCTCTCATTCCTCCGATATACCACGAATTTTATACATCCCTTACACATCATGAATAATAAAAAATAAAAGGGACTGCAGCCAGCAGAGGTAGAGATAGAAGACGTGGACGTGGATCTAGGTCGGGGAAGGAACGGCCACCGATGATCTCTGACTATGCGTTCTGCAGTAGTACGCTTGAAACGGACAGCGTGTTCTGACTTCCGTAGCTTCACATAGCGCAAACAGTATCAACGATTTCATCCGTCGGCTCAGGGTGTTCAAGTACAACAGCGAGAAATAAACTTGTCACTACTTTCTTTCATTTAGTGCACTTGTACCATGTTTATTGCCAGTAGCTACAATTCACGTGCAGTAATGTTTGTGTTAATAGGTAATTATTATAGGTTTACTCAATAATAATTTACTTATGAGGTGTTTCATACAATCTGTATTTTGTGTTGCAAACAAATATCATCACTGAAATTAATTTTTATAGTTTCGTGAGTTTTTTTAATCTCACGGTAAACATGATGTGCATTTTCCCGGTATATACATAAATGTCACTTTTACTTTTTTCTGAGGCCTTCAATTTACATGCAAAGTGTTGCAGTAAATTGGTGTAATTTTGTGATATCAAATTTCAGTCATATACTTCTCCTAAATCAGTAGGTAACAAACAATTTTTCCAAATATTCACAGAATATATGACATCAAATGCGATTGGGCAAAGCTGAAAATGTGTACCCAGCCGGGATTCGAACCCGGGTCTCCTGCTTTCTAGGCAGTTGCGCTGACCCCTACATCACTGGGAACACAGTGATCACCGCACCTGCAAGGACTACCTAAGCACGCCTCCCGTCAGATACAAATTCCCAGCTTCACCCTGCCCACAGTACTCAAACTCGTAGTTATGAAACTAATTCCCGTAAGAGTAGGGGCTTCGAACTTGCCCACCCCTCCCCACTAACGATAGGATCACTGCCCGTCACCGGCATATTATATATAAACACGTGGCGTCTGTTCCGAAAGAACAGATGTCACTTCTGATCCTGCAGTTGTTATACTTTAATATTCACAGAATATATGACATTAACTGCGATTGGGCGAAGCTGAAAAAGGGTACCCAGCCGGGATTCGAACCCGGGTCTCCCGCTTTCTAGGCAGTTGCGCTGACCCCTACACCACTGGGGGGACAGTGATCACCGCACCTGCAAGGACTACCTAAGCACGCCTCCCGTCAGATACAAATACACAGTTACACATTTTCAGCTTCGTCAAATCGCAGTTGATGTCATATATTCTGTGAATATTAAAGTATAACAACTGCAGGATCAGAAGTGAGATCTGTTTGTTTCGGAACAGACGCCACGTGTATATATATAATATGCCGGTGACGGGCAGTGATCCTATCGTTAGTGGGGAGGGGTGGGCAAGTTCGAAGCCCTTACTCTTACGGGAATTAGTTTCATAACTACGAGTTTGAGTACTGTGGGCAGGGTGAAGCTGGGAATTTGTATCTGACGGGAGGCGTCCTTAGGTAGTCCTTGCAGGTGCGGTGATCACTGTGTCCCCAGTGGTGTAGGGGTCAGCGCAACTGCCTAGAAAGCAGGAGACACGGGATCGAATCCCGGCTGGGTACACATTTTCAGCTTCGCCCAATCGCAGTTGATGTCAAATATTCTGTGAATATTAAAGTATAACAACTGCAGGATCAGAAGTGACATCTGTTCTTTCGGAACAGACGCCACGTGTATATATAATTTTTCCAAACGTTAAAATTCTTCTGAGCTATTTGCCGCGTCATGATGATAAAATCTTTCCAACGTTTCGGATCCGTTGCAGGAACCTTCCTCAGGAAATACTGACTTGTTTCCTCCTAGTGCTGGTCTTATAAAGCGTGGACTGTCCTCAAAGTTTGGTTGTGATTGGTGTTCTTCACGTAACTCCATACTAATTCTGTAGGTTTAAAATGGCACTGATATCTGGCAGCGGTTATTACATCATGATCCTGCTTCTTTTCGATTTCGTGTACTGCATATGTGGGCGTAATAGGGCTATTTTGTTTCACGAGCGAATATAAGATAGAAGTTTTGACACTGACATATCTGCAGGAATATTTCTTTCTTGTTGCCATTGCACCATAACCTATTTCCGATCGTTTGAAGCGAGAATGAACTTCCTGCTCGGAGCAAATGCTTAAAAGTTTTTATTCATACGAAATTGAGAACTTACTCAGAAAACGTCATTAGACAAACGTCTTTTCGGTGACACTATCAAATTACTTGACTTCGGAAAGTCAAGTAAAAACCACACGCAGTAAAACAAATCGCAGCGAAAGAAGAACACACAACGTAAACACGCGGTAAACACGATACACAACTTTTGTTTACGGTAGCACTGAACAAAGCCGGCAACGCGGGAACTTTGACGTCACGGCACGTGACCACTGGAAGTGTTTATCGCGCTGTGATTGGATCGTTCGTAGCACCTCGCGCTTCTTGCTCTTCACTTGTCATTTGAAAAAGTCAAGTGCAAAGTTTCAGCGGCCCGGGTATATGTAACTTCATATTTTTTAACAACACATACTCGCTTACAGACATGTGAGGTTACTATTGGTTTCAGCTGACCGCTGTTTTCTGTCGCCAGCGCGCTCTGGGCCTTCAGCATAGTGGCCGCGGTTGCAGCCAGCATCTCGCTCACAATTACCAGCTACAGACGATTCCAGGAGGAGCCGACTGTTGTGTCCCTGGAGAAAGACTACCAGAACTGGCAGAACTTGTTCCCGGCCGTCACCATATGCTACAACGACAGGCTCGACAAGAAAGCAGCAACAGCATATATCTCACGGTGAGTTTATTTCATATAAGTGCAATCTACATGACCATGTGTCAACATTAAGCAAATAATGAAACAAGCGGCATAGTTTGCATTGTTTTCGGTCGGTATTACTTGAAACTTGTTGGCTTGTCCTAATGGACAATATACTGTATACATGAGAAGAAAACACATACAGTATTATGTTACACAGATAAGATTGGGGGGAAAGCAGAATTTTGTCAATGAAAACGGTACTTTTCCTAATAACAGTGGTTGTATCGTTAGTGATATCACATATACATTGCAACGAGAATGGATGCAGCCACATTCTCTGTAACCTGCACGCACTGACGCAATTTTAAATTCACTGCTTTATGCAACTAATACTTTCTAGTGACAAACATTATCCGAATATAGTCTGCTACAGCCGCGTCTTAGAATCAAAATGGCCGCCACCGCAAAGGATCACGGTAGCGTGACCAGACCTATATAGATCTTGTCACTACCAACTGACCGGCAGCGCTGTATAGCGGATTGGGTAACAATTACAGGCATTGGCCATCTCTTCCGTATGGCCGTCTCCCGGAATTATTCTTCTTTGGTTATCAACCCGCAGGTTGGTTTGCAGTAGTCTTGTGTAGTTCGCGAACGAACTAGTTCGGAAGAGCGCTCCCATAGGCAAACTACGCGAACTAGTTCGCAGAGCCCTCGCCTCTTAGTTCGTCGGCTCCTTTTCCGAAGACTGACGGGTAACAGCGAGAGGACGCGAGAGCGCGCAGAATCGCGTGATTCCCTTCTGCCAGTTGCCGTCATTTCGAGCTGAGATGCAGCTAAGCTGTAGTTTTAGTAGCGGTAGCAAAAGCCAAAACGAGCGGACGAACTAAAAAGAGCGACCTACTTCGCGGCCGAGCTGCGAACTAAAAGGAGAGCTACCGGTCGCGATCTAAAATATGCGCGATAGGTTGCGAACTAAAATATGCGTGATAGTTTTAATAATGATTTTAAAAATGCTGGAGATTGCTTAATAATCAAAAGATGTTATCAGTAGATTATTTATATTCAGTTCGCAACATGACAAATTTGAATACATCAAATCTAAATTTATATAATATCGGTATGTATATTCCAAATTATGTAAAACTATAAAAAATATTTCACATGTTAATTACAAATGGCAAATAATCATGTGTATATACTTAATTGGCTATATATGTACCTTACTGACAGATCACCAGATGATGGGCTACACCAGAAACATGTTGTGAACTGAATATAAATAATCTACTGATAACATCTTTTGATTATTAAGCAATCTCCAGCATTTTTAAAATCATTATAAAAATTTTACAATGAAGATTGCATACCTCTACCAAGACTTTCAGTCTAAAATATGCGCGATAGGTCACGAACTAAAATATGCGCGATAGGTAGCGAACAGAATTAAAAATCACGTCCTTGCCTTCTGCTGATGAGACCCATTTCGAGGCTAGCGTCTGCCTGCTAGATTACATAGTTCAGTGCTACAAAATTTCTGCTTTGAAGTATTCTGCACTCTGAAATATCTGACTAATAACTTCCATAATGCCAAGATATAGGGATAACTCTAAACTTAAACGCGAGAAATTATCCACAAACTGGTTCTTTTGGTTTGCGTGATATCGTTAGCGGCTCAAGCAGCAAGCGCATGAAGTAGCTAGGTGGGGGGAACTTCTCCCTCCACCTGCATGCGCAGACCACGCCGCTCAACCGTCACTGGGAGAGGACGAAGTAAAAGAATGAACTAGTTCGCGGCAGAGCAACGAACTATAGTGAGCGCTCCCGATCGCGAACTATTATGCGCAAGTCTAGTTTGCAGCATTTCTCTATAGTGTTCTGTTGATTGCTATTGGTTTTATATCCCTGTAGCTATTACGGTTCATACCGTCCATTACTTGTCTCATATACTCCAGCCTGCGTCTTCCTCTATAGTTCACTCCCTCCAGAAATCCCTCCAAGATGATTTTTAGTAATCCTTCATGCCTCAAGGCATGACCAATCCAGATATTGCACCTTTTTTGCAGAGTTCTTCTCCGAGACAACCCCTCACAAATTCTTTGCAAAACATGTTGGTTTGTTACTTCATCAACCAAGCTTATCTTCAGCATTCTACGGTAATACAACATCTCGATCGCGTTTATCTTTCGATCTTCCGGTTTTCCCTTGGTCCAAGATACACTACAATAGAACATTACACTCCATACAAAAAGTCTTCAACAATTTCTTCCTCAAAAGGATGTTCATGTTGTTGGATGTGAGAAGTTTACGTTTCTTATTGAAGGCAATTTTTGCTTGACAAATTCTACTGTGAATGTCTCATTTAGATTTAGCATCTGAAGTGATCTTGCTACCCAGGTACGTAAATTCATTGACGTTCTCAAGGAGTGCACCATCGAACATAATACTTGTATGGGCTCCATACTTGTTTGCAGTTAAAATTTTAGGTTTGCTTCTGGCGATCTTTATTCCATACTTGTTAAGCGTTGATTTCATTTCACTGAGCGTAGACTTTAACTCATCTTCATTGTCCGCTGTCACTGCAATGTCGTTGGGAAATCGAAGCATATCAATTCTTTCTCCTTGTATCGCACACCTCCCTTCCTATTCTGCATCTTTTCTCTAACTTCATTCAGTCCTATTTGAATATATGCATTGAATGAAATAAGTGAAAGTGAGAATCCTTGTCTTGCTCCCTTTTCTATTTTTGCTTCCTGTACATACTCTCCACACCTAATTACGGTTGTTTCATCTCTATATAATTTCCAAATTATTCTTCTATCTTTATAGTTCACCTGTGATTCTTTCAAATTATTAAACAGAATATCTTATGTCACGTGATCAAACGCCTTTTCTAAATCCACAAAAACTATGAAGATGTCTTGACCTTTCCTTAATCTTTTTTCCAAAACTAATCTCAGTGCTAAAATTGCTTCGCGAATTCCTCTTCTAAATCCAAACTGATTATCATTAAGCAAAGCTTCTATTTTGCATTCAATTCTATTCAATTATTATTATTATTATTGTCAACATTTTTGAAGCATGCGAAATGATATTCGGTGTACGATAATGTACACATATGTTGGCTGATGACTTTTTAGGCAATGGTATAATGATACATTTATTAGAATCTGCAAGTAAAGTTCCTGTTTCATATATTTCACATACCAATGTAAACAATGCATCTTTCATCTCATATGAGGTTGCTTTAAGTAAATCTGAAAGCAAGTCATGAATTACTGGTGCTTTTTTTATCGTCCATTTTAATCAGCGCATGATGAAATTCATCTGTTTTCAAGTTCGTCCAAATCTACTCCCGATTCGTTTTCCAGGACATTACCCTACTGTAATAAAAAAATGAAGAAAAATAATCCCAAATTAATGTTACAAGATTTTTGTGCTCTGATGGTTCGGTGCGGTCATCAGGAGCCCTGTCATTTATTTCAAAAACTGGAGAATAAAAACAACCAATCTCTTATAATCAATTTAATCTTAATGGGTGTTAACATTTTATGGTGAACATACTTAAGCTTCCTTCCTGTCAAACACCATCAATGTTAAAATAACGGTACATCTGAATACAAGATAAAGACGACATTTCTTTCAAACGTGGTTGATTAACAAAACCTGTAGTACAGAAAAATACGTCGTCCGATAGTCCCGATATTTAGGCAAGCAGACTTCTTTCCGTCTATAGGCATTGTATTACCGGAGTACTGATCGTTTTATGCACTTTTCATTCCCCACCCTGAGGGGGTAGGGCGGGCTGTTTTAGACCTTACATATGCTCTTTTCAGCCATGGGGTTTTGTACCACACATGTGGGTTACATAATTTTTATTACATCAATTTTCAATTTTCTTACATCAGTGCAATAATCATATATTACTAAAAAATTTAACTTACATTTTGTTAGGATTAAATATTTTCAAATACTATTGCTATTTATAATATTTACAAATTTACAACATTAGACAGAATATAATTAATATTTGAAGTAAGTAGCATAATTATTGAGATGATGATGGGATGGTGATGAGAGCTATGTGCAGATGGGTGATATGATTGGTGATGTGATGGGACTGGACTTCTGGCTGCGCCTAGAGTTCATGTTTGAGTGTATGTAGGCGCTGTGTGTTTGTAACTGTGTTGGATTTCGTGTATTTTTGTATTTTGGATGGGAGCTAGATCAGGGAATTCTATGGAGGTGTTGTTGGCTACTGTACGCGCTGGTTCGATGTATTTGAATCGGTTGTCTTGTTTGCAGCGATTCTGTCGCGAGGAGGTGTTCCATGTCGATTTTCTTGGTTAATAAGTGTCGTCCGTAGTTTGCTTTAAGTTTCGTCAGTCGGGCTTGGAGTGGTTCTACTCCACTGATTTCATAAACGTCGTCGCTGAGGGGGTAGTCTTGGGAGTTTGGTGATGCTGCGTAGGAGTCGTCTTTCTGTTGAGTACAGTCGTTCGGCATATTCTAAAACCAGTCTAATAAAGGTCTTGTGTGTGTGTGTGTTTGTGTGTGTGTAGCAGTCTGGTTGCTACAGCCGTGGAATCGTCTTTGGCCCAGTCTTATCAGGTTTTGTCTTTTTCTGGTCTTGTCGAAAAGGTGTGTCAGGTGGGTCTTCCAGTTGAGGTATTTTGTCTAGGTAGACTCCGAGGTATCGTCTTGTTGAAGCCGTCATTGGTGTTGGAAACGGGACAGCGGCATGTTGAGAGTCTGAAGGAAATGAGATACCAACTGCCGTATGTATAACAAAATATTTATTGTATCACAACCAATTTCGGCATTCCACTATGCCATCTTCAGGTCCATGCGTATTAAACAAACCTAATCAAGTGACTAAGGCAAAAACAAAAAACAAAAAAGTATTGTGTGGTAGCACGCTGAAAATACAATATTAAAATATAGGAATGAAGCTACTATTCAGTACCACATAAAGAATATGTACAAATGTAGTCAACAATAACATTCATTTCCCTTTTTTAATTTTTTATATTTTTGTAAATAATCGTATAATAGAAACATTGCAATCCCAAAGCTGACAAAGGGAACGATAGTGAACGACTAAAGAGTCGTTTTTTGGCAATAAAACATTAATATGCTTGTCGGCATAGGCACGTAACACTAAAAAGCTAGGACAAAATACGATTATTTACAAAAAAAAGGAAATGAATATTGTTGACTACATTTGTACGTATTCTTTATTTGGTACTGAACAGTAGTTTCATTCCTATATTGTAATATTGTATTTTCAGTGTGCTACCATACAATACTTTTCTGTTTTTTATGTTTTTGCCTTAGTCACTTGATTAGGTTTGCTTAATACGCAGGGACCTGAAGATGGCATAGTGGAATGCCGAAACTGGTTGTGATACAATAAATATTTTATTATACATACGGCTGTTGGTATCTCATTTCCTTCAGATCCGAGTGTCGTGTCAGAGAGTCATAGGGGCGTGTTCCAAAGACTTAGTCTTACTTCAACTTAGTCTTATGTTGTCTTTCTGTTGTTGTCGTTTCTTTGTTAAGTGTCGGTGCTGGAAAAGTATCGTCTCAGTCTTTGTGGGATTTGTGCGGATTGTGCCACACTTATATATACTGTTGTCCCCCCCCCCCTGCCGCTCCTCCTTTTGCCGCTTCCTGGCCGTCTCGACGATTACAGCAACACATAAAGATTCCAAGCAGCCTGTTTACCTAAATATCACGGCTTTTGGACGACGCTACGCGGCTGAATTCCCGGGATATTTTCTAGAAGTTATATACTTGCTTGATCCTTTATTTGGCAATGTTGCTCTCCAGGCACATGCAAATTGCAAAAGGTTTTCTGCAACATATTTCAAGTTTTGTTCTCGGTTGATCAATGGAACTCGCAACCAACATTTAAGGTCTGATATACACCGATGTTACATTGGATTTTGCGGAAAGTTTCACTATAATCTGAAATTTAGCAGACACTGCAAACATACACTAGAATGTACTAGTTTATTTCGATTATATGGCGGTATTTTATTATTATCCGAGGAAACCTGTTTATAAACGCTACGATGAAGACTCGAAAGTGAGGTATTATGCAAAAGAGTCAGAGACTTCTTGTCTGGAACATTAAAAATTATTCGGGCTGGGTAATCGTTTTGTCCCCCACTGCACAGTGAGCAGGCTGTGAAGGAATGCAAGGAGAAATTTGAAGAAGGAATAACAGTTCAGGGTCAAAAAATAAAAAAAATGGGTAGTCAGAGTGGCAGATTCAGCGGGCTCTCCGCCCAACCCTTACAACGCAACTTGTGAAAACGGATGAAAACACGACGGAGGATGTAGGCACTGCGTTCGTTCCATATACCGGCGCACTCTCGGGGAAGATCGCCCGCATTTTGAAAAAACGCCAGGTTGGAACTGTTTTTTGTCCGCCAAATAAAATTCGTGCACTGGCGGGGAGCGCTAAAGATGATATCGGTTTGAGGAAGACCGGCGTGTACCAGATTCCGTGTCAGTGTGGAAAGTCATATATTGCACAGACGATGCGTACCGTCGAGGATCATTGCGTTGAACACCAGAGACACACACGATTGATGTATCCGAGCAAGTCGGCGGTCGCTGAACATTGTTTGTCGGAGAATCATGCGATGAAAGCACTAGGATTCTGGTACAGACGTCGAGATACTGGGACTGCGTCGTTAGAGAGGCCATTGAAATTCGTAGAAGTGACGACCTCATAAACCGTGACTGTGGCTATAATCTTAGCAAAGCTTGGGAACCAGCGATTGGTTTAATTAAGAGTAAATCTAGCAAACGTAACGAAGTGACGACCACGGCGAACATGAGCCATCACACCGACGTCATCTCAGACACCGTCGCAATCGGTCCCACTGCGCGGCCGCGGCGCGGGGCGCGGACCGCGGAGGGGTCGCTCCGCGGGCCGAGGGTATTTAGATCGCCCGCTACCGGGCTAGAACCCAGTTCCCTTCGAGCAGCCGTACCGTGCGGATCTCCGAGGCCGGCCGCGGTGGCCAAGGGGACTGAGGCGCTCCAGTCACGGTCTGCACGGCCACTACGGTCGGGGGTTCGAATCCCTCCTCGGGCATGGATATTTGTGCTGTCCTTAGTATAAGATAGTAGATAGGTAGTTTGTAAGTTTAGGGACTGATGACCCCATAGTTAAGTCGCATAAGCTTAACAAACATTTGAACATTTTTTGGATCTCCGTGCCAGCGCGTTTCCAGGAGCTCAGTCCGTCAGTTCACCTGATGATGGCGACATGTATGATCGCCGAAATATTGTGCCCATTGGACACTATAGACTGGCAGTACACCCGTGGATATTTTGATTAAAAAATAAAAACTTTGCGGTTTGTCGATGACATTGTAATTCTGTCAGAAGCAGCAAATGACCTTTAAGAGCAACTGAACGGCATGCAGAGTTTCTTGAAAGGAGGGTATAAGATGAACAACTGAGGTAGGTTAGGGACACGCAAGTCGCCGAAGTGGCGTCCAATTGAAAGACTTGCACCAGGCCAACGAGCCACACGAAATTATTATTATTATCAACAAGAACAAAACAAGTGTAAGGGAATGTAGCGTCAGAAAATCACTCGATGCTGAAAGAGGTAGAGTAGGTAATGTGACAATAAAAGTAGTAGATGATTTTTGTTATTTGAGTTGCAAGATGATTTCTGATGGCCGAAGTAAAGTAGATACAAAATGCAGAATCGCTACGGGAAGAAAAGCGTTTCTGAAAAAGCGAAATTTGTTGACATCTAATATTAGTTTAAATGATAGTAAGTGCTTTCTGAAAGCATTTGTTTGGATTGTAGCATTGTATGGGAGTTAAACGAGGACGATAATGAGTTCAGACAAAAAGATGATAGAAGCTTTCGAAATGTAGCGCTACAGGCGAATGATGATTAGAGGGTTGGGTTGGGTTGTTTGGTTGGGATAGGAGGACTAAACTACTGAGGTTGTCAGTTCCCCGGTGGGGAAGGGAAGGAGTGAGGATAGGAAATGAGGGGGAGGGGGAAAGGAAATGCAGTCCGGGATGTAAAGAAGGAAGGAAGACTGCATTAGCTTGGGGCACCGTGCTCGCTACGCACGTACTCACGAAAGAACCCTGAGCTCCCTAGGGGGGGGGGGGGGGGGGGGTGTGAAGATTAGATGGGTAGAGCACATAGCTAATGAGGTGGTACTCAAGAGAAGGAGTTTCTAGCATATTCTGGCTAAGAGAAGGGATAGGTTGGTGGGGAAACATTCTGAGACATCATGGAATCGGAAACTTAGTATTAGAAGGAAGTGTGTGGGGTAAAAGACACATAAGGAGACCAAGGAACAAATACAGTAAGCAGATACAAAAGGATGTTCGTTGTCGTTCTTATTCTCAGTTCTTTCAGAATTTCGAACATCTTGCAACAATGTACATTGTCGAACACTTTTTCCAGGTTGACAAATCCTATGAACGTGTCTCGATTTTTTTTTCAGTCTTACTTCAGTTTTCAAGCAGGAGGTCAGGTCTTGCCTCTCTGGTGGCTATACCTTTCGTAATCCTAACTGATGATAACCCAACAGACCTCTGTTGTCTTTTCCATTCTTCTGTGTGTTATCTCGTTAGTAGTTTGGAAACGAGCTGTTAAGCTGATTATGCGGTAGTTCCCAAACTTATCTGCTCTTCCTATCTTCGTCATAGTGGGAATGATGTTTTTCTGAAGAGCTGGTGGTTTGTTGCTAGTTTCATAGATTCTGTATATCAATCTGAATAGTCATTTCGTTACAGTTGCTCCCCAAATTCCGATGGAATGTTATCTACATCTTGTGTCTTATTTAAGTCTCCGAGAGCTCTTTTAAATTCTGACCAAAATACCAAGATTCGATTCCATTATATGCTCAACGACCAAGAATAATTTTTACAAACAGTGAAACGAGCAGCATTGGCCGTAAAACTCTTTTGAATTTATTATAGCTCCCCTATGTCTTCCATATCAACCCCAATTTCATTTTTCCAGTCATCGTACACGTCTTCCCCCTCATAAAGGCCTTCGGTGCTCCCTTTTACCTGTCTGCTGTCTCCTATGCACTTAACAGTGGAATTTCCATTGCCACTCTCGCTTCCACTTTTTTTTATTTTTCTGTATGCTACCAGTACTTGCGACACTATCCTTTTCGATTTCTTCACGTTTTTCCTCTAGCCATTTCATCTTAGTTTTCTTGCACTTCCTATTTATTTCGTTCCTAAGTGTCTTGTGTTACCTGTATACCCAAGTTTCTCTGAAGAGTTTTGTACTTCGTTCTGTCATCGATCAACTGAAGTATTTCTTCGATTACCCATGATTTTTACATATTTATCTTCTTTGCCTTTCCAGAATTTATATTGCTCTTTTCAAAGATGTCCACTACTCATCAACTTAAATGCCTGGAATTTCGTATCACAGTATTCACATCTTCAGTGAATTTCAAACCTGTTTCACCATTCCTCAGTATTACTATCCCACATCCTTCCATACTAGTTCTTTCTGTTGGTTCTCGTAAACTTCAATGTATGTACCCTTTACCATTACTGAATTGTGACCTGTATCTGCCACTGGGTATACTTTACAATCCAATATGTGATTTCTGGATCTCAGTCTGGGCATGATGCAATCCAGATGGAAGCTTCCTGTATTATAATGATGGATATGTTGCACTGTGGGAGAACAATAAATGAACACTTACTTAACACATTTATCAATGCTGACATGGAGATAGATAAACTAATGATAATTCTTGCAGTCAAATGTGACATTTGTCTTATTATTTTTCTTCTACTTGGGGCAATCGCTGGCGTCGGACGCGCAGGACACCGTGCCCACGGGTGCGGTTCCTGCAGAGGGATGCTTGTCCACTGTTGGTCGAGCTGATCTCTACGAGATTACGAGAGTAACTCGGGCGTCCGATCTTTGATTGTCGTGAGTGCAGTCGTGTTCTCTCGATAATCCATTTTTAGTCCGGGGCAAGTCCCGGAGATAAAATAAATTAGTCCCAATCCCCCGGTTCCGACCAAGGTTTTCGGGAGGTTTTCCTTGGTTGTAAGGCGTATGCCGGAACTGGTAAGCCCCTCCCACTTATTCCCAATTGGGATGACCCCTTTGCCCCACTATCAGCTTGTCTGATAATTGGCTGAATAGAACCGCGACTCTTTATGGGCCGGATCTCAAACAGCCCGCTCCACTCCTCGGAGTGGAGAATGAAAAGAATAAGGGTTTTTTTTTTTTTTTTTTTTTTTTTTTTTTTTTTTTTTTCTTGGGGCAATAGTTGTTCTTTGATGACATCTTATGATGCTGGCTGACCGAGGTATGGAGCATTGGAGCACGAAGTTCCCATCATGACTAACATACTCTGGTGAATGGAGGGGTAAGACGTACTTTAAATGTTGGTGGAAGTTGTGGTACAACCCGATTAACCTATAGGAGTGAGAAGCATTTCAATACGGCGGCTTTCTATGATAAATGACGGTAAGTAAGGTAATACTGAAAGCTTATCAGTGCCTTATCATTATAATATATACATACATACATACATACACACACTCACTCACACACACACACACACACACACACACACACACACACACTGACAATATATATATATATATATATATATATATATATATATATATATATATATATATATTATATATAATGGAAAGTCCAGGTTGGAATAAATAATATAGTGAGGACAGTTTACAACTCACCGCAAAGACGTGGCGACGAGCTGCGACAGGCACATACAAAAGACACACACATACAACACATTCAGCTATCGGCCATGGTCTTCTTCAGAAAATTGAGCACTCACGCAATCACACAGGCACACAACACAGTCATACAACCATCACCTCCGACTGCCACACTTCGAATCACGCTCTGCAGCGAATCGGGGACGGGAGGGGAGGGGAGGGGGAGGGGATAGAAAGGTTACGTCACGGTGGTGGGGATGGGTTAGATGGGAATAACGAGATGCAGCTTAGGAATGGAGTGGGGAGGCGGGTGAGCGGAGAAAATAAAATAAAATAAAATAAAGTAAAATAAAATAAATATATGCATGCACACTGCAAGTACACAAGACCGCACACACACACACACACACACACACACACACACACACACACACACACACACTATACAAACACACGATCACACATTCACACACCACTCAAAATAGGCGAGGTTTGGGATAGAGAGGTAGAAACTATAAGGTATGGAAAAATATATATATAGGGAAGTTATCGTAGGTTGAGGCCTGGTTGATTTCGGGATCGGAGAATGTATTGTAGGGATAACTCCCATCTGTGCAGTTCAGAAAAGCTGGTGGTGGATGGGAGGATCCAGATGGCCCGGGTTGTGAAGCAGCCATTGAAATCAAGCATGTGCTCCGCTGCATACTGTGCCACAGGGTGGTCCACCTTGTTTTTGGCCACCGCCAAACTGTGGCCAAAAACAAGGTGGACCACCCTGTGGCACAGCATGCAGCGGAGCACATGCTTGATTTCAATGGCTGCTTCACAACCCGGGCCATCTGGATCCTCCCATCCACCACCAGCTTTTCTGAACTGCACAGATGGGAGTTATCCCTACAATACATTCTCCGATCCCGAAATCAACCAGGCCTCAACCTACGATAACTTCCCTATATATATATTTTTCCATACCTTACAGTTTCTACCTCTCTATCCCAAACCTCGCCTATTTTGAGTGGTGTGTGAATGTGTGATATGTGTGTGTGTGTGTGTGTGTGTGTGTATGCGGTCTTGTGTACTTGCAGTGTGCATGCATATATTTATTTTATTTTACTTTATTTTATTTTATTTTATTTTCTCCGCTCACCCGCCTCCCCACTCCATTCCTAAGCTGCATCTCGTTATTCCCATCTAACCTATCCCCACCACCGTGACGTAACCTTTCTATCCCCTCCCCCTCCCCTCCCCTCCCGTCCCCGATTCGCTGCAGAGCGTGATTCGAAGTGTGGCAGTCGGAGGTGATGGTTGTATGACTGTGTTGTGTGCCTGTGTGATTGCGTGAGTGCTCTATTTTCTGAAGAAGGCCATGGCCGATAGCTGAATGTGTTGTATGTGTGTGTCTTTTGTATGTGCCTGTCGCAGCTCGTCGCCACGTCTTTGCGGTGAGTTGTAAACTGTCCTCACTATATATATATATATATATATATATATATATATATATATATAATGTCCACTAAGTGTTCATAAACCATTCATTCGATTGCAATCAAACTTTGGTGAACAGTTCACCGTACGCCCACGAAGGTTTCTGACCCAGAAACAAAAAAGCACGACACATAGATCAGGAGATATGACGTCATAAATAATGAGAGGCTAACGCGTGAGAATACCCAGATTTAATAGTCAATTACTGGAAAATGGGAGTAGTTAGGGACCTGCAACAAAGTTTGCATGCAATTTCAGTCGTTTATGAAGCGTTCTGTAACTGCCGCCCCCCCCCCCTCCCGTTAACACACAAAATGACGAAACGAAAAGAAGTCTACCGCTCACAACATTTTCGCTGCAGATGCCTAAAACGGTCGCATCAGGCATGTCCTTGTATCGAATAAAGTTAGCATTACAGATTTGCATGTTACTATTTATATTGGTCTGCACGTCTCCCTTAATTCTCTTGCATCCAAAATTAAGCAATCTGTTTTCTTAATCTCTCTCCATATAAAAGGGAAAGACACTCACTCACTCACTGACTAAACACAAAATCATGAAAACTACTTCACCTATGCTGAAATTTGGCAGGAATGTAGTTTATAGGTAGAAAACGTCAGCTAAGAAAGTATTTTGTGATAGCTGCATGACGGAGCATACTTCTCCTACAGACTCACGAAATCTACAGATCCTTTTTTTTTTTTTTTCGTTATAGTCAGAACAAGGGTTGTAGGGTTGTGTGAAATAAAACTGGAATATTTGAGAACAACAAAGTGCGTTTCTCACTGTGACCCTGCGTTTCTATTGCATAGCAGTCTATAGTTTTGTTCCGATATTGATGATATTTTTCACACTCTACCTTACAAACAAGAGGAATGTCACTGTATAAAACTTCGTTTGGTGCATGGTGGAGGGTACTTAACTTAGGTAATTTTACAAAATGCATAGTTTTGCTCCAATCTTTATGAATTTTTGCACACATGACCTTTAAACCAAGAGGAAGATCACTGGGTACATAAATGTTTGTGTGGTACATGGCAGTGGGTACCTTGCAGAAAACTTTGCCGAGAGAGGGAAAGGTGGAAACGAACAGAGAGATGGGAGAGAAAGAGATGGATTCAGAGAGGGGGGGAGGGGACGTGGACTAGGAGAGTGTTGGATAAATAAACATCCGGGCAACGCCGGTTTACAGCTAGTGGGTCATAAATAAAGAGTTATGTAAAGTTTATTTAACAGCACACGAAGGTTGCTCATAGGGAGGGGCAAGGGGAGACAGATGATGATAGCTTGAAAGGAATTATAAATAAACATACAAGTCTTATATAATCGATAAGAATACAAGTGAGTGGTTTATTTACTTAAGGAGAGCAGCCCAAAGGGTTGACTTGCTTACAAAAGTTAACATGGAAACCTTTCCCTCAGGGAGAAGAAGGGGTAACATGAAAATCTGCAATTAGAAGGGAGGGATTTATCTTGAAAATTACGGGTGAAGGTTTTTTCTTCTTAATAAAAAAGTCATAAATGAGTAAGGCTGAACCGTCCCCCTACTGTCACCTGTACATTAAATCACTTCTCTCCTTCGTTTATCCCTACATACACTTGTCTCTGTCATAGGGCAACAGGGTTGATACAGATTTCTTTCTCTAATGTTAGGAGAAGTGCTGTTAGACCTGATCTATTCCTGCTCCCCTTTGACACTAACTGTTCGAGGATTGCCATTTCGCAATACAACACTGTAGAAAAACAGAAATTATTACTTCCTTATTATGATAACAAAGCCATTTTACATTCTGTATTCAGATTTACTGACATGTAATTTTGGAGGATTAAATTATCAAATAATACTCGACAATTACATTGTGTATGTTGATTTAAATTCATCTTTACAATACAGTTATGCAATTACACTTTTACTAGTCTGTTATTTCAATTATGGCACTCTAGGTCTTCTTATATTTTACTCACAAACTGAATAATTTTCCTCCAAATAATTGTATATATTCATTTTACAGGAAGTGGGCCAATGCTAGTGACAAGATGGATTATTATATGAACTTTCTCTCAGATGTTGTAAATATTTCGCTGTCAAACCTTACAACATTTGTAAAGTACAAGGAAGACCGCACTCTTTATGGTATTGCTGACGAAATGAAGAATATCGCCGTAGAAGTAAGTTGACGAATTCTAATTAAGATATAAAAAAACTCCTTCTTTAGCAGCCTCTTTGGCTCTATGGCTTCTGCATCCTTCATCATAATATTACAACTAGCCAATTGTATAAAACCAGTTTCGTTTGTCAACAGACACACATACGGTACTCACCTTCAAAACATTTCAAAAACAAAGTCACGAAAGAGGGGTTTGAAAAGATTTTCACAGAATTTGGATTATGTGACACACTAGCATCTTCAGTTTCCGGATCTTTGGAACCAATGTAAGTAACCAATTATAATAGTTTATTAATCTATACATTTTATAAAATAGGTTGTATATGTGTATGTGAGTCTGTCTGTTTCACATCTCCTCCTAAACTACTGGACCGAATCTTGCTACACATATAGCATCAGGCAACAATCGCTGTCGGGATAAGAACCACCTACGACACATACGTAACGAGATAGGACGTAAACATTTACAGTAATGAAAAACAGCCGCATCATGCGATTATATTCTACATCTGCTCCTAAACTAATGGACCGACTTCAACCTAATTTGCTACAAATATTCTTTAAGGTCAGGAATCATTTATTACATATTCGTCTTGTACGTAAATAAATGTGAATTTGGGGCACTTTTTTCGCTTTGTGATAAATGGCGCTGTAATAGTCACAAACGTATAAGTACGATGTAAAAGGTAAAGCAGTCAACAATCCGAAGATTGGTTTGAACACCACTGTGCTTTACTAGGCATGGTCCTATTGGGAGGTGGTATGCCGTTGCCTTCCTCCGATCTTCGAACTGACTTACCCAGCGTTATAGGGGGACCTACAGTTTAACGTGGGTTCCGGAACCACGGTGCTATTCGGTATTTTTCACATGAGCAATACTGCCAGAGGTGAAAGAAGTGGAAAGGGACAGATAAAAATCCTAGGACCAGTCTGGCACTCTACCACTGTGCAACCAAGTCGCACTCTGCGTAACTCTGCCAGTGCGGACGGTATTTGCTTCGTGATACATTACTCGTGTTAAAATGGACCGTTTACCAATTGCAGAAAAGGTCGATATGATGTTTACGTATGGCTATTGTGAACAAAATGCCCGACGAGCCTATGCTATGTACGTTGATCGTTGTCCTGGTAGACATCATCCAAGTGTTTGGACCTTTCGACGGATAGTTACGTTATTTAAAGAGACAAGAAGTGTTCAGCCACAAGTGAAACGTCAACCACGACCTGCAACAAATGATGATGCCCAAGTAAATGACTTAGCTGCAGTTGCGGCTAATCCGCACATCAGTAGCAGACAAATTGAGTGAGACTCAGGAATATCAAAAACGTCGGTGTTGAGAATTTTACATCAACATGAATTTCACTCGTACCATATTTCTATGCATCAGAACTTGCATGGCGAAGACTTTGAACGTCGTGTACAGTTTTGCCACGGGTACAAAATAAATTGTTGTTGTTGTTGTTGTGGTCTTCAGTCCAGAGACTGGTTTGATGCAGCTCTCCACCCTACTCTATCCTGAGCAAGCCTTTTCATCTCCTCATAAGAACGACAACCCACATCCACTTGAATCTGCTTACTATACGCGTCTCTTGGTCTCCCTCTGCGATTTTTACCCCACACACTTCCCTCCAACGCTAAATTCACAATTCCTTGATGCCTAAGAATGTGTCCTACCAATCTATCCCTTCTTTTAGTCAAGGTATGCCAGAAATTTCTTTTCTCCCCAATTCGGTTCAGTACCTCCTCATTAGTTACGTGATCCACCCACCTAATCTTCAGCATTCTTCTGTAGCACCACATTTCAAAAGCCTCTATCCTCTTTCTGTCCACACTGCTTATCGTCCATGTTTCACTCCCATACAAGGCAACACTCCATACAAATGCCTTCAGAAAGGACTTCCTTAGGCTTAAATCAATATTCGATGTTAACAAATTCCTCTTTTTCAGAAACGCCTTTCTACCCATTGCCATTCTGCATTTTATATCATCTGTACTGCGACCATCATTTGTTATTTTACTGCCCAAGTAACAAAATTCATCTACCTCCTTTATTGTTTCGTTACCTAATCTAATTCCTTCAGCATCACCTGATTTTCTTACACTGCACTCCATTACCCTAGTTTTACTCTTGTTAATGTTCATCTTATATGCACCTTTCAGCACACTGCCCATTCCGTTCAATTGCTCTTCCAGGTCCTTTGCTGTATCTGACAGAATTACTATGTCGTCGGCAAAACGCAATGTTTTTAATTCTTCCCCCTGAACTTTAATTCCTTCTCCAAATTTCTCCTTGCTTTCCTTTATAGCTTGCTCAATGTACAAATTGAACAACATTGGGGAAAGGCTACAACCCTGTCTTACTCCCTTTCCAACCACTGCATCCCTTTCATGCCCTTCAACTCTGACAACCGCTGTCTGGTTTTTGTACAAGTTGTAAATAACCTTACGCTCCCTATATTTTACTCCTGCTTGCTTCAGAACTTTAAAGAGTTTATTCCAATCAACATTGTCAAAAGCCTTCTCCAAATCTACAAAAGCTAGAAATGTTGGTTTGTCTTTTCTTAATCTATCTTCTAGGATAAGCCGTAACGTGAGTATTGCCTCCCGTGTTCCTACATTTCTCCTGAACCCAAACTGATCTTCCCCGAGGTCGGCTTCTACCAGCTTTTCCATCCTTCTGTATATAATTCGTGTTAATATTTTGCAACCATGACTTATTAAACTGATGGTTCTGTAGTTTTCACACCTGTCTGCACCCGCTTTCTTTGGAATGGGGATTATTACATTTTTCTTAAAGTCTGAGGGTATTTCGCCTGTCTCATACATCCTAGACACCAGTTCAAATAGTTTTGTCATGGCTGGCTCTCCCAGAGACTTCAGTAGCTCTGACGGGATATCATCTACTCCAGGGGCCTTGTTTCGACTTAGATCTTTCAGTGCTCTGTCAAATTCATCTCTCAGTATAGTATCTCCTATTTCATCTTCATCTACATCCTCTTCCCTTCCTACAATAGTGTCTCTAAGTTCATTTCCTTTGTAGAGCCCCTCTATATACTCTTTCCACCTTTCAGCTTTCCCTTCTTTGCTGAGAACTGGTTTTCCATCAGTGTCCTTGATATTCATAGAGCTGTTTTTCTTATCGCCAAATGTTTCTTTTATTTTCCGGTAGGCTGTATCTATTTTTCCCCTATTTATACATTCTTCTACATCCTTGCATTTGCCTTCTAGCCATTCCTGCTTAGCCATTTTGCACTTCCTGTCAATCTCATTTCTTAGTCGTCTGTACTCCATTTTGCCTGTTTCATTTACTGCATTTTTATACTTTCTCCTTTCATCAATTAAATTTAGTATCTCCTGTGATATCCAAGGATTCTTTGTAGGTCTTGCCTTCCTACCTATTTTGTCCTCTGCTGCCTTCACTATTTCATCTCTCAATTTTACCCATTCCTCCTCAACTGTTTTATTTTCCCCTGTTTCTGTCAATTGTTGCCTGAAGCTCCCTCTGAAATTCTTAAGAACTTCAGGTTCCTTCAATTTATCTAGGTCCCATCTCCTTATTTTCCTACCTTTCTGTAGTTTCTTCAGTTTCAGCCTACAGTTCATAACCAACAAGTTATGGTCAGAGTCTATATCTGCCCCTGGGTATGTCCTACACTTCAAAACCTGGTTCCGAAATCTATGTCTTACCATTATAAAATCTATCTGGTATCTCCCGGTGTCTCCTGGTCTCTTCCACGTATATAACCTTCTTTTGTGATTCTTGAACCAGGTGTTTGTTATAACTAAATTATGTTCTGTGCAAAATTCTACCAGGCGGCTTCCTCTTTCATTCCTTTTGCCCAGACCATATTCACCCACTATCTTCCCTTCCCTTCCTTGTCCTACTACCGAATTCCAGTCTCCCATAACAATTAAGTTTTCCTCTCCCTTAATTGTCTGAATAATTTCCTTTAGCTCCTCATATATTTCTTCGATCTCCTCATCATCGGCAGAGCTAGTTGGCATATAAACCTGTACTACTGTTGTCGGTGTTGGCTTCGTATCTATCTTGACAATGATAATGCGATCGCTGTGCTGGTCATAGTAGTTTACCCGCATTCCTATTTTCTTATTCATTATCAATCCTACTCCTGTGATACCCCCAACTGATTTTGTATTTATAATCCTGTACTCACCTGACCAGAAATCCTGTTCATCCTGCCACCGAACTTCACTAATCCCCACTATATCTAACTTCAACCTATCCATTTCCCTTTTTAAATTTTCTAATTTTCCTACTCGATTAAGGGATCTAACATTCCACGCTCCGACCCGTAGAATGCCAGTATTGTCTTTCCTGATGATCACATCCTCCTGAGTAGTCCCCGCCCGGAGATCCGAATGGGGGACTATTTTACCTCCGGAATATTTTACCCGAGAGGATGCCATCATCATATGTTCATACAGTAGAGCTGCATGTCCTCGGGAAAAATAACGGCTGTAGTTTCCCCTTGCTTTCAGCCGTTCGCAGTAGCTGTGTGGCAAAGCCACATTAGCTGATGTTACAAGGCCAGCTCAGTCAATCATCCAGACTGTTGCCCCTGTAACTACTGAAAAGGCTGCTGCCCCTCTTCAGGAACCACACGTTTGTCTGGCCTCTCCACAGATACCCCTCCGCTGTGGTTGCACCTACGGTACGGCTATCTGCATCGTTGAGGCACGCAAGCCACCCCACCTCGGCAATGTCTGTGGTTCATGGGAGTGGACAAAATAAATTACGGGACGATAACAGATTTTTTCACGCGTTCTGTTTAGTGACGAAGCGTCATTCACAAACAGAGGTACCGTAAACCGGCATAATATGCACTATTGTGCAACAGAAAATGCACATCAGCGACCTTGGAGGGTTAATGTATGGTGCAGCATTATGGGAGGAAGCATAATTGGCCCCTATTTTATCGATGGCAATCTAAATGGTGCAATGTACGCTGATTACTTACGTAATGTTCTACCGATTTTACTACAAGATGTTTCAATGCATGACAGAATGACGATATACTCCCAACATGATGGATATCCAGCACATGGCTGGCGTGCAGTCACAGAATAAGGAGTACACAGAAAGGAAACTCCCTTTGCAGTCTGTCGTCCAAAATTTAGTGCGCATGCCCGGAATCGGCCATCTTGAAAAGCAGTAAACGCGTGGTCACTCCCTACTCTGTGGCGTGGTAATGCGCCGTCTTTGTTTGTTAATTTTATATTTCAACTGCCTGAGTCGCATAAAAGTAGACAAGTATTTGGTGCAGTGCAGTTCAGTGAAAAGAAAGAACTGGGTGTCAGTAGTTAGAGCTGTTTTTATTATGAGCAGCAATAAAGAAAAGGCGGTCAATGGTGTTCAGCACTTATTTGCCGCAATAATTCGAACACAAATAAGGATATAAGTTTCTTCACCTTCCCAAAAGATGCTGAGCGGTAATTGAAGGTCGTTATCAGTAGTAAAAGTTAAATGTTATCAGTTACGAATGAGAGCAACGTGTACATAATTATTAAAAGTAGCCTTGCTTCTTCTCTTGACGATAACTCTCGCTGTTGCTGCAGCAGTTCAACAGTATCGAAATGTTGAAATACATTTATATTTTATAATTATAAGTTTAATGTTGCAGGGAATAATATAATATGAAAATCAAAGAATAGTGCGTAAGTAGGCAGGTAAAATTTTACTTAAGGCATTGGAGGCGTAGTGTGCCAATGTTGGCAACGAATGCTCTTCGGATACTCAAAAAAATAGATTAAGGGGAATAATTATTTTATGCTGATCCTGCTCTATGGTTGACAGATTCTTCTATATGCCCTTCTCCGATCAGTAAATTAATTATTGTCCAAAAGCAAATACAACTTTTCCAACATTAAAACACAACTACATCACTGCCATAAGTAAAGCAGTTGCAAAGTCACTTTCTTGTTTATAACTAATTTCCGAAACATAACTTTGCGTTATTTGGGATTTTTCTAGAGATAAGCACCAAATAAAAAGATCATTGATTCCATCGTACATTTTCGTAGTTGTACTTGCTAAAATTTAGGCCTACTTGTTTTTCGTTGGATTACAATTAGGTGCAGGAACAGGGCGCAAAATAGATGAACGCATAATGAAAAGCCGTTTCCTTTCGTAAAAGTGGGTGACATAAGCTGCGGTTCGTAAAAAGTCCATTTCCAGCCAAAGTACTAAGTGGCTATAGTTCCGCGTTTACTGCTTTTCAATATGGCGTCGGGCGCAACGCTTGGTAACATACAGATCAAAGGCGCCGCTCCCAGCTTTCCTTTCTGTATGCTTCCTATTCTGTGGTGCAGTTGAAGCGGTCTCTAACAGAGAGCGGTAGGGGAATAATTGACAGAACGAGGGGACGAAGTGATGGACGGATGAGATTGTGACACCATAATTACATCCCCAGATTTCTTTCTGTGGGGAAAATTAAAGGATATTTGCTATCGTCATTCACCGACAACGCCTGAAAACATGCTTCAGCTCATTGTCAATGCATGTGAGTACATTACTGAAGGCGAACTACTCGCTGTTGAGAGGAATTTCGTTAGCGTATTGCCAAATGCATTGAAGTTGAAGGACATAATTTTGAACATTTATTGAAGTAATGAGGTAATTACAGGTAAACACGCAGTAACAACTTGCATTCTCATAATGTATGATGATTTCACAAAAGTACATGTATCACATAGGAACACCTGAAATAAAGTGCAAACGCACCTACGTCCTGTGTTTTAGTTTAAAAAACCTACTTGTTACCCACTGTTCGTCTAAAATTGTGAGCAATATGTTTGTGAATATTACAGTGCCATCTATCACAAAGCGACAAATAGTGCTCCAAATAAAACATTCACATTAATTACGTACTAGACGAGTATGTAATAAAAATGGGGGTACTTATTTTAAAAAATGCAGTTATATCCGTTTGATCCACGGCAACGCCATCTAGCGGGCCAACCATAGCGCAATCTGTTTCCCCCCTTCAAGCTATAAAAGTTTTATTGTTTGTAGTTTTTTCGTTTGATGCTTATTTCCTGAGATATTTGGCCCGGCCACTATCTATGGACAACCCTGTATATCATAATATCAAGAGTTATCTTACATCATACCGCCGTACAATAATTAGAAACATCACATTTGTAAGATAAGATATAAAAAATACATCTTTAACAGTAGTTTTGACAGACATAATAAAATAAAAAAGTGCAAACATCACAAAAGAAAATGAGAGTTTTAAGGTCAGAATGAAGGTCAAAATGTAAAATAAAATACAAAATTACTCCTTCAGTTTCAAGCTGTGCTTGTTCAAGATAAACATGGGAGCTACACCAACTCTTAGATTAGAGCTAGCCGTGGTAGAGTAGCCAAGCGGTCTAAGGCGCCAAGCTGCGGAGCGCGCCGTTGCTCGCCGTCGGAGGTTCGAGTCCTCTCTGGGGCATGTGTGTGTGTGTGTGTGTGTGTGTGTGTGTGTGTGTGTGTGTGTGTGTGTGTGTGTGTGTTGCCCTTGGGTTAGTTTACCTTAGTTTATGTTGTTTGTAAGCTACGGCCTGATGACCACGCAGTTTGGTCCGATAGATTTACAAACATATGAACATTTAGATTAGAGCTGGATGCTAGTGAATCCTAGGTAGTCCTTGAGTAAATTGTACTTAAACTTGTCGGATCGATGAAGTAGGACAGTGACACTTGTTGGGAGGGGGTAACCCCTCTCATACAGCTTTCTGTAGAATACACTATGTCCGGTGGTGTACTTGGTGCATGCCAGTATAATGTGGTTGAGATTCGCCACTGTCGTTCGATCTTTGTCGCAATGTCTAGAAGTGATAATTTTTAAACGGTGTAGGTGGGCATTTCCTAGTCTCATCCGAAAGATAGACGTTGCATTACTTCTACTAAGCTTCATCGAAGAAAAGCAGCCGGCCGCGGTGGCCGAGGGGACTGAGGCGCTACACGGCCACTACGGTCGGGGGTTCGAATCCCCCCTCGGGCATGGATATTTGTGCCGTCCTTAGTATTAGTTAGTTCATAAGTAGTTTGTAAGTTTAGGGACTGATGACCGTAGTTAAGTCCCATAAGCTATACAAACATTTGAAACATTTTTGAAGAAAACCATGGTCGAGAGGAGACGTTTGGTTGTATAGCCGCCAGGTGTCCCCCTTAAACTCTTGACAGACGTGCCATTCGTTCTAAGTGCTATAGGCAGTTTTCTGAATCGTTGATCGCAAGTCTGTATATGGAATCGGCGCACGGTAAAATTATCCTTCCGTAATACTTCTCTTGGCAGGCGGTCAACTGTTTCGTTATGGAGTATGCCTTGATGTCCATTAATCTAAAATAAATGGTTGTCGATGCCCACTGTCTGTGCATTTGGTATGGCCTCCAAGTTGTTAGTTTGTAAGCCTCAGTAACGTGGTTTGCATGGGGTTTGTTTAAACAGTTTCATTGGGCACAATGGCTTGTATTTGTTATCAATCACTAGAGATGGACGCCGGTACGATAGAGGAGTGTGATATGAGTAGTGGGACAACTTACGTACTATATCAGCTTGGAGTGACAGTTGCAATAATTATCAACTGTAATTATTAAAGTATCACCGCAAGGACCAGAAATTGTCAAAGTAACTCCCTCTTCCTTCCTCATCCCCCCCCCCCTAGTCCCTATATTCCGAAAGACTGTAAACAGACCGGGCCACGTGAACAGGGGTGGACAAAAACGGGCCGCTCGCTCAGTGTCGCCACCTATGTATCAATCTATGTGGTTCCATGTTGTAATGGAATAGGGACTGCGGTGGTTGATCGAGTTTTAATTCCAAATTATTAACTTATCCACCAACAGTCCTAATGTTTATGTTGTTTTATTTAACGACAGGTTTCGGTATTACATTAATTCTTCTTCATATTTTGTTTGACTTAGATACATCATGATATTATGGATACACCTCGGGGAAGATCAGTTTGGGTTCAGGAGAAATGTAGGAACTCGGGAGGCAATACTCACTTTACGGCTTATCCTAGAAGATAGATTAAGGAAAGGCAAACCTACATTTCTAGCTTTTGTAGATTTGGAGAAGGCTTTTGACAATGTTGATTGGAATAAAATCTTTCACGTCTGAAGGAAGCAGGAGTAAAATATAGGGAGCGTAAGGTTATTTACAACTTGTACAAAAACCAGACAGTGCTTGTCATAGTTGAAGGGCATGAAAGGGATGCAGTTTGGAAAGGGAGAAAGACAGGGTTGTAGCCTTTCTCCAATGTTATTCAATTTGTATATTGAACAAGCTATAAAGGAAAGCCAGGAGAAATTTGGTGAAGGAATTAAAGTTCAGGGGGAAGAATTAAAAACATTGCATTTTGCCGACGACATAATAATTGTCAGATACAGCAAAGGACCCGGAAAAGCAATTGAACGGAATGGACAGTGTGCTGAAAGGTGCATATAAGATGAACATTAACAAGAGCAAAACTAGGGTAATGGAGTGCAGTCTAAGAAAATCAGGTGATGCTGAAGGAATTAGATTAAGTAACGAAACAGTAAAGGAGGTAGGTGAGTTTTGTTACTTGGGCAGTAAAATAACAAATGATGGTCGCAGTACAGAGGATATAAAATGCAGAATGGCAATGGGTAGAAAAGCGTTCTTGAAAAAGAGAAATTTGTTAACCTCGAATATTGATTTAAGCCTAAGGAAGTCCTTTCTGAAGGCATTTGTATGGAGTGTTGCCTTATATGGGAGTGAAACATGGACGATAAACAGTGCGGACAGGAAGAGGATTGAGGCTTTTGAAATGTGGTGCTACAGAAGAATGCTGAAGATTAGGTGGGTGGATCGCGTAACTAATGAAGAGGTACTGAACAGAATTGGGGAGAAAAGAAATTTCTGGCATACCTTGACTAAAAGAAGGGATAGATTGGTAGGGCACATTCTTATACTTCAAGGAATTGTGACTTTAGCGTTGGAGAGAAGTATGTGGGGTAAAAACCGCAGAGGAAGACCAAGAGATGGATACAGTAAGCAGATTCAGACAGATGTAGGTTGCCATTCTTATGTGGAGATGAAGAGGCTTGCTCAGGATAGGGTATTATGGAGAGCTGCATCAAACCAGTCTCCGGACTGAAGACCACAACAACAACAATTATGGATACAACACTGATTTCCAACTTAATTTGTATAGGGCCTGAAGATGGTATTATAGGCAATACCGAAACCGGTCGTTAAATGAAAGAAGATAAACTTTATGGCTGTTGGTGGATAAGTTAATAATTTTGAATTAAAACCTCTGTATCAGGTGTGATGCGGTTGTGTGTTTTGCTATACAGCAGTGATAGTAGACGCCACAGCTATTTTAATAATTCATAGAATCTCTGAAAATTGCTCAAATCTCCATTTTCGTTTACGACAGTAAGAACTATGTCAACAAATTATGTACTTTCGTTCGTATCGCATGTATGTGAAAGTCATCAACACTTCCTGTAAGCTTCTGCCATGATATCTTTTTGCAGACTTCAAAGAGTGTTGGGCCTTGTAATCAATTACCATATGATAAAACTCAGGAACGGCAAACAACCTAGATGCAGCTGTTTTTATAACAATATCTGTCATTTTTTGTAATCTTCTCGGGTTTGCAGCCGGATACTAAAGTCAACTTGACATCCCATATATAAGATTCCCTGTCAATGTGGGAAAACGTATATTGGTCAGACTATCCGTACCATTCAGGAGAGATGTATTGAACATCAACGCCACACACGTTTGCTCCAGCCCGAGAAGTCGGCGGTAGCTGACCATTGTCTCGATGAGGGACATAGAATGTTATATAACGAAACTCATATGGTTGCTGCAGCATCTCGTTACTGGGACTGTGTCTTAAAGGAATCCTTAGAGATTCGATTATCTGACAATCTGATTAACAGAGACAGAGGCTACCTTCTTAGTAAATCCTGGAACCCTGTGTTATCAGATGTTAAAAAACAACGGTTGGTACTTCAGCAATCTGAATAATAATTTTCTCCATCATCAATTATCAATTTCGCCGGATGCTACCACCGGAGCGCTGTATGTCTTGTGCGCCAGGGGGCAGTTACCGTCACTTCTTGCGCACGCGCTATGGGTCTTCCTCGATGTATAAAGGAGCCGCCGATTGCACTGGGAACTCAGTTCCGGCGAGATTGTTTATCAGCAAGCTCACCTGAGGATGGTGGGCAGTTGCGCCGCTGAAATATTGTGTCAAGTTGACTTTAGTATCCGGCTGCAAACCCGAGAAGATTACAAACAGTTATTACGCCGGGAAAATCTTTGTGGTCAGTATCTGGCATTTATTGTTCTGAACACAACAGCTCCGTTTTATACGTATTAAGAATTTAATTATTTCTTCTTTGATCGCTTCTTACGTAGGATGACATAAAGAGTTTACACTTGCGCAATACAGTAGAGAAAGAGAAAAAGAGATAGAGTATGAAAGCTTAATACTTATGCTGCTACTCAGCAACTGGTCTTTTGAGATGAAATATCTAGCCAGTCATCATAACACACACACAAAGTCTTTACACCTGAAACGGATGCGGCGTCATTGAGAGAGCGCCCCTGTTTTGTCAACCCCTGGTCAAGCGCCTCGCTGTGTTTACAGTACGTCTCTCGTTTCGTTGAACAGAGTGCAGTCCTCTCTCTGTTAGCGCACTGTGGCGTGCCCAACCTTACTAGCAGTACAGTGCGCCTGACAATACAGAGCTCCACACGTGATCTAAAAAATGTTCAAATGTTTGTAGAACTTACGGGACTTAACTACGGAGTCATCAGTACCTAAGCTTACAAACTACTTATGAACTAGCTAAGACTAAGGACGGCACAAATATCCATGCCCGAGGGGGGATTCGAATCCCCGACCGTAGTGGCCACACGTTATCTGGAAATACCTTTACAGCACTTATCAGGTGACTCACAGCTGGGACCTGACATGCAGACCGTGGTCGAACGTGCATGTTCGCAATAAAACTGATAAACAAATATTATTCTAGATCAACTATGGAGTGTGGCGGAAGGTATCTTGTCCTCTGACCCTGCCAACCGATTTCCTCCATTTTTTCTCGGGAAGGGGACTAATGAATAAGAGGGGTGTTCAAATGAAAAGGTATTAAACGACACTGTTGGTATAATAGGGTATTTTCCTGTGTTAAAAATATGGTTCGAATTGTTACTCTGAATGATTACAACATTCAGAAAGCATTTTCGCTTTGAATTCTTACAAAACATCTGTTATTTTTACGTAATTAAAGCTTAAAAATCATCAAATTTCACGATTAGATCACGTGATCGAAAACGCTCCGTTATTGGCTGAAGTACTGGTGACGTCATAGAACACCTACAGCGTGGCAACTAGAAGTCGGAGCTGTATTATTGTACGCGTTTCCTTCATTTCGCAGCTTTAAGTTCAGTTTTTTCGTGATCTAAACGCGTTTACAGTTTTTATGCCACAATGGAAGATGATTATGTGAAGGCTGACAGCGGAAAACTCCCTAAAGTTGATGCAATTATGGTGTCTTCATTCTTTAAAAACAATCCAAATTTTTACGTGCCAGAAATAAGAAACGTGAAAACTACATTGTAAATAACGCATACCTACATTTTAAAACTAATTATTTCGAGAGATATTTAGGCTATTGAAAAAAAGTACCCTATTTGTTGATGTCAGCAGACTTGATCTGAAGTCACCATATTATGCGATAAAGTGTGAAATTTTATCTTCTATCCAAGTGGCCTTGAGTGATTATGTTGGCAACATCGACAACACGGGGGGGGGGGGGGGGGGACACGGGGGGGGGGGAACACGGGGGGGGGGGGGTTCGAATCCCCCCTCGGGCATGAATATGTATGCCGTATTAGTTAGTTCATAAGTAGTTTGTAAGTGTAGGGACTGATAACCCCGTAGTTAAGTCCCATAAGCTATACAAACATTTGAACATTTTTTCAACTACACGATAGAAAATCTTTGTCCAGATGTTCAGACCATGTAGAACGACTAGATTAGTGTATCGTACAGACCATGAAGTAAATAAATAATGCTGTTCCTGCTCTATGATTTTTGTATGTATCCTTTTGCGGTCAGTAAAAGTAACTGCCCTCGTAAATCAAAGGTTTCACGACAAAATATTTGCGCTGTCACGCGATTGGCTAATGGCGACGTCTCATGATTCTCACTATTCAGCATCTGTTGCCAACGTAGTCACAGGAAGCCGCCGGGATAGTTAGTAAAATTTAACCCAGTAAAGCACGCAGTTAAGGGAGTAATTTTATTTAACTACTTCAATACTGGTGCAAAGTGAAACATCAAAACCTGTAAAATAACTAAAAAACATTTCTTGTATTCTGGATATTTAATTATTTTTGCGAAATAAACTTCACAACATGACATTACAACGATTTTTGCTTCAATAAACACATATTTGGGTAACTAACACTTTTAATCGTATTTGCACTTGCATATTACGAAAGTTTGAAAGCTAAATAAATCGGCGCATTAAAGACATCTCCCATTATGATAGGGTTAGTTGTTGTAAAGTAACCAGAAGGGCGTTGTCGATGTATAAAACGGTTGTTTGACTAAGATCTATTGCTGATAAAATTGCACTTACTGGAGATAAATAATGAGTGCTATACTTTTATAGTGGGATACAACAATATTCATGTTGTTCTTTCACAAAATATATTAGGAAACGGCTTTAATTACACATAAATCGTAGGCGTGTAACATTATGAAGTTTTACTTCGCAAATGTAAATATCAGGTCATTAACCTACACATAATACTACTTTACACCGTTGCAGTAGAAGAGAAAAATACTAAACAGTTTAGTTTACCAATGGAATAATATTGCTTACTTACATCAAAATGATCCTCACAGAAATACACACATGAAGTAGCCGCTATTTCATTTGGATCTCTTCGCGCCACTGTCAACCACTTTTTGCGTATCTTCTCATTTTTTGGTACTTGCAAGAACAATTTTTCTGGAGTCTTGACAGATGTATTGGTACAGTGCGGAACTAAGCAATATTTGTAGGTCATTATGCAAACGTTAACGCCCAAACACGAGGCCTCGGCCCAAACAATATAATGGTATTTGTTTATCTTCCGAGAGCAGCAGCAGCGTTTTGTATGACGTCACAGGCATCACGTGACTCAAATGTAGCGTTTTAGCGCGCTTTCAAATTATTTGAATTTCATTTTTTTTTTAAAGTACTGAAATCCACGAGGTAAAAAAGCATGTTCGGACCATAATATGACATAATTAACAATTTAAAACGATTTCCAGAAAACAGTCAAATACCCTATTGCTTCATTCAAAATTAATTACCAGAAGCCTGATTACAATTATCCCACTGTTTAATGAACCAAAGGATTCCCTGTTCCCAGAATTCCCGTGACTGTGGCAAGAGCCAGTCCTGTACCGTGTCCTTAAGTTCGTTATACGAGTTTAAGCGCTTCACTCAGAGATATTTTTTTTTTTTTTTTTTTTTTTTTTTTTTTTTTTTTTTTTTTTTTTTTTTTTTTTAGCGGACCAAACAGATGGAAGTGACAGGGCGACGTGTCCAGTCTGTAGGGTGGATATTCAGGCTGCTCCCACTTGAACTTGGCCAGTACACTGTGTGTGACTCTGGAGACGTGTCCTCGTATGTTATCAGGGAGCAGTAACACTCGCTTCGTGAACAGCCCAGGCTGTTTACTTTTGATGGACTTGTGTAGGCTATGGAATGTCTCAGTACACGTCACTCTTAATGATTCTTCCGTGCTCGAAGCATTGGATGAGTATCGGACGTTGGACGTCGAAAAAGACAGTGAGCATCACTTTGCATGCTGAGTGCACAGCCTTGAATTTTTTAGGGGGAGGTGATGATGCATCCCTGATAGATGTCGCAATACATTATCCCAAAGTGGCTTATTCGAATTTCAAGTGGTTTGGTTGTGAAGACGTTTCGTAACTTTTCATTTGAACACCCCTAGTAATTTATATATCGAAGTGGTGCAGTCTCGGTAATAGGCCTTTTGGAATTTGTTTGGAATCAAGAGCCCCAGGGTTTGAATCGCAGGGGAAGAATTACTAGGGGACCAAGAAGGAAGGGAGGGGGGGGGGGAGCCGGCCGCGGTGGCCGAGGTGACTGAGGCTCTCCAGTCATGGTCAGCACGGCCACTACGGTCGGGGGTTCGAATCCCCGCTCGGGCATGGATATTTGTGCCATCCTAGTTCGTAAGTAGTTCATAAGTAGTTTGTAAGTTTAGGGACTGATGACCCCGCAGTTAAGTCCCATAAGATTAACAAACATTTGAACATTTTTTTTGGGGGGGGGGGGGGGGAATGGCAAGGAGTGTGGAAAGGGAGGACTGGCGAGGTGTGTGAGAGTGGAGGGAATGACCTGCAGGGTGTGGGGTGGAGATGGGGAGAGTTTTTTTTATTAATCTGTCAATGAACGTTTATCGCACCTGTCAATCAAAACTGGTGCAGTACGAAGGCTGCCTCACTAATGACATAATCGGATGAATCACGATTTCAGCTGAATCATGTCGATGGGAGGCAACATGTGTATTGCAGACCACAAGACTCAGTTGATCCCGCCTGTGTAGAATGTAATCTAAGGCGGTGGTGTGTCTGTAACAGTATGGATTGCATTTTCCTGGTTTGGAATGATTCTTTTTAGTGTCGAAATAATTTCAGTAATAAGCCACAAATATTATGCCAGTAAACATTCTGAAAGATATTCTCCATCCAAAGCCATTTTACTAGTCTTCTTGAAAAGTATAGCCTCAAGCAAGACAGCCACAAGACACAATCATTATTCACTCATCGGCGTGCAGACTACGATTCTCTCGCTACTGACTTCTTCGCCGCGCAAAACCGGTCACCTGGCGCGCTTATTCCACCTTTTGTTTCCACGCCATCATTTTCCTTTGAAGCGGGCATCCCCCCCCCCAATCTTTTACAAAAGCCCTAAGCCAGAACCTCTACAATATTATCAATTTACACAATATTTAACATAGGAAAAAGTACAAAGACAACAATGTTTATACATACTTTATATTAGTAGAAAGTACTGAAAGTTTCATTCTGGAAACATCCCTTAGGCTGTGGCTAAGCCATCCATGTCTCCACCATATCCTTTCTTCCAGGAGTGCTAGTCTTGCATGGTTCGCAGGAGAGCTTCTGTGAAGTTTGGAAAGTAGGAGGCGAGGTACTGGCGGAAGTAAAATTGTGAGGCGGCATCGTGAGTCGTGTCGGGATAGCACAGTCGGTAGTGCGCTTGCCGGCGAAAGGCAAACGTCCCAGGTTCGAGTCCCGGTTCCGGCACACAATTTTAATCTGCCAGGAAAGTTTCATATCAGCGCACACTCCGCTGCAGAGTGAAAGTTTCATTCTGGAAACATCCCTTAGGCTGTGGCTAAGCCATGTCTCCACCATATCCTTTCTTCCAGGAGTGCTAGTCTTGCATGGTTCGCAGGAGAGCTTCTGTGAAGTTTGGAAAGTAGGAGGCGAGGTACTGGCGGAAGTGAAGTTGTGAGGCGGCATCGTTAGTCGTGTCGGGATAGCAAAGTCGGTAGTGCGCTTGCCCGCGAAAGGCAAAGGTCCCAGGTTCGAGTCCCGGTTCCGGCACACAATTTTAATCTGCCAGGAAAGTTTCATATCAGCGCACACTCCGCTGCAGAGTGAAAGTTTCATTCTGGAAACATCCCTTAGGCTGTGGCTAAGCCATGTCTCCACCATATCCTTTCTTCCAGGAGTGCTAGTCTTGCATGGTTCGCAGGAGAGCTTCTGTGAAGTTTGCAAAGTAGGAGGCGAGGTACTGGCGGAAGTAAAGTTGTGAGGCGGCATCGTTAGTCGTGTCGGGATAGCACAGTCGGCAGTTTGCTTGCCCGCGAATGGCAAAGGTCCCAGGTTCGAGTCCCGGTTCCGGCACACAATTTTAATCTGCCAGGAAAGTTTTATATTAGTAGCTTACAAATCTTCAATAGCGTAACTCTCATATCCAAAGATAATAAGTTTGCAGATATATACACATCAAACTAAATCGATAAATCATATCATATAAATATTACAAACAATTATAAATCACAAAATAGGCATGAAGAATTTAATTATGGTGTCACAATCTCATCCGTCCATCACTTCGTCCCCTCGTTCTGTCAATTATTCCCCTGCCGCTCTTTGTTAGTTTCCTCCTCCACCTCTTCTAGCCCATGCCCTCTTGTCTACTCTTGCCATGCGCCACATGGAGGCTTGTAGGGTATACAAATCTCCTCCTAGAAAAAATACATATATGTGCCACACAACATAGTGATCTGTCAAAAGATGACATTCTTACTGTTGGAGAAGATAGTCCGAATTTTGCTAAACAGGACCCTAATGAACTAACTAAAAAGATAATCATAAATATCCATCTTTTTAATAATTGTCAGTTGTGATACTGAAAAACCCAGAGAAAATAGTACTTCTCTCTTTTTTTTTTTTTTTTTTTTTTTTTTTTTTTTTTTTTTTTTTTTTTTACATTTTCAGGAGATAAAAATTGAATTAAGGATTATAGAGTTCAAGTAGATTTTTGAGACATTCTGTGTCTGTGGAATGTAGTCTCAGTTGTGTGACTAGATGCGTGATTTCCTGTCGAAAAGTTCATGTTTCATAGTAATAGATTGAAAGTCATCGAGCAAAACTAAATATTGACATATAGCATCCCCCAAGGAAGTGTTACAAGCCCTCAGCATATGTAAATGATTTTGGAGACAATGTGAGGAACCCTTTTAGATTGTTCGCAGTTGATGCTTCACTTTACTTTCTACAAAGGGCGTCAGATTCCAACAAATTACAAAAGGATTTAGACAAAGTATCTGTATGGAAAGTGGTAGTTGACTAAATAATTAAAAGTGTTAGGGCCTAAATTTCAGTACTAAAATGAATCTGTTTAATTTTGGTTACACTGGAAATGACACATATCTTAAGTGTAAATTGCAGAGCAACCATGTATATGATAAGATAGATGAGAGTTACAATTATTGGGATGCAAAGAAATGTTTCTCTCTGTAGCTGATATTTTCGGAGTATTCTTGCCATATATTAGTACCTCTGTACTGACAGTCTTTCCCACATACTATGTGCTTAAGCTTCACTGAAGTAAAGGAAGAAAGGTACTTTATGCTTCAACATCATTAGTGTACTACATGTTAACTTGTATACACAAATTTTTTGATCATATTATCTTGGTTAATATTTAATGCTATGAATATCGTATCCATGTTAAAAACTATTTGAACTGTGAATATATATGTATGTGGCTTCTTCCAGAAAACGTTAAACCTTAATATTCCTTCCTTCATTGTTCTTCCAGAAATCCAACGAAACACAAGAACTTTACAGAACCATGGAAATGTAACTCAATGACCGATCAATTGTGCTATGGACATTTGCAGTTTGGGAACAAGAAGGTACAGGTACGTGAACGACAATGAAAGAAATCACCTGTGTAATGTACATTTCATATTTTCCTCATTGTCTATTAATTATCTCTTTCTACAGGGTGAGTCACTAACATTACCGCTGGATATATTTCGTAAACCACATCAAATACTGACGAACCGATTCCAAAGATCGAGCGTGAAGAGAGGGGCTAGTGTAATTGGTTAATACAAACCATTAAAAAATGCACGGAAGTATGTTTTTTAACACAAACTTACGTTTTTTTTTTAATGGAACCCCGTCAGATTTGTTAGCACATCTGAACATATATACAAATTCGTAATCAGTGCCGTTTGTTGCATTGTAAAATGTTAATTACATCCGGAGATATTGTAACCTAAAGTTGACGCTTGAATACCACTCCTCCGCTGTTCGATCGTGTGTATCGGAGAGCACCGAATTAAGTAGGGATCCAAAGGGAACGGTGATGTACCTTACAATTGAATGTTCCACTGGAAACACGTCGACGTATGTGCTATCAGCAGGATGGTGCACCTGCACATTCCGCAATTAACACTAGGCTGACCCTTGACAGGATGTTCGACGGGCGTTTTATAGGATGTGGAGGACGCATAAATTGACCAGCCCGTTCTCCTGATCTTGCACCTCTGGACTTCTTTCTGTGGGGTACGTTAAAGGAGAATATGTACCGTGATGTGCCTACAGCCCCAGAGGATATGAAACAACGTATTGTGGCAGCCTGTGGCAACATTACACCAGGTGTACTGCGGCTTGTACGACATTCATTACGCCGTAGATTGCAATTGTGTGCAGCAAATTATGGCCACATGTCGGGACACACTCTATTCCACTCCGTAATTGAAAACGGAAACCACGTGTGTACGTGTACCTCACCCCTCATGGTAATGTACATGTGCGTCAGAGGGGAAAAAAAATAAATAAATAAATAAAGGTGTTAGCATGTGGACATAATGTGCTGTTCTAGTCTCTTCTGTACCTAAGGTACATCACCGTTCCCTTTGGATCCCTACTTAATTCGATGCTCTCCGATACACACGATCGAACAGCGGAGGAGCGGCACATATCTCCGGATGTAATTAACATTTTACAATGCAACAAACAGCACTGATTACGTATTTGTTTATATGTTCAGATGTGCTAACAAAACTAACGGGGTTCCATTTAAAAAAAAACGTAGGTTTGTGTTAAAAACATACTTCCGTGCATTTTTTATGTTTTGTATTAACCAATTACACTAGCCCCTCTCCTCACGTTCGGTCTGTGGAATCGGTTCGTCAGTATTTGATGTGGTTTACGAAATATATCCAGCGGTAATGTTAAGTGACTCACCCTGTATATCCATGCGATTTTAATTAGCCCTATATGAAAACTTTCAGGTGTTTGTCCACTCTCCATATGAAATAGCAGACGTGGGAACGTGGTTTGTCCACCTGGAAGGAAATAGAGTGTTTGAAGCTACGTTCAAAAATTTCCAACTGGTAACATCAAAGGAAGTCCTCCCATTATCTTCTCATCAGAGGGGCTGTTACATCTATGACAAAACGCGGAATCTGCCATACAGTTTTAATATTTGCAAAATGACCTGTAGAGCACGTTATGCAAAGCGCTTTTGTGGATGTGTACCTTACTTCTACTCCACACTTGGTGAGTATGTAAATGACTTTCTGTTGAACTGATCTTAGGAGGAGGCAAAACCGCTCTCTTCGGGGATTGGATCAGAATCACTAACTGACTGGAATGGACTAGCTCCATTTCAAGTATTAACATTCACTATTTACTTTAAAAATAAATTAAAAATACCTTCCTTTTTTTTCATTGAAGGTGAATATACCTGCATTTTGATAATTACAATATTTTCTAAAAGAATGTAGAACCTAACCTTCTATTATACTCCTGCTGCATTCTAATATAGGGCGGATTTTTGAGACTTATTTCTTTAATATATTATTCTAGCTGCAATCCTGGCGTTGCCCGGGTGTTTATTTATCTTGCACTCTCGTAGTCCACGCCCCCTCCCCTCTCTCTCTCTCTCTCTGCATCCACCTCTTTCTCTCCCATCTTCCTGTTCGTTTCCGCCTTTCCCTCTCTCGGCAAAGTTTTCTACAAGGTACTTTCTGTCATGTACCATACAAATTTTTATGTACCTAGTAATCTTCCTCTTGGTTTAAAGATCATGGGTGCAAAAATTTATAAAAATGGGAGTAAAACTATGCATTTTTTAAAATTCCGTAAGTTAAGTGCCCTCCACCAAACGAAATTTCATACAGCCAGTGACATTCCTCTTGTTTTCATGGTAGTGTGTGCAAAATGTCATCAATATCGGAACAAAACTATAGATTTCTATGCAGTAGAAACGCAGGGTGATATTGAAAAACGCACTTTGTTGTTCTCGAATATTCCAGTTTTATTTCGTATGTACCTTGTTCTAAGAAAAAAAGGATACGTGAAATCGGTCGAGGCGTTGTCAAGTTATGGCGCGACCAAGGTATTTAGGGATCCACTTTTATGTTGCAAGGTACCCTCCCCCATGCACCGTATGAAACGTGAGGTAGAAGGTGACGTACCTCTTGTTTTGAAGGTCAAGCGTGCGAAATTTCGTGAAAATCGGAATGAAACTGCAGAGTTCGTGAGTCTGTAGGAGAAGTATGCTCCGCCATGCACCTGTCACAAAATACTTTCTTAGCTGACGTTTTCTACCTATAAACTATATTCCTGTCTAATTTCAGCTTCATAGGTGAAGTACTTTTCGAGATTTCGTGTTTAGTCAGTGAATGAGTCAGTGTCCTTTTGCTTTTATACAGATAGAGATTAAGAAAACAGATTGCTTAATTTTGGATGCAAGAGAATTAAGAGAGACTTACAGACAAAAATATATAGTAACATGCAAATCTGTGATGCTAAGTTTATTTGATTCAAGTGGACTATCACTTCAGGTCCAGGGTAGTAGCTTCTTTTGGGTTGACTGGCGGTATTATTGAACAGTTTTCAAATTTAACAATTCCCACCCTTTATGCTGGTAATTTGTTAACAGTTTTACGTCATCTACAGCAAAACTGTTGTGAGCGGTAGACTTCGTTTCATCATTTTGTGGGGGTGGGGGTGGCGTTAGAAGGAAAACTTTGTTGCAGGTCCCTAACTACTCCCATTTTTCAATAATTGACGCATAAATCTAGGTTTTCTCACGAGGTGGCCTCTCATTATTTATGACATCATTTTTCCTGAGCTATGTGTCGTGCTCTTTGGTGTTTGGGTCAGGAACCTACGTGGGCGTACAGTAAACGGTTCACCAAAGTTTCATTGTCATCGCATCAATGGTTTATGAACACATAGAGGACATACAGACAAACATTCATTTCTATATGTATAGCTGTAATCTATATATGTGTAACATTTTGCTACTTTTGTAACAACGTTTCCCCATTATGAAATTTATATCAACTCAAATATGAAATATATTTAAAAAAATGTATGGCAATGCAATGTTGTGTCAGAATTCCAAAGCATTCGATCAAGAACTTTTGCCGATACAAGATTTTGAACATAACACTAAATAAGGCAAGGCTCTTGGTTAGACAAATTGTAAGTTCAAATGTTTGTACAGCTTATGGGACTTAACTACGGGGTCATCAGTCCCTCAAATTGTAAGAGAAGATAGAGGAGGAGGAGGAAATTGATGCGGAGAGGGCAGAGAAGGAGATGAAAGGGAGAGCGTGATGAGCAGAGGAACAGGGGAAGGGAGGAGGTGGAGATTGTAAGAGGGTGAAGGAAGGTCGGATACTAAAAGAATGTGGGAAGGAGATAAGGAAGGGTTGGGTAAGGTGCACAGGGAGAGGGGGGATGAGAAGATCAACACAATGAGAAGGGAGGAGGATGTGGGGATATGGATAAAGAGAGGAGATAGTCAGTAAGAGAGCAGAACAGAGAAATGGAGATAAGGAAGTGTAGAATGTATATCTAATTTCCATTCACGAGGCATAATGAAAGGACACATATTAGAAATGTGGGGTTTCTCTTATCTTTCTTTTCTATTTAATCTGTAATTTGCCACAGCGAAGTGTGCTTGCATGCAGTAGTTGAACCTAAAACTTTATATTAAATGGAAAGGTAAATGAAATAAAATTTCTACTACATACAGTTATTAGAGTTGTGAGTGTAGCAGTATATAACTATGTGGACTATCACTTCAGGTCCAGGGTAGTAGCTTCTTTTGGGTTGACTGGCGGTATTATTGAACAGTTTTCAAATTTAACAATTCCCACCCTTTATGCTGGTAATTTGTTAACAGTTGCTTTTTCTTTTAATTTACTGTATTTCAGCAAGTTTTATTAATGTAATAGGATTCTTGCTAAAAACATACCTGTTTCATTGATCTCATTAATAGTTTTTGCTATAGAATTTTATATTTTGTGTTGCACAGCATTATGTAAAGAATGTACAAAACACAGGACTCCTGACAGTTTTAAAATATGGTAGCTGACTGCATATTTTAAGTATTGTTCATTATTATGGCTTTGATTTTAATCTGAAAATTATTTACATATTTACTGCAGTGTGCCTTTCTTCAGATCAGCTTGTGATATAACAGATATAGGGGGAAGCTGATTGTTTCCATGTGATAGGCGGGTTTTTCCAGGGTGTTGGGTTCCCCAGCCGGCCGGCTACCAGTTTGTACCTAGTGAATAGGATACAGCGGATAGTCAGGTTTTTCCTGATGTGGTCGGAAACCGGAAGCAATGCTCTTGAATGGGCGAGGGCGGCTAACCCAGAATGCAACTGAAATACAATATAGCCACACACATTATTCTAAAAATCCATATAAAACCAGGAAATGATCATATGGCAAATATAATTATATGAATGGATTCAGGAGACTTGAGAGAATCAAACGCCGTAATTACAATTTCAATATCCCTTACAGATAAGAAGCCGATAAATTTCAGAACTACAATAATCTATATCTATAAATGTGAATATCTGTTCGGTGTACGTTTATCACGTCTGAACCACAAGACACAAAGAGCTAAAACTTTGTACAGTTACAAATGTGTACCCGGGGAAGGCTTTAGGCACGGTTTTATGGCGATCGGATTGTTATATATATATGTCTGTTCGGTGTACGCTTATCACGTCCGAACAACAAGACGCAGAGACTTAAATATTAGTACAGTTACTAATTTATACCTGAGGAAGGTTTTAGGCACGGTTTTATTTCGATCTGATAGATATTTAGTAATTTGAAGAATATAACGCGAAATGCGGAACAATAATTACTCTTTGAAAATTATATTTACTCTTTGAAAATGGTTTTATTGGTTGCTTTGTTGCTTGAGGGTTGATGATGATAAAAGGGTGGAGTATATTGGGATGGAAAGTTATCAATGTATATAAAATTTTACGTGTGTATCAATATTTCGCTCTGCGGCGAAAACTGCGGAAGGCAAACGAATGGTCTGTGTATAATTGTTGTCCGAAGTCTCCCGTTGTACACCATAGCGGTTCCATGCCGATGCTGTAAGGGGGTGGAAGGTATGGTGGTTGAAAGTCTTCAAATTATTTTTAAAAAATCGTCCTGAAGGCCAGCGATGACGTTAGCGACTCTACAGCTAGGAGGTTACATACAGCGAAACGTGATGCCACAGACCATATCTTTGGTCTATGCGTGCTACAATGTCTTCAGCTCTTTCTCTATAAGGATAAGCATACGAATAAGGAAATACAAGAATAAATAAATAAAGCAGTAAAAAAGAAATTTCTTTTAATACATCTCTTTAAAATAATCGATTTGACGTTTCGCGCATTACATCAAGTGATCGATCTGTGATATTATTACAATCATTATTGTTGAATTTCGGGATTGGATTCTTCGAAACGAGTGCGTTTTTACGTGTGATTTTTTATATATTCCCTGATAAATGTAACATATTTTTAGAAAAAAGGGCGATGGACAGAGAGAGAGTGGATAGGAAAAGTACTAACTCAAGTCTTGAATAAATAAATAAATACCCGGGCAATGCTGGGTTTTCAGCTAGTAATATTATAAGACTTATATTTACAATTATTGATACGTAGTGTTTATCAGTAACAATTTAAGCAGCAAGTGGGCAGCATTGTACCAGGCATTCGCCAGTCGCGGCGGAGCGGCCGAGCGCACTGGGGCACTATGCTGCGATGCGCGAGGCCGTTGCCCGTCGGGGGTTCGAATCCCCCCCCCCCCTCTTGAGCATGGATGTTTGTGTCGTCTCTAGTATATGGTAGTACATAAGTAGTTTGTAAGTTTAGGGACTGATGACCCCGCAGTTAAGTCCCATAAGCCTTACAAACATGTGGACATTTCTGGCATTCGCCATAACCACACCGTGCCATCGGATCGCCACAGTATGTACGGTGATTCGTCACTCCACACAACATTCTTCCACTGTTAAATAGTACAATGCTCCTTATACCAAGCGAGGTTTCGTTTATCATTGATATGCCCGATGTGTTGCTTGAGGACAGGCGCTCGGCCTTGAAATCCAAGTTTTTTTACCTCCCACCTAACTGTCATAGTATTTGGAGTGGATGCTGATACAGTTTGGAATTCCTGTATGATGGTCTGAATAGATGCCTGCCAACGCCAGTGTACGACCCTCTGCAACTGTCTCTGTCTGTCAACAGACTTGGTCCGCATGTACGCTTCCGTGCTGTTCGTGTTCCAAATGTTCAAATGTTTGTTAAGCTTATGGGACTTAACTATGGAGTCATCAGTCCCTAAACTTACAAACCACTTATCAACTACCTTATACTAAGGACGGCACAAATATCCATGCCCGAGGGAGGATTCGAACCCCGACCGTAGTGACCGTGCAGACCGTGACTGGAGCGCCTTAGTCCCCTCGGCCACCGCGGCCGGCTGTTCGTGTTCCTTCACGTTTCCTCTTCACTATCACATGAGATACAGTGACTTAAAGTTGTTTAGGAGTGTGGAAATGTCGCGTACAGACTTAAGATACAAGTGGAACCCAATCACCTGATCACTTTCGAAATCCGTGAGTTTCGCGGGACGCTCCATTCAGTTCTCTCACGATGACTACTGAGGTTGCTGATATGGAGTACCTGGCATTAGGTGGCAGCACAATGCACTTAATATGGTAAGTTTTCTGATCACAAAATGTGGCGTCAGAGCTCAACATTCCGCTCCTGGAAATTTACGGACGTAGCTAACGTTTCTGCCAACTCCCTCCAGTGAGAAATGAAGGGCTCATTGTACCATGCTAAGCCGCATCCCTGTTACCCGTTCAAAAGTTGGATACAGCATCTAATAGGTAGATGGTCATAATGCTTCGCCTTGTAAGGCTAGGAGCGCACAGGCGATTTTTCAGTCGGGGCGACAAAAAAATCGCTGTCGCGACAGTACATTGTGGTGCGCACACAGCGACAAGAAAATCGCAGCTACGGTCATTTCCAGCGTGAATTTAATCGAAACAGCTTGTTTGGTGGCGCTTTTACTACGAAGAAGAGGGAGATAACAGCGCAAATGTCGTTACTTGGTACATCCGATTGTAAGTCAAAGGCCAGTTTTACAAATTACACGAAGAGTTACAAAACCACCCAAATAAATTCTTTCAATACAATCGAATGAGTAAGGATAGTTTTGATACACTGCTTCAAGAAGTAGGACCGAATGTAACGAAACAAGATATGACATGGAGTGTACCACCTGAGAAGCGCTTACCAGTAACTTTGAGGGTAGCACACATTATTTCATTCAATAGTTTTATATTGCCCTTTTACATTATTGATCAGATACATCAAGAAAATCATTTCATTCGACAGTTGTTGTTATCATTTTACACTACTGATAAGATACATCAAGAAAATCGCACGATGCCTTCTGCAAAGCTGTGAGCCTGTAGGAATGAGAGCAGATGCGTGTGGTATGCAGATAAGGGATTATTTTGCATATACGTTGCTTGCAGTGGCCATTTTGAGCAGCAGCTGAATTGTATTTCACTGTAATGCTTTTAAAGTAAACGCCTTTTGCTACTGCGAATGAAGGGTTTTAGTTTTATATTTTTAAGTCACCCATACGCGTTTCGCCTTTCTCTCAAGGCATCATCAGTGGGTGTCCTGAAATATTTACATGTTTCTGTTTACACATATAGGTTAGGTTTCTTACATAAGTACAAATCATTTCATTTCTGATTTAAAACAGTTCGTTGTTTGCTATAAAATGGTGTACTTACAGCACTTGCTACTCCACGTCAGTCTCTTTCTGGCAACCAGGTCGAAATGTTATACTGTTTTCTGAAACACATTGCAGTTTTCTGGTTGCACTGTCACCTGCTGCCAGTGGACACAGTATGGCAGCAGGTGACAGTGGAACCAGAAAACTGCAATGTGTTTCAGAAAACAGTATAACATTTCGACCTGGTTGCCAGAAAGAGACTGACGTGGAGTAGCAAGTGCTGACACCCACTGATGATGCCTTGAGAGAAAGGCGAAACGCGTTTTGGTGACTTAAAAATATAAAAACAAAAGCATTCATTCGCAGTAGCAAAAGGCGTTTACTTTAAAAACATTACAGTGATTATTTTGCAAACTACTTTGTGAGTCCACAAGGTTCAGTACCTTGGCAATATGAAAAAATTTAAACTGTTATAATTGTGATATCTACATGAATGAATAAAATAAGTGAAACATGAAATACCTTTGTTATTCTATTCTTTTTTGGCCCAGACAGTTCAGCCCAGCTCCTAATTAGGCTGCAGCATTCTTCTCCCCATAGTTTCTCTTTCCAATTGCGATTACTGTACATTCTTTTAATTTCCTGTTGTAGAGAGCTGGTCGCTTTTCTACTTCTGTGATTAGTCTTTCTGAATCGACAACACAACCTACAGTGTCATCCGTTGGAGAACTCTCGTTATCAGACTTGCTGCTGGAGTACTGAACTCACTTGTAAGCAACACAGAACGGAAGCGACTGAGCAATCGCGTCGCTGGTGCGCGCGGGGTTGGAACACTAGCGGGGAGTGACACTTGCGGGGAACCCGGGGCCCTTGGGGCGGCTAATGGCTTTTCCTGGGTACAGGCACACCAAGAAGTCTAGCACTGCTGTTGTCAAGTTTCCACACTGTCAACATTACACGAAACTCAGTGAAATTGCACAACCCTTTGCTAGCTGAAGAGCAATATAGTAACTTGTTCTAACTACATATTAATTCGTTGAGTGTTCCTCCTGAAAACAAAAAGGTATTTTAATAGTGATAATGTTTGGAGAGTTATTAAGACATTCTCTGCTACTACAAGACGATGACTTTCCACAGTCATACCTCCTAAAAGCATATTATTCAGAACACTAAGCATATCAAGACACCTGCGCAAGCAATAAATATATTAGGCATCCTGCACAGATACGTTGATGTAATTGGCCGCTATGTAGTTAACCCCACTATCATGCAACGTCCATCTCTTTAAAAATAGCTACTATGCTTTTTAATATGACACGCAACCTTAAACTTTCAATGAAAAAACGTTAATAATAAGTCAATGAGTATTTTACATACTTGAAGCGTTTTTTTGGAAACCCCAAAACGATTTGGCTGTATTCAAATTACAAAGACATCTAAGAAATGTATGAAATTCGTAATGTGTAAGGGAATGTCACACACCGAAAAATGCTAAAGATAAATTCTATTTTCTATCACCGTCATATAGAACCATTTTAACTCCGAACTTGGCATAAACCAACAGGGAGAAACAAGTCGCAAGACTTCCGGACTTCTGGAACACCCTGTTCACTACCTGCAGCGTCCGGGTCTCCCCGCAAGTGTCTACACATTCCCTTTCCCCGCAAGTGTCACAAACTCGGTGCGCGCGGCCCCGTGCTGTTGCCCGTGACCACAGAGTAACATCTGTGCCGTGACTCATTCCACACCTGCGACAATCGCTTCGCGCGTGAAATAGGGCCGGTTGCGTTTTTTTTAAATCGCCGCTACTTTTTTGTTGCACGTGTGCGCGCTCATATTCGAGCCACCGTGCTCCATTCTTGCGACAAATAAAACGCGCGACGGAAAATCGCCAGTACGCGCCTGGCCTAAGGCGGGTAGAACGGGCTAACGACTTTGCGTAACACGTGTTTTTAAGCATTAACCTTTGATCTATAAATAAAGCAAAATATTGCATTATATATTACACTTAGCAGTAGTTGAGGGCACACGAGATAAGAATAGTAATGACGCTGATTATGATGATATCTCAGAAAAAATCGACGGACATTACGCCCGAATCTCTCTCTTTTCAATACAGCAGCTGCCTCCATTGCCCGTGAGTGTTTACTTTTTGCAATATCACTGTGAGCTGTTGATGTATCAATAAACTGAGATTTCTTTCCTCTTTCAGCATGAAATAAGTAAATCTTAGATTCAGTACCTGGAAAAACAGGATTTAAATTTCCATGTGGATGCTCTGATTATGTTTTATTTAAAAACTAGCTTAAACCTGCTTGTTGGTAGATCAAACCACACGTAAAAATTCACTCGTTTCGAAGAATCCAATCATGAAATTTAACAATAATGATTGTAATAATATCACAGATCGACCACTTGATGTAATTCGCGAAACATCAAATCGATTTTTTTTAGAGAGATGTATTAAAAGAAATTTCTTTTTTACTGCTTTATTTATTTATTCTTACATTTCCTTATTCGTATGCTTATCCTTACAGAGAAAGAGCTGAAGACATTGAAGCACGCATAGACCAAAGATCTGGTCTGTGGCATCACGTTTCGCTGTATGTAACCTCCTTGCTACAGTGTCGCAAACGTCATCGCTGGCCTTCAGTCCCACTTTTTTAATAATTTGACGACTTTCAACCACCATATCTTCCACCCCATTATAGCTATCGGCATGGGACTGCTATGGTGTACAACGGGAGACGTCGGACAACAATTACACACAGATCATTCGTTTGCGTTCTGTAGTCTTCCCTGCAGAGCGAAATATTAACACACACACACGTAGAATTTTATATACACCGATAACTTTCCATCCCAATGTACTCCACCCTTTTATCATTATCAACCCTCAAGCAACAATGCAACCAATAAATCCATTTTCAAAGAGTAAATATAATTTTCAAAGAGTAGTTATTGTTCCGCATTTCGCGTTATACTCTTCAAATTACTAAATATCAGATCGCTATAAAACCGTGCCTAAAACCTTCCTCAGGTATAAATTAGTAACTGTACATATATTTTAGTCTCTGCGTGTTTTCGTTCGGACGTGATAAGCGTACACCGAACAGACATTCACATTAATATATATATATATAGATAAATAGCTATCCGATCGCGATAAAACCGTGCCTAAGGCCTTCCCCGGGTAGACATTAGGAACTGTACAAATTTTTAGATCTTTATGTCTTGTGGTTCAGACGTGATAAACGTACACCGAACATTCACATTCACATTCACATTTATAGATATAGATTGTGTGCCGGAACCTGAATTCGAACCTGGAACCTTCGCCTTTCGCACACAAACGCTCTCCCGACTGAGCTACCCGGCACGCATCACGGTCCTTCCTCACAACTTAACTTCTGCCAGACCTCGCCTCCTACTTTAGAAACTTCTTAATCTGCCAGTAAGTTTCACATCAGCGCACACTTCGCTGCAGAGTGGAAATTTCATTCTGGAAACATCCCTTAGGCTGTGGCTAAGCCATGTCGCCACCATATCCTTTCTTCCATGAGTGCTAATCCTGCATGGTTCGCATGATGCCGCGGTGGAGTAGCCGAGCGGTCTAAAGCGTCTCGCTGCGGAGCGCGCGGTTGCTCGCCGTGGAGGTTCGAGTCCTCCCTGGGGCATGGGGGTGTGTGTTTGTCCTTAGGTTAGTTTACCTAGGTTTAAGTAGTTTGTAAGCTACGGACTGATGACCACGCAGTTTGGTCCGATAGATTTACAAACATTTGAACATTTTGGTTTGCATGAGAACGTCTGTGAAGTTTGGAAAGTAGGAGGCGAGGTACTGGCGGAAGTAAAGTTGTGAGGTGGCATCATGAAGCGTGCCGGGATAGCTCAGACGGTAAAGCGTTTGCCTACGAAAGGCGAAGGTTCCAGGTTCGAAACCCGGATCCGGCAGACAATTTTAATCTGCCAGTAAGTTTGACATCAGCGCACACTCCGCCGCAGAGTGAAAAATTGATTCATGTTTAATACAGTTTTGATTAAACACACTCATTGAGTGTTATGTAGGTTGGTTTGACATTATTCAACAATCTCGTTTGTAATGCTTGATTTCTTACGATTAGTAGTCCTCTAAAACTCTTGCTATTATCACTAAAAGTGACTTTCACCGTTGTGAAGATATTTTCTAATTGCTGTTTTCTACTCTGTTTAAATATATTGTAATTTGGTTTTAATACAGTATACATCTTTTCCTTGCAGGTATTAGACCCATATGCGATGTGAGGGGTCTCGCTTGCCTTGCGGAACATACTAATAACTTGAGACATCTGACTGACAAACGTGGAAAACCAATCAAATGCAAATGTGTTAATCCTTGTGAGACGGTTCATTACACGGTGTCAAAAGTAAAAGACAATGTCCTGTAAGTAATGTTTCTCTATGTACACGTTTCTTTTGTGTGTCCTATTTTACTAATTACTTTACGAACCGCTCTTGAGTTTTAACACCATCAAATACTTGAGGAATCGTCATCATTTATTGCTTTCACGGAACTTTATGGCTTACAGCAGAAATAAAAAGAATACAAACCACAATATAAAAAGAAAAGATTGCACATTATAAAAATTTTCAAAAGTTACCCATTAAAAAACTAACACAGGTCAGTCACAATCTCAGTATAAGAGACATTTATTGCAGGTTATAACGTTTACTTGTTTATTAAGTAATTACATTTCATCCATTCTAGCGATACTCATCTTTTCAACATTACGATATATGGGGGTTCTGCTCGCTGAACATTATTCTCCTGGAGCGTCGTGGTAGAAATAAATACTCATAGGTACAATATTTCACTTCTTCTTTAATTTCCATTCAAACTGCTTCTCCACCAAAACATTACAACTTTATAACGTACACAATACAACAGAACTTAGGTGATAGTACTTCCATTGTAAAACACGGACTGACATAGGTTCTAAAACATTTGACAAACGCCAAAACTCGAACTCCTCCACGCAAGGCGGTGAGGCAAATATGTAACATCGACAATAATGACATTACATTATGCTTTGTTCATAACAATTGAATATACTAATTTACAATTGCCAAACACAACAGTAAAACATTTCATGTACACAGAAATAATCACAATATAAAATGAAAACTATACATACAATAATTTTAGATGGCGCATAAGTTTTAAATGTTTTAATCGCCGATCTTTCTGTTTGACAACAAACAGCAATGTTAAATGTCAATTAATTAGTTGATGAATACATCATACATGTTCCTAACATATATTGACCTATCAAATATCTTGCCAATTCCCAATATAAGTTCAAAATCTCACGTCAGTCAATATATACAAAGAATTACAATATTCAAATTTTGACTATTACGTTAATTAACACAATTAGCTGGTCTACATAATTTGTTTATGAGCCTAAAATATATACAATGCTATTTATTTTCATGTCTTTTTTACCCTTCGTCTGCCTAAGTCTTGAAATAATGTACAATGACAAAACTATTGTATATAGAACTGTCTGGAACGAAAAAATATGAATCTAACCGAGACACTGTCCTACACTGATTCCTATGCTGGTTATTTCGTTTGTAACTAACTTCACACGCAATATGTATCACTATTTGACCACACGATTTCGGGCTTTCCGGCCGCGGTGGCCGAGGGGACTGAGGCGCTTCAGTCACGGTCTGCACGGCCACTACGGTCGGGGGTTCGAATCCCCCCTCGGGCATGGATATTTGTGCCGTCCTTAGTTGTAGCTAGTTCATAAGTAGTTTGTAAGTTTAGGGACTGATGACCCCGCAGTTAAGACCCTTAAGCTTAACAAACATTTGAACATTTTTGGCTGTATTCGTTTGAGGGCTGCCAGTACCCGAGCCTTCCATAGCGTCCTGTACTCGGTTGTCCCTTTGGACTTCTACCAGCAGGTTGGGAACGGAGAACACGGTTGGGAAGGGATCCACCGGCTCGGAAGATGTGGCCAAACCACTGTAGCCTCTTCTGCGCCACTATTCGCTCTATGTGTGGCTTTCTTTTGTTCTTCGTTCCCATTTATTTTTCATGGTATTGCACAAGGGCCCATCTACAGCGTGTCTAGGAAAGGGCTCCCTGATTTCAAAATTAAATATCTCGAAAACAAAGATCGATAGAGGAATGCAGTAAACGGTATGTTTATTGTGAAAGCTGTAAGAAGCTTATACAGCAGTTTGAAATAATAGTTACAAAAGCTGCTAACAGATCGCGCTGTACGCTGTACAGCTCATATCAGCATTCATAAGGGAAATAATCGTATGAAAACACTCTTTGCAAACAATCACATCACAATGTTTTCAAAATGTTCACCATTGGCACTACAGAGGTGGCGCAAACGAAGAATGAAATTCGCCATCACATTTGGTAGTATCTCAACTGAAATGGATTCACATGCCACAGATATCACCGATTCAAGCCCGTCCAGCGTGGCGGGATGCTTTGGGTAGACCATGTCTTTCACTGTGCCCCACAAAAAAAGTCACAGGGAGTCAAATCCGGCGAATATGAAGGGATATTCCAAAGCAATTAGTCGATTCCCGAAGTATTCCTCAAGAAAGCGAAACAATTTTTCGGTCCGATGTGGTCGAGCTCCATCTTGCATAAACCATTCAGTACCTGGTCGATCCTCTAACGCTTGCTGTGTGGCGAGAAATTGTTCCAAAATTGCAACGTAACGTGCACCAGTGACCGTTTCTCGAATAAAAAAAGGGCCAATAGTGCCTCTGCTGCATACTGTTGCCCATACAGTAACTTTAGGAGAATACAGGGGTTTCGCTTCACACCAATATGGCTTTTCGGAAGCCCAAAATCGCCAGTTCTGCTTATTCACGTATCCATTCAGGTGGAAGTGTGCTTCCGCGAGCGTACGAATGGTTTTCGCATCGGGTCCTTTTGGAACATTAAATCGTGCTTGAAAACTTCGCCTTGTTGCCGTAGGACTCCCTTCTAACTAGTAGTACTCTAGCACCAGAAAAAAGCGTTGTTCAATGGAGTACATGGTTTTAATCTCTTCCTTCGGTACGCTAATCTCCTTTCACGTTTCAATAGTGAACTGATCGCTCTGGGCTTCGGATCACTATTTATGCTAGGTATTACGTATGGCGATTACAGTGCCATCTGTTAGCAGCTTTTGTAACTATTATTTCAAACTGCTGTATAAACGTCTTACAGCTTTCACAATAAACATACCGTTTACTGCATTCCTCTATCGATCTTTGTTTTCGAGATATTTAATTTTGAAATCAGGGAGTCCTTTTCTGGACACCCTGTATCTCCCGAAGTGCCTTCCCCTCGAACGCACAAATTGGTTCTTCAAAAAATGTTTTCAAATGTTTGTACAGCTTATTGGACTTAACTACGGGGTCTTCAGTCCCTATACTTACAAACGACTTATGAACTAACTAAGACTAAGGACAACACAAATATCCATGCCCGAGGGGGGATTCGAACCCCCGACCGTAGTGGCCGTGCAGACCGTGACTGGAGCGCCTCAGTCCCCTCGGCCACTGCGGCCGGCTTGGTTCTTCAGTTGTTGATGAAGTTGCCCACTTTTCACAACCATATAAAAGTACCGGCCGTACTAATGTCATGTACAGCCGAATGTTGTTTCTGAACGATAACAGCCGGGATTTAAGTAGACTGTTTCGACTGAAGAAAACGTGTTTTGTGTTTGTTATTCGTTACTGTACCTCTTTCATCACTTCCGTTTTACTAGTCAGTATGGATCCCACGTACTTGAACTCTGTTACTCGTTCGGAGTCATGCCCATCAACAGTAATGGAGGGGAGAGGAGCTTGATGTTGCGATACGAGATATTTTGTTTTATTCTCGTTCACTACCAGCCCTATTTCTTTCTCGTTGTGGAAGAAGCGCGAAGAGTCAGCACTTACTAGCTCCTTGAGGAATTACTTTATCAAGGGACATATTTGGATTCAGAATTATCTATGATGATGAATATAGACCTAAGCATTAAATTAATATTTGTACCAAGACCGATTCGAACCTGACCTTCTACTCTGTAGACAGGCAGGAGGGCGGAATTTTAATTCCCTACCGTATTTACTAGTGTAAAAAAAAAAAAAAAAATACACACACACACACACACACACACACACACACACACACACACACACATAAGTTCCTGTTCTGTTTTAATATTCGATTCCGAATGTAATTTTTTTTATTGCGTAATATCTACCTTTCTTGTAAGTTATATTTCAAAATTAAAAGCAATACAGATGACGAGTAGCCGTTATCTAATGGCATTCATCTATTGCTATATGAAAAATTTTAAATATAATACTGTTAGCTCCCGTCTTTTCCCGGGCGTGTGTTTATTCCAATCTAGTGTCAGTGGATATCCTTTTCCCCAATTCTGTCCATCGCCTTTTACCCCACAATCTGTTCATTTCACTATCTTTTTCATGCAGTTCAAAGGTCATGTTTCCTGAAGAATGTGTTATGCAATAATATAATTTTGCAGGAACGTAGTGCTTAATGTTAGGAAAATGTGTACAAAATGTGTTGCGTACAGACTTGGTTGTAAAAATGTAATAAATTACAGTCTCATGCATGATGGGACGGTTTTTAATATATTTTAATGTTTATGACATATTTTCTGAACCATGCGTCGTACTAGTTGTTAGTGCGAAGATACATTCATTGTACTCTTTGTAAAATGTCTCGCGAGTATAATTAGTGGCGTAGAAGTAATAATTGTAACTCCATGCCGAAGGGATTAGTTTTTCTGCATGAATAGCGGAAAAGTAATTAACGAATAACTTCTTCCCTTTCATTATTTTGTTGCGGTTGTCAGCGAAATAAGCTTTGTACAGTTTGAAATTACGTGTCAAACGTTTTTCAAGTCACTAAGTGCTTTCGTCATCACATCTTGGGTGAATAAATTCTCGTCAAACACTCGTCGCATGATGTGATACTTTTGTGTCTCTCATTGTTGATGACGTCATTTTCCTGTACTACGTGTCTTAGATGGTTTTTACTCCCACAGCGATTGTTTCTGATGTTAAAGATATTTTCTACTACGTTTCGTTGAAGCATATCCATCAGTTTGGGAGGAAGTGAGCAACATTGTTGTATGATGAGGCAGATTTTCGCGAATTTCATTGTTTATGACATAATATCTGTTAAACTATGTGTCTTAGATGGTTTTTCATCCCACAGCGATTGTTATCTGATAGTAAGGAACATATCGTCGCTTAAGAAACAACGCCGTCTATCATGTCGATAAGTTTTGGTCGTCTTGGTAATGACAAATACTCGTCGTCGAAATTGGTCTTTAATTCTATAATCCAGATAGGATTGTATTTCTGGGCACTGAGATTATGAACCACACTGTCATTAGATCTTCTGCCTGGTCTAATAGACTGGTATGCTGTTTCTTTCAGAGAATAATTTCTGAACAATGTATAGTTCAAAAACTCTGCTCTGTAGGATAATGGAATTTTTCTGGCTTCTTTTGTCCACTGAACATACTGACATGGCATGAAGATTTCTTTGAATGTCTTCTTGTTTTTGTTCAAACTGGTGTCGATTATGAAATGTACACCATCGTACTATATGTGTGTGTGTGTTCCTTGATTAGAAACTTTTGTTCAATTGTTAAGCCTTTTTACACTGATAAGCGTAGAAGTGCATTAGACAATACATGGTTTCTGTTTTGGTAGCCACAACCATCTTACCACAGAATAACTAGCTGCAGTTCATCTTCAAGAGCTTTTTTTATTTTGTCAATATTACAAGATGCATAAGATAAAGAACTTAGGTCACTCTGTTTCATACCACCAGTAATACATGGCGTCGTGACTTGCATGATTGTGCATAGTGAAATTATGTACATTCAATTTGTATAGGTTATGGGACCGACTTATGCAACTGTAAATTAGTCTACTTTCGACCAGACGCGTTTCGCTATATTCTAAAGCATCTTCAGTGGCCAGCTGTACAATAAATGGTTTGTATTACATTATTTGTTTGAGTTTTTACTAAATTCGATCTGTAACAGTTCTCATGCAATTGGATTGTGTTGATTCTGAATAAATTGGACTATTAATATTACTCACGAATTTTTTATGTTTTCGTGTTCACGTGTGGTTTGTAGCACATTGTCACTTGCTGTCACTGCCTATATTTATAATATTTACACTTTTTTACAGTAACATTTCTTACGGAAGTTTTTGAAACATAGCCATTTCTGTGACCTGGCAGGCTCTGTATGTCGTTTGTTTTGTTTGTCTATTGTCTGTGTATGTGTTCTTTGCTTTCGAGTTCTTTGGTTCGTGCTGTGAGGTGTGTTTTTGTTTCGTTTCTGTGAAAACAGGCGTCTGCTAGCAACTTTGTGTGTGATGTTCTGACTGTATTTTGTGTTTATAAATATGATTTTTGTTCAACTAGCGACTTTCTGTCTGTCTGTGTGTGTGTGTGTGTGTGTGTGTGTGTGTGTGTGTGTGTGTGAGAGAGAGAGAGAGAGAGAGAGAGAGAGAGAGAGAGACACACACACACACACACACACACACACACACACACACACACACAGAAGATCATTTTTGGCGCCCCGCCGAATAAAATTCGTGCACTGGTGGGGAGCGCCAAAGATGATCTCGGTTTGAGGAAGGCCGGCGTGTATCAGATTCCGTGTCAGTGTGGCAAGTTGGACAGACGTTGCGTACCGTCGAGGATCGATGCGTTGAACACCAGAGGCACACACGATTGATGTATCCGAGCAAGTCGGCGGTCACTGAACATTGTTTGTCGGCGAATCACGCGATGGAGTATGAACGCACTAGGATTCTGGTACAGACGTCGAGATACTGGGACTGCGTCGTTAGAGAGGCCATTGAAATTCGCACAAGTGACGACCTCATAAACCGTGACTGTGGCTACAATCTTAGCAAAGCTTGGGAACCAGCGATTGGGTTAATTAAGAGTAAATCTAGCAATCGTAACGTAGTGACCGCCACGGCGGACAGAGCTCTCACATCAACGTCATCTCAGACGCCGACGCAATCGGTTCCACTGCGCGACAGCGGAGGGGTCGCTCCGCGGGCCGAGGGTATTCAAATCGTCCGCTACCGGGCTAGAACCCAGTTCCCTTGGAGCCGCCGTAGCGTGCGGATTTGTGTGCCGGTGCGTTTCCAGGAGCTCAGTCCGTTAGTTCACCTGATGATGACGACATGTATGATCGCCGAAATATTGTGCCCGTTGGACACTATAGAGCGGCAGTACGCCCGTGGACATTTTGATTATCAAAAGTAAATTACTTACGAACTATGAATTACAAATAATTTATTCAAATTGTAAACCTCGCGACAGATATTCGTAATTCAGCTTATGACAAGTTCGATATGCCTGCCTTCCGTGTCTCGCAGATGAATAGCGAAACTTTGCATGACTCTATAAGGTTTGGAACTTCGATGCTGTCGATGACCTCCTTAATGGTTATTTTGGGGTTATTGCTACATACATTGTCTTTAATAAAGGTCCACAAAACGGAGTCGCATGTGTTCAGATCCGGAAAATACGGCAGCCAAACGAGGCGATTGCAGTGTTCTCTGCGTCCCCCAGAGACAGAATACGGACCCTGAAGTGCTCCTTCAGGACGTCAAACACTCTCCTACTTCAATGGGGTCGAGCTTCGCCTTGCACGCAACATCTTGTCGAAATCATGGTCACTTTAGACAATGGGGATGAAATAATCTTGCAGCACCCTCATATACCGTTCGATAGTCATCGTGCCATTATTCTGTGACTAGTCATTGCACATCACACAGTCACCTGTTGAGGATGAAGAGACTTCTCGATCGCTAAATGCGGTTTCTCCGCTCCCAAAAGCGCCAATTTCGTCTATTGACGAACCCCTCCAAATGAAAGTGAGCTTCCTCGCTAAACTAAATCATATTCAAATGGAAAGTCCTGTTCGTCAGTTTCCACTATGCCCCGTGACCATCCGTGCAATTTCAATGTCGTAACGAAAACCGTTCAGAAGATATGACAATTTTATGTCGTCTAGTTCAATAATTATCAAACTGAATTTTTAAAATATGTATAGATTAACTTAATAATAATGATATCCCAGAACACTTAACATCAACAATGCGTGTATTTTACACTATGAGCTGCTCATTTCGGCAGAGCGCCATCTTCAGGTGTAATGCCTGCAAAACATAACTTTTCGTAATATTTTTTATGTAATTATGCGATTGTTATAATACACAGAAACATAAATGTGACATTACACATACGATAGTCTGAATACGTGCTGTAGCTGTTGTGATCTTCAGTCCAGAGACTAGTTTGATGCAGCTATCCACCCTACTCTATTCCTAAACAAGTCTCTTCATCTCCTTACAAGAACGGAAACCCACATCCATCGAATCTGCTCATTTTATTCATCTCTTGGTCTTTGGTCTCCCTCTGCGATTCCCCCCGCCCCACATACACTTCCCTCCAATGCTTAATTTAAGATTCCTCGGTGTCTAAGAATGTGTTCTACCAAGCGATCCCTTCTTTTAGTCAGGGTATGCCAAAAATTCCTTTTCTCTCCTATTCTGTTCAGTACCTCTTCATTGGTTATGTGATCTACCCACCTAATCTTAAGCATTCTTCTGTAGCACCACATTTCAAAAGCCTCTATTCTCTTCCTGCCGAACTATTTATCTTCCACGTTTCACTCCCATACAAGGCAACATTCCACACTAATGCCTTCAGAAAAGACTTGCTTATACTTAGTATTTGATGTTAGCAAATTTTTCTTCTTCAAAAACGCTTTTCATCCCATTGCCATTCTGCATTTTATATACTCTGTACTGCGACCGTCATGTTATTTTACTACCCAAGTAACGAAACTCGTCTACCACCTTTATTGTTTCGTTACGTAATCAAATTTCTTCAGCATCGTCTGATTTTCTAAGGCTGCATTCCATTACCCTTGTTTTGCTCTTGGTAATGTTTTTATACACTCCTTTCAAAACACTGTCCATTCCGTTCAATTGCTCTTCCAAGTCCTATGCTGTCTCTGGCAAAATTACAATGCCATCAGCAAAACGTAATGTTTTAATTTCTCCACCCTGAACTCTATTTCCTTTTCTAAATTTCTCTTTCTGTAGCTGTTATTTTGACGAATTGCCTTTACGGTATATATTATCCTGTATATTGATTTATGTCCGCGAGATATTTATCGTCATGCAATTTCACGATATTTTGACAGCTACTTGAGGGCTCTTCATAGATTTAGTATGTTTACTATATCATGCAAAGAGAATATACACCCTACAAGTGCTAAGGGAGGTATAAATTTATGCTTGAACGTTTGGAATATTGTAGGGATTTGGATGAAGCTTTTTATTCGAAATTAAAGGAATAATATTAAACAAAATTTACTGCACGTTGCATTTTTCTTGACTACTGTCTGGTGTAGATATTTCTCTGGTTGATTTTATACTATTATCCTTGCTAAGTGTTTGTTTTGTTTATTCATTCTGACACTTTAGAATGTCAATAAAGTTAGCCATATAATTTGTGTTTAAAATCTGTTTGGTCGTTCAGCAAATTAGTTGCGTCGTTACTTTTGTGTAGACATTCTTCAGTTTCTTCAAAATATTCATTTCATATCTCTTATGTATTGTATGAATGATGAAACAGCTTTTAAAAGGGAGGAAAGAGTTCCACACATTGAATTGTAGCCTGCTGGGAGTTTCAGTGAGCTGCGAGAAATCAATATAGAAAGTCTCCGTATGTTAGAAAGTGCTTGTCATTCTCAACTGTTGTCTTTATGAGAGTTTACTGGTTTTTCTGGTATGCTTGAACGAATTCCTGTTGTTAGGTTGTAGTAATCACAATTGAACGCCACACATAATTTTATAGCTCTGTTTCTGTTCAGATAAATTAAGTATGCTTTCTTATTTTACAGGAAATCTGTCAGTAAAGGCTTCAGGCTGAATGGACTTGTTTTTAAATGGAGCATTTCGCCGTACAATAAATCAAGATACAAAAGAGAAACATTGTACACTTTTGAAGATTTGCTGGGTAAGATCAAATAAACATTTCACTGGCGCATATACAGGTTGTAACATGTAAAGTGCAAATATTTTTATATGTCGCACATCAATATGCACAGATAACTGTGTTGATTTTTTTGTTCCCTGTGTGAAACAGTCGTCCCACACAAAAACACAAATGTTGCAACCTGATGTTTTCTGTTTTGCTATACCTGGGCCGCAAGTAAACGACGCCTGTCTGTACAGACTTCCATTGCTGAAGGGTGACCACCAAACTCATTATTGTGAGGTATGCCGCACCGCTTCATCCCTAATATCGGGGAATATACGCTTCCTGGCGCTACGAATATGTAGGGTGACCAGGTGCAATTCTATTAAAAAGAGGACAAAACTTCAAAAAGGAGGCCGCAGAAAACATATGTCCAAATTTAGGAAATAGGCTGATTATCTTCTCTGTATACAGGGTGTTTCACTAAGTGTGTTTGCCTCTGTAACTTATAAAATAATAGGTGACGGGAAATTTTAATGCGGTAGGTCAACACAAGAAATGTTACACTTTCTGCGGAGCTATGAACATATGATTTTCCAAAGAGTTACAGCGCAAAGATATAATTTTTTTTAAATGGAACAATAGTTTTTTCTATCGTGCATAGGATTCGTTGAAACCAGCTGCGTCCAAATCAATTTAAACTACATACCTATCACTGTTAGATTGGGAGCTACAGCCCTTCAAAGTTTAGGGGGCGGAGGCTACGACAGCGTAGCTGACTGGCTGGTGGTCATGAGACAGTGGGCCGTGCCCCAGGGGATAGCCACTCGGCCAGTCAGCTACGCTATCGCAGCCTCCGCCCCCGGAACTTTGAAGGGTTGTAGCTCCCAAACTAACTGTGATAGGAATGTAGTTTAAATTGATTTGGACGCAGCTGGTTTAAACGAATCCAATACACGATAGAAAAAAACTATTGTTCCATTTAAAATATTATATATTTGTGGTGTAACTCTTTGGAAAATGATACAATAAACTATGTTCATAGCTCCGCAGAAAGTGTAACATTTCTTGTGTTGACCTACCGCATTAAAATTTCCCGTCACCTATTATTTTATAAGTTACAGAGGCAAACACACTTAGTGAAACACCCTGTATAAAAGGAAGTGTCCCGACTGAGTAACTGACTGACTCATCATCGCCAAGCCCAAACCACTGAAGATAGAAACTTGAAATTTGTGGAGGGTGTTGATCTTACTCTGTAGGCGTCATTTAAGAAGCGATTTTTTGATATTCCGTCCTGGGGGTGAAGTAGGGTATGAAACGTTTTTTGAACATACGTAGCTATTTAGGTAATTTTGAAGCTAGAACTGCAAAATTTCTGATTTTAATTCAGGGTTCGAATTTAAAAGACTCGTGTTTCGGCATTTTTTGAAATTCAACCAATAAGGGGGTAAAATAGAGGACGCAAAAACTGATTTTCAAAAATATGCTGTTAACTCAAATTTCAAGCTATATCTACGAAACTTAGGATATGGACTCTTGATCAGTATTAAAAAGACACAAGTTTCGGTATTTTTGGAAATTCAAAAACTAAGGGGGTAAAAGAGGGGATCAAAAATTCTTTTCGAAAACACTTTCTTGTCAAGACAATTTTGAAGCTATAGCTGCAAAAATTGGTATTTGTATTGTTCGCTATGATTTAAAAAATACGTGTTTCGGTATTTTTGGAATTTCAACAACCCAGGGGGTTAAATTGGAGAGGGGATGTTTTTCGAAAATTCGAAAGTTAGAAGTTTGAAGTTAGAACTACAAATTTTCGGATCTGGATTTGGGGTTCGATTTTAAAAGACACGTGTTTCGGTATTTTTGAAAATTCGACCAATAAGGGGGTAAATACGATATGCAAAAATTGATCTTCAAAAATATGGTGCTGATAACTCAAATTTCAAGCTATAACTACGAAACTTAAGATATGGATTCTTCATCAGGATTAAAAAGAAACGACTGGTGCAGACCAACCAGCCTACGCATGAGAAGCAGCGAGGGTTCAGCTAGTTAATAGACAAAACATACCTAGCGGTGCGCTGAGACAGCCCAGGAGAATGCGACTTTACGTTTTCTCACTGTGTAACAATTCGGGGTTAAATTTAACTTACGGCGTCGTCGATGTGTTGTAATGTTGGCAATGAAACGTTCACTTTACGAGGATACTTAATCTACTCACCGGCATAACAACATAATCGAATGTCGTGTCTCATTCGTCGAAAATTGCTTCATGTTTCTGACGAGTTATAGTACAAGTTAATTTCAGGAAAGCATTTCGTATCGAAGACACGGCCTTTTAACGATGTATCTATGCATCGAACAAAATGTTACACTCATGTAGTGACTGCTTTTCGATGTACTCTTTGAATTCATGATTTGTTAGCAGTTTTGAAGTATTACTCGTAAAAAATGATCATGACCACAAATTTGAATTGTTTACAAAGCGATAAACGTAAAAACCATTCACCTCACATCATTCATCGTGCCGCTACAAACATCTACAAGTCAAACAGCAGCCGTCGACAGGAAGCTGCACTTTAACCTTTCGAATACAAATAAATTGAATAATTAATCAACTAAACTATGAAATGAAACTACAACAGTGAAACAATCTGTCGAGCTATATCTTTCCTTTATTGGCATTTACATCTACGTACATACTCCGCAATCCACCGGAAGGTGCGTGGCGGAGGGTACACTGTACCACTACTAGGCATTTCCTTTCCTATTCCACTCCCAAATAGAACGAGGAAAAAAAGAAAGCCTATATGCCTCCATACGAGCCCTAATTTCTCTTATCTTGTCTTTGTGATCACTACGCGAAACGTAAGTAGGGGCAGCAAGATCGTACTACACTCAGCTTCAATTTCCTCAACAGAAATTCACGAAAAGAACGTCGTCTGTCCACCAGCGATTCCCAATTGAGTTGTCGGAGCATTTCCGTGACACTCGCGCATTGGTCAAACCTACCAGTAACAAACCTAGCTGCTCGCCTCTGAACTCCTTCTATGTCTTCCTTTAAACTGATCTACTGCGGGTCCCAAACACGTGAGCAATACTCGACGTGGACGTACAAGCGTTTTATACGCGTTCTTCTTTACAGATGAAGTACATCTTCCCAAAATTCTCCCAATAAGCCGAAGTCGGCTGTCCGCCTTACTCACAACTGTCCTTACATGTTCGTTCCATTTCATATCGCTCTGCAATGTTACGCCTAGATATTTGAAAGACGCGACAGCATCAAGAAGCTCACTACTAATGCTGTATTCGAACATTATGGGATTGTTTTTCCTATTCATGCGCATCAACTTACATTTTTCTACATTGAGTGCTAGCTGCCATTCTTCGCACCAACTAGAAATTTTGTCTGAATCATCCTGAACGCTATTACAGTAAGTAAAAGACGATACCCTCCCACACACCACAGCATCATCAGCAAAAAGCCTCAAATTACTAGTTACTCTGTCCATCAGATCATTTATATAGATAGAAAATAATAGCGGTCCTATCACACTCCCCTGAGGCACGCCTGACGATACACTCGTCTCTGACGAACACTCACCGTCGGGAACAACGTACTGCGTTCTATTACTTAGGAAGTCTTCCAGCCAGTCATAAATCTGTGAACCTATTCCATAAGCACATGAGACATAAGTTCCAGCTCCGCTTATTTAACATTCTGCTTCAAATTAATATCTCCCTTTTTTTTTGAAGGCAGGATATTTGCAAGAAAGAACACCTAAGGCCAACTGCGAAGCCACGATAATGTGAATCCGGAACTGAAGATACGGAGTAGAAATTTTAAATAATCGATATTTGCTCTCGCTTATGGATCGATCCATGATAAAATCGACCTACCTACTACCACCTGCAGTACTGCCACCGTGCGTTTCTACCACGAAGGCAGTGCCAATATATAAAGTACCGGTATTTAGAAACAGAGCAATAGAGCGGGTCTAATTACAAAAACAAAATCATTACGCTCAACTTTGCGATACAGGAGGACAATGTAAAAATCCGTCCGGACCCCGGACAAAGAGCTAAAAAGGAGGACATACTCGGATTAATCCAGACTTCTGGTCACCCTAGGAATACATGGATACACTACTTCAGTGTTTTTTAACCTGTGGGTTGTGACCCCCAGCGGATCGCAAAGTCTTGCCCGGGGGTAGCGGACACAGCAGGCACTACTTGGACCATAAAATAACTAGGAGTTCAAAATTCAAATGTTCAAATGTTTGTAAATCTATCGGACCAAACTGCGTGGTCATCAGTCCGTAGCTTACAAACTACTTAAACCTAGGTAAACTAACCTAAGGACAACACACACACCCATTCCCCAGGGAGGACTCGAACCTCCACGGCGACCAACCACGCGCTCCGCAGCGAGACGCTTTAGACCGCTCGGCTACTCCACCTCGGCGCTAGGGGGTTCAGTAATATGCCTAAGGGAAATTTATTTAATGCTAAAATTACTTTGTTCCTTGTGTAGCATTCATTATGAATGGAATAGATAACAGATAGTTCTACAATGAAGTGTGTTAATGATGAATAAGGGCAAACTCTGAAAAATGTTTTTCAGGAAGCAATCATAGATAAAAGAACATGATACAATAAATAATTCTGAAAAATTCGAAAAAAAAAAAGATCTTTACATGTGGTTTATGCTTCTTACTTAATACCCATATACAACCGCTCGCTCAACGAAGGATCTGCACCAAAAGAGTAAAAAGTTGCACAGGTCACACCTATATTCAAGAAAGGCAGTAGGAGTAACCCACTAAACTACAGGCCTATTTCAGTGACGTCAATTTTCAGCAGGGTCTTGGAGCATATCCTGTATTCAAGTAATATGAATTATCTCGAACAGAATAATCCATTGACCTAAGGTCAACACGGATTTAGAAAGTATCTGTCATGTGAAACACAACTAGCTCTTTACTTACACGAAGTGATGAGTGCTATCGATAAAGGATCTCAGATTGATTCTGTATTTCTTGATTTCCAGAAGACACCGTACCTCACAAAAGCTTTTAATCAAATTGCGTGGTTATGGAATATCGCCCCAAATTTGTGACTGGATAGGGGATTTCCTGTCAGAGAGGACACAGTTTGTAGGCATCGACTAAAATAGATGTGATATCCATAGTTCCACAGGGCGGTCTTGTTGGTCCTCTATTTTTCCTCATTTACAGAAACGATCTGGGAAAAAATCTGAACAGCTCTCTTGTTTTCAGATGATGCCGTCATCTATCATCTAGTAAAGTCATCTGAAGATCAAATTCAACTGCAGAATGATCTAAATAAGATATCAGTATGGTGTAAAAATTGGCAATTGACTCTCAATAATGGGAAGTGTGAAGTCGTCTACCTGAGAACGAAAAGAAATCCGTTAAACTTTGTTTCCAAGATAAATCAGTAAAATGTGAAGGCCGTAAATTCCACTAAACACCTAGGAATCACTCTTACATCAGACTTAAATTGGAAATAACACGTAGATACTGTCGTAGGAAAGGCGAACCAGAGACTGCGTTTTATTGGCAGAACCCTTAAAAGATACAACAGAACTGCTAAAGAGACTGCATACACCCCGATTGTCCATCCTCATTTGGAGTATTGCTGCCCAGTGTTGGATCCTTATCAAGTGGGTTTGACGGAACCTATCGAAAGAGTACAAAGAAGGGCAGTCCGTTTTGTATTGTCACGATAGAAGGGAGACAGCGTCATGGAATGATACAGGATCTGGGGCGTGGTCTACTTACGAAAATTCAGTCGCCAATATTCTTCTCCGAATGCAAAGATATATTGTTTACTCCCATATACATAGGTGGAAATGATCAAAATAAAATACGAAAAAACAGAGCTCTAACGGAGAGATTCAGATGTCCATTCTTCCCGCGCGCTATTCGAGAATGGAATGGTAGATAAATCGTATAAAGGTGGTTCGATGATCAGTCGCTTAAATGTGATTTGCAGAATATCCTATGTAGATACAGATGTAGACCATTCTTCATGAGAATCATTTGCTTCCGAGTCTTGCATGAAATGCGGTACACTCGTTAAGCAAAATACATTTTTATGTCCGAAAAAAAATCTTTCAACAATTTACTAGAAAGCAAAATTAAAAGAAAGAAATTAAATTTGTTTCCTCTGAGATAACAGTTTTGTTCCGGCTCGTGAAGGGGGTCGACAGAATATTTTTACTTGGAGGGAGGACGCATATTCGAAAGGTAATACATAACATGGAAACATCCAACTTTTAATGTGTGTTTTAAAAAGTCTCCAAATGACAATACACAAATATATAATATTTTTCGGTTCACTATTTGTGTCACCTTTAGAAATATTTGTATTTATATATGTGCAGCCTATGTAATCTTATATATACATAGTATCAATTTGTTCATCTACGTATCTAATATAAGAAAAAAAAGCATACATTACATCTTAAAAGAATTATTCAGACGGGAAGGAAAGTTAAATGAAAAATTGAGAGAAATAGTTTCACAAAGTGAGCAATCCAGTAATGCGATGGTCCACCTCTGGCTTTTATGCAGGCAATTACACGGTTTTCGATTGATTAATAATGTTGTTGGTAGCTCACCTCAAAGATATCAGGTCAAATCCTGTCGAATAGGGGGTAAATCATCAAATCCCGAACTGATTGGAATGCCAACCCATAATGCTCCAGACCTTTGGAGTTGGGGAGAGATCCGGTGACCTTGTGGCTTAGATATGCTTTGGCAAGCACCAAGATAAATTGAACAGACTCTAGCCGTGCGCGGGCGAGCATTATCTTGCTGAAATGTGAGCCCATGATAGCGTGTCACGAGTATCGACAAAACGGGCAACAAATATCGTCGACGTACGGCTGCGCAGTAAGGGTGCCACCTAATCTACATATTTTGCGCTGCAAATGCTTGGTAGACCACAGGGATCCTGTTATGAAACGAAATTGGAAACTGTGAGGTAGTTCAACAGAATCTCAAAGCTTAAAGGACACCCAAAAGGATATAACATCTATTAAACCGCTGGCCTTATTGGCCTTATCTGATACAATTGCCACCAAATACAGTAGTGTCTCTGTAGACCGACACATTTAGGACTGGGCTATTCGGATTAGAGAAGTTGTCGGATAACTGGACTTTCAAGGAAAAATGCTGTTTTTTTTTTCTTTTTAATATTACAACATTTGACTCAGGAAACAGAACGAACTATGTAAACCACAAATCAAATATAATAGTACTTTGTATACATATTTATAATAACAAACGTATTAAATGAAAAACATAAAACAACTTTTAATGTAGTAATCGTTTTTACGTTCATCTTCATCAATCTGCTTTTTCTCTAATATGAAGTCGTCATTCTTTGCTTTTTATAGACGACAATAAATTTTAAAACTTTATGTTGCAGTTCTCTTAAAACTAAAATATCAGATAATGTCACGTAGTTTTCTTCAGTCCACGTGAGAGGCACTAACAAAACACGGTGGAAGGGGGTATTAATTCTTTCACAATTAACGCAATAATCAACACTCACAGCATAGCTATGTTCTACATCCTGTACTGGCGAAGTTTACTACGTTCCTGAAGAAACCATGTGTACAAAGACTCTTCAGTTAATTGGTACTAGCCGGCTTATATCACTTTCGTTTTACTGCTTTTGTTGTTAAAATTGGGCCCCTCAATTTTATCACGATTTTTAATTCCATAAATAATAGCACGCGCAACGCCATAAATGAAGCTAAATGGCTATTTTTTTTTCTTTTTAAGTAATTACGGAATCATCAACCAATATCTTGTGTTTATGTTCTCCTGCTTGAGACATATTTTAGGAAAGATACGAAACAGGCACTAACAAAACACCGTTGAAGGGGGTATTAATTCTTGCACAATGTACGCAATAATCAACAGTTGGAGGCTGACACGTGTTATTCACTAAACGTCACTTGAAGTGGCCCCATCCGTCCATGTCACCCGATGTTGGCTCGTTGTGTCGGACTACTGGACTTGTCGGACTGGCGAAGTGCTGAATTATGGAAACTTTACTGTGCTTCAGTTGTTTCAAAAAAGCTTAGCATGATCTTAAAGTAACAGTTTGCGCTGAAACCGAAAATGTGTAACCCTTAGCAGTTTTTATGGATAAACTTCCGGGCTAAGTTGCCTACCGCGGACAACATCTTCAAGGGTGAGTCGACGACTGCCTACTAGGCGCTGGAGGCCCTGCTTATATAGAGGGCATAGATGGCGCCACCACTTGTCACGTGTTGCCGACTATGAAGCTATCTTTGACCAACGTCATCTCTCTCCATTACAGGTAATCGATTGTCATATCTTTGGTTCAAAGTTGACCGCCAAATCTTATCTAATTTCAAACCTTCTTGTTTCCTGTTAAAATTGTGGTGTTTCTGTATTTCTATAGCTTCTCTGTACATGCGTGTGTAATAATATGACGTCCTAGCTAGCACGCTCGTTTCACTAAATTTTATTTCATGGTCCCCACGTGTAAAAACATGCTCTGGCTGTGGCTATAGTAATACAGAAACACCACAATGTATGAAGATGTAGATTCACTAAAACAAAACAACAAAACGCATGCAAAATAAAAGTACGCACCAAGCACGCGGATATAATCTGTTATATAAATATAAATATTTGTATTTGAGAAGTCATAACAACATTTGATTACTAGTAAATATGAACGTAACAGCATAAAAAACAACAAATTCTATGAAAACTTCGAAAAACTTACGGGTATGCTGCCAGGTACGAAAATCGACGACGGCCGATATTTCGGCAGGAGACCACCCTGTCATTTTCAAGGCGAAACTGCAGTAAGGAAGCAATGTGCAACGATCTTTAAAACCTCGGTCTTCAATGAGTAAACAGGAAAGACAACACACACCGAGCAAGCAAGCACATAGCGCCGACACGACCAAAGATGAACCGGTTAGAATATCGATAATAAACATCAGTTCTCGACAGATGAGGTCGGATTAGTTTTGTCCCTCTGTTTTTTGACAAGTGAGAGAGCAGAATCCCAAGCGGAATTTAAGCAGAAGCCTTCATCCCTATTAATAAGGTTGTAACCTAGTTTTCTTTCTATCGCTTCCTTGATAACACAGCCCCAGTAGCTGCAAGTGCATGGGAGAATTTCCATTTTGCTGTATTCCATAGGGTGACCTGTGTCAAGACAGTGTTCGGCCACAGCAGATTTGTTTGGCTGTTGTAAACGTGTGTGACGTTTATGCTCAATACAACGGTCCTCAACAGTCCTAATAGTTTGATCGACATATAACATGCCACAGCTACATGGGATACGGTAGACACCCGCCTTGCGCAAACCGAGATCATCCTTAACGGATCCCAACAGTGCCTTAATTTTAGAAGGTGGGCGAAACACACATTTTACATTGTTTTTACGCAAAATGCGACAATCTTATTGGAAGGGCTGCCAACGTATGACAGAAAGGCCACTGACGTAGGTGCCGACTCAGTGTTATCACTAGCCCGTTGCACATGTGGTCGATAGCGCACGCTCTTTTAATCTGCCCTTCACCATAGCCATTCTGTCGAAACGTTGCCTCCAGATGAGACAGCTCAGTGGGCAAACTTTCTGGGTCAGAAATGGCATGAGCCCTATGCACTAAGGTTCGAAGAACCCCTTCACGTTGAGCTGGGTGATGACAACTATCAGCTTGCAAATACAAATCATTATGCGTTGGCTTCCCATAAACAGCATGTCCCAACGTACCCTCTGCCTTTCTCCTGAACCATCTGCCTTTCTCCTGATCAACACATCAAGGAAGGGAAGGCAACCATTCTTTTCCACTTCCATGGTGAAACGGATGTTGGGGAAGGGATTGAATGTAGATGTTCCAAAAAATAATTCAAGTTCTCACTACCATGAGGCCAAACAACAAAAGTGTCGTCTACATATCTGAAAAAAAAAAAGCAGGTTTCAACGGCGCTGACTCCAGTGCGCGATCTTCAAAGTCCTCCATGAATAAATTAGCAATGATGGGTGACAAAGGGCTTCCCATCGCAACTCCATCTGTCTGCTCGTAGTACTCGTCATTGAATAAAAAGTAGGTGGAAGTCAAAACATGTCGAAATAAATTCGTTAAATCAGTACCAAACTTCGTCTCAATTAGTTGCAACGAATCAGACAGAAGAACGCGAGTGAAAAGAGAAACCACATCAAAACTAACTAAAATATCCGAGTCAGCCAAGTGCAAACCCTCCAATCGACGTAGGAAATCCACCGAGTTCTTAATGTGGTGTTCACAACGGCTTACCAAGGGGCTCATCAAACCAGCAAGATGTTTTGCAACACGATATGTGGGAGCACCAATGTTTGACACGATAGGTCTAAGAGGGCACCCATCTTTATGGACTTTAGGAAGGCCATATAGTCTAGGAGGTAAAGCACAATACGAATTAAGACTCTTGATAGTTTCCTGTGACAAAGAACTTTTCTTAAGGAGGTTATTGGTCTTCCTCTCAACACTTTTTGTAGGGTCAGCAGAAGTTCTGCGATATGCTGAATCAGAAAGTAAACATTGCATTTTTTGATGATAATCCTGCTTGTTTAAAACAACAGTAGCATTTACCTTGTCCGCAGGTAAAATAACAATATCAGGATCCATCCTAAGTGAACGTAAGGCAGTTGCCTCAGCTGCTGTTATATTACTCACAGGCGGACGTGCCCTAGTCAATACACGACAAGCTTCCCTCCTAACACCCTCTTTAATGTCAGAAATGTTTGCATCAAGCTATTCCTCTGTTACTTCCTCTTGCCCACTTAGATCGCTAGCATCGTTTGAGCTGCACTTTTTTTGAAGAGTTTCGCGACTGTTTGTGTTATTAACCATGGTATTTTGATGTTTTTATTTATTTATGTATTGTTTGTATAACTCAACTGTATTTGATTAACTGTCATAATTGATACATTACTTAACGTCTTTGCCTTTTGTCCACAGTGTCTCTAGGAGGTACAGCAGCCTTGTTTCTGGGCTGCAGTTTACTTAGCGCTGTGGAACTGGTGTACCTGTTGACTCTTCGCCTTCTTTGCTTATACTGCACTAGTGATCGCTCTCCGGAAAAAAAGAAAAGGATGAACAGGAGACTCAAGAGGCTGGAAAAAGTTACTCATGAGATTCTGTAGCTGAGGCAGATAAACCTGATCATCCAGTGACGGACGAAGTTGCTCTGTTTCAGAAATTGTAACATTTTAAATATATAGATGTAGTGTTTATTTGCTCGTTGTCCCTGAGGGAAACTGAGAACTGACTTATTGACTGGTAAAAATAATGAAATATTTAGAAGTATTTCGCCGGTCCCTGGGGAAAGCTGATTTGAGTCCTAAAATACCCATTTTGAGTCTCGCTGCGTGCAATGCATTCGGAAATATCAGATCTTTCTTGGGGAAAGAAATATAAGTTAATGGACAGGATTTCTTACTAGATTTCTGAAAATGCAGTTGCTTCCGGGGAAAGGGATATGAGTTGACAAAATCTATTAGTCTTGATATCATTTGACCCTTGCTCAATTCACTGATCAATAACTTCTCACATCTTTGTTGTAATTATGATTTTAGAAAACTGAGCTTTCACTTTTGTTTCCTGTAAAGTTGCAATTTTTGGTCGCATACCCCTTCTCTCAGGGACCAGTAAATTCAATGCGCGTATGAATTTTAGAGTGGAATTTCTAAAGGAGTGAAGTGCCATAACTTCAGTTACTGTATTTTATTTACCCAACAAAAACATAGTAACAGCAGAGAACAAGATCTAAGTTATCAAGCTTCTGTCATGAGGCACATACTGAAGTGCTGTACATTATGCACAGAGATCCTTTTCTTAGAAATAGTGTAAATAATTTCCTTGTGCAAAATTATCCTCTAAAGTAGAAATTGGATGTGTACCATAATACAAATATGTACTGTAAAGTAAAATAAATGTAAGGGGATGTTTAATAATTTTATGATCTTATCAAACACTGAGATAAGCCGCAACTAATGATATTTTCTGATATTTAAATCAAAGAGTAAAGAAATCTATAAAATAAAATGTGATACCTCTTTTTCATATAAATCAAGAAAACACCGCTTGTTCCCTTCATTAGTATGATCAGTCATTGATGCCTATGATTTCATGCTCGCCATTAAGCAAATATAACCCAGCAGCTCAGCGAATAGTATATCACCTGCACTTTTTTAAAAACCTAAATAGTAGCCACATTTCAAGTTCACTAAATGCTTTCTTATATTTCACAAGAATAGGGTTGTCACTATCTAATCTTATCAATATTAATTCCGATTTCTTCCAATTTTTAGCGTCAGTAACACGTGCAGGTGCTTTATCGTAGTAAAAAAAATCGTCTTATGTCTACAGTTTTTAAAAATCTGCAAGAGCCTTACATTTCTCGCACAAGCTACTTCTGTTGTAGGCTTGTAGAGTGGAAATGAGAGATGGTGTAGATATTTACAAGCTAAGCGGCAATCACACAGAGCTACAAGTTACAAACTACGCGGACATGCGCTTGCAGCAGGGAGATATCTTGGCGCTTTTATGAGGGAACTGCCATCGTTTCATAGATTAATTATTATACAACAATTAATCATTTTTAATAAAATTGTCAGTTAATGCCTTTAGAATTTCCACTCTATATACGATTAATTAACATTTAAAGCTTTCTTTATTGTAACTTGTTACGATTGAAAAGATGAATTTATTCCAGATCTCGGAAATGTACAACGTATATGACCTGGAATGTATCGTATGTTTATATGAGGCTGCCAATTATCCCAAATGCACTTGTGTATGTTTCCAGCACAATGGATTTCCCATTGCATCTCTGCAACACGCTTTACAAGAGAAACCTTACGAGATTCGTATGAAATTTTATGCCTATGGTCTAACCATTATTGATCTCATTGTGTTAATTCATCGAGAAAAACTGTGTCAACACACGTTTGCTTAACAGAAATATGAAAACAGAAAAAGTATCTTTATAGTTGATCGTAATAGGTTATTAAATTAGTGATTTTATACCAATGAAATAATCAATGATGGTGCATTGAAATAAATACATTAAGCAAAACAGTCTCTTTTTATTTAATGATAGTGTGCCAAAATAGTAATAAGTTGGTGATTCTCACATTCATCAGAGTGAATGAAACAGTTTTCAAATTCAAAAGAAAACTTTAAAATAAAAAATCAAACTATATGAGATTGAAGGTGTTGTACTTAACATGAAACTTGTAATTTGAATTAGGAACATATGGAATGTCTCCATAACATAAAGAAATAAAAAGTTGATGTTTCTATTCTTTCCACAGAGAGGCTGAATAGAGGTATCTGTGTAAATACTATTACTTTGTTTCTATTTATTGCCTTGAATCAGGACATCTCAGAACCTGTTTAGGGTCTAAAAGAATAATAAACAAATTGTAACTAGTTCAAAACCTTTTTTATTCAATGCAAAAAATACAAATTTTTTAAGTATTGTGTCTTTTATTCTGCTTTCCAAATAAAAATTGGCGTGTCACTATTTTGTTTTAATATTAAACTAATTACCTGGTTTGTTTGTTAGCACATTAAGTCACTGACATCATGTTTAAAAATTATGCCTTTAAAAGTGCAAGTCAAATCCCCAGCAGTAGCAAAGCGTTTCTGATCAGCAACGTCTTGACTTAGCTTTTATTAAAATAAACGTGTTTAATCAGCCTCGTTTTTCAGAAATATCAATGTAACATTTGTCTTATAAATAACTAATTGTATGTCCTTAACATGTAAATGACTACTTACTTTAATCGCAGAATAATCTGGTCTGAGAAGAGTACCAGGTTTTTCTTCATTATTATCAAATTCTTGGTTTTCTTCTGACGAAAAACTGGTGATTACTGTTTTTATTCACCCTACAAATTCCGGAATCACAACCCCAAATTTCTATTTATCTGAAATACAAGATAGGTTAATGTTTTAGTACTGATGTTTTAAGTAGTGAAACTGGATTACTAATTTGCCCTCCATGTACTTAATACAAAACAACATAATTTAGACTGATACTTACAAATGACGTTTGAGATCATTAGAGTCCAGCACGGTATCTGATGTTTGTCACAGTGTAACGAATCATGTTGTAGCTCCATGGCTAACATTTAATACTTGGCATAAATCAGTATGTAGCGACACACTCTCAGATAATCTTTAATGTCAAAGCAACAGATAGGAACAACATCTCAATTAATTTTGCTTAAATTCCTTTTTAAAACCAACTGATTATAAACGGAGTGGATGAAAGGATAAACTCCGGTTTAGTCTTTCGTAGCTTGCAGATGCCTCTTCATTGTATCTTCCTATAAAAAGTGCTATTGTTATATTTATTTGGAAATAATAACTGAATGTGTTTTACATTATGTTCTTATCAATTACTTAAAAAGCCCTTTCTTTGAAACATAGTTATTTCACTTACTGACGACGAAAACTTTGCTGAATTTACATTCCAGATGATGCAATCGCTCGGTCCTTATTATGGTGAATGCAAAATTGTTGTTTACTTGTAAAAGATGATATCTGCATTGAAGTTTTCAGATAGTGAATTCTGATTGTGCCACAAGGTTTCATGATCATGCAGTATGCAAGCTGACATTATAAATTATTCATTTACTAATTCTATTGTGTCATCTCGTGAAGAAAACTCCATAATTACATATGGTGATTACATCCAGCAGATCCATTTGCAAGGTGTCTAATGCAAATCAAAGCTAAAACATTTTTCCCTTTTGTTAAACACTAAAGAAATTTCACCGTCTTTTTTAAAATACTATAGAATGGCGTGAACAAACCGTCGACTGAACTTTCAAACACCTAATTTCTCTGTTAAACTTATTCATTGCCGTCCCATACAAACAATTTTTCAAAAGATATTCCTATTTATATTTCGAAATGATAACATCTACATACTGCTACTTTCATTTCTATTCACTCCAACTCAAAACTTCATCCCATTTTATAGCAATGTTGTGCTGCAACCTCGCTTTCTTACCCGTTTATTATTCACATATAAATATATTTAACTCCAGAGGCAAATTGAAAATGGCGATGTAGAACAGAACTGTTCTTTTCCATTATAGTTAATATTTGAATAACTGCAAAAAATGTGCCACACGATAAAAAAATAGAAATATATGATACATGAGTTATTATATGCATGATTTAGACTTTACATAATCACTAAAACCAAAATTATCCGGTAATTCACTAATTAGTAATGGGCTTGGAAAAAGGGAGATTTGTTGCAATAAAATGGAAATAAGCAGTTTCGTTACCAAAAACCACTGAATAGAGCAGCTTTATTACTGAAGAAAAGAATCATTTTAATCCACAAGTAACATAAAATGTAAATCACAAGATCATTAAATTAATCTTATATCTGTTTTCTTCTGGACAGTGATTGTTGGCAGTTTATAAACTATCTGTGACCTCTCTGTAATATCCTAGGTCACTGTGTTTCTTCATTCCACCGCAAAATGTTTTTTTTTTTCTTTTCAATAAATTGTCCAGATCGATGAGCTTTTCTTTCTTGACAGACACTTGGTTTTGATATTCTGCCAGTTGCGACTAACTGAAAAAACTCTTTCGGAACCAATGAAGATATTCAGAGATAGTCAGCTTTCGCCAGCTATCAACGTGTCATAAATATCGATGCTTTGGAGTTATTCGTAGCTGCGTATAGATGAGTGTCTCGTGCTCCCAAAGAGTGCCTCGTGCTCCCACAGCTCAGCGAAATAGCTAGTTTTCTTCTCACAAAGGCGGAAAAAATCTATAACATACAAAACACAAAACAAACTTTAGTTTTACAAACAACAAGTAATTACGAGGGATTACCTCTCGAACAAAAATTAATAATATTGCTCATTTCTCGTAATAAGTTGGAGTGAAAACTGAAGCAAGTAACAAGCTACTATGGAGCTTTTGTCCTGTTACACATTCCACAGAGATGTGTTATAAGTCCCCTATTGTTCTTTATCTTTATAAACGTTGGACGACAAAATGTGAGCAGCCCTGTACGACTAATCACGAATGATGCTGTCATTTATTGGTTATTTAAGCCACCATAAGACCACTAAACGAAATCTGTCAAACTTCATTTACACTAGAAATCAGTCAAATCTACAGGCCGTAACTTCTCAATACCTAGGAATAGCAATTATGAACAACATTAATTTGAGGGAACACAGAAAATATCGCAGGGAATGCAAAACACGTTTTTCATTTCTTCAAAACAGATTGAGGTACAGCAATATCACCTTCCTAGCGTACTGCGCCATGCATTAGGCCTTTCATGTTCTTGTCCTTGGAAAAATTAAATCTCTTGGTTCAGAGAATCTGAGGTGACAAGAAAATGTATGTCTTTTACATTCTTGTACAAAAAGTTTTCAATCAAAAACAGATATTTGTGTTCCTAGTTTTCTCACTTTACCAAATTGATTGAAAATTTTTATGTGCTCATAAGGGGTAATTATGGTTTCAGTTTTTCTTATCACTTTTTCAAAGTGTAGAAGATGTACGCAACTTTTACGGAAATTTCTAAAAAAATTTTGTTGCTGAGGCTACGACGTGGTTCGAACTGTAAAACGTTGCGAGTAATTTTACCTTTAAAATCCGTTGAATGTGGATATTTGATTGCACAAGCCACACCGTTCTATCCATCTGTTAGCGAGGTAATAAAGATTGGCCTAAATATTTCAGCGACGACATGTAGCATAGAGCGTTCATTTAGGACTCTACGACGTGTCAAGACGTGGAATCTGTCTACTGTGGGTGACGCAAAACTACGAGCTCTGTGCAAGTTCAGTGTACACAGAAAAACGGTAAAATAGGACACCGAATTCATTGAAAGGGTGACGAACACTTTTTGACAACAGCCTAAATGCCTCACGGTTCTATTTAGACAGTAATTTGCACCAAAGCTTACACTGTAATAAGTATATTTTATATTACACATTAAAAAATTTAAATTATCAATCTTTTTCTGTATGTTTTTTTCCAAGCCTGGGTGAAGGGAGGGGGGTTGCCCCCCCCCCTTTCACGCCCTTCCAGGCGCCCATGTTGGCGCCCTTAACCCGTTAGTGACCAAATTATTTCTAGAAATTTTTGACTTTTTATGAATAGAATATTGTGTTAAGAAGCCATACATAAAATCATAGTTCAAATCTTGAAAGTGAGAGTTTAGCCTACAGGTATAAAAAAAATTGTGGGAACTATTGTTCCCACCGAACTTTGCAGTAACAGGACTTTATGATTAAAAATGTATATCCTTTATTTTTAGTACAGAAAGCATATTAAACATTTGATTTATTTTTATATTAGTTCATATTGTCTATTGAGTTCGCTAAGATGACGTTGTATGTAATTTAGAGAAGCATGATGCTCACACAAAGGTACACGGCAGTTACTACACATCATTTTAGTCCCCTTTTCTTTGTTTTTGGTGCTACATTGGCGGCACCTTCTGTTTGTGGTACCTTTTGTTGGCAAATGAGTTCCAACTTTCGCCACACGAATTTCATCTGGAACTCCGGACACTCCTCTTTTTGGTGTCTGAAAATGAACGGGCCTTCCTCTTCGCTTACGACTTGAGAAGCCAGAGATGAGCTGTCTTGCCAAGTGCAATCTAAATGTTAGCTGGTCTGCTAATGCAGACATTGACAACTGCCAAATATACAAGAAAGAAAAATAGTCTGTGCCACCACTTCCATGAACGACGACCTACAGCATACCGTTCTCGCAGTTGATCAAATCGATCCACCCCTCCCAATATTTAATTTACTCTGCCTCAGCCAATGGACAGAATACTTCACTTCTGCTTCCATCTTTTGTTCAAAATCTGCGAAGGTTTGGTGACTCAAAATCTTCATCTGAGTCAGTATCGACATCTGAATCTTCTACATATTCTGGTAAAGTGTACAAAAGTCTCAAAATCTCTTTTGGCACGAATCTAGGCATTCTAAACAATATGGAACAAACAATAACCACAATGCCGATTGCACAGCCATACACACTGCACTTCATACACGTTCAGTGGGAAACATAGTTCCCACTAACTTACCTTGTAATATTTTTGTAATTTTCATTTATACCCAGCAAATATAACGAATCCACCGTAAATATAAAAGTAGACAAATACAATACAAGTCACTTCACACGCAAAAGAAAAGCACACTATACAGAAAACACTGTTATAGTCGAAACAGTGGCTTGTTTTCCCGCGAAAACTGCGCTTCTTCATTGACTAACTAACAATGTAGAAACAAACCACCTCCGCGCGCCTGCTGACAATCTATATTTAGTTAGCACACTGTAATAGAGATGGCAGCACAAGGTAGAAGTGGGAACACTGAACTCATAGCACCGCTGTGGAGTAGCCGAGCGGTCTCAAGCGTCTCGCTGCGGAGCGCGCGGTTGCTCGCCGAGGAGGTTCGAGTCCTCCCTGGGGCATGGGTATGTGTGTTGTCCTTAGGTTAGTTTACATTAGTTTAAGTAGTTTGTAAGCTACGGACTGATGACCACGCAGTTTGGTCCCATAGAATTACAAACATTTGAACATTTTGAACTCATAGCGAAAACAAATAAGTGGGAACTATAGTTCCCAATGGTCACTAAAGGGTTAATGTACACCTAGTGTCGGGTAGCGGAGCGATAGATACATATGAAATTGGCGTCAAAGAAGTGTGATACTATCTCAATTTTAATGTAATTTAATAGATCAATCTATGATCATTATTACACGCTAAAATTACGATATCATTTTTATGACTAAAATGCGTTTATTTGTATGAATTAGCGTTAAGATTGCACCATCAAAAAAGTATCATTTTTGTTGCCGTTGTTAGTGCACTGTTTAATCTCGTAATGATCCTACAAGACGCGCAACGTCCGCCAAAAACGGTAAAGTGCAGCGCCGGGAAAACAGAAAAGCGAGTCTGAGAGCCGGAAACTTCGACAACTGTTACGCGCTGAGCGCTGGAGTACGCAAGATTTCAGATTAAAGAAGAGTAATTCATGACGCTCTCCGTCGTACAAAGCCCCCATTGCTCTTTCTCTCGTCGTAATTGGAGACTCTCGAGTCTCCTTTGAAGAGCCCGGCGTGCCGTTCCCCTCTCCCCCCTCATACAAATGCCGTGCGGCCGAGACGACGCAGTTCGCGGTGTTGCCCAGAGATGACGCGGCGATCGCCTCCGCGACTGGGCCACCGCACGCCGGCAGCTGCACGCGTTTACCGCTAGGTGGCTGCCTAGTAGCAGCCGGTGAGCGTCTGGCCCGTTCTCCGGCCAGACGTCTCGGGCTCGCCTGCGCGTGGGACGTCTGAGAATGGAATTCCCAGACGCAAAAAAGGTTCAGGAAACGGGTGAGCCGCGAGCGCGGTGAGTGGATGGGGGGCAGCCGCTCTAAACCGCAGACGTTTTGTATTTGTGTACACAGCCGGTCACGACGAACTTGTAGCCGGGGCTCGATTCCGCGAACTATAGATGGCTGCGGGCTTAGCGGACCGTGTATTGCGGCACTCGCAATTTATCTGGTCCGGTACATCTGCAGAGGGGCCGCGGAGTGGGGGCAAGAGAAAGGCTCGGAGAAGAGCGGAGGGGGGAGGAGAGACGTGCTATTTCCAGTGCGGTCGCTAGCCGGAAGGCTCTCGACCCCCCGCTCCTGGAGAAGAGCTCTCGCCCGCTCGGCTGGCGAATGAGGTAGGTCCGTGGCACTGGCTAGGGGAGAGGGGGGACAGACGGAATGAGAGCAGACCTTGCCCACTAGGTTAGGAGATCCGGGGAAGGGGGAAGGGCACATGTGGAGAAATACCGCAAGTACCTAGATCAATCTTGACGTGACATACCGAACCGTAAGTCACGAAAGGAGTTGACACACAGTAATAGCTCACTGTTGATGAATAAGAATCATAATCACCCCGTTTACATGGGCTCCCAAAACCGGATTTCGTAAACCGATTTCCCAAATCCGCTTTTGGTTGGTCATGTAAACCACAGTCTCCGCGGCCGAGCTCATGAGTCTCTTAGGTAACCTTGCTTCTCCCATGCGTGTAACATGACCCCACCATCTCTGTCTGTTTGGTCTAACTGCTTCATCTATGGTGTTCATTCCCAGTTTTCTTTGATTCCCTCATTATGGACACACTCCTGTCATTGTTCCCATCTATTAGTACCTGCAATAATTCTTGCTAGTTTCATATTTGTAACCTCTACTTTATGAATAAGGTAACCTGTATCAATCCAACTTTCACTCCCATACAACAAAGTTAGTCGAAAGATAGAGCAATGCACTGCTAACTTAGTCTTGGTACTTACTTCCTTCTTGCAGAAGAGAGTAGATCTTAGCTGAGAACTCACTGCATTAGCTTTGTTGCACCTCGAATCCAGTTCTTTCACTATGTTGCCATCCTGTGCGAAATTACATCCCAGGTACTTGAAACTGTCTACCTGTTCTAACTTTGTTCCCCCTATTTGGCACTCAATCTGTTTAAATCTCTTTCCCAAAGACATTACTTTCGTTTTTGGAGTTGCTGATCTTCATATCATAATCCTTGCACCTCTGATCGAGCTCTGAAATATTAGTTTGCAACCTTTCAATCGAATCTGTCAGTACAACTAAGTCATCCATTTATGCGAGACTGCTTATTTTGTTTTCACCTATTTTAATCCCGCCATGCCAGTCTACTGTTTTCAACATATGATCCAGGAATATTATGAACGACAGTGGTGACAGGTTACAGCCTTGTCTTACCCCTGAAACTACCCTGAACCATGAGCTTAATTTGCCATCTACTCTAAGTGCTACCTGACAGTCTACGTGAAGCCCTTTAATTGCCTGCAAAAGTTTGCCTCTTATACCATAATCTTGAAGAACTGACAGTAGCTTCCTCCTAGGAACACGATCGTAAGCCTTTTCTAGATCTATGAAACATAGATACAATTCCCTGATCCACTCATAGCACTTTTCCATTACCTGACGTAAGCTAAAGATCTGGTCCTGACAGCCTCTAAACCAGCACTGATTTACATCTAACTTGTCCTCAATTAATACTCGCACTCTCCTTTCAACAATACCTGAGAATATTTTGCCTACAACACTAATTAAAGAGGTACCTCGATAGTTGTTACAATCTTTTCTGTTTCCATGTTTGAAAATTGGCGTGATTACCGCTTCCGTCCAGTCAGACGGAACTTGTCCCGATCCCCACGCCTTCTCAATTAGCCTGAGTAATCATTTGAGACCTGATATTCCCTTGTATTTGACGAGTTCCGGCTTAATTTCACCCACCCCAGCCGCTTTATTGCACTGTAATCTACTGATCATTTTCTCCACTTCCTCAAATGAGATCCTGTTTCCATCGCTTTTTCCCCCAGAACCATATCCTGACTGCGCCATTGAACTGTGTATCTATCACAGTAAGTATGACTCCAACAGGCAAATGACAATTTCTGTGCAGGTGAAAAGGCTGTTAACAAGACTGTGGCAGGGGCACTACAGTCATACTGTGAGATGAGTTGAGAAGTTAGGCAGGACGAGAAGCGTGTCTGGATAGGCTAAACTGTCGATGATCGGGACAATAGATCTTACTCCACAATCTATCGAGAAGACGTGCCCGACTCCAGCATGAGGTGCATTGCTGATCGGGGAGGTGCACTTCTTATATTAGTTTATCAGCCAGTCACAGTGCAATGCAAGAAATGCGTTTCAGCATAATTATCACTTTCAAAGGCATTAATGATAAAGCTGAAGCATTGAATTAGAATTTGTGATGCGACTGGGAATCGAACCCGGACCTCCATGCTCCCTAGGCACACGTCTTACCACTAGACCACCACATCACTAGCAATTAAGGCGCCTCGGAATACTCTAAGCAGGATTTCCTTCACGTCACAAACTTTAATTCAGCTTCTGTGTTCCGTGGAACACTATTCCGTGGCGCCTTAATTGGTAGTGATTTGGTGGTCTAGCGGTAAGACGTCTGCCTCCTAAGCATGGAGGTTCGCGTTCGATTCTCGGTCGCATCACAAATTTTAATTCAATGGTTCAGGTTTATCATTAATATCTTTGACATATTCTAGACGAAAATCCGTCTCAGGGCTTGTATATTGGTATTTACATTGATATTTATTATTACTTTCATTTCAACTGCAGGCCGCGGTGGCCGAGGGGACTGCGGCGCGCCAATCACAGTCAGCACGGCCACTACGGTCGGGGGTTAGAATCCCCCCTAAGGCATGGATATTTGTGCCGTCCTTAGTGTTAGATAGTTCATAAGTAGTTTGTAGGTTTAGGGACTGATGACCCCGTAGTTAAGTTCCATAAGCTATACAAACATTTTAACATTTTATTTTCATTTGAACTATGTTTGTATCACTTGTGTAAAGACAAGTCATAGATTAATAAATTCAACGGGCTTTATTGGCATAAGGAACAGTAATGTTTCATGTGTTTTTCTACATAGTCACGAAACGAATCGAGACACTGGCCATATAACGGGATCAAGTTTCGTGTTCCTGTGTCGTAAGAGTCCGCCGCCGGTGCATGGAGACAGTGTGTGTCAATCGTCTTCACATCTTCATCGCTGTTGAAACGCTGGCCGAAGAACGTGCCTTTCAGAATAAAAGGCGTGGCGCAAGTGTCGTTATGCTCCATGACAATGCTCGTACCAGTACGGCTTCGCGCGCAGCAGCTGTTTTGCCGAAGTTCTGCTGGGAGCTGTTTCATCATCCAGCATACAGTCCTGATATTGCTCCCAGCTATAACCATTTTTTCTTGCAGCTCAAGAAATTCCTGGCCGCTAGCCAGAGTTTCGACACCTTCTACAACACAGCGGTACAAATCTTCATTCCGTGATAGACTCCGTCCGAGGGCGTCGCAGGATGTCGTGTCGGTTTTGCAGACAGGAGACGTTACTTCTCAAGCAAGTAGCTCCTCAAGCGTCCTGCTTACCAACAGCGCTCGGCAGACTCCGACGGTTACCCATCCAAGAAATAGCCAAGCACGACAGTACTTAACTTCGGTGATATAACGGGAAACGGTGTATCTACTGCCGCACGGCCGTTGGTATGAACTTTATGTATAAATCAGTGTCCGCATGTTTGTGTGTAAGTGCTGCATACACATCTACAGTTTTGAACCAAACTTTTACAAATTTTGTACACGTAATTATATGAGGACGATCGCCGTAAGGGTGAGTTTATGCTGCCACCTCGCAGCTGTCAGCTCGCTGCTCGCTAGCAGCCTTGTTGCATTCATGCTACAGGCACCTCACTGCTCGCCGAGTGTATTCTACTGCAGCTGCTACATTACAGCCGAGTTCACAGTTGCAGTGGCGTGAAGCGTCAAACATGTTCTCCACATCGTCTGGCGACAGTGACAGTGATTTGTTCGCTACAAAAATGTTGTTATTGGAAAGGAGAAGGCAGAGAAGGTATGGAGTGCATCCTTTGAATGCTAAACGTCCTCACTAGGGGTACTTTCACAAGTACTACCAACAGCAGAAAAACTATCCAGGTAGCTTTTTCAGACATAATAATCATCTGTTTCAGATCTTCACTCATTGTTGCCTGTACTGACATTTCATCTAATAAACTATGTTGTGCGCGATGGGCACGAGAGTTCCACGCGCGCAACAGTCAAACACCGCTCTGATAAAGTGATCAAGCAACCAATCACAGTGCAAATTTCAGGCCGGGCGGCGCGATGGTCGTAGCGCGAAACACAAGCAAGTTTGATATCATCGCCTGGCGAGGATCGCAGCGAGCAGAGAGCTGGACGAGCTGCGATGGTGCACGGTAAATGGGCCGGCAAGACACTGTGGGTTTGATTCATCATCGCCGTGCCATGTCAGCGAGCAGCGAGGCGGCAGCTTTAACGCCCCCTTAGTGTAAGAATCTTGTACGATACATAGTTCACGAGATATGACTTCATAAACAATGAGATCCGCAAAAAACTGCTGCATCTAGCGACAATACTGCTCATTTTCTCCTAAAAGCACTGGACCGATTTCAACCAAAATTTGTACAAACCTTCCTTAACGTGAAATAACAATTGCTGCAGGATTAAGAATCACATACGACACATGGTTCAGAAGATATGATGTCATAAATAATAAGAATCGCAAAGAACTGCCACATAATGCGGCGAGCCTTTATGAACACGCTATATGAGAATGAGAGTACTTAGCGATTTGCAACAAACTTTAAACATAGTTTCAAATCTTTATTAAACTTTTCTCGCTGACAACCATTGCAAAATGATGAAAGGAAAAAAGCTTCTCGCTTACCACTTTTCCGCTGTTTATGGACTAAAACTACGGCAATTGGCATGACGTCAAAATTTATAATGTGTACACTACAAATTGTAGCCGCAGGAAATTTTATAGACAGTATACACACATATAGTTAGATATACCTTCTAAATTGTATCACAGTACGACACGTAATTCATGAGATATGAGCACATAAACAGTAGCGTTCATGAAAAGCCGCCCCATCGCGCACCACGTTTTAATCTATTACGACTAATTGTATTCCCAAGAGATTTTACAGAGATACAGCCCTTATACAAATGAATATATACCTGAAAAGTGGCAGGAATAAATTAATAAATACCCGGCCAGCGTCGGATTTTCAGCTAGTTAGTATATAATGATGATTATGTCGTAAATTAACTCAAACATTCCTATACCTGTGGCCGATGAAGTTATTCGTGTGACTATGTTACATTTATTTAAAATAAAATGGGAAAGTTACTTTCTGGATGCACGTCGAATTCCAGAACTAAGGCCCGGAAATTAGTATTCATGTAATCGTAGGACTGAATGAAGTTTCACGCTTGCAGCACTGTCTCACCACTAGCGCAATCGCAAGCATGACTGCCGCCCCAAACAAAAAGCCATCCCCTTTTTGTTCGTATTTTATGCACTGCCATACCGTAAATCCGATTGCAATAAAACTTTGTCAGCTCATTGCTTGCTCTCGCACGGTTATAGGCATACTAAAATTAACTTCTTACAGTGAATGGCGGAGGGTGCTTTACAGTTTGTTAAGCCATTACTTACTCCTTCACGCTGAAATAGCTGGACGGATATAAATATCATTTGGAACAGAGGTAGCTTATACCCTGCATTAATACATGGGCTACCTTTCGTAAGCCACCGTAAGGTGTGGGCCGGAAGATACCTTACACTCTAATATATAAAAACGAATGTTTGTTTGTTTGTTCGTATTTTATGCGCTGCCGTACCATTCATCCCATTGAGATGAAACTTTGTCAATATATTACTTGCACTTTCGCGAAGGTTATAGGCATAATTATATCACGTACCACACATTAGGATATATGACGTCATGAACAGTGAGCTGCTTAGTAAACTGGTGCATTATAAATGACGTTTCAATTTATTACTGCTTTGTTATAAAATGATTCGCAACATATTTTGTCAATGAATGTACCTACAACGTATTTCATTGTGTGACTAGAAGTTTAGGAGATATGACATCAGAAACATGTTAATATTTTATGCGCTGCCGTACTGTTCATCCGAATGTACAATTGATCCTCGAATCAAGAGGGAAGTCACCGTTTTCGTAAAATTTTATATGGTGCATGGAAGAGGGTATTTTACATACGAACTTTGACAAAATCTACGGTTTTATTCTGATACTGATGAAATTTTGCACAGTTAACCTTCACAACAAGAGGGACGTCACCGTTTACCTAATATTGCCTATGGTGCATGGCGGAGAGTACCGTTCAATAAACGTAGATACGACTGATCACCATGACAGTTAACAAATTATGTAATTTTTTTCCAGATGGAGCCGGTAATGGACTGAGAAGATGGAGAAAGACTTAGACAGGTTATGGGCAGAGATAGGCGAATATGAAGATGAGCAGAGAGAGAGGTAGCAGGAGATGAACAGAGAGAAGGCAGATGAAAGAGGAGACGAACCTAGAGAGAAGGAAGACAAAATGGACAGAGAGAGAAAAAAGAGGGAAGGAGAATTGTCTAACTTAAGACTGCAATAAATAAGTTCCCGGATGATGCCAAGTTTTCAACAAGTGAGAAATAATAAATAAATAAATAAATAAATAACGTATCTAATGTTAAAATCAGTTCATTTCTTGTATGGCATTTCCGATGTCATGTTGTCATAAAAAATACTTGTGACAGTTCAAACTTCTCTGTCGTCAAGTACAGGACTAATCAAACAGATAACTTGTCTCAAGGTGAAGTGAGGAAAGCGCCTCGACGTAAAATTTAGGTTTCTACCGGCCACGGAGAATCGACAGTGAATGCTGTTTAATTTAAAAATAAGACACAAGGTGGTCTTCTACTCTCAAAGATCACGCTGATGTGAATATTGTCACTGCCAGGGTTGGGGAGTAACTCGTTACTTCTAACGCTGTTTCTAGTAACAGTTACTTTTCGAAGGTAACGGCGTTATTATTTGCATAGAGTAACTTACACTGTAACTAAGTTTCTTTTATCGATTAACGCTTTTTAACAAAAGTATCTCGTCACAAGTAGAGTAACATAATTTTACAAACCTCAAAATGCAGAATACTAGACTTTCATTTTACTGAAGAGGAAAAAGAAACAATATTCGATTCTACATTAAATCTTTCAACAACGAATGTGCAAAAGTATGAATTATAAATTTTAGTACCGTTATAACATTTAATAGTGCTCATTCATGCATAACAATTTTATTTTATTGCCGGCCGCAGTGGTCAAGCGGTCTGGGGCGCGCCAGTCACGTTCTGCACGGCCACTACGGTCGGGGGTTCGAATCCCCCCTCGGGCATGGATATTTGTGACGTCTTTAGTATAAGGTAGTTCATAAGTAGTTTGTAAGTAAGCTCTACAAACATTTGAACATTTATTTTATTATTTTGTTGCAACAATGACCTAACGCGTCACATGTAAACATTGTGTAGTCTTTGATTATTTTCCTGACCTTTCGACATGGAGATGGCAGAAAACACACGCGTGCCTCGGCCAGCTTATGCTGAAGCGTTCGAATATTTTTTTTTTCTTTTTATTTACGTCGGATGGAAAAAAGATACCTTACGCTTATCGGTGGGATAACAATTCAAAGCAGTTGAAACTCAACAGCGAACTTAGGACGTCATGTACAGTTTAGTTTCTTCCTTGCTCTTGGCGTTAAAGGCGAATTTACAATGAGTTTGAAATATGTTCTGCAACGTTGTTCGCTGCTTGTTCTGAACTACGGTACCGATTTTCACAACATCCTGGCAACACAAAAGCTGTGTTCCCTGGCCGTCTCGGTAAAGAAACAATGTTATGGCTTGCTAGCACTAGACGCTTCTTTGCAGCGGTAGTGTTCGGTTTTGTTCTATGTATCTATAGAGTTACTTGTTGTCTTTCCGTATCTTCCTTTACGAAATGAAGTAGACAAAAAGAAACATTTACGAACTCGTCACCTAATATAGATGTAGATGTGCCTGTGGAATGTTCGGCGTCATAAAGATACTGAAGCATGACTCCCTATAGAAAATTGCTACATTGTTTGGCACCGACTGTATGTTTAGTAGATACTTTCCATGAGATGAAACGTTTGTAAAAGAACATTTGTTTGAATGAACGGACAGTGAAACATAGATAGAAGATGCTGTGGAGAACTTATTTAATACTGCAATAATTATGTATTATTATTTAATTATGTATGTATTAATGTATTTAATTATTTTCTACATGTGTAAGGTTCATTACAGATCTAAAAATGGGTTAAAATTACAATTTTTAAAAGTAACTGTAAAAATAACTATAAAGGTACTTGTAACTGATACAGTTACTGTCGATGCATAGTAACTATAACCATAAGTTATTTTCTAGGAAAGTAACTTTAACTATAATGTAGTTACTTCAGAAAAGTAACTTTCCCAATCCTGGTCACTGCACATTTATGACGATGGTTACATTAGAAATATTATTGATCAAATTCATTGTTTTTGGAAATTTAAATATTACCAATTTATTTTTAATTAACGCATCCGAAATTTATTATTTTTATTAATAACACATCTGACTAACTTGAAATTAAACTCATAAAGAAAATAAAAATAATAACTCTTTAAACACTTTAACTGTTGACAATAATGGAAATCATTACAAAATAATAATAATAATAATAATAATAATAATAATTTCCTGCTTTCTCACTAATCAAAATTTGATATGCTTTCTGCACAGTGTAAAATGCACTTCTTGCTATGCAACTTTGAAACACGAGCAATTTCACAGATTTTACACTTATAAATCAAAGTGTAGTAAGATAATACTTTCAAACTGCAATAATAAAGCTGAAGGTTATTTTACTACTTCATTCAGTATTGAGAAATTAAAACATTGTTATACAAAAGTCTACATAAATGACATTCCTCGTGAAACCTTTTTACACTTCCAATTAAAACTTACTTTTACGAAATACCTCACAATAATTATTAGCCGGTAAATTAATTCTTTCACTACCAAAAATCGCTGCAAAATTTCTTTACCGTGATGTCTGAAACAGATAATATCAGTGTCTGACATCCCAGCGGATCAGACCATTTCACTATCCACAATTTCAAAATAGGAATCTGAGTCTGTCGCCTGTGCAGATCACATGACCTCTCCAGAAACTGTACTGTTCCAATTGAGAAAGTGTGGGCTACAATGGAACAACAACTGACACCTGCGACTCATCAAAACTCTTGCATAATAGGTCTTAGCAAACCTGGAATAATGGATCTAGAGTCAATATTCATCATCTGTATGATCAAATACATCCCAAAATTGCTACACCACATACTGATATGGTTCGATGGACACCTGGTGCCTCAGTACCGCTTTAGATATCGATCTGTAAAAGTAATCATTGCATGTACTCCATATGCACAGTTCCAGCACTAAATCACCTACATCTACATCTATATGGGATACTCTGCGAATCACATTTAAGTGCTTGGCAGAGGGTTCATCAAACCACCTTTATACTATTTACCTCCCATTCCATTTTCGAATAGTGCGCGTGAAGAAAAAAACACTGAATCTCTTCGTACGAGCTCTGATTTCTCGTATTTTATTCTGATGATCTTTTCTACCTATGTATGTGGGAGTCAACAATATATTTTCGCATTCGGAGGAGAATGATGGCCATTGGAGTTTCATAAGTAGCCCACAACGCAACGATAAGCGCCGTGTTTGTAATGATTCCCAACCCAGATCCTATATCATTTCCGTAACGCTGTCTCCCTGTGTCGTAACAATACTCTTTCGATGTCCTCCGTCAAATCAACCTGATAAGGATCCCGCACTGGGCAGCAGTACTCCCAAAAAGGACGGACAAGTGTAGTGTATGCAGATTCTGTAGTAGTTCTATTGCATCTTTCAAGAGTTCTGCCAATAAAACGTAGTTTCTAAATCAAATGTGTGTTAAGCTTAAGAGACTTAACTGCGGGGTCATCGGTCCCTAAACTTACAAACTACTTATGAACTACCTTATACTAAAGACGACACAAACATCCATGCCCAAAGGGCCTTCGAACCCCGACCGTAGCGGCCGTGCTGACTGTGACTGGTACGTCGCAGACCGCTCGGCCACTGCGGCTGGCTACGCAGTCTCTGATTCGCATTTCCCACGACATTATCTACATTTTCTTTCCAGTTTAAGTCTGAAGTTATAGTAATTGCTAGGTATTTTCTGGAGTTTACGGCCTTCAATTGTGATTAATTTATCTTGTAAATAAGTTTAACGGATTTTTTTTTTCGTACTCATGTGGATGAGTTAAACAGAAAACTCTTTGAAAGCGTACCCTGCTAATTTTTATTTCCTGTTGTTCATTTATAGTGTCTTTTCTTTCATAAATCTCCGAAAGAACAAAGATCAGTGATTGACGTTAACATCCATAAATTTATCAAGTAGAAATATCTAAACAACTTAGCAGTTTCAACTGGGACTTGGATCCGAATTTCCCCATTAGAGCCAGCAATCGCATAACCATTTTTGAGCCGGCCGCGGTGACCGAGGGGACTGAGGCGCTCCAGTCACGGTCTGCACGGCCACTACGGTCGGGGGTTCGAATCCCCCCTCGGGCATGGATATTTGTGCCGTCCTTAGTCTTAGCGCTCCAGTCACGGTCTGCACGGCCACTACGGTCGGGGGTTCGAATCCCCCCTCGGGCATGGATATTTGTGCCGTCCTTAGTCTTAGCTAGTTCATAAGTAGTTTGTAAGCTTGGGGACTGATGACCCCGTAGTTAAGTCCCATAAGTTCTACAAACATTTGAACATTTGAACCATTTTTTAACACAGTTTATTGTATAATTTAAAACTATGTACAAAATACGAGAAGTAACATTACAGCTTACACAACGGATCATGAGCTACAGAAGATGTATCGGACAGCAATTATTCAGTAAGTACATAACTTTGCAGAATACAATTTTGGGAAAACTTATACCAATACAAAGATATCCTATTCTGAATTTGGACAAAGATTGCACATCATATTATAAATTCCCAATAATTTTAACACCAGTTAGTAGTTTCAACGAATATCATGCTGAAAACAGTATATTATAAACGAATAAATTCGGAATTATGAATCAGTAAATAATGTATTAATGTTAACATTAAAATAGACCCTCTGCGCAATTTTCGTTTCTGAGAACATAATTTTCTTTTATTAATTCTGATACAATATAACCAAGATCAAGCCAATTAGTTCTAGATTAGACGTGCCATGTTATCGTGAAGAACAGAAAGTCATTTTAATAAAGCAGTGAACAGCAGTAACAGTCAGCATCAGGCTGGTGCAGACAAGGAGCGCACAAGTCATCACCCAAAATCTGGCCATGATGTCTTCCCCTCTCGTGTCCTCCGTCACTGACCTGATGCTTCACATGTTTTATTTTTAAAACTGTTATATTTGTTACATAATTCCAAAGTCAGTAAGGTCACAACAGTCAGATATCCAGAAGGCAAAAGAATACGATTTATCTACGGACTAGATTCATAATGGTAAACAGCTCAACTAACGTCTTGGTTACGAAAGAGAAGATTCAACAAATTGGCAAAAACTTGACGGTAAGCTGCATTTGGGAGGGTGGCAGGCGTTTCAAACTTACCACCGGCCATTCACATTTCGGTTCCCCGTATTCCTAAACCAATCCAGGCGAATATCGGGATGGTTCCCTTCAAAGGGCATGACGGAATTCCTTCCCCACCCTTAACAAAAACAGTCGTAGCTTATGGTTTCTCTGTAATGACCACATTATTAAGGAGGTAGGTTGTCAAATAGGCCGACTTGGAGCAGGCAATGCATCACGGGACATTTTAATTTCCACTGTCTATACTTTTACAAATAAATTCGTAAAATTTCTTTAGCATGACCAGGCAGGATTCAGGATTCACACTCAAAACAATGGAATTTAGAACACATAACAAAATATTCTTTTTTTTACACATGAAATCATTTTTTCAAATACTATTGGCTGTATTTGTTGCTATAGGTACACTTTTATTTATAACTAAGAGTTATTCTTTGATGAATATTGCACAGCATAGAAACGATAATATCTACATGTTTGTTAAGCTTAAGGGACTTAACTGCGAGCTCATCAGTCCATAAACTTACAAACTACTTATCAACTACCTAATACTAAAGACGACACAAACATCCATACCCCAGGGGGTAGAAACCATACATACAGGTGTATGCAACTCTAGAATCTATTTAATTATGAGAAAATAAACGAGCTGTTACTTTTTAAACTTAATGTTTAAAGAAAAACCTCAAATTTTATAGTAAATTATTTAAATTTTTAACACAGTTTGTAATAGATTTGGAAAATTCTAGATTATCATAATCTATAAATATTGTTTGTATGCTGTGCACATTCATCGAGGAGTCTTACTTACTTATGAAGAAAAATGTACCTGTAGCAACAAATGCAGCAAATAGTAAGTGAAGAAATGATGAATCTGAATCCTTCCTGGTCTTGCTGACCCTTTTATTATACCATTCATTAGGCCTTATTACATTGCTTCAGTGCTGACTGTTGGCTCATTTGTACATGTTGTTCTTTATATTTTATATGACATATGTAGAGCTTGATGTTGTAGAGAGAACAGTGATTTATAAATGTATTTGTATAGATCCTGAAGATGATATTAATGTAATACCGAAACCGGTCGTTCAATGACACAACATAAACTTTATGGCTGTTTGTGAATGCATTAATTATTTGGAATTAAAACGAGACCAGCCGCAGTCCCATTTCGAATATAACACGGAATTACGTCGATCGAAGGATTTGATCGATATTCAGTAGAAATTAAAGAATGTATTATCATCCTCCCTCAATTTTCCGTACAAATTTCGGAACGTACCATCAGTGTGTCTGGGGCTATTGATAGGGTGCACCACAGTCTAACACATACAGTCGCGACACCCACTGCTGTGAAAGTTGTTGCCAACTGAC